>CM076409.1:45370009-46045683 GCA_038363315.1 Mugilogobius chulae | reverse complement strand
GGGAAACCCTGCCTCGAGCCTCTTTCCAGCTTAATTGGTTGAGATAATGCCCCATTCACTTTTATTCTTGCAATTGGATTGTAATATAATGCTTGTATTGTTCTTATCAATACATCACTGAAACCAAATCTGTCCAAAACTTTATACAGAAAAGACCAGGATACACAATCAAACGCTTTTTCTGCGTCTAACCCAACCAGAATTGCTGTTATATTATTTTTAACTATATGATTTATTACATGTAGAGTACGGCGAATATTATCTTGTGTTTGTCGGAGACGGATAAATCCTGTCTGATTTAGGCTGATGATCTGTGGAAGAACTCTTTCCATTCTTTTGGATAAAATATGTGTGAAAATTTTGTAATCTTGGTTTAAAACACTTATTGGTCTAAAATTACCACATTCAAGGTTATCTTTACCTTCCTTTGGGATTAATGATATTACTGCTTCCCTCCAGGAGGGAGGTGTTTTGTTTTCCTTCAGTATCCAGTTAAAAGTGCGCTGCAAAATTGAAACCAAAGAATCTTTCATGACTTTAAAAAATTCTGACGAGAAGCCATCTGGGCCTGGGGCTTTGTTTGATTTTAGATGACTTATGGCTGACTCAATTTCTTTTTTCGAGATCTCCTTCACAAGATCTTTTCCTTGATTGTCAGATAATTTTGGCAAATTTATTTTTTCAAAAAATGTTTGCATTTTTTCTTGATCACAATCAGCTTGAGAGTATAGTTTTTCATAGTATATTTTAAAACAATTATGTATCTCTGTTAATTTATGTTCTATCAATTTAGTCTCGGGATTTCTAATTTTAAAAATTGAATTTTCTGCTTGTTGTTTTTTTAATTTGTATGCCAAAATTTTTGTCGCTTTCGCCCCTCCCTCGTAAAAGATTTGTTTAGTAAAAGTCATTTTTTTCTGGATTTCTTTTGTATATATAGCATCTATTTCATTTCTTTTTTTAAGAATTTGCTCCTTCATTTTATGATCTGTTGTTTGTTTATAAGTAGTTTCCAATTTTCCCAATTCAGATTGTAATTGAGTTAACCTTTTTTGCCTCTCTTTTTTAGACTGGAACTGTATCCAATTAATTTACCCCTAAGTACAGCTTTTAGTGCATCCCAAAGTATTATAGGAGTGGTCTCACCATTATCATTCATATCCATATAGTCCTTAATATCTGTTTTAATTTGATCTTTCTTTGACTTAAAACATAATTATTTAGTTTCCACATTGTGATTTTATGGTCATTAGCTATTTTTATTTCTAGATATACTGGACTATGATCAGACAAATCCATTGTTCCTATTTTACATTCTGTAACTTTATGCAGATCTTTACTAAAAATAAAAAGTAGTCAATTCTTGAAAAACAAGAGTGTGCATTTGAGAAATATGTATAGTCCTTTTCAGTTGGTTTAAGTTGTCTCCACAGATCTATCAGCCCTATATCTTCATTGCTACTTTGAGTTTCTTAACATTAGTTTTGATTGGGTTATATTAGGATTGGAAGTGTCGAGTTTTGAATTTAGTCTTAAATTAAGTCTCCTCCGCAAATCAAAATCCCCTGTGCTTCAGTAATATCAAGTCCAATATTTGTTTGAAAAAAGTCCATTCTGAGTTTGGAGGTGCATAAACATTAAGCAGGGTCACCAGTGACTCCCCCACCTTCCCTCTCAGTAGAACATATCTACCTTCCTTATCTTTCTTTTCAACAATGTCTCAAAACAAATTTTGCTTGATATCAAAATTGACACCCCTCTTCTGTGACCTGCTGGGTAAGATGATGAAATTGATATTTAAAGCCCATTCTAGATAATTTAATGTGCTCTGTTTCGGACAGATGGGTTTCTTGCAAGAATGCTATCTCTATTTTCTCCCTTTTTAGCTTTGTTATATTTACTTCTTTTGATTGGACTAAGTAACCCATTGACATTGTAAGTCACCACTTTAAGTGTATGCATATTGAAAGTTTAGTAAAGAACAGAAATATTGTAAAGGCAACACCCCAATACACATTTAAATAAGCCCAAGAACTGGCTTGAACACAAAAATAAAAAAGAACATAGAAAAGAACACAAACAGTTAACTTCCACGTGTGGGATCTTGCTCACGATCCTGTATAACCCCAGTTGGAAGGGGTTATCGGAGGAAAACCTCGTTCCCTCACTAGAGGGAGAGGGCCTACTGCAGTACAGTTGTCCATTCTACTGCCTACTCCTTGGCCCCCGACCCTTACTCTTAAAGTAAATGCCTAAAGTCTCTGTCCAACTTGTCATTGTTGTGTTATTATTTTAAACACGACTAGCTTTTTGTTATTGATTTAAATTTCTTAATCAACTTCAAACTCACCTATGTCACCCAATGAAGGGTATATTTGTCCATATATTCAGTCCTTCTCTTGTCGCTTGAAGACTTGAAGCTTTTCTTGATAGCTGGGCATTTGGGTCTGTCAGCTCTGCTCCCGTCTTCTTTACGTGCGCCAGGACAGGTGCTGAATCTGCTCCAGGAGCGACGTCGGATTCGGGGTGTTCACAGCCGCAACAGCGTAACCTCTCTTGATCATATCACTCGTCGCCTCTTCCGTTGTCCCATACAACACAGGTCCTCCTTCGTAGTGAACTCTTAGCTTCGCGGGGAAAGGGGTCTGAAAGCGGATTTTCTTTTCCTTCAACACTGCTTTTATCTCCGCATATTCCTTCCGCTTCTTCAGAACGTCAGGCGCATAGTCGTGGTCTAGGTTCACGGCTTTCCACTCAGTTGGAAACCTCGTTTCTGCCATGCCAATCGTAATATTCTTCTTTTCACTCTGTAGCTTGACAGCTTGGCCACGATTGATCTCGGGGGGAGCATCCCGGGGGCGGACGAGGCACCACCGCCCGGTGCGCTCGCTCCACTCTCAACTCCACGGTTGTTGGCACGGAGAGATTTTCACGTAGAAGTCGCTCTACAAAGACATTCATAGATGGGGGCGCTGTCCTCGGATCCTTCTTTAACACCATATATGCGAACATTGTCCCGTCGTGAGCGGCTTTCCAAGTCCACTACTTTAGCTTGAAGTTGCATTTGAAGCTTTATCAGCTCAGCCACCGCGTCCTCGGACGTCTGGATTCGACTTTCCGCCTCCTTGATTCTCTCCTCCGCTTCTTCGATTCTCTTTTTGGCTTTGTTGATGTCTTCGTGGATTGTAGTCAGTTTCACGTCGTTGTCTTTCCTGAAGTCTCTCAGTTCTTTCAGAATGATTGCCAAGTTGGCGCTTTCATTTTCGTCGTGTCCAGAGTTCCCGCTAGCATGTTTTCCTCGTTGCTGGCTAACAAATGCTAGCTGGCTGTTTGTTTCTCCTTGTTCAACTATCTCAGACTTTTTACTTTTAGGTTTAGGCATTTTCTTTGCCCTTTACATTTAAAAAAAAGTTCAAACCAATTGTAGAGGTAAACTCGGGTTCTAATGGGCAGAATCAACTAAATGTCGGGAGCACTGCGGTTACGCCGCCGCCATGCTTCGACGTCCCGGCCGGAAGTCAGATCATTTGATCTTTTAACAATATTGTACATGGGCTACTAGGAATGAGTCTATCTTCACTATCACTATGTTACTGTGTCAGTGCAGGATACTGTAGACTATGAGTAGTATATGTCAGTCATACACCAGAGCACTGAGGTCAAGTGCAAAGGTCATTTCAGACAGAGAACATGAACAGCAATAACATAATGAACCTACAGCACTAGTGAATGTGTGTGGATAAAGGTTTGGTGTGATGTTTTTTGCTCCAGCTGCTGTCCCGTGCAGCAGAACCACAGGGGGCCCGCTCTGAGCCCCTGCAGCCTGATGGTCTCTGCAGGAGCCTGGGGAAGGTGAATATACTTACAGCCAGCGCCTGGAGCTGAGCTGCTGGTCCAACAAGATTATCTGTTGTGCTTATTCTGGGATATAGGCTGCTTCTACGAGTCTTGTAGTTTCATTCGAACTGTATATTATTATAAAGAGTGACTAAAAGGAGAAGAGTAAACAAAGAAGAACAGCAAATATGTCATATACAGCAAAAAGGAAGTCAGAGTCATGTCTTCTTACACCAGACTGACACTGCCTCTGGTCCAGGTCCAGATCCTGATCCAGATCAGCCTGTGTGCGTTGGCCACTCACACTGACACCGGAGCATACATACGTATGTACAGACACTGCTGGTATCGTGAGACCACAAGTTTATGAGGGTTCATGCTCAACATGGGAGTTCAGGCGATCCTGACTACATGAACAAAATACTGATAAACAAAGAACACGTCCATCGAGTTTTGGGCTTATTTTTTCTGTTTGTTTTTTAGCCAAACAATGGATAAGCACGTTTACTAACACTTGTGTATATAGTTGTTTATATGTTTATAATTTGGATGTATTTGTATTATTAAAAGTAGCAAGAAATTATTTTATTTAAAAAAACGCCAGATGCACTTCACTAGGGCACACTTGGTTTCCTGTCTGTTGTGTTTGTTTTCACAACTTCACCAGAAGGACTCTGGACAGCAGGAGCTTCCAACAAAAGGATCCAGACGACCAGAGCACATTGATGGACCAGACGGAGTGCTAGTGAGTGCCTCTCAGTTTAATCAAACAGAAAGCTTCCGGTGGCCGGACTGGAGTGCAGACTGGATGTAGTCTGAGCTCATAGTTGGAACCAAGTAACCTTATTAAATATCTTTGTAAGTCTCTATAATGTACGTGTGTGTGATTTTGAGACATTTGAAACATGCAATGGCTTTCTACTGCCTCCTGCTGGAAAATCTGCCAGTGCAGATTTTGTGTCCCGACAACTGACCCAACAACAGCTTTTCTTAAAAAAACTTGTGCAGAAATGCTTTGAATGTGTTTTTACTGCCTTATTTCTATTTAAATGCCTAATCATCTAACTGGCAGCACAAAAAGAACATTATGCAAAAGACTCAAAAATGAAAAATGTCTAAACACATGAGCACAATCAGCTTGAACAGATTTAAGTCACAAACTTGTTGCGTGTCATTTGTGTTACATTTAAAGTGAGTGTGAGAGTGATGTGGTGTGACAATCAAGATTCTTAGAGAAGTGTTCCAAGCTCAAATATATGGTTTGTTTACAATTATGATCAATGATCATCTGGTCTGGTCAGTCCCCATGTCCAAAAGAAAAAGCCCTGTCATAATGTGTCCCAAGAGAAAGACCATGCCCCCATTCACAGTAGATAAACAGAAGGAGCACAGTACGTCTCTGACCCATGAAATGGAACAATCATCACACGACACTTACAGGTCCTGGATACAGAGGGGAACAACACCTTCATCACACTTACAATGTAATAGAATCACATTAACAAATGCTCCTGCAATTTGATTATAGAAGGAATAACACCTTCGATCATAAAACTGCACTAACAGGTGCACAGACGTACGCTCTGGTCATGAGGGGTTTAATAACACAATAATATGTACACATAATATATAATATACATGTTTGATTGATTATAGAAGGAATAATACCTTCGATCATAAAACTGCACCAACATGAGGGGGTTTAAAATCACAATAATACTGTATGTACACACAATATATGTATAATACACATGTTTGATTGATTATAGGAGTAATAATACCCTACAAGAGCAGAATTTTGGTCTTTTCAAATGCTCCTGACCACTCTTACGATTTGTTATCCCAGAAGAACAAATTTTGTGAATGCCAAAAATGTTGCTATGGAAACCCTAAAAACAAATTTGTCATGAGTGTTAGTTTCTGTTCTACACATGATGTAAAAACACAATTTTCTGGAGCATCCTGATCAACAACACAGGTTTAAAGTTAATATGGAGTTTGACACAGAAAGTCTCCACAAAGTTCCAGGGTTAGCAGCACACTGTGGACACAGTACATGATGTAACCTCCAGGTAAACCAGCCTGAACCAGAGCTGTGGCTCCAGGATTTGTAAACACACTGAGCAAACAAAACACTGGCTGAAGACTCAAAAGTATCACTACATTTGCATTTCCACAACCAGAAAATACAGCTACATAACATAGTTGTCTGCAACAAAACTGACAAAGCTAACCTTGAGCTCTGTATTTCCTACTTTCTCCTCTCCCTTGACAACATTCTGTCACTGTCAGTCAATCCCTTCTCATTCATTCTCGTTCATCATCCAGTTTAAGGTTTTCTCAATTGAGCCAAAAAAAATAAAAAATACTACATAATGATACATGTAGTATTTTTATATATATATATATATATATATATATATATATATATATATATATATATATATATATATATTATATATATATATATATATATATATATATATATATATATTTATATATACCGAAAAATATATCTCTTCTTTGATTATTTTTACGCAGCGCAGTCGGTTTTGTTTACGTTCACGGCTGCTTCTGGAAGCAGCCTTTCTTTTCAAACAGATTACAGGCAAATCATCTTGGACTAAAAACATAGTTGAGTAAGTTTAGAGCAGATTTTTGATCTTTAAAATGAAGAAAAGACAATCCTACTTGAGTGAGTCAAACTACTGGATTTCTTTATGTTTGGAGGGTTAAGTATAACCTATGCCCCATATCTATAGAATCTGCATCAGAAAGTAGAAAACTGCTGTGCCGCCTCCTCGTCTGTAACACAACTTTTGTTGGTTTAAAGATTAAAAAAGACACTCATCCTCATTGTTTTAATCATGTAAACTTCATATTTTTATCCCAAAGACATTATTTTTTTGTCGTAGCTCATATTCTTTCACCAAAAAGTAGAACAAAAAAAATAACACTGACATGAAGTTTGAAAGGACGTTAACGCTGAAATCTAATGAAAACAAGGAATTTCAAATGCCTATAAAAAGAGAACGAATTAATGTAGAATAACAATTCTTTTTTAAAATGAAAGTAGACACTTACTGTATAGGTCTCATTAGTCTGTAATGCATCTGATATTATCCAAACCCAATATATTACATAACGAGATATTAGACACACAGAGAAGTAAACTAAATGCATATAAAGCTGATGATAAACAAGATTAGTCTCACAGAGTTACAAGCTTGGAAACATCTTTTTGAAAGAAGAACTGTGTTGAAGAACTCTAAGTGAACCAGCCTGAGCGAGCAGGGCCAGTGTACATGTGCCTGCAGTACACAGGGCGACAGAGCCATACCTTTGTCGAGCGAAGCATCAGGGGAGTTGAAATCCATCAAACTGCTGACTTCACTTTTGTAGCAGAGGTCAGTGCTGGGAGCCTTCTGCCTGTGGTGCGGAGAGGGCTCTGGAAGAGAGAGGATGACAAAAGATCAGAAAACAGCAAAAAAATACAGTTATTAAAGTCCCTGTAGTATGCACAATTGACTAATGTGAGATTTTTATCATTTGTGGTGTGCTTTACCCACAAAACATTTGAGTAATTCTGCTTTTTTTTTAATCTCCAGAGTTCAAAAGGATCTCGCCCACCTTGAGAAGTTACAGTCATTTTAGCCTCAATTGCTTTAAGTTTACACTAAAAAACCTCATAACAATAGGTGCGGTAAGTGGGGTGCACAAACAAAAAAGCAAACAACAAAGAAAAGTTAGTTGAAGGTGGCTTTGAAGAGGTTAGTTTTCAAGGATTTTACACATTTCACATTAGTCCCCTAAGGGTCTACGTTTCTCTTGCTCTGATCGCTCCCAACTAATCCCGAGATATTCTTTATTTAATCAATGTAGCTTAATAGTTTATGAATGCAGCTCAATAGGCTGCTGCGCGCATGGCCCTGACATGAGCAGAAAAGCTGTGCCATATGATGACTCTTGCCACAAGTTTATGCCAAGTCGGTACTGTGTTTAAGAAAGTCTTACTTTGACAACATCCCTACTGCTGCGATGCGCTCACGACCAGTCGCAGCAGATTCATTCACAAAGTTATTTCAACTTTAGCTTTATTTGCAATTTGTTTGTGACCTATTTACATGCTTGAAATTGCTTGCTATGATAAATAAAATCCACTTGGATGCGTCAGGGACCAACAGAAAACCCCAGGGCTGTGGGTCAGTTTAATACAAGCTAATATTATGATGTCCTTATATTAAGGCACAATACAGCCCTCAGCCCCCTGGTCTCAACTCACCTCTCTCGTCCCTAAGCTCGTCTCGTGACTTTTTAAATACAATAAATATGTTTGTTATACCTTTTGTTCAGTTGAAATCAAGTGTCAAAGAAAGTCTAATATTTTCTGTTAAACTGGCAATCACCACAGTTTAAACAAGGCTAAAAACAAAGCAGGAGCCTAGAACTTGGACAAATTCAAGATGAAACTTTATTCAAGTGATTGTAGTGAAGAAATGTGGAGTTTAAAACAAGTAGAGCAAGTTTTGTATGCCCACCTAATGACATCACAAACTAGAACCAAGCGTTTTCAGTTAAAGGGAATTCTAATCTAATTATGCAAGAGAAATGATAACAAACAAGCAACCATTTTCATTATTTCAACTTTATTTTAAATTAAACAAGCACCAGCTAAAAATTGCACAAACAAATCATTACATTATAATAAATATCTTTTACTATAGTAACATTATTGACTCTGAGGACAAAATGAAATGAAGTCACGACACACGCAGACTCCCGAACACACCGGCTGCCTTCAGGGACCCTATAGATATGCACGTTAATATTAGCATTTTTATGACACCGCAGCCACTCGGGTTCTGTGCAGGCTTCACTGGTTTTTAATACACTTCTCCAACAATAAGGCCTTGAGTTCAAACGCAGCAGATGCAGATGGTAAGGTTGGGCTGTACTTTAATGTCTGTCCCAGAATCATGAACGGTTTGAGAAATAGTTTAAGGGTCTTTGTTCTGACTGCTTAAAGAAAACTGTTTAACAAAAGGTCAACTAGAACTGAAGAGAGACTTCTTTTGATTCCATAACAATTGTAAAGTTTTGGATATACAGCAGGTCTAGTGTAAAACCATATGATGAGCTTGAAAGGACTATAATCATGTATTCGGAATAGTATTTATGAGTACTTGTATTCCTTCACAGTTACTGCTCAGAGGCACAGAAAAAACAATGTCCAATCAGATTTGGCATTGTTTAGGTGGCCTGCAGACAGACTGACCAATCAGATTGTCCCTTTATTGACAGTTACATTATAAGTTTGTTGATGGCTAGCTTATCTGTTTAACTTTTTCGGGAGTTTATTTCAACAAAACATTCACAACAAGTGCAGCCGACTATTAACAAAGATTTCTGACACCTTTTGGATGTTTGCTCTGTCTTTCTTTTTCCGAAGAGCGAGTGGCGGCGCACAAAAGGTGCAGCGGCCCGGGGGCTCACTTCAAATGTAATTTCGTTGTACTCTGTGACAATGACAATAAATCTTCTGTTCTGTTCTTCTTCTTGAGATAAATGAACTGTTATTGGGCTAAACCCACGATGAGCACTCGTGTAAAGCTAATGTAAACTCCTCCTGAAACAGCGCTGTGTTCAGAAGTTATTACAACTCTTATTTACTAGGTTGTTTCATTGTATTGCTTTGTTATTATGGGTATGATTTATCTGAGTGTCAAAGTACTCAGGGAAACAGTCTTTGATTTGACTAAGTAGCAATGCAATACATACATAATATAGATCTATCTGACTAAATGAGTGTTCTTCCCAACACTGCCAACAATGCTTTGAAATAAATAATGTGAAAGGGGGGGGGGGTTCTTGTGAACAGGATTAATAAAGCAAGCACTAAAGAAACACAAGATAATGAATATTAAAACATGGCTTGATCACAAGAGCACAAATGTAACCTTGTCTTGCACTTCTGCTCCATTAGCGTCGCAGGCCTGTTATTACTGCACAGTGAGGGCAGAGTGCTGCACACGTGCTGGAGAGAAAACTACAGCTAAAGCCAGTGGCCATTATACTGAAATTACTCAACGCAGTTGTCCAGACCCACTTTCTACGGACAATGACATTTTTCTGCTCAGCTGCCTGGAGCTCTGGGAACAGACCGCCAAGTTTGTTTTTTTACGATTTAAATTGTGTTAAAAATCTTGGTGTGAGAATACCAGTGAAGACACGTTTGATGTTGTAAACGTGGTCAGCTCTCTGCAACAATTCAAGGCAAAACAATGGATTCATTGGTTCAATGGCTCTCAAAATGTTGAAAAGTTTCTCAAAAGTTAAAGCCAGTTCATGGACTAAATCATAGGTCATTGAAACTTTCAGTACAAACACTGAACACACCGGTGTCCTGCCCAAGGGCACAAATGTAGAGGATTATTGTGGACAAATGTGTATGTATATGTACTAGTGTACTTACTTTCTGCTTAATATAAAGTCATACTGATATCTGCAATTCAGAACACATGGCAGTGGAAGTCAATCCCAAAGCCTGTTTATACCAACTTTAACTATGAGCTGCACACAAACTTGTTTGTTGTTGATGTGAGCAAAGGAAAGCTGGCTCTCAAGCCCCTCCTCTCAGTGTTACCATAGTAATCATAGTGATGATAGCTCTTTCATAATTTTTTTTAAGCCACAATCATTTATTTTTAAATACAGCCTACTGTGTTACATTGTATCAAGTTTAGACAATAACTTACATTTACATTAAATATTATTATCATAATGTTTAAGAAAGTCTATAGGCCAACAGTGTTTCAATAAGCTATATACTAGTCTGCAAATCAAAACGCTCAACATCGCCACTTAAATAAAATAATGTAAATCCATAGGTAGATCTTCAGGCTGTGCTCAGTCTAAAAGTAGCTGCGAGCTGAAAAAGGCTGGAGACCACTGGGTTAAAGGTTTGGGCTCTTTTAATGGCAGAGTACATGCTCTGGGCATGACTCCAGGTCAAGGATTGCTCTGGTCGGTGGAGACACTTTTACATCCAATTTGCTCCAAGCCAAACCATAATTATTCCAGTGACTCAGTTTAGCAACTGACATTTTGTTTTGTAATTAGAGCTGGGCAATATATCGAATTTTAGAAATATTGTCAATGTTAATTTGGTGATATGCAAAAATTGAATATTGAGTATATCATGCAGTAGAATTTACTTTAAAAATAGACAAGGAAGTTTACATGAATGTGTACATGAAGTAATAAAAATGCTTCACAAAAGAGAAATCTAATTTGACAGATATTTGTCTGATAATTAAACACACTGGATGAAAAGGACCATCCTTAATAGAAAACAAGAGAATTTGTGCCTGAAACAAGTCACATTTGACATGTTTTGAGTGGATTTTGATTGGTTTAACTTCGATTGCCAATGGGACAAGCATAAACATCTTGTTTACAAAAAAAAAAACCACAACAACAGCCCTACTTGTAATTTATCGTTGTTTTTTTTCCTCAAATGTCTCGTGTCTGTCCTTCAAGGAGTTTCTGTGTATTGTGTAGTAATCAAACTGGTTATAATTCACCATTTTCAGCCTGGTCTTTAATAAAGTGAGCAGGGAAAACAAGCCGCACTAGCATTAATTAGCTTTGGCAAACATTAGTATTCAACGTCCAAGCAGGAGAAATGAATGAAGAATGATTGGGTTTTGGATGAACATTCTGGTCCCAAAATCTAACTTTACACGTGTGTTTTGAGTGTGCAAGTATACTACACAGATTTACATAAAACTGAGTAATAAACACTGCGATAACTACGTACAAATGTGTTTTCGAGCCAGTTTGAAAGCAGGTTCAGAGCAGAGTTACCCTGACTGCTCTATACTTTATTTCAGCTCCACTTCAGCCGACTACTTGTGTCTTATTTTGTGAGAAAGAAGCAACAAAAGTTCGACTTCAACTGTTGTTCTGAAACTTTTTACTGAAAAATAATAAAAACTTGGCATTTCTGAAGAGACATGCCGGCAAGCTGAATATTATCATGTCATATTATCTTGATAAAGGGCACAAAAGCATAAGCCAAAAAAACATTGTCTTGTATATTAGACTGCCTATAAAAGCTTTCTTTATTTATTTTTGGAGACAAGCAGGTGCACTCAAAGTCTGCTGCGCTTAAATGACACAATAATAACACGCTGACAAGCTTAACCACTATATTTTGTCTTTTCTCTGTGTTCGATGGCAAAAGAGAAACTGTTCATGTAGTGTAAGATAGCGAGGCACAAAAACACATTAGCATCATGGTTGTAGATCAGAGGTTCTCAAACTTTTCAGCACTGGGGCACCCCTAAGCGTTCTTGGCACCCCTTACATTTTTACATAATATTTTACTTTAAATAGGGTGTTTTTTTTACCTTTTTAAACCGTGCACAGCTTATTTAGATTCATGAAATTTCCATACAAAACTCCACCAAACACCACAGGAAAATTGTATTTAATTTAATGTGATATTCTGTGTTCTGAAATATTTTAAATTATTTTTCCCATTGCATTATGTAATTTTATTATTATTAAAAAGGTATAAATGTTTTAAAAACATTTAAAAATGAGAAGCTCTCATGGGGCCCCAATCTAGGTCCGCCCCTAAAAAGCTTGACTTGATGCAGCGTCAACAAGCTCTGGACTTTTCTCCAGGTGAGGATTGGACGCTTTGCGCTCGTAGTTTACAACAATGAATTAGTGTAGTTAAGATGTGTTTATGACTGTGTCCATAATGTATCTACACCGTGCACACAGAACGCCACGTTTTTTCTTATTCTTCTATTTTTGTAGTTATAAATGAGTTATGCTCAAGACCCATAAGTTGTGTCTTAGTTTGCTAGTAAGTTAGTAAGTAAGTAAGCTTTGTTTGTATAGAGCTTTGCACAGACAGAGTCACAAAGCGCTTTACAGTGAGACGATTTACAGCAACCCCCCCTCCACACTCCAGTGACAGTAAACTGCCCTGGGACGGCTCAGCAGAACACCAGGCACCTCAACCTCTGACCAAAACCAAT
Organism: Mugilogobius chulae; assembly: GCA_038363315.1. NCBI lineage: Eukaryota > Metazoa > Chordata > Actinopteri > Gobiiformes > Gobiidae > Mugilogobius > Mugilogobius chulae. The sequence goes on along the minus strand of CM076409.1, from coordinate 46,032,793 downwards.
CGTTCCTAACCTGCATGGTTGGTGGGAAACTGGAGTGCCTGGAGGAAACCACCCAGACACGGCGAGGAACATGCAAACTCCACACAGAAAGCCCAGGCCATGTGGGAGTTGAATCGCGACTTCTTGCTGTGAGCCAGAGCCACCATTCTGCCACCGTGGCACCAGGACAGAACCTTGTTATTGGCTTATTGGACTGATGTTCACATCACTTGAAGCAACTGCAAAGAAGCGTTTGACCATGGGTTTAGACCCGACCCACCTGACCCACGTGAAATCTCCTTTTCTAGTCATAATAAACATAACATTTTACACTGACATCAGCTCACCTCAATGTTTCTCTGCTCTGAGCTGTTTGCTTATCATTCAAATTGGGAAATGACAAGCTATATTAAAAATTAAAGGATCGCTTCAAATATTACCAAAGTAAATAATATGCACACTGACCAATAGCAATCGCATTGGATGCCATCTACTTATTTAAATCTCTATGACTGAAAAAATGAGGCTGAGTAAAAACAGGCAAAATGCTTAAATATGATCACATCTTACTGCAAAGTGTAACCTCTTCTATACATTAGCAGTCCTCTATTAGCTCATGATTCATAGCTACCCCTTAGCTTCTCCCAAGCACATTTTTATCAACTATGTCCGTTTGCGGCGCTCAAACAAAACCCACCTAAATGAGTGGTGGAGGTGATTAGCCAAAGAATGGGGCATTTTTGTTCAAACTGCGCGGCTATAGGCACATGTCCCCGGCTCCTTCTGCAGCGTGGAGATATGCAGCAGGCCTGTCTATTCTTCTGTGCTTCTCTAATTGGCCTGGTATTCAGTCCCTTCTCCTCTGCCGCTGCCGGACTGCTGATAACCGCTCCCAAATCCATGCATTAATCACCAGGAGCTAGCACTGACCCTCGCCTCTCCATCACCTGCTTCGCTTTTTCCAATTGGAGAGGGGAAAGAAAGAAAAAAAAAAACGGCAGATTAGTGAGTAATAGGACTGGCAACGGTGAGGTTTTGGCAGAAGAGGGTAAGAGGGAGAGAGAAGAGAGAGAGAGAGAGAAGGGAGTAATTGTCACTTTGAAATGAAAACGGGTAGAATGGTGTGGACATGTGTGAGGTGAAACGGGAAGTCCAGGAAGTGAAGGTGGTGTTCTTGATAGCCTTAACTGAAGATGCATTGGGGTCAAGATAATTGTCTGAAATGACTAGTTCTTTTCACAGTGCTGCAGCGAGGCTTGTTCTGTTTTCCTAATACCTGCAAATAGTTCATTCTTGTACCGCTCATTCGTTACTGGGGAATTTACCAAGATGCGCTAACTGAATCAATATTTGTAAGTCACAAAGCAGAGAATGATTTCATGTTGTCCCAGAGATGATTTTTGATTATTTTAAAAAGTGGCCCCTGATTAAAGCATGCAACAATTCAAGCTACATGTCCCAGAATACACTGCAGCCCACTAGAGGAGCCACATGGATAATAAGCCTAGAGAAAAATAAAAGCTTTTATTGCCTAAAATCCACTTGAATGCAGCAATGGTGTACAGTTGTCCAAATAACAGTATTACACTTATATATTCCATTAAATAATGAGATACATTGTAAATGTGGAGAACAGTAAATGAGTTAAATTAGCTTTGGCCCAATTGTCATATTTGAACACAGAAGGACACATTTTAAAACAGGGATTCTTAACCTTTGTGATCCTGAGAGCCAAGTATTCATGTGCAAAATAAATTGGAGACCAATCTTATAATAAATGTGCTGTATTTTACTGATTGTGCGGCCTTCAAGAATGTGCTTGGAGCCAAAATATGGTTAAGAATCACTTTTTTAGAATGTGGCCCTCGACCAATCTGACGCCAATCGATTTGGCCCCAGCTCTATTTGAGTTCGACATCCCTGAGAAAAACACATTTGAGGTAATAATACTTCACCAGTGTTTATAAAAGTGTGTATTATTTTGGTGCAATGCAAAATATTAACAAGTAAATTGACCTTAAGATTGAAAAAAAAAAAAAAAAAAAAATACAACAAATGCTAGGCATAGTGTTGGTAAGAGTCATAGTAGGTCGGATTTCATTCCCCAATATTCAATTAGCAACATAACTTTTGTTGTGGCACAGTCATAAACTCTTGTAGTTAGCTGACAACAGTGCTGGTTAGTGTTGCTGCTACAGCTTGTGTCAATCAGCCGTGGCTCTTTCTGCATTTCGGGTGTGCATGAATACAAATAATCCCTCTTAAGTGCAGTGAAAATTGCATGCAGCTTGGTTGGAAACATGGGCCTCCTCCTGTTTGCTTTTTCACATTATAACATTTATCCCTGTTAAGAATGCTCCAGAGTTCTATTTGTATTGAATTGTGACTTTTCACCTCAACAAACTTTCCCAGTGTCAAAAACGGTTAAAGTAGCTACATTTTACTCAAAAATCTGATGCACCGAGTACAAACTGGGAATGCACACAGAGAATGAGACACCTCAATCACAAATATTACCGCCACAGAGAAACAAACTCAAACTCCAGCTGGGTTTACTGTCAGAAACAAAGTATTCTTTCATTTCTTCTCTGCTTTATTGTCATCCCTCCATCATGACATCTAATAGAGCCATCATCAGTGCTAGCCTTCCTGTTCCCGATCAGATGAAAGCTTCAGTCCACCACAGAGGCCTCTCCTGCTCACTCCTCTGTCTCTCTCGATATGAAGAGAGTCTGGCACTGAAGGCGTCCCAAACCCGCTGCGTCCTTTTTGTCTCTCTCTGGGGGTGTCTGTAGTAAACATCAGAGCACAGAAACCACTCATCTACAAGCCGGCTTGCTAACAGGAACACAGAATCAGACTACAAAAGGCTAAACAAAAGGCCTGCACAGTTTGTAGAAAAATGTGTTCAGAGTTGACAAGACAACAAGTCCAAGCCAAGTTCCAAGTCGAAGAGAGACAAGTCCAAGTCAAGTTCCAAGTCGAAGAGAGACAAGTCCAAGTCAAGTTCCCAAGTCGAAGTCAAGAGAGACAAGTCCAAGTCAAGTTCCAAGTCGAAGAGAGACAAGTCCAAGTCAAGTCCCAAGTCAAAGAGAGACAAGTCCAAGTCAAGTCCTAAGTCAAAGAGAGAGACAAGTCAAGTTCCAAGTCAAAGTGAGACAAGTCCAAGTCTAGTTCCAAGTCAAAGAGAGACAAGTCATGTTCAACTCAAGTCCAAGTCCTCTACGTTTAGTTTTAAGTCTTTTGCCATTACTTCTTTGTCCATTTTGTCAAGTCAAGTCTCAAATAATCAAAATAATGACTGAAGTCCAACTAATGACTTGCAATTAGACCTATACCAAATACTATAAAAAACAATATGAGTTAGAATCTAAAGCTAGTGGAGTATCTGCAATAAATAAAACAATGCTCAGTGCAAAAAATAATCCAACGGCGCTCTGTATTGAAATTATTATGGAGAGATGCATTTCTTTTGAGGTTTGTCAGGAGAATATTTTAGCATATTTTGAGGTGCGGCCTGAAACAGAATTGAAATTTTAACCACAAACAGTCTTTAAAAAGCTAACTCCGCACTTTTTCTGGTTTAATTTTTGTCCTTCAAAGTTAAGCTTAGTTGTGCGGCCAAAAGAAAAAGTTTGTAGAAATGTCAATAATCACAATACGACTATTAGCTTGTACTGTTAGCTTGTATTTAGAGTTTGATTCTAGGCTTGAAACTAAAGTTGGACAGTGTTAGAGGGGATGTTGAGTTCACAGTGGGACTTTGGACAATCTGCTCCGTGTGGTTCCAAAACAAAAGACTAAACCCAGCTGGCTCTACATCTCACAGATCTGACATGAGAAGGAGGCAGCATCAACTGTTTCTCTGATGTGAGAATGGCTTTGACCTGCAGCACTGGAGTCATTTAGAAACAGTATTGGGTTGTGGTATTGCAAAAGTACAGTTGCAAATGACTGCGTAAAGGGAAAAGTAGATGGTGATGAAACTCCTGTACAAAGTCAGTGTGTGAAATTTTAGGTAAATAGGTGATTTTTAGAGATCAAACAGATATGTGGATTTTAACTGGTTTAACTTGGAAAAAGCAAGATGGCTGTGTAGATAAAACAATGTTTCTGTAAAAAGTCTGCGGCTATACAGACACTGGTTATTGCAATATTTTTCTGGGTTAAGCCCTGTTTATACAACATAATTTTCACCTAATGCTAACATATGTTAGAGGCAAAGTTGATCATAAAACGCCTGGATTATCAACTTTGCCTGTAACATACTACGTATACACCAGGGGTCTCAGACACGTGGCCCCGGCATGATTTCAAATTAACATTGAATGCAGCCCGCACAGAACAATTTGAACTACAGGTCCCACAATACACTGCAGGCCTCTGCTTCTCCCCCGCTGCCTCAAAGCTGCAGCAAACACAAGATGAATGAGAACTCATAGAAGTGACTTTTCAACTCTCCACAACAAAGAATCGGACAGAAGACAGAGGATTCTGAGAGCAGAAGTTTCAGACGCAGGAGAAGAGACTGTCACATCGTAAGCAGCTCTTTTATAATAGAATTGCAGATGTTGATTATTTCTTTTAGGCAGACAGGTGAGCTTCTTTGGCTAAGTTCGATGTCATAATGAAGTGCTTCATGTGTCAAGCTCCACACCACTTTTTATTTGCCAAAATTTGATCTAATATCTGCGGGGAACTCCTGAAAAGCGATGCGAACCAGCGCCACGACACTCACGTGGCAAAGCACACGTTTTCTTCAGAGACAGAGCTGGTAAAATCTGTTTGTCCAGTATTAATAAGCACAATGTCTAGTGAACTCACCACGCTACAGTGAAGCACAAATGGATCACAGATTAAATAAACATGCAGCTCGTTGTTGTGTAAAGGTGAAGCCAAACTGACATCAGAACTTAAAAGATTTGTGAAAACATGTCGTATAAATTGCCCCTAATCGTCTGCATAGAGAGATTATCGGTCGATGTCACTGTTCGCTCGACGGCGCATGCTCCATGCACAAAGCGACACTCTCCATCTGGTTAGCTGGGAAAACTTCTTTGATTGAAAAAACAAAACAGAACGAGAGCAGCTGTTTGGATCAGGTATGAACCGGTCTGACAGATGTCTGTCTCCTGAAGCTTGAGACTGTGTTTTTCCTGCCATTTTTTTACTCACCTGAATGTAACTTTTAAGGGTCGTAGGGTCAAATTTTATTTGCATAAATTTTGTTTTCGCACAGTGATAAACTCTTGTAGTTAGTTGTTGCTACGCGCATTTCCCCTGTTGATAAACAAATAATCCCTCTATAGTTTATGGACATGAAATCATTACCAAAAGTCTTTTTTTTTGTCTAAATAAACACTAAATAAGATCAAATTAAAATTTGAGATTGATCAATAAAGAAAAATGATTGTGGTATTTTTTTTCTCTAGTCTGCCCAGCTCTAAAGTCAACTGAAAATTCAACTGATGGGTGGTGTCATGATCCTGTCAAAAACATAAAAAAACGCTTTAACATCTTTTTTTTTTTTTTACATAAATATAATACAAAAAGCCATAATAACAAAAAGACAAAATAACCATGAATTTTGCCTGAATCCATGTGGCATCATTTTCTTTGGGTTTAACGACTTCAAGTTACTAAGAACTTCAGAACTGGAGCTTGGGTAGGTTAATATTTACCCGTGCTCATCGTACGTTTTTGACATTTTGTTGTATATCTACCGTTTTCTTCAGAGACTGGGCTGATAGAAGTGCTAATCCAGCCATCAACAACAACAATCTGCAAACGAACTAGTATTTTCAAAAAACAGCACAGCTTAAAACGAGTCCAAAATAACACAAATTGTTTCCATTACAGCATGCATGTTTCTGCAGATACAGCAGAGATGGTGTCAGTGTGAGCGCAGTGCCAGGGTGAGAGCTGCAGGGGCGCTCTGCAGGAGAACGTCAGACTCGATCAGCCTGTGGCGTCCTCAGCCATGATAGATCAATTCAGCCCCAGCAGGAGGGCTGGCTCTGCTCACATCTGACTTTAGCTCCAATACATAAAACATGTGCAGCTAACAACTGAAGGTCAAGGAGTTTGGGAAGGTATAGGACAAAGTGAGTCACTCTGCAGGGATAGTGTGGAGGGTTTGATGTAAACACAGCGAGGTCAGATATAAGACAAGGTTTAAGAAGTCATCTGCATTCAGACAGTTCTTCAGTGGGTGACATCTAAACGGTAAGTTGCACACGACATTTTTTTTTTTTTCACTTTTAATGTCAATTTTTTTTATTTCAAGAAAGAAAAGATGGATAGCTTTAGAAATGGGAATTGGTTAGAAATGGGAAAAGAGTTTGTAGTAAAGTTTGTAGTAAAATTCACTTTAAAAAACTTGAATATGGGACTGGGTGATATATCGATATATATCGTATATCAAGATATTTACTGAACAAGACATGAATTTTGCAATATCGTTAATATCGAGATATTTATATTCAGGGTAAAAAGATCTCATAAAGCTGATGAAAAGCAGTTACAGAGAAAAAAAAGATACAATCAATGTTAAATTATAAACTTGTGTTATGCATAAAATGTAGTTTTATTTGGTTATATTTGGTAGTTAAAATATAATTTTTCAATGTAAATTTAGATTATTACTTTCTAATCAGCAGGTTACAAGGTTAAAAAAATGTCACTTAAAAAATGCAATTTCAAAGATATCGAGATATACAGTATATCGAAATATGAAAAAAATATATATCCAGATATACATTTTTGTCCATATCACCAAGCCCTACTAGAACAAATGCATGCTTTTTTAGTTGGATGTTTTCGTTGGACTAAAATAAATGCCAACTAAATGTGTCTTTACTCGTGAAGGGCTTACATCTTCCCCAAATTGACTTCTTGATGTCCTGGAGGAAATCTCCTCCTGTGTGTTTTCAAAGAAATATTGTTCTTCAGCTATAATTGTCCAAGGACTGGCATGAAATTCATTTCCATGAAAAATTTTCCAAAGTATTAAGGTTATTTATGCTTTATTTTTGTACTTAAACAGCTACATGCTTGCATACGTGTTTATCGTCACTATTTGTATGTGTTTCTAATGAAAATGTGTTTTTCTAGTAAATAACTACCAGAGGGCGCTAAGCATCAGTCAGAGGACGGATCTATAACCTAAAAGGTGCAAGATAGAAAAGAAAATAAAGGGGCTACACACATCGCTTCTGTTGGAAAAGAAAAAAGAGAAAACAAAGTGGGAGTAAAGTTTTGTATTGGCGCATGATTTCAGAGACTTTTAGTAAGTTTAACTCTACTGTTGCCCTGTGTTCACTACTATCCCCATCAGTCGGCTCATGAAAAGCTCATGAACAGCTCTGTAGGGCTGTAGTCAACCAAAGAAATTCTTGGTCGACTAAAGACATGTCCCATCGACCGATTAGTCGACTAAAAAGGGGGCGTGGCTAAAGCTTTGAAGCTAAAAAAATATAGTTTGATCTGACAATTTATCTGACGCAAAAAGGCAAAAGTGCAATGGAGTTCATGCAAAAACAACAATTTACACAGAAAATGAATATGACACAGTGTGTTTATATCAAAAAAGGCAGAGTGCAGGCCCGACAACTACGTGAGAAATGTGGGCCGGCCGGGTTCGGGCCAAGACGCAGAGCCGCACTGAACACGTGCGCTTCGCGGATGATTGACAGCCGCGTCAGAACACAGCACAAAACCACCGCAGTGATAAAAAAAGTCAGTGTTTAAGTGGCCAACTATACGGCGCGAGACTGAGGAGAGAGAGAGAGAGAGAGAGAGAGAGAGAGAAAGAAAGAGAGAGAGAGAGAGAGAGAGAGAGAGAGAGAAGACTTGTGAATAAGCGCGGAGCAGGAAAAAGAGAAAGGAGAACGAAAGACAGGGAAGGCACGTCTTTCGTTCATCCGCGGATCAAGTAAAAGGTGAGGAAGAAGCAGAGAGAAAGTGCGCCGTTACGCGCTCGGGAGAAAAGGAACAAGAGGGACGGAGGGAGAGGGAGAGAGAGAGAGAAAGAGAGAGAGAGAGAAGTGGAGGAAGCGCGTTTAGCGGCGAGACACACTTACATTAAACACGTTGGACATCATAAGAAGCTTTTTCTGTCATTAAAATGCCACAGTTCAGTGAGTGGGCGGGGCGGGCTCTCTTCGGGCTCGGGCTTAGGCACAGGTTCTGGTCGGGTTCGGACACGACGTGCGCGGGCTCGGGCTGGGTCGACTCATACAAATTTTGGTCGACTAAAGCCCCATCGACCGATTAATCGACTAAACGACTAAAGAACTACAGCCCTACAGCTCTGTCGCTAGGCATTTAACGTTGTGAAAATATGAACGGACCAAATGACAGACAGAGTAACGCAGAAGACGAGCTAAAACTTCTATGTTTTTGTATGCAACACAAACAGAGTATAAATGAATCTTTTGCCTGATGCATTAATCAGTTTCATTTCATGTGGATTTCGCCTGAACGCATAAAGTAGAGTATAAACATGTGTCAGTAATTGTTGTCTTTTTTGTGAGATAAGCTTACAAAATAAAATGTATAATATCATTTTGTAAGGTAATTATTCAACACAGGGTCAAAGGAGGAAACATATGCACCCTGCTATTGCAACTCAGGTTGGTTCTTGCCAATACAAGGCTTCATCTCTGTTCGCTGATTGGCCGACTGTACTTCCTGGTTTCTGGGAAGCGTCTGCAGTTCTGCGATACCTGACTCTGACCTAGTAGATGGAGTGAGTAGATGCACAAAGTGGTGGCTGCATTTTTTACACATACATATGATTTTTAATTTGTGTCTAAAGAGTTCCACTATGATGCCGAATCATACACAAAGTAAGTGAAATGTGTTGATGGGCATTGACGATAGCAATTACTCCTTGACAACTAAACAATAAAGACTGCTTGCCTGAATCACTCAAATAACATTTTTTAGAAGTAAAATGGGGAAGAGGAAACAACAATAACACCGCTAAAACTCCTGAAAGTCAATTTTGTCTTTACCAATGCACACATCAAATGTTTCTCCAGCAGCAAATTCAAATCAATACACTAGTTAAACACAGAGACCCATTCAAACAAGTGCTGTCTGTGATTCCAATCAATGATCCACTGTTACACTCTTAACCCACCAAGAGGTTAATGGCTTGTTACAGTAATGACTTGTCAAATGAAACAACAAAATGGCCGACAGTAATTGTAGGTTTCTGAGGGAGGCTAGGGTCGTACAGGTCTGCGGCTAACAAGCTCCTCGGAGACTCACTGCTGAAGAAAAGTCACATTTGTACAACTATTTTATGCCAAAATCTACTCCTATTCAGATTCTTAACCGGTAAAGTCATTTAAGTGACGTGAATGTGATGCATTGTGTATTCTTTTAGCTACTTGCTTAGAATCAGCGTTAATGTTTATGGCCCATCTGTTCGATAAAAGCTTACTATAAACAAACAATGAACTTACCAAGAGCAGCAGTTAACCTTTTCTTACATGGGGGAAGGAAAAATTCCAGAGTGATATTAAGTTATTTAGCCCCTCAGCAGACCTTTTATGCTCATTTAAAGTAATGTCTCCCATTACTTCTGTTTGCAATTTTCTATGCATGCCATGGTTCATGCATGAATGCTTGAAGTTGGTTGCATATGGTCTCATGTCCTGAGACGCAACCAACTTCCACCATTCAGACAAATAACCACAGCGTGTTCTTGCATCTACAGCATATGTCGCTCATCTAGAATGTCGAGAGCATCTGGCTGCAGACCTGTACCCGGAGTCCCCTTGCCACGTGACTTGAACCAGGAGTCCCTCTTTACCTGGATGTAGGAGAAGCATCTGGCTGCAGACGTGACTTACCTCCATCCAGAGGCACCTAAGGCCTGGATGTTCACCCAATAATGTAGCTATACCACTATACAGTATGTGGCACTATGCACTATGTGACCCGCTGATAATGTTGAAGAAAGCAAAGAGGAGCCAAGATGTTTATGTCGCCGTGTATTAACAAACCATGGAGTTTTTTACTGTTGCTAATCGGGCTTAAACTGTTATATTTTTATCTTACCCTTTATACAAACTTTTTTCCTAACCTTTCCATACCCTAACCCTTTTTCTCCCCCTTACCTGTCCTTATAAACTAAAAAACTTCTTATCTAAATTTCACAATGATGGAAGTCTGCAAGACAAAAGACTTCTCATGCAGGTCTGCAGTCAGACATCCATGAAAAAAACTAGGATAAATTGGATAAAAAGTGTAACTTGATTGATAAAAAAAGTAGTATAGTGAATATGTAGATACAGGAAGGGACTTCTGGTACAGGTCTGCCCTTGGGAATGTCTGATGCTTTGAAGATATCTGCTTTCAAATGGTCAAGTGGATAGCCTGACACTAGACTGAACAGACCACAGGTGTGTGAGTTCAAATCCAAGCTTTTGCAGCTGCCGAAGCAAAAAGTAAATGTAGCAAATACATTGAAACTAATTACTTTTTTTTTTTTTTTTTCTTTTCTTTCTTTACAAATACATATCAAACATGACAAACAACCACCATATCTACAGTAAATTTAATTTGTCAACATAAATAAAAAAAAAAAAACATTCTTGCACACCCCTCAGCACAGATATCGTGTTAACATATGTATTCACGTGAAAATGAATTCGCAATGTTCTGTCTACGGCTAAAAGTGTCCCAGTCCGTTGTGAAATGTCCCCAAAGCTGTTTGTTGTTGTTAGCATTGTGGCTAAATGCCTGTTATTTCCACTTGTACCTTTAGCTTTACTTCTCCTAAAGCGTTTGATTCATTTTGAAATTTTAATAAACACAGAGAAAACAAAACTATTCCACACAAAACCTCCTTACAGATTTCAACCAAGCAAATGATGATAAAAGCCTGAAATACCCAATTAAGCTAGTTCTGGTTGCTAACTGTTAGTTAAAAGATATAAATAAGTGTGGTGTTCTGGCTTTCTATTGGCAAACCTTTGTGAGATACATTCATAAATACAATACATATAAACAGTATGAACTCTACACTTAAAATAAAATATGTATTTTGGTCTGCACACGTGTAGTTGCTCCAAAAAGTAAACAATGGGAAATGACCGTTAGCATAGCCTACCGACATGTCTCGCTCCTAACAGCTGTGAAAAAAGCTTAAAACACAGCGTGGTGAACAATTCAGAGGCTCAGGATGCATCGTTTTTCAAGTATATACCATTTCATACTTCCTTGTAGCATCTGATTAATTAAAAACAGCATTAACCGAACTCTCACAGAATCTGAACCGTCTGACATTTTCAAACCCAGAAGTATTGTTTCTGCATCTTTCTCAGACGTATTCTGAGTCATAGCTCCACTCACAGCAGCACATTTCAGACGGGAAAAAAAAACTACATTTGTGGCTCTGCGTCACCCATCAGACTCATACTGTCAAAAACACGTAGGAAAGAGGCTAACCGGATTATGTCCATATCTTTGATCACGCCGGCGCTTACTGTCGCTACATTTTAGAAGAGATCTTGTCTTTGGAGCTTGTAGAAATGTCAAAAACAATGAAGAGAGCAGCAGAAAGATGTGAAGCTTGTTGTGAAAAATTGAGGGGATCAGACTTGAGCTCAATAATGTCAGTACAACGGCCATTTTGGGTCACCATCTACATTCAATATCTATTGTTTTAGTGTCCAAGTGTCAGATCCTATGCATGATTTGGGGCTGTATAAGTAATCATGTCAAAGAGAGACAAGTCCAATTCAAGTCCCAAGTCAAAGTAAGACAAATCCAAGTTAAGTCTCGAGGGAAAGAGAAACAAGTCAAGTCAAGACCCAAGTCAAAAAGAGACAAGTCCAAGTCAAGTTCCAAGTCAAATAGAGACAAGTCCAAGTCAAGACCCAATCCAAGTTAAGTCACAAGTTAAAGAGAGACAAGTCTGAGTCAAGTTCCAAGTCAAGGAGAACCAAGTTCAAGTCGAGTAACAAGAAAGAGACCAGTCCAAGTGAAGACACAAAGTTAAAGAGAGATAAGTTAGATCCCAAGTCAAAAAGTGACAAGTTCAAGTCAACTCTTGTCAGTGCCCCACAAATCCAAGAAAATGTCACTGATTTGGCTCAATTATCCCATGCACAGTTGAGTAATATAGTATTGTCCCACAGCTGGTGCTTGACTTGAGCGCTCAGAAATCCCATGTAGCCCTTTCTGACAACAGAAAATAAGCAGGTTAAAATCTGCAGCTTGTTACATTGAAGAGGTACTTATCAGAACAGGAAGTCATAGACCTGATCAACATGTCATAGTTTACTACAAAAATACATGTGAAAAAACACAAGATGCTTCTTTAAATAAGCCAAGTCTAGATAAATCCACGTTTTTACTGTGAAGGGATTGCCTCTACAAAAATCTAACTTGTTACTTAACCAGAAAAACTACACAATGTATCTTTAAAAATGTGCGCTTTTCACGATCGTTTCAGCTAGTCTCCATAGGGAACGAATGAAACAAGAAGAAACTATCCACAGATATTTTCAGACAGGAACTAGCACCGCGAAAAGAACCATTATTCATGTAGCAGACAGCTAAACCACAGCCAAAGAAAACCTACACATTTTCTCGTCAATCCCGCGTGTTTTGTTCGCATTCACTATCAGAAAAAGCAGACAGCATTCACTCCTAAGATCACTATGTTTAATATGTTTATCACTCGTGCTGCAGCTTCCACCCAGTCTTTTGCGACTCTGACATCTCTCTTTGTCCGCGAGTCTGTGTGCGATCAGACTAAATGACCACATCAAGCTCTCCTTGCGTTCTGGACAAAAGTGGAAACCGTCTGAATTCAGCCCATCGAGCGAGAGAGAGAAAGCGGCACCAAAGACATTTCAAATTGGTTCCAAATGAATGGGAAATGTCAATTTGTCTGGAGCTTTGATTATGGATAGACATTCAAAAGACAGCGAGGCAAAACGTGGAGAAGATTTTATGGTCTTTGTAGTGTGTGTAATGTAATGAATGGCTTGTAAGAAGACATGCCTAAGTTTAAGTTATTTTAAAAGATTGATAAATGGTAATGAAATGCAAGGAAAGGTAAAGATGCAGCAGTAATATTATGGTAAATCAAGGTCACACTGTAAAATGTATGTCTTCGCCAAGAATTATAGAAAGTTTATGGTGGAAATTTACATAGTGTAAGATAAGTTGAGCGATAGGATGTTTAAAATCTTTGCAGAGGCATAGATATTTCCATAATCTAAAAAAGTATGTAGGCCAGGGCTATTCAAATAGCGGCCGCGGGCCAAATGCGGCCCACTTAGCAATATGATATGCCCACTTGGTAAAATGGGCCATGAACTGGACCACATTGTGAAGAAGCCAGGGAAAGTCTTTATCTGATTTACAGTGAATAGTGGATACAGCAACATAATGCAAAGCGGCCCATCATAGAAAGTGGGCAATGAACTGGGCCACATTTCTTGGTTAGATCTGGTATTCAGTAGCGTGCAGTACTTTTAAATCAATTGAATCAGCTAAAATGCCACTGATCAGTTTTGTTCTGGTTCACAAATTGTGCTCTAGGGCTGTTCCAAATTGTGGTTCACCTTGAAGTAGCACAAATGTAGACCTAGAGACATGAGTTGGATTAACTCTAGCCTAGTCCTTTATCTGTTGTTCTGATTGGCTCACATTCTAGTTTTGATTTATCTCTGCTAGTGTAAGCCTGTTATAGGACAGAGCAATTTAGATTTATTTTAAATTTACTAAACATAGTTCTTGGGACAGTTCTGATGTTCGGCCCACAGACCATAGACCTTTGAAAAATCTGGCCCGCTGGAAAATATAATTGAATAGCAGGTTCTTTTATCATTTGAAGGAATGTGGTTTTAACGTGACCGGAAACTTAACATGGAGAGTGCATCAGAACAACAGCTTTATCACTCACTGCTTAACAACTAACAACTATAAGCAAATTATTTAAATGAGACCTATTGTAACTATGGCATATGCAGATCAGTGATTCACATTTTGTTCATTGTAAAACAGAAAAATGATCTACAACAGTTAGTAATAGAAAACGGTCCATTGACTTCCATTTAAAAATTGCAAAACTGATCAAATTTAATTGTAATAAGCAGCAGATTTAAAATTACAATTGTTTGTTGTTGTTGGAAAGTGGCTATATGACCATTTTGAACTCAAATGTTTTCTGAATTTTTGATTAATCGCAAGTAAATACAGACAAGAGGCGGGGATAGGTGGTAGGTGAAAACAGGGATTTTCTGAGCACAAGCACCAGCTGCAGAACAATAGAAGATTACTCAAACTTGCATGAATCAATCAATCCAAATGCAACTTTTGAGTAAACCAATGATGAGAGAACACTGTTGAAACATGGATTAAAAACTCAGAAAAGGAGACTTTGCGTACCAGATCCTCTTAAAGGAAATGCAAGGCGTCAAATATAGATACAAAGGCATAGACATGAAAAAAAGGTTCCAATTGTCCAAATGTGTAATTACTGTATATTCAACTATGACAATAGTAGCTGCAAGCTAAATGCTAGTGATGCCAGCACAATCTAGCGTGATTTATTTTTCTGTTTACTTTTCTGACATACCGTCACATCAACAACCTCGATTTCCACGTGGTTGTGACTTGAGTTTTAATCAGTTGTGCGCTTCAGAAACCGTCTTGAAAGAGGTAAAAAGTTTAGCTTCTCATGCCACCACTATGACTTTAGCTTCACCTTAAACCAGTTCCACAAAAATAGGACACACTCACTTTTATTCACACACTAGACAAAATAGCACACAGATGTATCACAGCCTGTGCTCATGATTAGTAGATTGCTCCTTAGCATTTTAAATTAGACTTGCCCTATTTAAACCTCAGACATGGACAGAGCAAAGGAGTTGTCTGAAGTCTACAAGCAAAATAGTTGTCAATAAACTGGTAAGGGATTTAAAACACTACTGTTTGAAAAATAGTCTACAAACGGAGGGGTTTAATTAATGCTGGGCAATTAATCTAAAGAATTTTGAGAAATCAAGATTCTGTCACGTTGAAATGTTAATTATTTGGTTAAAGCTTTGAATCAAGAGATCATAACCAGTCCTTGGCAGTAAAACGTGTGGTATGAAGCAAAAGCGTCTGTTTTATTTTACTTTTTATTTTGTTTTTGCTAAATTTAATTCAAAGATTGAGATTGATCAAAATGAAGGATAAAATTGTGATTATATTTTTTTCTAGATCATACAGCCCTACTTACCACACAACTGCCTTATCCATCCTAATGAAAACCATTGTATAACTTGGAGTTCGACTTTCTGCAGCTGACAGACCAAGCCCAGAGCTGGTGTTGTGTCTAAACAGCAGTAGAAAACAAGAGCTGAAGTCATGACCTTTGAACCTCGACCCACTGCTGGTGTGACCCTGTCAGCTGTCATCGTGTTACTTCTGTATTTGACCCTTTGGCTTGTACATTCTCTGACTCATGACTCAGCTAATTGGACTACAAGGCAACACACTGTAGAGTTACACCTTCTCTATTTGTGTGTGTTGTTATGTAACCAGAATAGTCCCTTCTCTAGTGTAGAATGCAGAACAACTTATGCAGACAAAAGAACAAGCAAACTCCACACAGACAGGTTAGAAATGTTGTCTTGACATACAAATTTCAGAACCCTCAAATGTAATAAATATCTGTAAACGTAATAAATTCCCACAAACATAAAACATTTGTGAGATTTGTATATCTATGTATTTGTGTAATGGTGCATTGTACCACGATGCAACGCGATGTGTAAAAGTTACAATTCAGCATTGTGCACTGGCAGGGCCACTTAGAAAATATTCTTAAAACAACCCTGCTGATACGTCCCTACGTTGGTCTGTGTAGCGCGCCAAATCCGCGCTACACATTTGCCCTACACATTAATGTCAAGTTGCCTACAAGATTCAAAAGACTGTCCTTTTTCTCATATGCTCGCGACCTGCTAAACATCGCTTTGATAGTGTGAACAGCGCAATGTCAGAAACTATTCCTCTGCTCGTTAAACTTCCTCAGTTTGTGAGAGAGATGAGTTATTAGTGTAGACAACAAAAATAAAAAGCAAACAACTAGACATTTTTAAAAGTCAGGTACTGTTTCTTTAACTATTACATGGGCACAATATTTGCCTCTCCAATCCAAATCCCTGGTTGGTTTGTGGTGCTTTGCTAGGTTTGAAGCTAGCTGGATGCATGTAGTGTCCCGGGGTGTGTCTGTGCAGCTGCTCACACACCATAATGAGATCCCTGTTATCCAGCCTCCAGCCACAGCTCATTTATAAACATTAACTCCGTTCACTTTGTTCAATTTATGGACTCTCAAAGCACCTTTTAATTAACTGTAGTGCACCCATTTTACAGCTAACCTTAGCAGCAGGTTCAGACTCCTTTATGAAGAGGTGAGAGCGTGCTTTGCGTGTTGCCTTGTGAGTACTTCAAGAAAATGGATTGCTCAAAATCTGCTCTGAAATCTGAAGTGTATAAAATGTACAGGTAATTACATTTTTTGTTTTTTCATTTCACAGGACAGGTTTTCTCTCGACTGTATTTGACAAAAAAACACAACTTTTCTGCTACTTCTGGGCCAATCAGACTCAAATCTTGCTTTAATATTTTGTTTTTCATGACAGCTTCAGTGGCAGTCATTCCAGAATGATAAAGTGTAGAACACAAATCAAAGCTATACAGTACACATAGTATCTGGCATGAGCCATGTTAAAACCTTCAGGCAAAACACATTATATTTGTACGTCTGTCCATTGATGTTCATAAAATCATTACTAAAAGCAATTTTTGTTTCGTTTTGGAAAAGCTACATCAAACTTATTTGAAAACTGAGATCAAAACAATATGAGCAACAAAAACGTAATTATATTTTTTCCCAGAACGCCCAACTCTAGTTTGATGAATCCTGTTTAATCAATCCTTTCCTGACAAGCAGTAGATCAAATTTGTGCTATTCACAAGTCCATAAATTACCATTTATGTCATTAAATCACTACAACTGAGTCAATGTGTCGTCTAGATTCCAATGCCACAATAAAGATTACCTGGAACCCCAGGACTTGTGCGAGATTTAGAAAGTGCTGAAAACAACTGTGCCCTGGCACACAGACTCGAGCAGTGCAAGCACACGTCCGAGAGTCACATGAGTGTGCAGAAAGAATATGCAGAGAGTTAGTTTACTGGAGGTCGCAGTGGTTTGATTCAAGTCATCATATGAGCTTTCTCGCGGCATTGACGCGATTCGCGAGGCTTGGGACAAGAACAGACTTTAGCGGGCTGAAGCTGGTGTACAAGTTAATTTGCAAGAAACTTGCACGTGTCCTAAACCGAATCTGCCTCGCAGTCAGAGTACGGGAAACATCTGCCTCTACAGACTTAAACTCTATCTGCAAATGGATGAGGTGAAAACAATTTGAACTTTATAACTTAAATAATTTGAATGGAATTACTTTAGAACGTCTGAGGCAACTTGAATGTGTTTATGTCTCATTTGCGGTCAATAGCTTACTCCACTTTGTTTTGCAGTCAAGCTAAAAGTTTTTCTTTAGTTTTATGAATGTGTAAATTAGGGCTTGGATTAAGGCATCACATGCTTCATTGTGATTAATTATTTTGTCATGATAATGCAAGTCACGTGATTCAGCTCAAACATATGAATAAAAGCATGCTCAAGCTCTAGTACAAATACAAGTGCATAACCTCTGCTCTTACACTGAGGTGTTCCTGCCCCACAGATACTCTTATGCCTATTAACTTGTTTTGATGTTGCGCCCTTTTCAACTTGCTGGTGGTAGGTGAGTGTTTTCTGTGAAAATAGTTTAAAGTAAGACAGTCTAGACAGGCTCTTAGTGGCTTTAATGTAGCTCAGACGCTGCAGAAATGCCCACATTTCTTTCAGTTAGCAATAGCAGCCTTTTGTAATGGTCAGTTTTCCAATCACCTCTTGTCCTTTACTCACACTTTCTCCTGCTACATTTTGAGATTTCAGCCACAACTCTTCATCTCCACAGTAGCAGTAATTCTCTCTGTGTTTGCTACCAGTGCTTCACTTAATATAAAATATAATCAAACATAAATTTCTGCTTTTAGATGAAAAAGTATAGTATATCCACACTAACAGAAATGTACATGCAAAACATGTCTTAATTATTATTTTTTTCATCAGTTGAACTCCAAATATTATCAGATATTGTTCACAAAGCGGGCACTGTGCTGCTGTGAAAGAGATCACCTCCATAATGGTCTCGGGTTGGTCTGGACCTTGCCTTTAGCAGGGGTGGCTAACTGGTTAGAGGACAAGAGCCACATTTTTAACTGCAAGAGCAATCTACTGTCACTGAGAGCAAAGTGTATTAACATTTCATTTTATCTTCAACAAAGAACATGTGAACAATCATGAGCTTCATATTAGAAATAAATTGTAAATATCTTAATGTAATTACAAGGGTCTGGGTATGAGTTCCCAAGAATTAAGTTTAATCCTAGGCACTTTTCTTTGCATAGGATTAAACTTATATATTGTTCTTATTGGACCACCTTGTGTCTGAAATAAAGATATGTCCTATTAGTTGATTTGATTATTGGTTAGTCTTGGTATATAGTCTTGTTCTTCAGTATCTGAAAACAGTAGTTTGCAATGTTGAAACAGATCTAATGTTAGATAACACCAGGTGCCACAGTGGGACGACAAAGTGGATTGTTGTCGTGTCCTTGGGCAAGACACTTAGATCACATTGCCCCAGTGTCTGTGGGTGAGTGTATCGTAGATTGCAAAGCGCTTTGAGTGCCTGGAAAGGTGGAAAAGTGCTATTTAAATAATTAAAAAAACAAAAATGATGTTGTGCATTCTGATCTTTGCAAGACTTTCAACTCTTCTGCTATTCATCTGAAATACAAATATGTAGAAGTCTTCAGTCCACAATGTTTCACCCTATATAGTATCGATGTACAATACAAATAAATACTGTACATAAATATTTGACTACTACACTAACCATTACTGACACCCCTGGACAAAACGATTACAACTTGTATCCATGAGTTTCTTTTCGCAGGATGCTTTGGAGCTAGTGAACATCAGATCCAGCGTTCGAGTGTCCAGACCTCAGCAGAACGAGGTCACGGGTCACCTCCTCTGTGGCAGGATTCTCTTTAAGACCGTAGTTTTATCAGAGCGGAACTAATGGGTCAGGCTTTGGAGTTTGAGCCAGAAGACCGGAGCTTTCTGTGGATAAGGAGCTGAAGAGGAGGAGGTCAAACGACACGTCCACCTGGAACTAATGCTGCACTCACTACTGCCATGAGAGCGCATGAAATATAGTGACAGAGAGAGAAAGTTTGGAGAAATGGATTAGCTTCGGTGGAGCTCTCCTTGAGTTGGCAAAGTTTGAAGAAAAATGGATCTGATGTTAGAGGGCAATAAGTCAGTTTTACAATGGGTTTTCCACAAAGGATGTTAAAATTATAGAACTATAACTCCACACACTCACGCCGTCAACATAGTGCTGTTTCTTTCCACAGAAAAGTACCACCCATCCTATTAGTGTAGTGTTTGTATATTTACCATTTATAGTATCCTTATGTCACAATTCAAATATTGACAATTAGAACAAGTTGCAACTGACAATCATTTTTGGTAATCGATTCAAAGAATGGAATTTATTTCATAGTATTACAGTGGAGTTTGAAATTGATGGCGTCTCTGTTTTTCCTTTGCATTCCTGAGTGTTTTCTGTGTCTCTGCTCTGTCGTATGTGAGCCAAGTTAGAGGGAGGAGATGCTACCTGCTACCTGAGTAGAGGCTCCATCTGCTGGAGATACAAACAGAATAAGATGAGATAAAATGACAGACTGAGCAGACTGTTTGGCATGACAGTAACAGTTCTATCATTATTTGCACCTACTGTCAGATAAGATTTTAAGACTTACCCCGGAATTCTAAATCTGGTGTTATTTTAAAATAACTAGTTTGTTCTTAATATCTTCACTAAATATGTACTACCTAAGAAGATGTTAGTTTGAGTTGCAACGATCAATCGACGTAATCGATTACGTTGATTAAGAAAAAGCGTCACACACGTAAAGCACGTCAATGTGTCAATTATGAGCCGTTCTTTTAAATAATGTCCCAGCTTTATTGTTCCACACCCATGAAGATCTGTGCTGCATTTCTACTCAAAGAACATCAACAGGCATCGAAAAAACCCAGACTCGCGATCTAATGTGAACGGCGGCTGAATAGAAAGTGAAACTAGAATGCACACTTGTTGTAAAAGCTGCTTTGACGGCGTGGTCAATGTATCAAACATTAGTCTCTCATTTAGGAAACTGCATTTCTTTGCGCAGTAACAACGTTCCATTGTGCCACATGCGCTCATCAACTCAGATTGTCTGCACAGTGCCACGGACTGTACACGCGCTTGTCATATCTCGGTGGATGCCCTCACGCACAGTGCTATGTGTTGTACACTTCAACACTCACACAGATTTCTATCGGCTATTCATTAAACACAATCTCAGACAGTGGTTGTAAATGAGACAATGGTGATACTGTATTACAACTTTAACCTCATAAGGAACCACCCCAGATTTTCTTTGGTAAACATAAACAATAATAAAGATGGTGGCACTATCTATCCAGAATAAGTTTGAGTCAAATGTGGGTTTTGACAAATCTTTTTCTTCTTGTTAAAGGTAATTCAACAGAAGATGAGATTTAGGGACATAAAATAGGTTTAAAAAGTTTAAAAAGCCCATTAAAACATCCTATTAAATCTGTGTTTTTTGTTCATTAGAATATCATTTAAACAGATACAGTCGACTTAGATTCTTTGATTTGACTGTAACTAAGACAATTGCATTAACTAACTAACCCTTTCTTCTAATTATACAAAAGTTAGTTTATTTTATGAGAAAACTAACACAATTGAAAATATAGGACAAAGGTGGGAGGTACTGCACATGTTACATAAATGACAATTTTATTCAGTTACATTTAGTTTAATAGAAGTTTCCTGCTGAAATGTCATTGAAAAAAATCCCTTTGTTCCTGGATTGAAAAGAAAAACAGAAGCTACAAATAATTCCATTTCTTTAAGCTCTCAGTTTAATTTGCATATTTGTATAGTACGTTCCATCCACACTTCAGTTCTATTATACAACATCTGCATGCAATACCATTTTACATGAAGCCCCACACAACCTGCAGCGCAAAACAACTCTGATATCCATAATAGAGGTGCATAGGTTGACTGTGTCCTTATTGTAGCCGCCGGTCAATTAATTTCAGCGCGCAGAGACAAAAGAACGCGTATTGAGAAGAACGCAGCGGCTGTGCCAACCCCAACTAACCTTCAAACAAATCCAGTGTGCGAGGAGCTCAAAGCCAAAAGCACAGCCAGCAGGCAAACAAAGTGGCATTTTAATTAAGAGTCGCACAGGCAGAACGCAAATACCTGCAGATGACATTTGAGAAAGAAGAAAACGCACTGACATGGAGGGAGGAAGAGAGAGAGAGAGGTGACACTTTCAACTTTCTAAATCTTTATGTATACAGTTTTTGATTCTGGAAATGTGTGGAATTTAGATCTGTGCGTTAGCTTTACTTCTCTTGTACTGTTTTATTCATTTTGAGATTTGATACATCATTTCAAAGTCGTAAGTAAGCTAGCTCTCTATGTTTATGTTCTTACCGAAAACCTGCTCATCTCTAAGTGGCTTTTATCGATTTCAATTGTAAAATGGTTGTATTTTGTGTGACAGGCAAGAAGGTTGTAAGACTTATGTAGCTTTTTGATGAAGATAGAAGAAGCCAGTGGATGGCAGCAATACATCAAAAAAACTGGAATCACTCTAAGCTGTCACAGATTTGCAGTGAACCTTTTACACAAGGTACATCAGTGACAAAAAAAAACACATGACATTTGGAAAAAAAAATGCAATGAGTATCTAAAATACTAGCCTCACGTGATATACAGCCAAGTTATTGAAAACCAAACTCTTGTTTTAAATCTGCCTCAGTGTAAGAGGAAACACAGTTTACTACAGAATGGTTCGTCAGTTTTGCGTTCCTGTAATCATGTGATGTAGGTGCAAATGGTCGGTAAATGCAGTCGGCAACATGTCATATTTGGGGGCGTGGCCTGCTGAGGGGGAAAGTCATGTTTGATCTCTTTGATCAAACTTTTGGTGGCATACATTTTGTTTAAAAATATATACTGTATTTATTTTTAAATTGCAATGTTTTTCTTTTTATATTTTACCTGACTAAAAATTTGTATTAGTTTTGTCAAAGTGTGCACAAAAAATAAAATAAGTAAATGATTTATTTACACAATTTATGATGGTAATGAGACTTGTTTCAAAAATAAGATTCTGTATTTCAGAGATGAGGTGCCATGTTGATTTTAAAGTTAAGGGACATAAAACTTAAAACTATTAATTATGCACTATTCATTCACTCTACACTGGATGGTGGTAAGCTACTATTGCAGCCACAGCTGCGCTGGGGCAGACTGGCAGAAGAGAGGCTGCCATTTTCCACCAACAGCCCCTTCAACCTCCACCAATCATACACACACATACACTCACACACATGTTGGGTTTCCATCTGTCATGGGGACATTACATTGACTTACATTCATTTCATGGACCCTTACCCTAACCTTAAACTTAGTGGCTACTTGCCTAAACTTAACCCAACCCTCACCCTAATCCTAATCTTAACCTTATTTGAACTTATAATGATGGATTTACATCATGGGACCTGCTTTTTGTCCCCATAAGGAAGGCAGGTCCCCAGAAAGTGATGAATACACGCTCACTTACACTAGAGCCATTGGCGATGTGTGGGAAGTGCCTAAGGACACTGTGGTTCCACCATGGCACCTGAGGTTCAGAAGTCTCCCATCCAAGTCCTGCCCAGGTCCAACCTGCTCAGCTTCTAAGATACTGTATATGGCATCAAACTTTAACAAGTTCGTATGACCACACTGATCTAAACTATTAAAAAGATCACTTGACCTACAACATGGTCCCTAATGTTGTCTTTGATTCAATTTTAAGTGATCGTTCTTCTAAAAACAATTCAACATTTTTTCCACATTTATTCCTCCAAAAACACAACATGCTTCAACCAAGAAGACACACACATTTGCATTCTATTCTCCCTGTAACCTTTGCGCCTGCACACTTCTCTACCTTCTGTATTCTTCGCTCGTACCTGACATCGCCACGACAACACACATCCGCCTAATGCTCACAATTATCCAACCGAATCTGCTCAAAATGTTCTGTTTGATGAACTCCTGAATCTAAAGTCAACACAAGTCAAATTTCCTCTCCGTGTTTCCTCCATCCGCGCAGTCGCTTTTCTCGTAATCACACGGCAATTTGAAACAATCCCGCCTCCGTTAGCTTTTATTACCGAGCAAATATGTTCAGTAAATTGTTTAGGAAGTATGTTTTTTCCCAGCGCTCAGTGATGTGTGTGACCTCCAAGCAGAATTAGCTCTGTGTTTTGCAGAAGGCTTATGGCTCTGACGGCGTTAGGTCGTTTTAATGCATGGAAGAGCAGTAAAAGGGATACAAGGTCAGGAGATGTATGTTGAAGAATGAACAGATTTTACAAACACATAAAATGGCTTGAATTCAGGATTTTAAGACATGTTTTTGAATGAAACAAACTGTGTGCATGTCTGGCAAGATCTTTAGAAGCCTTTCACATATGAGAAGTGACTACGGCTGTGACAGGAGGTACGTGTCCGATTAGGTTTCCTCAAGGTGCTCCGGTTTCAGTTCACACTAAAAATACAGTATGCGTACAATATAGGATTTAAGATATAGGGAGAAAAAGAAACAAAGGATGCAGTGTCTTCAATGATTAAAGGTAAATATTATATTATTCGCATTATAACTGTTGCTATAACTGGGGTGGGCAATACAATAGTTTTAAAACCTTGCTGTGAACTTTCTTTTAAAGATCAAATTCAGTACATTTGGCGAATAAAAGATTAAATGAATGGAATTATTTGGAATTGAAATTAAATTCATTTTTAAAGATACTTTGAACACATTTGTGTTTGATTAACACCTGAATCTTTTTTAAAATGTGCTAATATTGCCCAACCCTTGCAATAGCAGTTATTGTAAGAATTTATTTATTGGCTAATCAGTAATTATGATTTTTTTTTTTTTTTTTTGTCAGATATGGTGATTCAGGAGGCGTCAAAAATAACACCATCCTCTAGCTCCTGTGGCAAGTTGGACATGCAAGAAGCTGATGAGGGGAATCAATCAGGACTCTTTACAAATTATCGAAAAAGACAAAAAACAGACTCATGCGCTAGTCCTTTTGTGCAGCTTAGACACTATTTGGACATTTGTGATGGGCAAGATGCTTTAAACTTCTGGTCCTTCAATAGGCATCTTCTGCCTTCGCTATTCAAGGTGGCTGCACGTTACATGGCTATACCCGCATCTAGCGCACCTGTGGAGAGAGTTTTTAGTCATGGTGGAGTGATTCTGCGGCCCCACCGATCACAAATGAGCGACAGAGTTTTATCAAGTTTGATTTTCTGCAAATGCAATTCCCTGCAGTAGAACATTACAATAGAGTTGAAACATAAAAAAAAGTGATCTGCCATGTTTGCAGCTAGTGTGTTAAGACTTCATTGAATTATATTGCCCAAAACAATGTTAAAAGTAAATAAGAGTTGACTTGTAAAAACTGATCTGATCATCAGAGTATTAAATTATGGACTGATTTAGTCGGATCCCCATAGAAAAAAACTATTCAATTGATTTGGCTTTTTGATTTGAATGTGACAAGTGATTAATCTGTTTGTTTGCTTCTTGAAAAATGCATGTTTTTTATATTAACTTTGTGTGAAACTAACAATCTTGTGAAACCATAAAGAGGCCACAATTGATGTGATTTGGATTTGCTAAATTAAAGTTTGTCAAATGATTTATGGTGGACTAATGCTAATTGAAGGATAATTTTCTTTCCTTTTGACAATTTGAACAAGCTAGATTTACAATGAATTAAAATGACTGACAAGACTGGTGTAATTGCAATGAAAAAACAAATCTAAAGGAAAATAAACATTGCAATGAAAAACAAATCTAAAGGAAAATTATTGTATTTTACTTTAAAGATGTACTGTGAAACATTTTGACCAAAAAGCTGTTCCTTCTTTTTTCCTGTATTTTTTGACATTGCAAAGAAAAATAATCCTCATCCAGAATATCTCAAGGTATGCCTTTAGTTTTCTATTTGTACAACATTGTGTAATTGACTTTCCCTCCAGAAATTTGCACTAAGTAAAAAAAACATCCCTGTGACTAATTTTGTAATGGCACATTGCTAGAAAATTCTAACTGAATAGAAGGTTTTATTTTAAAATTTGGCTTATAAAAAAAAATTTATGACTTGCCGTGACTTGATTCCAAGCTGATGACTTGACTTGACTTACTTGACAAAAGCTAAGACTTGACTTGACTTACTTGACCCTGAAGACCCACTGACTTGGACTTGCTTGTGACTTGAACATGATGACTTGTGACTTACTTGTGACTTGCACCAAAGTGACTTACTCCCACCTCTGTTAAGCACGTTTAACACCGCCGAGCCTTGCTATAAACTCCGAGCCCAAAACACTTCAGTAACACCGTAATACCCGCGATGTATGAAGAAACAAGCGTGAACGTGAGCAAGACCAGACTGCACGAGAATATGTTGCGCTGACAGCTGATGGGCGGACTTCCAGAGCTACGAAGGGTTTTATTACGATGACGGTCCACTACATTGATAAAGAGTAGGCTAAAGTGTTGCAGACACGCATGTATGAGTCCCATACAAGTCAAAACCTCTCAGAAGCACGACAGAAATAAAACATGAATGGAAGTTAATTAGGAAAAATAACTGTGTCCCTGACACAATTTAACAATGCAAGAAAGTAACATTGTTAATGCTGTTAATATAAGGGTTAGGGCCAAATCTTGGGTGTTTTGCACTGTGCGCTTTGCAATGTGTCTGCCAAACATGCCGTGTCCATCAGACACATTTACAACTAGGAAAAATAAGAAAAGTCATTGCTTTTTACATAAAGCACAAATGAAGCCCACATTCTCAAATGAAGCAAGAATGTTAGAGTTGCCAGTTCACAACTAATATATGTAAATAGTTTTAGATATCTATTAACAAAATCTAAGAAAATCGAAAATCGTGACGGCAAAATCGAAAATCGAATTGAATCGTGACTTGGGTGAATCGTCCCATCCCTAGTATTTAATCAAAAGAGCTGTAGGGAGCACTACTCCTAAGTTGCTTGGTTCTACTTTAAGTAGATATTCAAGATATTCATAATTAATAGACTGTCACGCAAGTGGCAACGTTTTAGAACAATGGTGTCATCTTTGGCATTTAGTGCCACTGCACAAGTCTTTATTACTCAACTGAAAACTAGTCCTATGTTGTCTCTTGTTGACATGTTAGTTTCTGCCTAATGTAAAAAAAAAATCTGGCTGTATCAGCAAAATACAAATGTATGCCAAATAAATACAAATAATTACAATAATACAGTCACTTCAGCCCAACTAGTGCAGGATAATATTTATCAGGCTGTCTGTGTTTATAAAGGTGACCTCTGTGAATTTACTAAGCATATTGGAGCACATCCAGGCAAGAGCAAAAGGACTGTAATTTGTTATATTGCAACTTTGGATATTTTAACATACGCAGTGCACATTAAAGACCCCACTGGCAAATAATTTGACTTAATATTTAGGAGTAATGTATAAAAAACAGTCAATTTTTTTTCTTCCCGATGGCCTTTACCCCAAATATTGTAAAGACACTGAAAGGGCATTGAGATAAAAGCTATCTAACTATAGCTCTTTTTATATCAGAGGAACTTTCTTATCCTTCTTTTACCTAAATAAAATCTTCAATACAGAATTTTAATAAACACAAACAGCAAAAAGCGCCAAAACTCCAAACGTGCTCTCATAGATCATCATCCAAAGTTCCTCTGACAGCTCGTACAACACGCGCTTGACCGTCCACCTCTCAGCTGTGCGCGCGGACACTCATTTGTTTCAATCTAACCGAGTGTCAGGGGAGGTCCGGACGCAGGTGCAAGTCCAGCTCTCGGCGCCATTGATTTGTCCATTCAGCGTACGGGACGGTCCCAGAGGAGGACGAGTCTGGGCCCATCTGTCTGATTGTCCTCTGCATTAATAATGAGACCAATTAGCGGCAAATGTCCACCGTCCAGAGCGGCCACCTGGTTCTGCCGGCGTCTTCTCCGGAGTGACGCGCAATTTACAAGTTTGGGATGATTTAGAGGCTGTTACTGTCTGTCTGCAATAGGCTGGATTTGTAATGAAGGTGGATTGTGTAGCTTTTATGTCCTGCAGCCGATGTTTGAGAGCTGTCTTCACTTGACTCCTAGCTCCGACTACTTGTCAGTATTTACCTATGATTACTGTGAAAATGTAGGGTTTAAAACTGTCGTGGTCATCTTTCAACAAGAAACAATATATAAACCTGCTGCTTGAGTTACATTTGCAGTAAGAGGCGGAGCTTAACAGTTCTTGCCTGCATGACCAGCCAGTCCTACATACTTTGACGTACACCTTTACAAAAACGTGAGGGTCTGGAATCAGAGCGCCAGGTTCCAATTTCGAGGGAGGGCTTTCCGATTGCTGAGTCATCCGATCAAAGAAAACCTGGAAATAGGGGTTATGCGCTAAAGTTTTTCCGGTCTCAAATAGACAGAGGCCGTTATATCCGGTGGCGTGGTTGCCAGTGACACAGTTGTTTACTCCAAATGCGATGGACATCAAACAAAGTATTTTGGGCAAGTCCTGAAGTTGTTTTCATAAGGAAAAGTTGTAAAAGTGAGCTACAAACTACGGGAACAGAAGCTCCGCGCACATACTGAGACTCACTGTGCTCATGGGCCCGGGCACAGCGCCTCTTCCCGGGATCATGAGCACGGTAAGTCTCGGTATGTGTGCGGAGCTTCGCGTAGTTCGCGCACACTTTTACAGCTTTTCCTAATGAAAATCCAAAAGCTGCTCTTTTGCTGCTGTGACCGCCGTTGCTGCGACAAAAGATGACAAAAGAGTACGTTTTTAGAGTAAACAACTGTGTCACTATGGCAACCATGCCACCAGATGTAACGACCTAAGTCTATTTGAGCCCAGAAGACGTTAACGCATAACCCCATTACACCAAAACAGCAACACATTAAACTGAATGTTATCATAAAGATGTAGCGCAAGGATTTTTTCAGTCTGAAAGCTCTCAACACAGTTGTGTTGCTCAAATTTTAAGGAACTGACATGTTCCTAATTGTTCAAAACCAAAACTATTGACTACGCCCACCATCTTGAATGTTTTGAAACGGTTAGGAAAAAAAAGTTTTGAAATTGACAAGGGGAGGGGAGCTGCCATTTGAGTTTAGATCGTCCTAATTTTGGACGATGAAGTGATTGGTTCGCCTTTGGTTCCAGATCCAATCGAACAGAATGTAGGAGGAACTGGCTTGTCAGGCAATATCAGTTCATTGACTTTCAACAGGAAGTCAATGGCTCTCTTTATATTTTTAGACAGTTTAGATCAAGTTTGTGTTTTGCGTTGAACAAAATGTTCAGTTGTTACTGTTTGCCTGATCAACCAACTCCTCCTACATTCCTCTTTTTTTTCTAATCGATTCAAGACATTCAAGATCTATCGATCGATCGATCGATCGATCTATCATCTATCATCTATCATCTATCATCTATCATCTATCATCGATCGATAGATCGATAGATCGATAGATATCTATCGATCTATCGATCTATCTATCTATCTATCTATCTATCTATCTATCTATCTATCTATCTATCTATCTATCTATCTTTTAAATCCATTTTGCTTTGAGCCAAAACTACAAAAAAACATGGGTAATCACCTGACAGTCCCTTTCTCAAACACCCTTTTCTCCGTCATGGTTCAGCATAAGAAGTTAATTTGATTTATAAAGTGTGTGAAGCCTGATGAGAACTGTGTGGAAACAAGTGCATGAGCCTATCACAGACAGCTGGTGCAACATCTCTTCAAACTCAATCATGTTCCTGACTCATGGTTCAAAATTAGCTTGAGGCTCTATTTGAATATGTCTACACTGTTTTTCAATCTCTCTTCTCTCCGTAATCCAGAAGACGAATACTCCAGATTACATTTTTACCTGTCAAAAGTGAAATAGCTCAGACCTTCCATGGCTTGTGTACAAGTATTGACAAACTGTCCACTTTGGTGCCCCACACACACTGACTGACAGGATGAGAGCTGGAGTCCCTTTAGGCTGCACACTCTGTCCTGCTTTTCACTCTTCTATTCTCCTGGGCTGATGCTTTTTACATTCCCTATACGTCTGACTATCCCTGTCTCCTTCTATGTCTCACTGTCGAGTGCATTTCACAGACGGTCTTTTATGAGTGCTTGTCCAGATCCAGGTGGGAAAGCAAGAATGTCTCGTCTGCTCGTTTGTTCAAGTGTATTTTTAAAGCCACTGAAGCTAAAGTCATGTTTCCATTAGCCTGGATTTCTCAGACCGGTTCACTTTGGAGCCGTTTGGGACGCTTATGTTAATGATGGTGAGTGTTTCTACTGCAGAGTCCAAATAACACATGATTTCTTAGATAAATCAAATCTAAATTATACTTGAATTTTTATTCTTCATGGTAATCAAACCAAAAATCCAAAAATTGTGTAATCATTTTATGTTTAGGATGCAGTCAGGTTGGTGTAAACGCAAAACTACTTGCGGTTTATTGTCACCTTCTTGCAATTACTACACTTTTCTGCAAAGTCGCAACTCTATGTTGCAGTTTAAACTTGTTTTATTCAGTGTATTGAGGCTGGATTATGGTGGATGCACCATGCACAACATTTTCAGTTTTTTAACTTTTGTTTTGCTTCAACAGACAGTTAGTGTTTGGTGAAGAATTTTATTTCATATTTTATGCTTTTTCCCGTCTGGTTTTCACCTGAGCCTGTATTTTCTCTTGTCCAATCATTGCACATAAAAAGGGATCTGAAGTAAGCCTGCTTCAGTGTCCACTGTGAAAGCAGGACCCTCAGAGGCTCACTTCAGACCCATCAAACTCAGTTATTTTCAATTCTACTGAACACATTCAAAATGAGAAGCTTGAATAGATGTCTATAAAAAGCATCACATTTTTTACAAAAAAACCCAAACAAACAAGAAGTTGCCACATTTTGCTATTAACTAATAACTAGTCTTGTTAGCAAAAGCTCACAGTTCAGTGTCTCATCTTCTTGTTTTCGTCCACTCAACAACAGCCTTGTTACAAACAGACAAACTTCAAACTCAAGGCTAATAACAAACCGTTTTATTAAAGCAGAGAGCTGTGTTTACGGTCACTCGCCGAGCTGTCAAAAGACTGTTCACGGTCAACTGGCAGCACACTTTTAGTCAACACATTAATAAGCTTAGTCAGTTAAACCTTTGCTTATTTATCAATCACACATTCTGTTTTTCAGTTATCCCATAATCCCTTTCTTTCCCATGTTCACCGAAGCTGCAGAGCCACCAGCTTCATCTAATCAAGAACATATCTACCACCAGCTAACACACACTTCCTGTTATGCTGGGAATAAAATGCTCTGTAATACCTATAGAACATGGATGTATTATTAGAGCTGGATTAGACAAAAATGTCTACTTTCTGAGAAGACACCTACTGCTTCAGCAAAGGTCACAATTTGAAGGTATTTCTCTGTATTTCACAACAAACTTTTTTTCAATGACACAAACCTTAACATAGATTTAGCATAGCTTGGCGCTCTGCCTGCGCTAACTCCGCTCCCCTTGCTCTGGTGCTGTTCTCCACCATTGCGCTGATTGGTCAGAACAGATCGCCGTCAGGTATTATTCCCCAATCGAAATCACTTGCCCAATTGAGTCAGTCATGCTAATTGTTAGCTTGACCATCATTTACAATATTTAAGGTGTTTTCTCTCAGCTGAAGCCTTAAATCACTAATCAAAGATAAATAAAGTTGTTCATAAAGCTTAATAATATTTACTTTTGATAAAGGTGAATTGATTTTTTACAGTCAGAAAAACATTGAATTTAACACTAATGTAGTGACCTCAAAGTTTCACTGCTCTGAGCTGTTTGCTAATTTTATTAACAGTTAAATATTGCGTTTACAACAATGTTGAGTCTAAATAATGTATAGCATATTCTATGTTGCTTGTCCTCATAGGTGTTCCGTAGTCAAAGACTAATGTTTATGAGCTTGTGCGCATGAACTGAAGCTTCTGGGCATGCGCACATCAAATTTGGACTCAAGATTCAGCACCACACCATTTGGGAATGACAGCAGGCACTAGATCATATTCTGGAAGAAAAGAATACTGAAAAAGCTTAGCTTAAAAACTTAAGTACAAAGCACATTGTGACAAAATCTGATGTCTGTGTACTTTCTCAACGCATTTTAGTTCTCACAGACAGTCAAAAGTAGCGCTCTGATTGGCTCAGTTTGGGTGGTCTACTTCAGCTTCAGCTTCTGTTTGTAAAAAGCTGTTCTTAAATGATAAATGCGCTTGCTAAAGGATTTTTGAGAATCAGGAAAAAGCTAAAAATCAAAACAAAATGATTAGTTATAATTACAAATACTTTTGTCACAGCTAATCAGACACTCAAGCTTTAAGTACATTTAGATTTACCAAAAAAAAGAAAAAAAACTTAAACAATGTGGTATCAAAACTTGAGTCTTTTTCATAGTATCAAAACTGACATGACAACACTACAAGAAAACGACACCAAACACTTATCTGCTACAACCAAAACATTGACTAGAATTCACAATCACACTCTTCTTCATACAATATGGCACTGGAACACTTTTTGTCTCTTGTGTTTTGCATTATTCATCTTGGCAGCCGCTCTGACAAATAAGATATCCCTGGTCCTAACGGGAAACTGGCGCGTGAGGTGCCGCTAATGCAAATCACACACACCCTCTTTTATAATGGGCCCATCCCGGTGCCAAGGGACGCGGCATAAACCAGAATGATTATGTTAACCAAATGGTGGGCTCATTAGCTAGCGCCCCCCGGAGTGTTGCGTGTACACATAAACACTGTCCGGTTATCCCAGGCATTCACAATCGGGCATTTGTCAACAAAATGACGCCCGATTCACGAGAGGATACAAGCCGCGGCCAATAAACCAATTAACAAATCCCATTGACACCGGGCAAGCTCTCCAGTTAGCTTTGGATGGTGCTACACAATGCTAACGTGTCCCAACAACATGCGCTAAAAGCCTGGATAATGATAGCAATTAGCTCCATTCAGGACTCAGCTGTAGAAGGTTGGATCCACGCCTCCTGGAGAGAGACAGAGGCGGACAAAAGAGACCGTGTTATGGGTTTATAGTGGAAGGTTTGACAAAGCAAAGGGTTCTGGTTATGTTTCTATTGCTCACAAAACAGCTCCAATCCAAACTCCAGAAATGTGTCTTGTTATGTAGACTGATGAACAACAAATACCTGTACTTTATTTTTTTTAGTTTGACTAGTCCCTTGAGTAGTTTTCTTTGACAGTAAATGGACTTGATTGTTGAAGACAAGAGAAGACACTTGTTTTTATTTTTGAAGTAGGGTACATAAGATGAAAAAAATATAAAATTCACTGTGTAACTTTCTTAAGGTAGAGAGTCAACTGCACATGGAAACAGAGTTAAAACGATACATTAGCATGTTTTCTATGAGGTTGGATATGTTTTATGCCAAAATATACAGTGCCTTGCGAAAGTATTCACACCCCTTGAACTTTTCTACATTTTTTTTTATTATGACCACAAAAATCAAACATATTTCACTGAAACTTTGTGTGAAAGACCAACACTAAGTTGCACACAATTGTGAAGTAGAAGGACAGTCATACATGATCTA
The DNA here is from genome assembly GCA_038363315.1 of Mugilogobius chulae. Taxonomy (NCBI): domain Eukaryota; kingdom Metazoa; phylum Chordata; class Actinopteri; order Gobiiformes; family Gobiidae; genus Mugilogobius; species Mugilogobius chulae. The sequence continues at coordinate 45,999,787 of CM076409.1, read as the reverse complement.
TTTTTTTTTTACAAATAAAAGCTGAAAAGTAGACGTGCAAAATTATTCACCCCCTCTGAGTCAATATTTTCTGGAACCGCCTTTTGCTGCAATTACAGCTGCAAGTCTCTTTGGGTATATTTCTACCAGCTTTCCACATCTTGAGACTGAAATTTTTGCCCATTCTTCTTTGCATAATAGCTCCAGCTCAGTCAGATTAGATGGAGTGTGTTTGTGAACAGCAGTTTTCAGATCTTGCCACAGATTCTCGATTGGATTTAGGTCTGGGCTTTGTCTGGGCCATTCTAAGACATGAATATGTTTTGTTTAAAACCATTCCAATGTAGCCTTGGCTTTATGTTTGGGGTCGTTGTCCTGTGAAAGATAAACCTCCGCCCCAGTCTCAAGTGTTTTCAGACTCCAATAAGTTTTCTTCCAATAGTGCCCTGTATTTGGCTCCATCCATCTTTCCATCAACTCAACTGACCATATTCCCTGTCCCTGCTGAAGAAAAGCTGTCCAGAAAATAATGCTGGCACTTGTATTTTTGATTGTGTGGATGGTGCATTCAGAGTCATGAGCAGTGTTAGGTTTCTGCCACACATAGCGTTTTGCATTTTGGCCAAAAAGTTCAATTTTGACCAGAGCACCTTCCTCCACATGGTTACTGTGTCCCCCACATGGCTTTTGGCAAAGTGAAAACGGGATTTCTTATGGCTTTCTTTCAGCCATGGCTTTCTTCCATAAAGGCCAGATTTGTGTAGTGCAGAACTAAAAGTTGTACCTTTGACAGAATCTCTAACCTGAGCTGTAGATCTTTGCAGTTCCTCCAGAGTCACCGGGGACCTCTTGGCTACATCTCTGACCAGTTCTCTCCTTGTTCCAACTGTAAGTTTAAGTGTACACCCTGGTCTTGGTAGATTTGCAGTTGTGCCATACTCCTTCCATTTATGGATGATGGTGTAAACAGTGCTCTGTGAGATGTTTAAAGCCTTGGAAATCTTTTTATAACCTAATCCTGCTTTTTACTTCTTCACAACTTTGTGTGTTCTTTGGTCTTCATGGTGCTGACCGCTCCCCAATACTCTCCAACAAACCTCTGAGGTTTTTACAGAACAGCTACATTTATCCTGAGAGTAGATTACACACAGGTGGACTCTATTTATTTGTTAGGTCAACATTGGAACCTTCTAAAGCCTCTAAAAGCAATGTGTTGCACTCAGAAGAAAGGGGGGGGGGGGGGGAATAATTTTGCACGCCTACTTTTCAGCTTTTATTTATAAAAAATAAAATAAATCATGTATGACTGTTCTTCCACTTCACAATTGTGTGCAACTTAGTGTTGGTCTTTCACACAAAGTTTCAGTGAAATATGTTTATGGTCATAATAAGAGAAAATGTAGAAAAGTTCAAGGGTGTGAATACTTTCGCAAGGCACTGTAGCTAAAGAAACAACTTTTCCATCGAAACGAGCTGGAAGAAGCCCTCATCTTGGCCAGGTAAGAGTTAGTTCTATAGCCATGCAAGATTTTTTTTTGTGCCACAAAACATGCTTTTAGTGAAGTCAGACTTTGGGCTGAAGTTACTGAGTGGGCTTTAGTAAACAAAAACAATGCATATGTCCTATGAACAGCACTACAGGTGTTACAATTCCAGGTTCAACAATCACAGGCTCCAAAGTTAAAACTCTATGGGTTTTGAAAAAAATATATATTAAAAGTTTGAAAACATCAGCTATGTGGTGAGTCATGAGCATAACCCTAGATGTACGTACACTGAGTGTGTGTTTGATGTGGGTCCCGTAAAACTTACAGTATAAAAAGCTAAAAATCAGAAAGAATCCACATAAAGTCTATTGTTGCCGGAGACCGTAGCAGTCTGACACAGCTTTATCCAAGCGTTCTCACAGGAATCCACGTGAATCCGAGTGGCTTTGGCCGAAACCAGATCGCAGTTGACCACATCTGGTGTTACAGGCACTTTGAAAGAAACCTGCATGTGTCCCGAACCAAACCTCCCTCACAGTTAGTGTAAACCCAAGGTAAGACCTACCTTTTTGTTTATAATTTGTTTCTGCAGCTTTAGAAACTACAAAGTTATTAAGACATTTAGCCAAGTTTTAAATTCTAGATGTTTTAGACTGAAAACAACCTCGCTGCGCATCTGACTTAGCACATAGCTAGCTAGCTGGCTAGCCCCTGAAATCTTATTAGAGTGTTAATATTTGAATTTTTCAAAATCCCTATGGTACTTTACAATAGAGCAATTTAAATCCGGAATCTAGGGCGATCTTCCATTGATGAGCTCCACAAAAACATATATAATGCAAAAATGTATTTAAAAATATATATAAATATTAAAATAAAGGAAGCAAGGCATACATTTTGATATTGCAAATGAACAAGTATAAAATAAATAATGTCATAAGTTGAGTTTCGACAATCAAAACTCCAAAAAGCAGACTGTGATTCTGTATTTCCATTGTGTGTTCCCTTGTAAGAAATCTCACATCATTCTTGAAATTTTGCAAATGTTTACTGTTCTAAGCAAGCACTATTGTTAGATACAATGTGGATTTGATACACACTAAGGCTCAATACAATATTAATTCTGATTTAATTTATTGCAAGCAAACACAAATATGCAATTGGATATATGGCAATTCTTAAAGGAACATATTATGCATTTTTTGTGTTGTTTTTTTCTTCAACTGTTCGAAGCACCTCACTTTGAATCTCATGCACCAGAACAATAAAAAAGTCTAGTCAAGTCACACAAGGGTTGTGTGTTTTCTACATCAAAAATTATTAGAGCTATTTACTGATCCAAAGAAAATGACAGATGTTATGCAATCAAACAATCTGGCTGATATGCTAATCCTGCAGAAATGCTCAAAACAAGTCTAGACGATTTATGAGTTAAAACAGAGCAGAATATCTCAGAGATCTATCTATGACTCACAGATCTGGACATTCAGAACAGTGTTTTTGGGAGAACAAAAATATCTCACAAACAAACTTCAGCAGCATTTTAGTGAGAAAGCAACTTTACAATAGGATTAAAAACTCAAAAAGTTGTTTTTGCATAATATGTGTCCTTTAAACACAATAAATGAAAAAAAAAAACAATGAACAAACTCACTTTGTATTGCAAAGAGTTCATGATTCAACTTCATTAGAACTACCAGAATGGATTGGAAGAAATTCAAAGGTTTAAATTTTACATTTTAAATCAAATTAATGGTTGTGTTAAAATACAGTTTTTTTCCCTTTCCCCCTTTGCTGCTGATTGCTTATGAAAAGATTTATTTTCGTCAACACCAGCTTTGACTGTACACATCCTCTATGCAAATGTAACAGTAAAACAATAATAACCCTTGTTAAAAGCTTGCTATTGACACAAACATAAGCCTTGTGAGTGGGCTGTTTCTCTCAATGCAGATGTGTTCTAATGACTTGTGTTTTTATAGACCATTGTTCTGAAAGGTTTCCACGGCAACAGTCGGAGACATTTGTATTGCTGAATGTAGAAAGAGGTAGCGATGACAACCTAACGAGGGTAAAAGATCAAGCATCAGTGTTAAAGGAGGCTTAAGGCCAACCTACACCAAAGTCGCTTGCCGCACGCTAGACCCAAGCGTCAACACTCACCAAATGCTGCAGCACTCGCGTTATTTTTCAACGATCCGCGGTTGTAATGGGTGACTATTATGATAATTTTGTCTTAAATAATGAAAGGCATTCCTTGTTCATCATTGTTAACGAAATAGCGCCGACAAGTGAAAACCATTAAGTACTGTACTTTATTTAAATTGTAGAAGAAGAAACTGCGGGTGCCGGCAGGGTAATTTCCTAGAGCGGCACCGCAACGGAAACAAACAAAATCGAATCAAGCGCGTTGTAAAGCGCTGCCGTGCGCCGCCACGGCCTGGTGTGTGGCGCCCATTTGCCGTGCGGCAGAGCGTCCCGGTGTGCCTGGCCAATAGGGATTTTTTCAAGAATTTAGAATTTTTTGTAATTTACGTTTGTTACTGTAAACTACAACTTTATCAAGCTCCTATGTGATAAAAATATGTTCACTGACTTTGTTCAAAACTACAATAAGCTCGCTCTTCAAAGTGACATTTATAATATAGTCATTAAACATATTACATAGAATTTACACTTGAAAGGTGCATCTTTGCTTCTTAAATCTAAGCAAACATATATAGTTCTGTTTTTTTTTTTATACAGCAGTCACTCGTGTAATGCATTCTGGGCTCAATTGTCAGCACAATGTTTGAAACATTTCATAATAAGCCAAGACAAGACATGTCGACATGCTAACAGCATGGTTTTTAGTAAAAATAATACTAATGCCCTTAATACATGTATATAGTGCTTTTCAGAATATCCAGAAGCTACATGTTGCATTATTCATTCATTTCACACTCAATATTGGTAAGCTACTATTGCACAATCAGCCAATACCATTCATACATATACCAGATCCATAGTAGGCAATGTGGGTGAGGTGTCTTCCCTGAATAAAACGTAGTATTGCTTGAAAATGACCCTATAACAATAGAAAATGTAAAAGACACACACATCCAAGCTACTAAAACTGTGTGCAGGACACACACGGTAAAAATGAAAAGGCCCCACAATTACTGCTTGGTCAGTGATTCTCAGTGATCTGCCGGCCACGCAACCAAATATGACATGCTGACGACTTTATGTGTTAGGTGACAGGGATTGCATATACTCAAACATGCAAAGATCAATCAAAATACGTACAAGTGAGTCAATTCAGTCAATTTTTTTTCACTCTGGGTTATCAGGTACTTGGACTTCCTCCCAACTTCAAAAATATACACATGGTCAAATCTCCTAGTGAATGAATGGGAGAGTGAATGATTGTCTGTCTGTGAATGTCTCCTTACTATTACCACCTCTTGCTAACTCGTGAGCTCATCTTTGTGACAATCTGTTTTTTTGATGAAATCGTCACACCGTGATTTCCCATTTCTCCATTTGATGCATCTGTCTGTTCAAATATAGACATTTTTTATCCAACCTATTACTCTTAGTCTCAGAGTTGCCAAATCCAAGACTTTATAGCGACTTTGGCTTCTTTTCGGATTGTGCTTTTAGTTCATGAACTGAATTTATTTAGCAATTTTTCAGGTTTGATTTCTGAAAATATATAAGTTTATGTAACTGAAACATGGATTTTTTTAAGCATGTTTTCATGTCTAAAAGTTGTATTAATGTAAGAAAAACACATGATGTGGCAAAATCTCTAACACTCTAAATAATGTTCTAATTAATCAATTCTTTTATTAACTTTTTATTGAAAATCTGGCAACACTGGTTAGATTTTGACAACTGTTAAGTATTGAGAGTGAATTGTATTTACTTGAAAGACAATAGAAAAATAAACGGTGATAAAATTGAAATCGTGATCTGGCTCCAAGACATTGTGATTAAATGTTTTCCATATCGCCCAGCCTAATCAGAAGAACATATTGCTGATGTGATCACTTCTACAGTGACTATTCACCATAATAACAACAACAACTGCTGCTAATGCTGCTGCACATCCTTCCTCCCATCACTATACTATTACCTCGACACTTTAGCCCCAGCCAGTGATGTCCCAGCCTCATGTCTAATACTGCCACAGCCCTCAGACACCCACAGATTAAAGGAAGCGCTCAGATTATAAAGCAGAGCTTGAAGGGCAGATTAAAGTCTACCAAGAATGACTTTTTAAGGACATCTCGCGCTCCTCGGCGTGGGATTATACAAAATCTAGTGCTACGGTGATGTGGTTCCGTACGGCACAGTGAGAGACAAGAAACCTTTGCATTTTTGTCTAGAATCATTTGCATCAAGTCATGTTACATAGGCCTAGTCTTGATTGAAGAAAAAAAAAAGATTATCCATACAAAATATATAGTCCAACAATAATTTATGCTTTGGAAAATAGTGAAATTACTATAATACAATTTCTGAATTCAACACAAATGTAAGTTTTATCTATGTGTGTATTGTTAAAACAAATATTGTAATGAACACAATTTAATGGCAAAAATGTTCCAACGTTTCTGAAGAAATCTGATTTTCATTGTGTTCTGTCTCGCCCATTTCTCTTGGCAGCACACCTCCTGTGTAGCTCTGTGAGGTAGTTATGTTAGCTTGTCTGTTTTGCAGGGCAAACTCAAATAGATATAACAACAATTAACAAACATGACGTAAGCTTTCAAACAATCTATGTGCATGTGTATATGCACTGTATGATCATCACAACAGGTGTTTGATTGTGGCTAATGTAGCTAAACCAGAAGTGCTGCCAAAAACAGTGGGCAGGACGGAAAAAGAAGCATCACGCAGAGTGGACAGTGTCATGGAGCTAGCCGACAGTTGCAAATGGAACTAGCCCAAAGTGCCTATTTTCATGGGTTGCAAACTAATAGTAATGCTTAATATGTGAGCTTTAACTGATGCAGCGATTCACTTTTGTAGCGTTAGAACATACCACATTATTTACTTACCGACAAAAAGAGAAAGAAATACAATCCCTGGATTGAGGTTATGACATCTTTAATATTTTACTAGACTGGACTAGTGTATTCAAATCCACAGTGCCTTTCAACAGCAGTGGCCATGCTGATGCTAAAGTCACAGTGATCTGGAGACGTTTCCTCACCAAAAAGTCCACAATAAGAGGCACAGGAAATCTAGAGCAAAATATGGCTTTAATACGTCCCATTTTGTGAAAGAGCAAAGAAACACTAAAGTACTACATTGACAATATTGTTTACATTTTGTCTTTTTTAGGTTTTCTATATAATGAACAGCTTGCATGTAGAGCTGGCAATATCGTGATAAAAATCAAATCGTGAGATCACTGTTGTGACAAAAAGCTTTTTTGGTGAAATCGTCAAATCGTGATTTCACATTTCTCGATTTAATGCATCTGTTTGTTGAAATCCTACTTCTCTTAGCCTCAGAGTTGCCAAGTTTGTTTCTTTATAACAAATTTTGGGTGTCTGTTTTTAATCTTGTGAGTTTTGAAGGTCATGTGTCAAGGTCTTTTGTGCTGCAGTTTCAAGTCAAGTTCCAGGTGAATTTTAGCACATTTTCAGGTTTGATTTACAAATTTTGGCACTTCTAGTGTTAGAAATGCCAAAAATGTATTATCACAAAATTTTCTAATTGATCCATTATTTGAATATCTATTTATGAGCTGAGGCCGCTTGTCTAGACATTTTTTTCTCAAAGGCTTCGTCACGTTGAAAATCTGTCAACACTAATCAGTCTTTGTTCTGCTCGAGTGAGTGACAGCTGGATTTAACCAATCACAGAAAAGTAAGAACTTTCAGAAAAAGCAGATGATTGTATTTACCTCAAAGGCAATAAGACAACAGTCTACTAGAATTGTGATAACATCGAAATCGTGATCTGTCTCCAGGAAAATCGTGATAATATTTTTTTGCCATATCGCCCAGCCCTACTTGTATGTTTCAAGTTCAACGTCGATATTATGGGTCAATGTAACACACATGGAGCACTTCCTTTACAACAACTTAATGAGATCACAAAGATTCTGCTCTGAAAAGAACATATTCGAAACAGGATTTCTGTGTTAAACATATGTGACTGAAATAAAACTCAGCATCATAACATGGATCAAGAAACGCCCCATAACCCATTATACCCATTTTTAGTTTCACACATCTATTATTAATGAGTCTAATGTTGTGAAAGTGAGTTCAGTGTGTTAATAGTATTCCTTTTGTTCACTGTAATCTAGGAAATTGTCTTGTTATCATTGTTAGCATTGTGTCTAGCTGTCATTAGCATATTAGCATGGTTCACTTCCAAAAGTTGTGAAAAGTACTTATAACACATAAAGAGGCTCAGATTAGAGAAGTGAACTTTTGTTGTTTATGTTTATAAAAGAAGCACAAATTGGGCATTACTCCTTTATATAGTTTGGTGAAAATAATACTAGTATTGCACAAACAACATATGTATTGTTGTTGACAGGACACAGGTGCGGAGTGGAGCTGTCTGTCTGATAAACAGTGAAACCTAATGAGAGAGACATCTACTGCTCTCAATGTGTGGAGCTGACAGCGACATGACTGACTACACCATTATCCTGCCAAGGCTACACATGCTAACACCCACAAACAAGAGCCAGCGCTAACAGGTACGCACAGCCATCTGCACCCGACGTAGCACGGTGTAAAGCAACGCAACAGCAACCACTGCGCCAGCTGTTGTGGCTAATGTACTGTTGAAAAGCACATGCACAGGGCTTTGGATGGAGATACTATAAAAAGAGATTATTTCAAATGTTATGCTAAACAGTTTAAGTTGTGCCGCGATATACATTTTCTGGTAAATGCAAACAGAAATGATTGTCAAACTTAAAGAAATGACTAAGTTTGACAGATATTTTTGCATTGTTCTTGTTATGCAGTTTTGATATGTTACTTTTAGGCATTTTAGGCTTTAGAACTAAAAAAGTTATACTATAAAATGACAGTTATGTGTTTTCCTCATCAAGAATTAAGTTAAGAGCTCAAAGGAAATAAAATAACAGAAATACTTGATTTTGTCTGTTATGCTAATGCAGCAGAAATACTCAAAATGAGTCAAATCAAAATAATGATTTATGGAAGACCTGGACAAACTGCAGCCTGGAGACTAAATACAGCCCTCTGCCCGTTTTAGTGTTACTCTTAATCTTAGCAGCACGGTGGCAGAGCGGTTAGCGCTCTGGCCTCACAGCAAGAAGGTCGCGAGTTCGATTCCCGCATGGCCCGGGACCTTTCTGTGTGGAGTTTGCATGTTCCTCCCCGTGTCTGGGTGGTTTCCTCCGGGCACTCCGGTTTCCCCACCATCCAATAACATGCATGTTAGGGAACACTTTGTGATAGTCGGAGGTTGAAGTGCCTGGTGTTTAAGCGATTCGCCTCTGGTGAGCTGCCCCAGGGCAGTTTACTGTCATTGAGTGGGGAGGGGAGGGTTCATCACTCTGTGAAGCGCTTTGTGACTCTGTGTCAGTGAAATGCGCTATACAAATAAAGATTACTTACTTACTTACTGACTTACTTAAGTCGGCAAGTTCAGAAAATATCGACTCAGAGAGAATAGCATCATACAGACAGAACTCAGGATTCAAAAGTCCTTTTTGCCTAATATATGCCGTTTAATATATCTCAAACAAAAAACAGATCATCATTGTACACATCTGACGTCTTCACAATACAATTCCATAATGCAATGGCTAATTTTGAAGCCTTGTTTAAACTCCATTCCTCATTGTGTTTGTTTTGTAAGTATCTTTGCTTGAAGTTTGTTCAAGAGGTAGCACAAAATTTGCATTAGCAAATGTATGTTGTTTGGCGCTTGTTTGATATTCTGACGGATCTATTATAAAATCTGGATAAGCTACTGCTAGTAGCTGTAGCTGTTGCAAATCAAGCACATAAACACCAAGGACAAATAACAGTGTATGGTTTATATGTGTCTACTTTTTAAATCTGAATATTTTAAGTTAAATATTTGATCAATGTTTGTGAAAACACAACATGCAACTGCTAATAAACTTTATCAAACAGCTCAGAGCAGTGAAACTTCGAAGTCAACAGACATTAGTGTTATTATAATTTTTTTTTTAATTGACCGTAGAACGTAACAAAACAGAGTTTATTTATCTCATAGGATTTAGGATTGGAGATCTGAGGCTACCACTGACAGAACATTTTTAGCAGTTTCTGACAGCTAGCATGATTGACTCAATAGTATAGGGTGACCAGACGTCCTCATTTTCCCGACATGTCCTCCTTGAGACCTAAAAAAACGTCCGGGAGGAATTTTGAAAATTAGACGAAATGTCCGGGATTTTCATATTGTCCCTCTCCACTACATTTGTCAGTCAGGCAGCGCCGTCATTTAGTCCTCGTGCGTGTTAATAAACGCCTCTTTATTAACCTGCAAGCGTTTAAACCTTAAATACACAGAGGAAGAGCGACGTGGGCACGCGCTACGTACATTGAGTGCCTTTCTCCGCTACCTCACATCTCTCTCTCTCTCCCCCTTCTCCTTTTCCCCCCGCGCACGTTACGAGTGTTGAAGCGTGAAGTGCACGCTTTCTCTCGCTCGTCTTTCTCCCTCCCATCCTCCACGGCGCGCAGCAAACGCACCTTCCCTTCTCACGCCGTAGAGTTGGCGACTTCAAACAATACTTTAGCCGCAGTTCGCTCTGACGCAGCTGTCAGTCATCTGCCGAGCGCACATGTTCAGTGCGGCTCTGAGTCTTGACCCGGACCCGGCCCACGCCTGGGTCCGGGCTCGGGTCCAGAATCCAAACTCTTGTACCACAGCACGCATGCATTCACGTACACCACGCATTACAAATCAAAACATAAAACGAGCTACATTTACAGAAGATTTGTTGAAAAAATATCCCAGTTTCTGTCCAGAGGCAGAATGTCTGGTGCAAAGTAACTCAAGTTTAGCATAATTAAACAAACTGCATTGATGTTTTATTAACAGAATCAAAACAACTTTGTCAATGAAACTGTGGCACAGAAGAGTTTTTATGAACATTATTTGTTTGTTTTTTATAGAAAAGCTGTTCCTTTAGCTAAATCTTTGAAGGCTTTAAACATATTTATCCTCATTTAGAGGATTTACTTTCCATTTCTACTGAACTGTGTCATTGACTTTTCATCCCCAGAAAGTTACAGAGTACACCTTTAACATAATTTAATTAAATTATTAAATGTTAAACATAACAGCTCAATAAGTTGTATTTTTACAGAGTGAAATATATGTTTAAAAACATATAAAAGTGTTCGATCCGTGGTTATTCTATGTGTCCTCCTTTTTGATCATCCCAATCTGGTCACCCTACAATAGTACACATGACTTCGACTGGAGAATGACGGAGCACCTAGCAAAAGGCTAAAGCTAACAAATAATACTGCAACAAACGACAACCTATGGCGCACAGAACCACCTGGTTATTTTACACAAATCAAGAAGTACACTGTTAGCATGCTAATTGTTGTTAGCTTCATCATGACTAGCCTCAAACTGGCTTCTCATAAATTCCTCACGGTAAATAGAAAAGATGGAATGTGCTAAGAATGTGAGGAAATATTTTGGCTTAAAAGTAATTTTGTTATTATTACATATTCATTTTTATAGGGTAGTATCTCTAGGGATCAAAATGTCTTTAAAAATCATCAACATTACAGAAACAAGACCTCTGTAACTTCACAAACCTAATCCTAAAATGCCTTCTCTTATCTTACGGACACAGAATGCATTTGCAATAAACATCGTGAAAGGCTTCTTTGCTTGTGTTTTGCCTTGACATCAAAATCCTGGCCTGCTGCTGCTGTTGCTGCTTAAAACATTCAGAATCCAGTGTTATAATGGGCCCAAACCTACAGCGCAGCTCGGAATAGAGAGTAATTGATTTGGCTGACAGAATGGCCCCAGAAGAAGCCTTGGAACAAAATGACATTATAAGCACCACAATTTAATTTACAGCACAAATTGCCTTTTAGTTTGGGCAAAAGAGCGGCGTGAGCTCAAATGGAGACGGAAAAGGTGATGCGGGGGGATCTGGAAGCAAAGATTTCAAACATTAAGAGGCGAGATCATGAATTATGCAAGCTTTTTCTGAGTAAGTGTTGGAAAGCTTATAGCCTGTATATGTCAAGTTCAAATATCTAATATATCGAAGGGAAAGGCAAAGCTGGCAGTCTTCCAGAGAATCAAACCTGCATTTGTCAAGAAAATAGTTACCAGTTTTAAAGGTGCTATATACCCAAGTCTTTCTTTATGATCGCTTCAGCAGGACTGCTAGGTTTTGCGGTGCGGTGCGCTTTTGCCTGCTGTGATTTTGGCACATTGTCCATTCTGCTGCACGCTCCACATCCGACTGCAGGGTCACGGAACGCACATATGCTCCAGAGCTACCAGCACTGAAACACACACACTCTGTAGGCCTAATGTTCGGACTCTAGAGAAGTCACAGCACACTCAACGTGGCTGTACATTTGCGGAAAAAAGCGCTCCAAACCAGACAGCCACAGTATACATGCGCTTCTCAGCCAACAACAAAGAACACACTCCAAAGTAGACAAATAGAGCCAACAGCCAACAGCGCTGACACCGAGAACATGTGCTTGAAATGTGCTTTAATGTGAGCCAAAACTAACCCTAACCCTTGGTATATTGGGATTTTTTGTTTATTAACCGCCGCTCATAGACACAAACCATGGAAAACAAGTCAAAAAAGTTCTGTTGTCGGCTAACTACAAGAGTTTATCACAATGCAAAAACAAAAGTTCTGCTGCTAAATCAATATTTCTGAATGAAATTGATTTGATGACCCTTAAAAGTTACATTCAGGTGAGTGTTTACATGGTTTCCCCATGGAAAGAGATCGACAGGTGATCTAGACCTAAAATTCCTCTATAGTCAACATTGTATATTCCGCTTAACATTACAGGTTTAAAGACTCTACATTTGAACAAAATGTTCTCATAAATGTATTAAAAGTAAAGGTACAAAGGTTCTTGTATGTTACAGCTGGTGTTTACTTAATAACTATAATCTTGCAACATAAATTGATGGTAGAAAAAAACTACAGTAGATCGCAAACTGAAAAAGTGTGAGCACCCTGGTGTACATGTTTTGTTCTCTTACCTACAGATTTTGAGCCTCCTGTTAACTACAATGTGTTTTAAGCTTTTTTTTCTACGGCTGTTAGGAGTGAGACGTGTTGGTATAACAGCTGCTGTGTTAATAACATAACAGACTAACTAGGTAAAACTTGGCGATCAAACAGGACATTATTAGAAGCAGACAGTACAGTGCTAACAAGATAAGAGCCTTTAATGTAGGCCAAAATAGTAATAATACAAATCTCACAATTTCCTCAGAAAAAAAGCCAGTTTAGTTTAGTTTGATCATGATTCTACACTTAGGCTTTCAAGGGGTAAATGAAGTAATCCGCTACTTCTGAACGTTCACCCAATCCAGCTGTCACTCACTCAGAGGTTTAAAGAGAATGACCAATGCTGAGTAGAAACAACCAAAGTACAACCAATCAGAACGTTTGTTTTAACTATCTAAAAAAATAAAATCTACAAACTTACAACAAGAAAGTTAGATACCTCAACTTTAAACAGTCAGAGACAAATACAAGAATTTCATCAAAACTACTGGCTCAACCCTTGATGAGATAATTCTAAACTCTTCTAATTATCTGAAACTGTCCAGGCTAAAGTCGTGTCCATCACTATCTTGACAAAACTGATACATTTTTTCGGCTCAAACAAGAACAATCTGAAAAGAGCATGCTGTAGTATGACATCGGATTACATCATGTACAATAAGCAAGCCACTTAAGTCCGCTCATGTACAGGAGGATTAGAGCGGCAGATGTGATGTTGACCTGATGCCGTCCACAGAGCATGACTTTAGCTGAGCCCATCTGGCCCTGACACAGCAGCGTAAAGATAGCTACTGATAACAGAAGCGCCTCTATAAAAACAAATCATAAAGACGAGAAATAGTTCTACACGTGCCATTAGATTCATTCAGATCTGAGACTTGGATTCAATCTTTCAGCCAAGCAAAAACTACACTTCAAAGATTTCATTTTATGCTGAATTTACTTCCATAAATCCATCCAACGTTTCCTGAGATGTGTTTGGCACCTTTACGAGAATATTCGGATCACTCAAAGTAGAAATTTTCTTCTTTCAGAGCGAGCAGCTAATGTGTTTAGTCTGCGTCGGAAATGCCAACACTGTTCTTCGAGTCGGATCATTTGTGTTCTGCTAAAATGAAAAAGTATCATCAGAATTTCTCCCAATGCACCTTGAGACTTAGTAGACAACGTTGATCCACTATGAACAAATGTAAAACTAATCATACACGGACCTATCTAATCCACTGCTGACATGTTTTCACAAATAAACCATTCTTCAAGATGAAGTAGCTGATTTTCACACTGCAAACACGACTTCCTCTCAGAAATCCTTCAACACATGGTTAATATCGACTTGTATTCATTTTCATAATAAATGCTAAAGAGAAGGTGTCCGAAGGCGTTTTAAATGACTGAATAATGCATAATAGAGGCTGTTTAAAACTTAATGAGTCTGCCCTTTTGGGTGATTGTGCAACCATCTCGACAGTCTTAGTAACATTTTAAACTAGAGGACTTTACAAGAACAAACTTTCACATCAATTGCAAACATAACTTTGTCTGTAAAAACATGATATTTCTTCAAGTGACATGAAGTTTTTAAAAGCAGTCAGCACAGTTGCACAGAAAGAACGTTTAAGCCATTCTTTTAAAGGTTTTTCATGGGATTGTTCTACGGCAAAACAGGAAAACATTCAGCTAAAAGAACAACTTCTCCATGGAAACGAGCAGGTGGAAGGCTTCCTCTTAGACATTTAGGAGTTCATTTTATGTTCATGCAAGCCAGTGCAATCAACACATCTAAAACTATTTTTTCTAATAATGTAGGGTTGGCCGCAAGTCCTGCTTTTACATAGTTTAAGCAGGGCTGAGCAACGAGTCGATTTTGGAAGACTATCTATTGTAATACAGTGACCTGTCTGACTTATACCTTTCATTTACACACAGAACAAGTCATAATATAGGCAGCATTTGTGTTTTTCAAACTACTTTGTCCTAAAAACAACCCAGTCTTCAGAAAAAACGTCAATATACAACGACATGTCAAAAACGTAGAATGATCACATTTTCACATCAATATGTTACGAAAAGCCAAAACATAAAACAACCACGAAATAGGTTGAAGCCACGTGGCGACATTTTGATTTAGTTTAATGGGTAAATCTTAACCTACCCCAAGCCCCAGTCCTCAACTAAACCCATTTTAGTAACATGAAGCCTACACTTACTCATTAAACCTAAAGAAAATGTGGCCACGTAGCTTCAACCAACGTGCTTATTGTACGTTTTGACATTTCGTAGTATATCTCCGGAGAATGTGTTGCTTAAACAGCAGCTCGCATCTCTGGAGACAGCAGCCTCCAAACTTCTGAGCTAAACAGACACTGATGCTGAGTTTATTAAGCCCCTCCCTCTGTGCATTACCATAGATTAATAATGGGACTGTGAACTATTTAGGATCCGTTGGTCCAAAATCCATAAGCCTAATTGAACTGGCTTGGTAAATTATTTCTGTTCTTGTTCACATTAAGTACACATATTTCAAAAACTATTTTCCAGTGCTGAAAACAAGTTGCTATAATAATACTCGAAACAAAAACACACTTACATGGCACTATATTAGGAATATCTTTGAGCCTCAGGTTGCTTGGGACTGGAAAGTATCTGATCTAAACAACAAAAACAAGCTTTAATTCAAGTCTTATTTTGTCTAAAAAGTTAAACAATGAGCTTTTAAAAAATGATGAACATCATACAATCCTAGAACGAGCACAATACCTGGACTGCCTGCCATGCTTTTGTCTTTGGGGCTGATGGAGATCCAGTGGGGCAGCCTGTCCCCCACACCGCACCGGGTGGAGTGGGCCGTGCACTCCGTCATCTCTCCGGCTCCGGTCCTCCAGATACCCACTCCCTCTGCCTCTCTCTCTCTGCCCGGTCCAACTGCCTCCTCTCCGGCTCGTTTGCTCAGCTGTGCCCCTTCTCCGATCGCATTTATCCCGGATGAAGGAGGCAGCTTACCCCTTTAATCTCACAGTGCACTGGGTAAGAGAGGCAGAGTGTGTACATACCAGCCCCCTCCTCACAGCAGAGAGGGGACTCCGCGGCTGCACTCAGTATGGAAGACTAGGACTGACAAAAGATCAATATGAAGAGCCTAAAAGAAACAGGACTTTGCGGTGTAAGGCAGAAAATGTAGTTTGGAGAATAGCTCGTGTTAAAAAGGTTTGGACGTAAAGTACAACAAGACAAATTGAGCTGGAAAGACGCGGGCGATTTGCTCTTGTTTGTAAGACTAGTTCAACTGCAAAAATCAATGAGTGACTTGAAGAATACTAAAGTTGATTTGAAAATAAGAGTTCATGCTGTTATCATTATGTAATCCCAGCATGCACCACGACACTCCACACTGGCAGGTAAAGTGATGAAGGGTTCACAGATTAACTGTGTGGGGCATTGTCATACAATTTTAAGTCAAAATCCATGTGAAAATAAAAAAAATAAAAAGTTTGTATCTAAGATGTTAACAAAATGAAACCTTTTTAACTTGTCTCTGTCCAATGTATAATTTTGGTTAGCCTTGCTATTTTAAACATAAAATCTCTCATAAAAACATGACTATTAAGAACTACACCTTATTTCACCTTAGTAAAGCAAAAAAAAAGCATGAACAAAGCCTTACTTATTCATGAGCAAATGGTGAATTAATAAATGAAAAAATGCACTAAGCATTAGTGATACTTAAAAAAAACTTCTTTTAAAGTTTATATTGCGTGTAAAAAGTGCTGTTTGTCTACACAATGTATGTCTTAACAATGTTTCAAACAGTCTTACAACATCATTTGCTTCATTTGTTTGGCTTTTGTGTGCACCCTGATGAAGGCTTGTCGGAGCTGAAACATGTTGGTGCGTTTTTTAATTAAAAAAAGCCTTGTTGGAATAAAGGGGTTTTTTAACTTTAACCCTTCAGAGTGTTTTGTGTCTGCACTTTACCACCTTTTGGCAGGCGACGTTCTATTTTTGCAGACGTCTTCTTTGTTTATTGTAAATTAAGTCCCGAAAAAGTACAACAGATAAGCTAGCCACCAACAAACTTCTAATGTACCTGTCAATAAAGGGCAATCTGATTGGTCAGTCTCTCTGCAAGCAATAAATAAACCCTATACAATGCCAGATCTGATTGGACACTGTTTTTTCTGTGCCCCTGAAGAGCTGTGAAGTAGTGCGGGCGGCACAGCCACTGACAGCGCCACAAGCTGCTGCTGTGAAAACATTACACATTGGTTTTCTGTGGTGATTTCACAATAGGTCTACATTTAGTTTACAAATGCAATGTATTCTATTGATTTGATAAAAGTAACTGTATTCTAAATACCTCGATTGAAAGCGGTACTGTAACAAAATACAAGTACTCATAAAATGTATTCAGAATACTTAACGGTGGTACATGTATTCTGTTACTCCACAACACTGTTATTGCCACATTTAATTATTTATTTGTACAATTCAATATTTCAATAATTATATAAATAAAATGTATTCATTTTAACATTTAATTGTACATTTAATATTGTATCTGTTTATTTAATTAAAATTATAATTAATGGCATATTTATTAAATTATTTAATGCTGTATTTATATCTTGAAGTGTGGTATCTGAATCAACATAATAATGTGTTTAAAAACATGTTTAGTCTAGAATTTGTGTTTTTGAATGCGTTTGTTCTAGAATGCGTGTTTGACCATGTGTTTGCTCTAGAATTTTTTTTCCATGCGTTTGTTCAAGAATTCGCATTTTATCTTTTGTTCTAGAATGCGTGTTTTTTCATGCGTTTGTTCTAGAATGCGTGTTTTTTCATGCGTTTGTTCTAGAATGCGGTGTTTTTTCAATGCGTTTGGTTCTAGAATGCGTGTTTTTTTCGTGCGTTTGTTTCTAGAATGCGTGTTTTTTTGGTTTTTAGAATGCGTGTTTTTCATGCGTTTGTTCTAGAATGCGTGTTTTTTCATGCGGTTTGTGTTCTAGAATGCGTGTTTTTTCATGCGTTTGTTCTAGAATGTGTGTGTTTTTTCATGCGTTTGTTCTAGAATGCGTGTTTTTCCCGTGCGTTTGTTCTAGAATGTGTGTTTTTTATGCGTTTGTTCTAGAATGCGTGTTTTTTCCGTGCGTTTGTTCTAGAATGTGTTTTTTGGTTTTTCTAGAATGCGTGTTTTTTCATGCGTTTGTTCTAGAATGCGTGTTTTTTTATGCGGTTTGTTCTAGAATGCGTGTTTTTTCATGCGTTTGTTCTAGAATGCGTGTTTTTTGTGCGTTTGTTCTAGAATGTGTTTTTTCCGTTTGTTCTAGAATGCGTGTTTTTTCCGTGCGTTTGTTCTAGAATGTGTGTTTTTTTATGCGTTTGTTCTAGAATGCGTGTTTTTCATGCGTTTGTTCTAGAATGCGTGTTTTTTCCATGCGTTTGTTCTAGAATGCGTGTTTTTTTCTTTTCGTGCGTTTTTTTCTGTTTGTCTAGAATGCGTGTTTTTTCGTTGTTCGATGCGGTTTCATGCGTTTGTTCTAGAATGTGTGTTTTTTCATGCGTTTGTTCTAGAATGTGTGTTTTTCATGCGTTTGTTCTAGAATGGTGTTTTTCATGCGTTTGTTCTAGAATTCGTGTTAATTCCCACAGGAAGTACAAATGATCAACTTCAGAAGGAACGCCACAGTCTTTAAGAATAATTTACAAAGCTCCAGATTGATGGGAGATTGTATGGATTGTATGTAGAATGGGTAAAAATTAAAAAAGTGAAAAAAAAAAAATCTCTCTAAAAAATTAAAAAAACATCCCATGTATAGTGTTTTCCCAGAAGTCATTAGACCCAACAGATAGAACGTTCTTTGAAACAGCAACAAATGAGCCGGTTTGATTTTAAAGGTGGGGTAGCTAACTTTTTTTGTTGTAAATTAGTAAACTTTGTGCTTTCCACTAAAAAGTATATAGTAAATACAGCTCTTTGTGAAAAAATAACCCTCTGAGTACTGTCTGAACTGAATAATAAAGAAGTTTAGTTCTATTCATTTGTAAATAGAAGTTTATAAGCCATAAATGCAACAAAAAATAATACATGTCATTATAATCATGTGTTGAAGGATTTATGAGAGGAAGTTTTCAGATTTAAAACCTAAATTGTCTTTGCAATGTAAAAAATCAGCTAGCCCACCTTTAATACATAGAAAATGTCAATGAGGGGACAATGGGGGTCTAATTCATAAAAAGGAGGGGCAAAGAATTTCCATAATCTAAGAATACACAATATATTATCAATCCAGTCCATACAATTCTATTTTCTGTACTTTTACTCACAAAAACAATAGCCTATATACTCTACATTTTCTACTCTTAAAATGTATGCATGTTTTTTTCTTCTTCTAAAAAAAAAGCTTTTATATTAGAAGTAGTCTTAAGAAAAAAACAAACAAAAAACAACTAGCCACAAGTTTGTATTATAATATATGTATATATTTTAAATACGTATATACAGTATATATTATTATTAGCCTAGAGTGGGCTAGTAGGTAGTGGAAGTATTTTGAAATACTTTTCACAGTGTTATTTACAGTGTATGTGGCAGGTTTTGATGCTGTGTTCTGTGATCAGAGCAGCCACAGTGTCGTTTGTAAATGATGTGATAGATTAGGGGTTATACTGCAGACACTCAGCCTGTGTGTCACCAGTCCTCGCTTATGGCTTTCATGTATCCTGTTCACTCGATGTAACGGCTCAGGTACAGCACTGCGCACAATCACAACGGACCCGACAACGTGTGCCCGAGATCAACTTTATGAAACACGCTCGCTCAGACTGACAGGACTGGAGCGTAGCTATATAGATTCAGTTCAACATTAAGGCACTGCACTGGGGCTGTTTAACGGGTCTCGGTATTGTGCACATGTTGCCTTCAACGATCCACTCCAACACTTAGGCTATTTTGTTTTCAATATACTTCAATATTTTAAGAAGAGAAGATAGGCCTCTTTGGGAGGGGGCTGTCCGTCCCTTTTGAGCAACTCTGAGGCTGAACTCTCACATTTGGCTTATTCCCACTTTTAAACAAAGCCATTGAATGTGGCAGTTTAGTCCTGCACAGTTTTGGAAAATATATTGGGTCACATTAGTAGCTTCTGGGAAATGAGCATATGAGCTGTTTTGATATGGACATTATGTTTGGTGAAACGCCAGCTGTACTTGTTGGAAATGTGTCTATGCTGTTGACCATCCACTGTCTGCTTTGTTTCAGAACAGACAGTGAGATTAAAAAAAGATAGACATAAAGAGATGGAGAGACAAAGAGATGGAGAGACAGAGAGAGGCAGAGCTAAAACAGAAGAGGAGAGTAGTGTTGATTATTCATTAGACTGTGACGCACACCTGAGGCCTGGGCAGTATGACTGTCATCTTCCATCTCTATGTCTGTCCCTCCTCATAAACCTGCTCAGGGACAATGGAAGACACTCCATATCTCACATTATAGGCTCTGCACAAGTCTCCACTGCAGAGGAAAGACATTTAATAGGCATTATGTGAAGTGTGGACTATATCATTTAGACATTATTTCAGTCATAAAATGTCATAATAGACTTTTATGAGGAAATACATATGGTGATCGTGAGATAATTCAAACAAGCATAGACAATTATCATTACAATTGTGATATATGGTCAAAAAGTAGGATTCAGTGCTTTTTGTAGACATTAGAATACAGTATGTATCTTGATTTGAGAGTTGAGGTCCAACAAATATATGAACGAGCAACATAAGCTGCTCAATAACATAACTTGAAGGCCTGTGTAACTTCTTAGGCTAAAATAAACTTCAATATAACCAAGTGATTGCATTTATGAAGAAATGGCAGGTGTTTAAATGAGAGATGACGTCCATTTTTGAGTTTCATTTTTTTACTGTAGCTAGCAATAGGCATAATGCTAACTAGCATTATACTTACAGTGTGTATGTAGTGTAATGTTGTTATAGCACTGTTTACTGGATTACTGTATATATATTCACACAATGTTGTATATGGAGGGATTATCGGTTGACTCCATTTCCGCATTACTGCGCAGGGCCTGCAGAAAGGGACACTGTCCGTCTAGTAAGCTGTGTAAACTTCTTTGATAAATCCAACAAAACAAGACGAGAGCTAGCTCTTTCGATCAGGTCTGAACTGGTCTGATGGTTGTCTGACGACTGAAGTTTGAGACAGTGTTTTTCTGCATTCTTTCACTCACCTGATTTTTGAGGCGCAAAAACTAATTTCATTCAAAATGTTGATTTAGCAGCATAACCTGTGTTTTCACACAGTGAGTTAGCTGACAACAACTCTGGCTAGTGTTGTTGCTCCAGCTTGTGTCAATCAGCCGTGGCAGCATTGAGCATCCAAGGCTTGAGTTTTACATGTTAAGTCAATGCAAACGTGTGTTTTGAGGCATCCATACAAATTTGCTGTCAGGCTCATGATTTCACCTGAAGTCTAGTGAGTATTAAGTGTTTTATATAAACTTTCAGCTTTTGAAATGACAAATGAAAAGTAAACAAACCCCACTTAAAATGATTAGAGCCTGTTTTGTAGTCACCTGCTAGGAAAAACTTGTATGTTTTGATTACTAAATATGTCGACATATTGTCTTACCGCCAACCTCCCTACCAGACTGATTACCAAAAATCCATAGAAAATCCATGTCATTTTGTCAACTCAAATTAATTTGAATTGACATATTATGAAACTCTACCATTATAACAAATCTTTGAAAAGATGATAATAGTCACGTTACAAGTATGTTTTTTCACATGCTCAAAGTTGTCAATATGGCTGATATGAACACAGATACAGCTGTAGACTGACGCTGATTGGAGGCTGCCACTCTGTCCCATCAGCCCTTCTGACCACTAGATTTAAGCTCACACATGTCCATTACTCACCCTGCCTCTCTTTGGTCCGGGCACTTTAGACCGCTCCGAAACTGTGCCACCCACTTTCTACTGTCTGAAATAACCTGGCGGGCCCTGGTGGAGGAGGGGGTCCTGACTGAGATTTATGCCCCAGACGGGAGCGCAGAGGTGGGCAGCCCGAAGCTCGCACTCAGCCGGTGTTTTTTCTGGGGCTGGATGGTCTGTGATCCATCATGTCTGAGTGATGGAACACCTCTGTTTCTTCTGCTACAGCGGCCCATTTAACAAAGGGAAAAGCTTATTTTAATACAATAGTTTCTACTGTTTATATATAGCTTTCTAAAAATAGACTTCATTTTGTGAATCTCAGTGGGATTCAGTGTGTGACAGAACAATGGTAACATTACAGACAAACACAGCAGTTATTTAGGATAAACAGATAAAAACAATTATTTTCACCCATTTCACATTTACTGTTTAAAAAGTGTGTGTGGTTCCAATACAAAAGAATGGTCTTCAAAATTGTGGGCAATATTGTGATCAAAATCGAATAGTGAGCTCATCTCTGTGACAATCTCCTTTTGTGATGAAATGTCTTATCCTGGTTACCTGTTAGCCTCAGAGTTAAGAGGGATGTTTTTCCCTTTTGAATTTTGTGTCGTAAAAGAGTAATTTATCAGATGTGATTCCAAAATACATACATTTAAGACTGAAACATGATTTTTTCACATCTAAAAGTCATTATGATTTAGAAAAACGTATGCAAATTAAAACTGTTTAGAGGCGACTCACAATGTTAAAATGATTTGATTTAAAGTAAATGTTATTCAAATGCGTTTGTTTTAGAAGTTTTTTAAAAACTTGATGGCTTGTTTCTCTCTGAAAATCTGGCAACACTGGTCTTGCCTGAAAAGTCCAGAATGATATATCTCTGTATTTTTACACAGAGAAATATCAGTCTGGTCGCCACACCCTACAAGGGTGTTTCTCTCGAAATCCAGATCGTACCGTGCAATGAAAATCGTTTATTTCAGTCACGTGGTTTTTGCTAACAACGTCCCTGCTGTACGCAGCGCGCATGGATCTAGCAGCGCGGCGGAAGGTTGGATAAACAACATGGCGCACCGGAAAACTGAGAGTTTGTTCCATTCATCGGTAAATGCCGTTTTAAATTACCAAAAAGACATCGCGTCAATAGTCGCGTTCAAGACGGTCAAGGCAGTGCAGCCAGCTCGAGCCGGTAAGGACCCCTTACCGGCAGATGACATCGAGAGAAATCCCAACAGCTTACGGCACTAGAAGCCTTTATGCTCTTCTCTGATTGGTTTCCTCCGCTGTCTGTTAGGTGAGCTTTGCTCCGCCCTAGAAATCCAGTTGACCAGACTCATCCGCTGGTACAGCGGGAGGCGGCAAACACTGGTCAGCCTTTGTCCTTTTTGTTGACAGTTATAGCTCATCACAGTGAAGTAGAAACTTTCTGTAAAAACAACAGAAAGTCAACGGAAATTGGTCTAAGAATCGTGATCAAATCGAAACCATAATCCTGCTCTAAGAGAATCGTGATTTAAATTTTTGCCACATCACCCAGCCCCAACACATTTGCAACATGACGAACCATATTATACTTGTGCGATCAACTGATAAAAATGTATCAGATTAATCACTTCTGTATTAATTAACAGCAACACAAGCTTAAGGTCAATGTTAACAAAAAACTCTCTAAATTGAACAAAACTATGAATGAATGTTATGCCATATCCTCTGAAACTCCTTGGTAACAGCTGGAAAAGAAGACTCATGGAGGGCAATAGCTTGGTGACATTACGTGTGCTCTCTAAAATCTGTGACATTGTGCTGTGTCCTTTTATTGTGGCCAGCCTAAGGCACACACGTGCAATATTCATGCTGTCTGATTATGCCTGTAAGGTGGAAGGCATTACCTCAGGAAAAAATTGGCTCATTTCCACACATATAAAGTCGGTTGCATTCTGGAGGAGTTTAAATTCGTCTGCTATTTTTAAATATTAAAAAAAGGTCACAGACATACATTATTGTTGCAAAAGATCCTTGTTTCACAGTCGAAACCACAGAAAAGTCGTGATGTGTCACATAGGCGCAGTGTTAAAGCTGGTAACTAAGTAACATTTTGACCTCGTTAAATGACTTAGTAAGTCTTCGTTATGATGGTTACATGTGTTATTTGGGGCATTTCAATAATGTGTTGTCAGGTAGTTTCACAGCATCTCACATTAAATACAGCAAATACAACCTGTCTGTGTCTAAAATAGGGCTAACATGTTTTTTGCTTTTAATGAAATGTGTTTTCTGTGTCCAAAACAAGACTGAGTCCAAGACAAAACAGAATCAAAGCTCACTCAAGATGAAGACAAGACTGAGTCCAAATGTGCCCGAGTCCGAAAACGAGACCAAGACTTTTTAAGGTCTTGGTTGCATTTTGATTTACAAAATGAAACAAAACGACGATGCATTGTCTACAAACGATCCATGTACTGACTATGAGATAATATTGTGAATGTTGTTTTCAAGATATCCAAAAATAAATATCAAATATATAGTTATTAAATACTTTAAAAGAACCTGGAGAAATAAAGTGTTGCTGTAAACGTTGAACTAAGGGTGTTGATGTAATATTATTTTTGCAAACACGTCGCAATTCTCTGACATGAGGTTGGATTCAAATGACATCAATATTTTGTAAACAGTATAATAAAACTGTTGGTGTATTGATTGGTGTAGTTTTAGTATCAATTCCAAATCTAAAAAAACACAATTAAAAACATGAACTGAGCCAGGACGCAAACACAAAAATGAGTACCCTGCGTAATAATTACAGTGGGTTACTTCTCCACACTGACTCCAGGTGCGTTGTGATGTCAAATTGCCGACATAGCAGACATTTCCAAAGCGTATTTGATACTGCAGTGTTCAGTGTGTTTTGCCCACTGTATCTGGGCTTCCATTGACGCACCATTCTTCACAATCCCAAAAGAGAAAATTGCTTCTCTCAGCCTCCCGCTGAGCTCAAAGTCCTGTTTTGTCTCAACATGTTTGTGGACCGCTGCACTGTTTAATAGCTTTTCGTGGTACACAGAGCAGAAAGTCCAGCTGCCTCAGAAACTCGCTTTCACAGTCTACGCCAACTTTGCTGTGTGTTTGAACTCTGCTTTTCAAAATACATGTTCAGAAATAGCAGTTGGAAGTAAACTTTTCTTTTTTTTTTCTTTGGTGCGTGTGCAGCGAGAGAATTAATAAAGAAATACAAAATTAAAGAGATTAATTGTGTAATAATCTGTGTGAACGTGGTGAATCCAAAAATGTTATTTGGTCAATTGAATCCAGAATATTAAGGACTACAATAATAGACATTTTGTTTCCCATAATTGCCAGAGTGTTTCTCTCACAGTGCAAGGAATGACAGTGAGTACTTCAAAGTTTTAAATGAACCAAAACAAACGCGTTATCGGAAGAAAAGTATTGTACAATTAGATAGGGGCGGCATTGGGCATAGGCAACCTAGGCAGTTCCCTAGGGCGTAATCTAGTGGTGAGGATGACACACTGCAGTCGTATCACTCATAAGCTACTACCCAGGTCAAAAATACTCCAGATTATTAAAAATTGGCATCTGTTTTCTTCATAAATTCAAATATTACCCTGCCTTTAACACTAATGCATATATAATAATAGAAAGAAAGTGGAGAAGGAGGGGCAACAATATAAATGTCTATTCTAGGGCCGACCCTGCATATAGGATATGACTCAAACAGATTGAAAAGGGCGGACTTTTCAAATAATTGGGATAATTTACTGGGTGTTGAGGCGATGGAAATAAATGTTCTTGTGCGGCAGGTGTCCTACACTGAGCCAAATGAAAGCCCTCAAAAGACTACTTTTTTTTTTCTGCATTAGACCTAGTTGGCCCAACCGTAGACTGAACAAAATATCCACATGTTGAGGGGTTAAAGAAAGTGAAACATGGTTATCTGAGATGACATGCTTATTATTATCTATTATATAAAAAAATCACTGAATATTTCTAAACTTTTACTTTTGTTATTTCTGGCTAATGCTATGCTATAGAAAAATACATAGGGCACAGTAGCTGCATTTACTTCCAGCCCCAGTCAGCATCATGCAGTTTCTCAGACGTCATCTGAAACCCAGCAATTGAAAGAAATATTTCAATAACTCAATTTTTTGAAGTCAGTTAGAAGTTTCTTAAATTAACATAAACAAGTAGAATTCATGTCCAAAGAAACCTCAAATGTAAAACGTCTCGTGTGATTGTTAATTCCAAATGTATTAATGCAGTGTTTAGAGCCAAACTCCTCTGAGGATGCTGTGATTTACTGAGTTCAGACTAGTGCATAATGCATCGCTATTATGCACAAGTCTCAATGGAAAAGCTCTGACAATTGATAAAGAACACATTAATACATTTGAATTCTACAGAGGGAGTTTTTATCTGTAATGAAAAAGACTCGTCTGCTTATTGTGAACTGGATTGATGTTGCACTGTGAGAAAGGTGCTTAGCTGTGTCACAACAACAAGGTCCAGGTTCATTTCCCAATACGCCAAGTGTTCTGACTCCTTTATCAACCTCAGGCTCACAATTCTCCAGGTAGTCATAATAAAGACACAAGATAAAAGTTATTTATGTACAAAGGAAGAATACTATCGACAAACTGCACTGGAACAAGAATAGAGTAACAAAATTGCTTAGAATTATCTTGATCATCACAAAACAGAATCTGCCACATGGACAAACTACTATCATTTGATGTACACCCAGGCACTTAGCAATGGGCCATGCTACCTATTAGCTAACCCTGTTACCAATGTGAGCTTGAACAGGCAGCTCATATCTTAACTGGATAAATACAAACCCCAGTGATCAAATATGGCAGGCTCTCTGCGTTGCTCACTAGTGTTCGCTGCCATATTAGCGGTTAGCTTTAGCCTTTTGTGCTATAAGCCAGTGGTTCTCAAAGTGGGGTCTGGGGGTCCCTGGAACAATGTTTCAATTTTTTTTGAAACATTGTTCATTTTTTCAATATAATAATTTCTTATGATTTACTATCCTAAACAAAGTTTTTGATTGAAAAGATAGATAGCTTTGAAAAGAAACAAGTAAACCAGTAAAAATGACCATAGGAAATTAACCATGTATTCAAACTTGATATATAGCTTAGCTTTATATTCAAAATTTGAAGTGATACCAGCACAAAAGTGATAGGGGGTCCTTGGAAGATTTTTGAGTTGATAAGGGGTCCCTGGTCTGAAAAAGTTTGAGAACCTCTGTTATAAGCTATCAAACATGAACAGTGTTTTGTTACCCCCAAGACTCTTTGAGCAACGTTTTATACAAAGTTAAAGACTTTTGAACTTATGCTTTTTAGTGAGTATGAGCAGTTTGTGTTTGCATTGCGCTCAATATCTATTATCGGTCGATGTCACTTTCCACTCTAGTGCGCATGCTCCATGCAGAAAGAGCCACTGTCCATCTGGTTAGCTGGGAAAACTTTTTTGATCAAAAAAACAAAACAGGACAAGAGCAGCTGTTTGGATCAGCTATGAATCACTGTGAAATACGACTGGCTTTTTAAGCTTTTCTCGCAGTTTTTTCACTCACCTGAAAGTAACTTTTAAGGGTCGTTGGGTTGAATTTCACTCACAAATGTTGAATTAGCATCTTTTGTTTTCACACTGTGACAACAGTAATAGCTCGAGTTGTCGCTTCAGCTTGGTATATCAGCGGCAGCTCTTTCTGCATATAAGGTGTGCACGCGTCGCCTGTGTTGATAAACAAATAATCCCTCTATAGAAAAAATGTGTTTTAGCCTGTAGAAGGGTTTTTCCTGCTGCAGCACTATGGAGTGACAACTGGGGCTATTTGCATCTGCTACAAGTTAGCAATACCTTATCCATATTTATTTATAGATCCATGGGTACAAATATTTTAGTCAGGAAGAAAGTTGTTTTATGTTTGTATGTTTCAGCTATTTCCTGCAGACTTCCTAGTGTCAGATGAAGATGGTAGTGTCTATGTATGTACTGTATTTATTTATTTGTTTGTAATGTATTGATATTTGCTGCCACTTGGCCAGGACTCCCTTGAAAAAGAAGTTTTTAATCTCAATGGGACATTTCTGGTTAAATAAAGGTTAAATAAAAAAATTTAAATTTGTCAGACAGTATGCTTAGTTTCTAATGTCTACCACATCCCATACATGTAACAAGATGTAGACTTTGCCACTGAGCAAAGCCTACACCCCCACTATTTGGACGTGGCTAGTGGATCTCGATGGGCTCTCTGATCCACGTGATGTTATGGTTTTGTATGTTGCTGTGATCAGATACGACTGTTTTAAGACTTTCTTGCTCTCCTAGTTCTTTCTGTCTCATCGCAAAAAGCAATACAATACCAAAGTCATCTACTTCCTATTTAAAAAGCCTGTTAAATGAGCTGTGTACACTTATAAACAGTCTGTTCTATTACATAACATCAACTCTTTTCAAGTTTTGGTTACAACAAATAATACTGCCGCGACAGCAAAGTCTTCTCCATTACAATATGTTGAGACAATTCCGTCTTCCAAACAAGACTATTATAAGTGACAGTACATGGATTATGGAAATCTCTCTGGTAAATGAGCTGTTCATTTGCCATCAGACGGGAGCATCTTGTTTAGCATTCCGACCACTCCATCCGCCACTGTTAATAACGCCATATTGAGATGCAGTGTCCGGAGCTGGGTCTTAATGGTGAGTGATGGCAGAGCGAAAATGCATTATCCCCCACTGTTCATCAACTTCACTTCACACATTAACAACTTAAACGAGTTTCCTCCAGATTTTATCAGCTAATTATGCCACGAGGGGGGAGAGGGAGAAGTGGGGACTCAACTTTGGTTCGGCATGTGAGGCTTTGATGTGGGGGGATTTGGGTATCTCATAGGAAAATGATTATAATGTTTAATAGATACTTTCATGGCTCTTGGGAAAGAACAGGAAGTGAATTTGTCAAACAGAGCCAAAGGACAGGATGAAGAAATAAAGAATAAAGCAGGATAATGAAAACTACAGATAACATACATGTGATTGTTGGTGGAGAATAAGGTCATAAGAGAAGAGTCTCACTTTATTCTTAAACATGTTCGTGATGGGGATAGAACTGGCAGGAAACAGGAAGTTTGCATTACCACACCATCAAAATAATGTTTTAACAATAGCTTTTTTACTCACTGAGAAGTTGCATTCAGTTTTTTAGAATTTCATGATGTCAGAATCTCAAATGGTGAATCCACATTATATATGGGTGTTTCTCTGGAATGCTGGGTGATTTGTTTTTAGCATGACGTAAAAGAAAATAGCAATTTCATTGACGGGCAGCACTGTGGCTATAGCACTCTCGCCTCACACCAAGAGATCCTGGCAGTTTTCACACTTCTCCTTATGTCTGCAGGTTGTCAAAAAATCATGGCTTAACGTCTACGATTCAAAGGTAAATGGTGTGTAGAATCAGTGAACGAAAACAACCAAATGCAAGCACGACAAGCATGCACACACAAAAAAAATAAAATGTCTTTGAATTATCTTGGTTTAAAACAGTCAAAGTGCTTTGCATCAAGGAACCACTCATTCATTCACACTAAGGGCAGCCGAAGAACATAATAACAGTATTCAGTGCATTTATTGTATCAATGTTTACGACAATTAGGAACCATCTCCCTGTGAGATTTGCTCATGCTTTGAGTGAATGTTCATTTGACTTAACCAAGCACAATGAAAGAAAATATATATATATATGCGCCAAAATCTAATATGTTTCAATACGTTTCCTGTAAATTTGTTACAGGAACCATATGTAAGAGTTCAAATGTATGTATTTACTTTTGCTGAAAGTCATTGCAACTCTGAGTTATTCTTAAAGGAGACCTATTGTGATTTTTTAATATTAAGTAAGAAACTAGAACATATGCAGATCAGTAATTTACCTTTTGTTCATTGTAAAATACAAAATTGATCTAAAAGAAACAGCTCTACAGACTTCCTGTTCAAAACTGCAGAACTGATAAGCCTATTTTTTCTTGTTGGAAAGTGGATATGGGAGAGTATTGAACCATAAATGCTTCACTTTGAGTATTAATCTTTGAATTATAACAAGTAAATACAGACAAGTGGGAGGGGATAGGTGGTAGGTGAGAATGAGGATTTTCTGAGCACTTGTTCTCCAGCTGAAGAACAATACAAGATTACCCCAACATGCACGAATCAATTCAAATCTAACTTTGAGTAAACTAATGATAAAGGAAGGCCATTGTAACAAGGTTAAAAACTTAGAAAAGTGAATTTGACATAGTAGTCCCCTTTAAAAACAGCCATGGACATGATGTTTACATTTGGTGTTTTTGTCCAATCAGAAACCAAAATGAGCCTCACATGACTCTCTCATTTGGGTTGCTAGTTTGGTTTCTTTGAGCCTGAAGGTGATTCCACACAGTTCTCATTTTGCCACCCTTATTGTGTAGAAATATTATTTTTGGAAATTAACCATGACAAAGAGTCAGGTGTCTGAGAATGTTATGACTATTGACACATAGCAAACCTTGCTCCTGATTGGTCAGTAGCTTCTCATTATATTGTATAGATCTTTTCACAATCTGGCAACCGAAGCTCATCTGTAATTGTAATACTTTTTTTAAACCACTAGTTGTGCATCTTACGTACAACTCCTTTAATGTAGTTTTTAGTGGATTAAGTCAGACATTTCCTAAGCTAATGTTTAAAAAAAGTTCATTTTCAGCAATTTTTAGGTCAATATTCGCAAAAGAAAGAGACAGAATGACAAAACACCTCAATAGGAATATGAGTGAAAAAGGACAGGAATCAACCCTTTTGTAATCGCACAAAAATTACAAAACAGAGCTATGGAGGGACACAAACCCAACACCAGAACTGAATCGAAACATCAACATTATCGAACAGTTTGATACTATTTTCGATATCGTCACATTCCTG
This sequence comes from Mugilogobius chulae, assembly GCA_038363315.1. Taxonomy (NCBI): domain Eukaryota; kingdom Metazoa; phylum Chordata; class Actinopteri; order Gobiiformes; family Gobiidae; genus Mugilogobius; species Mugilogobius chulae. The sequence goes on along the minus strand of CM076409.1, from coordinate 45,969,109 downwards.
TTGTTTGTGAATCATGGTCAAATCCAAACCTTGATATCCTGTACATTTTTGTCATACTGTATGTGTCTATTCTTACCCATTTGATCGTATTGTAACAGTCACAAACCTCTCAGATCCACTGTGGCATTCACCATCTGTCTCAGGCTTCTTTCCTTCAATCTGCGCTCACTACATCTCACCGAAAAATGTCTCTTTTCCAATTTCCTGTCTCCTGCCTGCGCTGCTCTGCTCCCTGCTCCGTTTACTGAACCCAAGATTGCACTAAAGCCTCCGAAATCCAGCTCCATCACACAGTGCAAATACCATCTGGACCGGGTTGGCCCTCAGCTCAAATTAAGAGCCAGGACCGTCCCGTGGCATCTGGGACAGCCCGCTAACGTCTGGTTTGAGAGCAGATAGCACAGGGCGGGCCAGGGTCAAGAGGATGCTGCTGGTGAGAGGGAAACACTGCTGAGTTTGATGAACTGAAACATAGTTCTCTCTAGATGTAACAAAAAACAAGTTTTGTCCCAGTACTGATACATTTAAATGTTTTTAAACCAAGAAAATGACTTCATATTGCCTTGTCCACATGCTATCAGCCTATGTTGTTGTTTTTGGCTTTTAAACGATGGGAAAAGGCTTATGAAAATTGTAAAAAGCACCTGCAACCTCATTATGGTGAATAAATAAGAGTCAGAATGAATTTGGTATGTGAGGGAAATACATGACTGCTATAATGGCTCAAATGAGTTTTATTGTTTATGTTCTTAAATCTTGTATGTCATCTTTTAAACTTACAAGGTAAGGAGATACTTGGCCTTCTTAAACTTCTTGTACTGCTTTTAACTTTGTGCCTTGTGCCTAGTCAGGTATGACAGAATTGTAATTGGCCGGAATCAACCAGTTGAGATAACAAACTGTATAGGTTCTTCTTTGTTGACCCCCTGTCAAATATTCATTTAATATTTGATTTAGGACTTTAATTCTTAAGTTTATTGCACAGAAACGGCAACGATCGCTGACACAGGTTTACACTCTGCTTCCTGGATCACGTTGTTCAGGTGTGTTCAGGTGAAATGATTGGTAAATGTAAAAAAGTACCTGCCAATTAAACTAAACCGACTGATACATCAGGCCTTTTCAACATAGAATGTTGAATGGTTTGAATGAAACCTATGTTAAAGTGAACAATTATGGTCTGTGCTCCTGCCTTGGCCAGAACTCCATTGAAAAGAGCTTAGTCATCTCAATAGGACTTTGCTGGTTGGAAAAAAGCTTAAATGATCTTAAACCTACAGCAGTATCAACATTGGTTGTCTGCGTAGTGAAGGCAGTTTAAGCAATGAGGAAGTAGCTGTGGGAACTATGGGTGCTTCAAAAATACTCAGTGACGCCTGAAGTAAGACTTATTTATAGCCCATCCATGTATGAAATACAACTAAATGTTTTTGTAGTTTAGATGTCTTTGTTGGACTAAATAAATAAGATGCTATAAATCTGTGTCTTTGCATTTGAGAGAGCTTCCACAGTCACAAAAACTGTTATTCAGTCAATCGATGGGCCTCCTCTTTGTATGTTTCTATGAAAAAAGTCCTCCTTTAGTTGTATTTTTTAACAATATGGCATAAAATCCTATTTGTCTTTTTTTGCAAATAGTTTCCAATGGGGGTATTCCATGAAGCGAGATAAAGCCAAAGCCTGGCTTATTTGGCCAATCTAGGCTTATGAAATCTCCATTTCCGTTCCACTAACGCGGCTAACCAGAGGTGACGCTGAGTTGCCGCAGTAACAAGTACGCAGACATAAACCTGGTCTGGACCAGGCTAACTGTCAAGATTATTTTAGCTTTGTCTCAAAAAACGTCTTAAATCACATGTTTATCCTCACACACTTCCACAACTGTGTGAAATCTCTCCGTTTGTCCCAACACAACTTATAAAGTCACTTTTTATTCACTTTTATTTACTTGGCATTGGCACCAAAGAGCCGCTCTGACCGTTTCTTTTCATCCTTTTTTGAGCGGCTACACACCTCTCTGGCGACAACCCGGAATGTCGACATTAAAGTGTAATTGTCGATGTTGCGGCATTAGCATATTTTCTCTCACACCCCGGTACTCCGACACCTAACATTTTTTTGTCGATGTAGTGGTGTTTTGTAGTTTTCTCAGAAATGCCACTTCTCCGACACTCTTTTGTGTGTGTTTCTATTAAATAATTATTTTAAAAAAAATACAAAGCGTTTTCTCATGACGCTAAGTGTCATGTATGAATGTTCCCCCGTCATTGTGTAAAGAGAATCTCTACACAAGATTAATGGCACACAAGGGAGATACAGGCAACTGTGTTCATTACGCTCAAATAATGACGCACACTGGCCAGGGAGCCTTTGTACCACAATCATGCCCAAACTAATGCGGTTTCGTCTTAAAAACGTAGCCCTTAGAACGAATTGTAGAGGAATTTGTTCATAATACGTGGTTATGATTTAAGCATTTCACTCAGTGCGTAACTATGCGCTTTTTGAACCGCAGAGACAGCTGGGGGCTTACCTGACGTCCTGTTACGCGACCAGCTAATAACTGCCTCTTCTTGAACATATTTTTGGGTCCTTGTGTTGGCTGTTGTCTTGCTCCAGTCTGGCTCTGTGTTCCAATAGTTTTCAGTCATAAAGATGCCGCTTTCTGTCTGTGCGTTTAGAACAGATTTCTCACGGATCTCCACAGCGCGTCCTCGTGCGTTCACGTTCTCCTGCTCATGGTCAAAACAGTCCAACTTTATACAAGCTCCTGGTGTCTTCGTCTGCTTGGTCACATAATTTATAAAAGTTATAGAGTCGAGTGTGACGTGTCCCACGTGAACAGCGCCTGTTTGGTTCTGAGGTGAGGCTATCATTAAAAAAATAATAATAAATTAAAACTGTTACAAACGTTGTCCAAATTCGATTTAAAATTAACTACAAATATTCCTCTGTGACTATTTAAACTTAAAAACTAAATTAAAGAAAAATAAAACCATTAATAAAATATATTTATTTACCCAAGAAAATAGAAGAGACAAATCTAAACCTACAATATACAATTAAAAACTTTATAAATTGTTCTAACGAAATACAAAAAAATTTGAACGAATTCAACCTAGAAAACACAGAAATAAAATAAAAAAAGTTGGCGTGTTGACGAAGGCCGCGCGTCACGTGCCTGGACGCGTCAGGTTCTTAGATCAGGCGTGCCACAGCACATACAGTAATATAACCTAATATATAAGGCTGTGCTGGGCCATGGTTGAACAGGCTGAAATGATCCTTTAATGCAGTTTGTGGAGAAAATAAGAAAAGCTGAGAGCGTCGCGGACTTTCGCGTTTCGCCGCGTGCTTCTTTGAAGTTTAGCGCTTAGAAATCTAGGTTCTTGTTTTGCTCATTTCTCAGTGATTTTAAATCAGATCGTAACAAAAGACACATTGTTTTGTTGCTTAAAACACAGAGAACATTATTGTACACTTGCCACAGTTTCCCTGTCCACGATGCGTCTGTGTGAGGTGGAAGAAATAAAAACGGAGAGGAAGGGAGAGAGAGAAAATGTAATAGACGCTCACTGATACTAATTTTACTCCTGCGTGTGCAAATAGTCTAGTAGCCTACATAAAGAATTGTATCTTTTGTCTTTCATCAGTCTTATGCGTCATAGTGTGGTGATGAGGTCCCCAAATACGCTGTGCCAGTGCGTAAAGCTGTGTCCAATAGCGAGACGCACAAGTGTTCTTACGCACAGTTTGCCACTTGTCATCCTTTAAATCATGCTTTTTCTTACACTTCAATGTCCAAAAAGCTAAAGCGGGAAACTGCGGCCCAATTTATTCAAGTTGGAAAGGCGAAAATGTTTAGAAAAAAAGTGCTGCCAGTAGATAGAAGAAAAAAAGACGCCGTCAATACGTGGAAGCTTTGAAAATAATGTTAATGCTGAAATTCTGACAGACGTTGGCTTGTAAGCAAGTGAGTCCAAGTCCAGACCCATTCAGTCCAAGTCCCAGTCTAAGACCAGGTCTGCACGAACACTCGCATTGCTCTGGCCGTTTGGAGAGTGTTAAAGTAGAGGATAAAGTTTTAAAAGTATTCCGTCTCCACGTCTGTCCAAAAAATACTTCTCTGTTTTTCCGGGGGCGGTCTGTCAGAAAAGCAACGTGGTTGTGAAGACTTACGCTCAGGTTACGCTACAACTTTGTGACAACTTTACGCAGCGGGACTAGTCCCACATGCGGAGTGGAAAACTGTGCATTGCATTAAAAAACGATGAGCCTACTACTCACAAATACGATGATAAATCCTCTGGATCTCCGCCTCGTCTTTCTCCAGCAGTGAACAGGAGGGGAGGGGCTGCCTCTCGCTCCCCGCATCAGAATAAAACACTATAAACTGAAAACTTTTGCGATGCAAATCAAACTGTAGTCCGTGTGCACTTTGGCTCCTCACGTGTTTCAGTCAGATCATGTAAAATAAGTGTTTTTCTCTCTCATTCTCAGTGATGTCTTTGCTCCATTGATCTGGTCTTGTCACATTCAGCGAGAGCGCGCTCACAGCCCAGATTAATCTTCAAGCTTGAATTAGCGTTGTTCAGACCCAGGCTTATTTCTTTCATGGAACCACTTGAGGCTTAAGTTGGAGATGAAGCTAGTTTCAGCTCAGGATTTTAGGATAAGCCTAGACTTGTTAAGCCACTTTCATGGAATACCCCCAATATCTATTAAATTCTATTGTTGTGTTTCAACACAGACTTACTTTAAGTTACTTGCCTACAGAAAATATCCTTTTATTAGGGTTTTTAGCTAAGCTAAAGAAGTAAGACTTACTGTAAGCATGAATATTTCATATTAAACTGTTTTAAACTGTTTTAATGAATTAAGCCCATGTTAATACTTTACTAAATATAGTTTCTACAAAATGTTATTTTTTTGTTTGTTTTCTAGTACAAATATCTTGTAAAAGCAGTGTGCTGCTAATATGTGTCACAAACCAGGAAGTGCTCTGTTAGCATGGTCACTATTGCTAGCTTTACTTGTTGGATCAGATTTATCAATGTTGTGGAGAGCACTTACAACAAATATATTGCATTTGTTGAGTAACTAGGATGGTATAACAGAACGTGAGAACGCTTAGACTATGACAAGTTTAAAATTAGCTAGCAAAGAAGGCTTTCAAATGCTAACACAATTCACCCAAAATTGACTCAGCGTTTTCTCATTAACTAATATTGACTGGAGTCTCAGGGCCAAACACGTAAACACAAATGTTATCTAGAGGCTATATTGGATCTTACTGACATAACATTAGCATTCCCAGGCTTTAGCATTACGATTAGCTTTGTTGAGTTTGGCAGCCTTGACAACGCGACAGTCCCCAGTTTCTATGTGTGGGTGAGATTGTAATGTTCCCACTGGTAATGACTTGTAACTGAAGAGAAACAGACAGAGAGAGAGAGAGAGAGAAAGACAGCTCGGAGGCAGGAACAAACCAACTCGCTCGCTCATCGAGAATTAGGAACGTTAATAATTAAATGAACAATATAAATGCAGGAGGAGGCCTGGAGGGAGAGGCAGGCAAGTGTGGGAAAACAAAAACAACATTGAGAAGACAAGGAGACGGTTTAACAGTCGAACAAAAAGTGACATAAACCTGAAGCAAGAGCAAATAATACCATTTAAGTGCCTGGGGGGACAGGAGAGATACAATGGGATGTTTTTGTAAAGGCTGACTGCTATGCTAATGGTCTGAATCTATTAATAGGAAAGGAAAGCTAATATGTTCGCAATGTGTCTCTACTGAAGTATAGTTAAAGATATCTTGTTAATATATCTTATCAGTTGTGTCTACGTCAAACTATCCAGCTTGTTCACCAAAACTCCACTAACTTCGTCTCGTTGTTGTTAGCATTGTGGCTAACTGCCTGTCATTCCCCAATCAGAGTCACTTGCTGAAATTGAGTCAATCATGCTAGCTGTTAGCTTGACTATATTTTCATTGTTTTAACTGCCAGAAACTGCAAAAACTGTTACTTGTCAGTTGTAACCTTAGATCACCAATCATATGAGATTAAAAAATGTCTGTTAAGAAAGTTTAATAACATTTATTTTTGATAAACACAACACTCATAAAAAATATTCAATTTAACACTAATGTTGGTGAACTCAAAGTTTCTCTTCTTAAGCCGTTTGCTTAGGTTTATTAAACATTGTGTTTTCACAAACGTTAAGCTCATATGTAACCTAACGTTTATGCATCTGCGCAGAAGCTTCTGGGCATGCACACATCGACTTTTGACTCAAATTCGGCACTGACTCCGACTGGGGAGTGACACTGCCGTTAACACACCAACCGTCCTCACTCTTAATGACTGTAAAAAAGAAAAAAAAACATTAGTTTTTCTTTTCTTTTTTTTTTTTGGACAGTTTGAAGACTCAGAATTCATTAGGTAAGTCAGCAAAACATGTAGACTGATAAGGAAGCTTACAATTAATTATTTACATTTATATGTAAGCGAAAATTGGGTATAAGTCCATTCATTTTAAGCATTAAAGGAGACCTAAAGTGTAAAATTTATTTTTCAAATCCAGTCCACAAACATTTAAATCATATTTATTCTTTACAACATGAATACTTAAGAGAGCACTGTTAACCAATCCACATCAATTGTGATACATTTATACGTATTTGAAATGTTTTATTACGGGCCGGAATATGGATCATTGACGCTAGATGGCAGCATGCTTAATAGGCAAAATGCATGTGAAAGGCTCCCTCTGGTGTTCAAAAGTGGAAATCACTTTGTTTGTTTGTTTTTCTTACATAGTGCCCCTTTAAGTAATCTTATATTGTCCTGCAGCTGATGACTGACTGCTCAAGAAGCCTTGTCCTCATATACCACCTATCCCCGCCCACTTAACTGAATGTAATTGTGATTATTCAAAAAATAGCCACTGCTGCTTGTTACATTAAAATCTTACATTGAAGAGGCTGAGTTTATCAGTTCTGCAGTTTTAAATAGATTATAGATACTTTAATGTGCACTTTTATTGTTTGCTCAATCTTACGACAATTACAGTCACATTTCTGCACACCCTGGCTGAATTGTTCAAAAAATATTACTGAATTTCCCCCTGTAGCAAAATATATTTATAGTAGCAGAAGTGTAACATACAACAATCAAATCAAAATGGACGAAAATAGCAACACTATGTAACGTGTAGGGAAAAAATGAAAGCAAAAGCACGCAGGCTTATCTCTCCTCAAACCTGATTCTTTGCCTGGAGGAGCCTCACCTTCCTGTCTCTGTGGACATGTTCTTCCTTTGGCTATAATAAAACTTATAGCTCTATTGCTTTAACTAATCTGCAAACAGAAAACCAAGCTTCTTTTGATTGCTATTTACACAGGATTATATTTTGGGATGTTTCATTTGAGGCTGGTTTATGACGACAACCTTTTGCTCATTCATAACTCTTGTGTTTTGGGTTTGTTTTATCATGAATCACCAGAGGCGTGGCAGCTAAATGTTGTTCAGTCTGTCATTCAGAATCACATCCACACTATCAGATTTCTATGAAAGTCGTTCTCTGTATTTATTTTAATCCAATTTAAAGTCTCTCCATCCAGACTCAGCAGCACTCTGCCCAAGCCTTCCCCAAACTAGAAACTATGACGGAGACTACGCTGTAAAAAGTTAAACTAACCTCAATCTTTGTGCTGATATAACTTGAGTCAACGATTTTCAACTTAGACTTAAGTTATAAGACAAGAGAGAGAGAGAGAGAAAGAGAGAGAGAGGTAAGAGAAAGAGAAGAAAAAAGAAAGGAATGCGAGAAAGACAGGAGAGAGAAGAAAGGGGAGTGAGAAAGAGAGAGGAGTGAGAGAGAGAGGAGAGGGAAAGAGAAGACAGAGAGAGAAAAGAGGAGAAAGACAGACACAGAGAAAGGAGAGAGAACAAAGACGAAAATGCAGAGAGAGAGAAGAAATGGAGGAGAGAAGAAAGAGACGAGGAAGAAGAGAGATAGGAGGACTGGACAGAGACAGAGAGAGGAGCGAGAAAAGAGGAGACAGAGAGAGTGAAAGAACAGAGAGAGAGAAAGAACGGAGAGAAGACAGAGAGAGAGAGAGAGAGAAAGAAAGACAAAAGAAAAAAAGGAGAGCGAGAAAATGAAGAGAGGAGAGAGAGAGAGAACCGAGGAGAGACAGCGAGAGTGGAGAGAAATGGAAGAGAGAGAGTGGAGGAGAAAAGAAATAAACAGGAGGAGAGAAGAAAAGGAGGAGAGAGAGGAGACAGGAGTGAGAGAGGAGAAAGAGAAAGAAAGAGAGAGAGGGAAAAGGGAGAGAGAGCAAGCAAGACAGAGAAGAAAAAGAGAATAACAACGTACATGAGTTGAATTGACAAAACTTTAGGGCAGGAATTGTACTTATATTTTTAAGTTAAAATGCCATACAGTGTAGAAACTCAGACTAAATCCATAATCATCGTGGCAGTGGAGACTAACACACAACACTTACTACAAATACTGAACTAAAAGAACCATCCACCATCATGTTCTGTGTAAATCCCAAAACATTTCATCACATAAAGTTAGCAGAGGAGTTAATAGTCAGCAGAGGACAATGAAAAGGCTCTTAGTGATCCATCTGAGCTCCGACCTTGGCCCTGTTTACTTTGTCTGGCTTTTTAAACACACCAAAACTGTACCCCCTGTTGCTATAGAAACAGACGGATGCATTATGGGTATGTAGCTGTGGTCTGGACTGAAATGAAAGGCTATTTACAGCAATCAGAGGCGCTATGACTTTGTAGTTGTTTATATGCAAATAGGACTCAAATTATTGGGTTAGCACTCAAAGTGATCTTTTTGATGGCTTTTATGTTTGAGTTTTCCTGTTTTCCATTCATGCAATAGTCTTGCGTGGTCTTCTGGATAAAATTCCAAGAATTATACAGTATTTGTTATTACTGGATGTGTAAAACTTTAAATTATATAATAGATCAAGTCAATAAAAAACACGACTGTGCTGCCATGATGGTCAAACGATGTCAGTGCATTATCGGTATGCAGCGACGGCACATCGAGGGTTGGAAAACGATCACCCGCTCTAAAATGACATCAGCAGGTTCAGATGGATAAGCAGGCGGTGCGATGTGCAAAGTGTCACAGGTTCGAAACTTGCACCAGCATTTCTTTTTTCCCATTTTCAATCTTAGAAAATACTCACATGAGCTCATGTGCTTTTGTAAAAGAAAGGTTTCATACATGTGTCTGCAAAGGCTTCTTGCAAAATGCGTCTTGAAGTGCACCCAGACCTGTGCTGCAGAGCCTTAAAGCTGTAAACCTCACCACACGTCAGGATCGCTCCCGCACAAAACTCACAAGCTCAGCTCACTGTCCATATTTGGTGCTGTCAATCACCCACTGGAAGTCACTTAAAAAGGTTCCGGCCGGGCATCTTCCACTTTTGTGAGTCTGTTTGGAGCACCCTTTTGGGAGCAGAGCATGTCTCTGACCACGTGTTAAACCTCACTAAAAAACGTTCCATGAAGGTTTAAACAACCATCCACAAAAAATATGTTTCAAAACGTTAATAGGCTATAGCCTACAGTATAATAGATTCAATTAAATACTTAAATAAATTTTTTCAAGGCACTCAAATAGCTTCAAGAATCACTCATCCACTGTGCACAGACACACAGGCTAAGTGGGTTAAAGTGTCCAACAACAAGGGATGGAACAGTATGAAATTTACATGGCCTGATTGACAGTATGCCATGAAGTAATGCATTTTATCATGTTTCTGAAGTGAAAAGGTGTTATATATCGCTCCAGAGTTTTGCCACAGATCAGCTATCAGAACATAAGTAGTTCAGTGATTCACCGACCTGATCTCACTGGAATGTGTACCACGCAAATTAAATGCATTAATTGTATGATACTACATCTGCAACAACTTAATTGATTAATCACAATCTATCGATTATTTAATCGCCAACAGTTTTAGTAATTGAATAATGGTTAACTATGTATTGGTTCCAAACATTCCATGAGCTGTACAAAAGCCTCAAATTGAACAGAAATGACAGGGAAATTGTATAAATGTAGTGGTTTAGATGTAAAAACTATAGTTTGTCTGAGCCTAGTGCTGTCATGATGCTAAATGTCAAACTCAGTTTTAATACTAAAGAACAGACTAGATTCTTGATGCTAACCACAATGAGAATTAAAAAAATATATTTTATTATATATTTTACGTCAAATTACACTGACACTTTCAGATCAAAATAGAAATACTTTTTTTAATAAACATTGGTTTTAGACTAGCCTTGATTAAGCTCAGGATTATTTTATAATTCCTCAGAAAATATCCAAGTTTGTCCCATTAACGTACATTTTTTAAGAATCAATACTTGTTAAAGTTGTTGTTTAGTGTTTCTTAGTATCTGATTTTAGATACTTTTACAAACCTAAATCTACATCTCCAGAATGTAATCAAGTGTTGCCTCAGCTCAAATTTGGCAAAAAACTTGTATTCTAAGCAACTAATAGATTAATCCAAAGAAAAATGGCCTAACTATTTGATTACCAAGTTAGCTTCAGCCCTATACATTCTAACAACATTTAGGAGTATTTGTAACTTGAGTAAAGGGCTTACACATCTTCAGTATACTTGACAATCTGGAGATTGCTGAATTGATATGTATACGTCTGTGAAAGAGCCTGTGCTTAAATTTCAGTTAAAACTGTGAGCTACGTTTGTCTGAAATGGGCAAACTGAGGCTAAAGCAGGGAATGGAGTTGTAGAGAGAGAGAAAGAGGAGAAAGGTTAACTGACACAGCCACAGAAGCAGCAGAACAGCTCAGGGCAATGACTGGAAATGCCACTGGTGCAAGAAGAGCTAATGGTGCGGAGTGAGCGAGCGCAGGAGACGCTCAACTATTCAAGTCAAAGTAATGTAGGGCTTTAAGTGTGGAGGTGTGCCAAATGTCCATGAGATATAATTAGCAAAACAAAAGAACAGTTTTTGAAATAATTTGCATTCATTGTTTCAATTCAGAATTGTAACCAGGCAAGTTACAGAATTCGACTATTATTGTTTATTATTGTTTAATATTTATTTAGTTTAGCTTTACCTTTCATTATATCTATCGCCTTATATTCTTATTATTTAAATGATATGAGTTCAGTCATTTGACTGAAATGTATCTGCTCCCCGTGTGTAACTCAGGCTCCGCCCCTTTCTCCTGCCTCTGCAGCGCTGCTGACAGAGACCAGACATAGAGAAGGAGACACACTTTTGTACTTTTTACAGTTATTGATGACAGGCCAAAATATCTCTTTGTGGATCGGTTTTTCACATTTTGTTTAAATGTGAAAAACATGCGCTTGAATATTTTTGCGCTAACTTTTAAAATGTTTAGGACTAATTATCTCTGTCAATATTTGTCCTATCATTACGAAGTAAAAACTGGGACAGAGTTTAGACTGTTTTCTGTCAGAATAAGTCCACTACAAGTCTGTGTGTGGAGGAGACTTTTTACTCCAGCGGCTCAATGATACAAAACATAAAAACCTATGTATGAGGAAAAATCTCGCTTGATAGTTCTGTACGTGTGACAGATGTGTGACAGGTTGATCTCGCGAGATCTCATGGCACAATTTCTCGTCCCATCCCTAGGCATTATGTCAGAAAAGTAAACTGTAAGTAATGTTGGATATACTATTTACAAACTAGTGCTGTTGGATCGCTTTATTCATCTCTATGTTTTGTATCTTTCTTTGACACAATATATTTCCTTAAGTCCAGATTTGCTTTTGTAGTTGTTGAGCAGTGAGTGATAAAACTGTTTTTACGCATTAGAATATATGCAATCTTCCTCCATTTATTTATTTACAAATACAATTGTATAGACAATAAGATTAGATCTGCATTAAAGTCATTTGTCTCCAGATCCTTTATCGTTCCGCGATCGTTTTTACATTTATCAAAAGAACATTACCAACACGTCCCATACACTTGACATCCTCCATTAGCATTTTGATAGCTTGTGAAGAGAGCAGGCCCCACTCTTCAGTCACTATCTACGTCCTTCCACATCCAAATCCATTGTTTTAAAGGATGCTCGAGAAACACAGAGGAACGGAACAGACAGACGGACCGCGCGTTCACTGTCCAAACTAATGGAGCAAGAAATAAGAGAATGAGCCTCTTATCACGTCCCTAATCACACACCACAGAGAGAGAGAGAGAAAGAGACGACCAGGAGGAGATAACTCAGTCATCTGTCTGCTTCCAATCACGCTCCAACACTTGATACAGTTAATGGGGTTTCTGAGGACTTCCATTTTGAAGCAGTCGGCTCGTGAGATGCTCTTGTGTTGTGGTCATGTCCGCTGCAGTTACAGATGGACTGGCTTATGGACTGTGTGGAGTGGAGCTCTTCTGTTCTTTCTGAATGCACAATCGTTCACAGGGAATTCTTTCTCTGCGTTTGACAGAAGACTGACCGGGGAAAAACACGAGGACGACATATACGCTGTACAGAGACAAGAGTGTTACTTAAATTGTCAACAAAAATATGTATGTGTTCTGGAAATCAATATTTTTTAAAGCATGCCTGATACTTGTGATCATTTTAAACTGACAAGACACAAACTACTGTAACACTCTGATTTGGAATTCATAATATTGAATTGCTTTTGAACAATCTGTGCATAACCTGAACTGTGTATTTTTTTGTAAATATAATTACATTGCAATTTGTATGAAGAACTAAGCAATGTCAGTGGTGCTCCCCCTCCAGCTGACTTGTGTACTTATACTATCAAATCAAAAGTAAAAACATACATTTTTTTAGTGCTGCAATAAGGCAGCAAAGACTCATACAAACACATTTTACAAATTAAACCAAAAAATCCAAGAGCCAGGCTTTCTCAGTTTTCACACCTTTTTAAACATAAATTTGATACAAAAAGCCAATACGTCAAATAACCACGAATTTTGGTTGAAGCTATGTGGCGACAATAGTAAACCTATTTACTATTGTCAACTTACCCAAGCCCAGTCCTAAACTTACCATTTTAGTGACTTGAAGCCTAAACTTACAACTGTTGTTCTCAGGAGAGCTGTTGCCAAGTCAGGATTCTTTAAAGGTGGGTAGCTGATTTTTACACTGCAATGACTATTTAAATCTGAAAACTTCCTCTCGTAAATCCTTCAACACATGGTTAATATCAACATGAATTCATTTTTTTGCATTTATGGCTTATAAACTTCTTTTACAAACAACAAAGTGAAACTGGAGTGGCCGCCCCAAGCTCAGCCAATCAGAGCGCAGCATTCAGCTCCTGATTAAAATTAAAATTCTATGTCATTCAGTTTTTTTCACAAAGTGCTGCATTTACTATCTACTTTTTAGTGGAAAGCACAAAGTTATTAAATTACAAGTAAAAAAGTCAGCTACCCCACTGATGAGACACAGTTCAGAATTCATGTTTGAAATGTGTCTGAAAGAATTGACCAAAAGATTGAAATAGTCTTACAAATTCAAAAACATATTGTCAAATTTTCTCATAGCATGGGATTCTTTCATGGAAGGATTTATGTATTTGAAGTATGGATGGACGATCACTTCAGTCACAATTCGATTCAGTTTTCGATTTCGCAGCCACAATTTTCAATTTGTTGTTTGATTTTGTTAGTTTCTTTTTTTTTACCTTAAGGTACAAAATAATCTATAATTACATTTAAACAAACCACTGTTGTTAGTGTCAAACTTGTTTTTATGACATTGAACAGTAAACAGTCAGATTTAGTGTCCATCTTTAGAGTCCACTGTCAGTTGTTATTGGAACATAATAATGCACATTCAGTCAGGGCTTCTACAAGTTCACGCTTTGTTTCTTCAGACGTCGTGGCAATTATTGTATTACAGTCTGCATTATACAACTACAGAGTGTGTTTAAGTCAGTGGCTGCATGAGCAAAACAGATTGATTCTGGCCTTTCCATTCGATCGCTGCATACTTTGAACGATTTTTGAGGTTTTCGAAGTTTTTTCCATCCCTAGTTTGAAAACATATTTGTACAGAGTAGTGTAAGTGTTTCTTGAGCAGAATAAAACAGAAGTTTTTGTTGTTTGTGGGGAAACTAAGGTAGCCTACTTGAAAAACAAAACTGCAGCCTTCGGGTCGATTCAAGTTGATTGTAATCAATCTTGCATCATCCTTTGAATGAAGACTTCAAAGACTGTGGAGGCTCTGCAGAGACTAAAATCCTCTTATTTGGTTTATTTGGTCTCAGTCTCCCACATTACAAGGCACAAACAGTGTCCAGTGTTTATACTGAAGGAAGGTGTGTTAAGCACCTAAAGGCCCAACACCAATCATGTAATAGACTAGGGACATAAGCAGTGGAATCAGATAGGTATGCCTAATAGGTATGAACCACATGTCTGCATCTGTGTTCTTAACATAAAAATATGTGTAAAACAGACTAAATAGCTTATAATTTAGAAAAGAGAAAACTACGTAAATTGAAACGTTTGATTCATTTGAAATTACAAACTTAGACGCCATTTTTTGGAGAGACTGGAAAGGATATTTATTGCAATATCCTAAAAAAAATCCAACAAAATGTCGCAAATACAGTATTCTAGAACAGCAACACTTCATGCTTAGATATTTAGCTGGTAACAATTCCACTTGGCGTCCCATCTCAAATCTGCTCTTTTTATCTCAACGACTAGCGACACAAATCTTCACAGTGCGTTAGCGACAGACTGCCCATGCTAGCACATCACAGCGTAGCTTAAAGATCAAAACCAACCCTTCACTCGCGCTCTAGCTTAAAATCTGTCCACGCCGCTATCACGCCAAGCGATCACACGAGCGGCACGCCCCCCGGGAGCAAATCAAACTCACTCTTTCAAACATAATCATACAGCGTCGGAAGCTAGCGGCCTGCTGACACCGCGCGGAGAGACGTAAGGCGGGAGGACGGAGCTTGACATCTGCTTATGGGCAAACCGGGAGGGCTTTTCTCAGTTAATTAGAATTCGGGAGCAGAGCAGAAAGGGGACAGACAGTGGGGATGGAAATAGATCAAAACCCCGAGTCCTGGAGGAACATTTGGGAACAGAGAGAGAGAGATGTCAGGCTAAACGGTGCTGTCTGCTTGGATCACTGATAAAGGGAAGGCTAGAGGGCTGAGGAGTGTGGTAGTCAAGGCTGGAGAAAGGCTGAAGGAGAGAGGAAGTCGTGACTATGGTGATCAAAAGGATGGGTTCGAAAGAGAAGTGTGGACATGTTGCAACAGTGACCAGAGTGAGGGAATGCTAATGACTATTTGGTAGTGTTTGGTTGGATTAAACTGTGTGGGTTTGAGGTTTGTAGATAACTCACACAGATGCATATATGACACACAACTTTAAATGTGTCTATATGTCAAGTAATTTGTCCTGCCCTAGTTAAATGTTATTATTTATGAATATTGACAAAATCCTAATCTTATGCTACGTTCCAGTTGCATGATCAGCCAGTCCTACACACTATGACAGTCAACTTTACACAGACGTGAGGGTCTAGAATAAGATCGCCGGGTTTCCATTTGCTGAGTCAACCACAAAACACCAGAAAATACACCCAAACAGCGACAAGCTATACCGGATGTTATCGTAAATATGTAGCGCAAAGTGATTGACTTCATCTTTGGTTCCAGACCCTTCTGCATTCCAACAGAATGTAGGAGGGACTGGCTTGTCAAGCAAGTATTCCAAACAACTGGGAACTGGGATATTTCCCAAGTGAAATAACCAGTTCTGTTATGTTCAGTTCAGTTATGTGAACATTATGGCTAATGCTAACCTTTATGCTAACAAAAGTAACATTAAATAACCTGTAATCAATGCTTACATAATTTTTGTGTCAGTTAAACCCATAGATACATTTCTTGTGTTGGGTGTTGAGCTGGTGATATTTACCAACACCAGTATCCCAGTTGCTTAAAACGCACCATAAACCAACTCCAAGCCCCTGACCTAAACTTACCTGTTTTTGTCATTTCAGATCTAAACTCAGACCTAAACACGCATCTATGAGGCGCTAAGAAAATAGTGTCTCTATTTGACGCTTTTCACAGCGTAAATAAAAACGCATATAATAGATACTGAAAAAAGGTGTAGAAGCGTGCATGATACTTGATTACTTTATCCTAAACTGGATATGCATTTTGTGAGATCGTATTGTTATAGATTATACCATTTTGAAAAGGAGGGAAGGAACAAGATCATCTACCACAGGATGTGAATCTGAGGGGTTTAACTGACACAAAAGTACACAAATTAACAGAATTTTTGCTTAGATTTAAGAGTTAGTCATGTTAGAATCAGAAACTTACACACAGGATTGTGAAACCATTCATTCAAATTTTCTTTGAAAATAAATAAATAAATAAATATTTTTGTTCTAAATTTGCAATCGATTGGTTATCAAGTTTTTCTCAGTCTATTCCTCAATTGTCAGTTTATTGGACAAAACTGACATACTCCCTGTGGTGTCTCATTTTAAAGCACTCTTGAAATGCACCAGTACAGATAGTGTCTCACCTACATCTAAGAAACAACATTTTGCTCCTTAATACCCAGGAAGTGAAATTGTTGTTTTTAGCACGGGGCAATTTTAAGCTTTTTTCCAGGACTGCATCTAACAGTGCTTTTACACTCATCACGGTGAAGGTTCTGACGACATTAAGAATCAAAACGTGCCACCTGCTATTGCATTTAAGCTACAATAATGAAATACTATTGCAAACGTGACCAAAAGCATGCTAACATCAAGAGTGCATGATTGGTTATGTTATGCATACCTTTGTATCTTCAAACATAAGCCCATACTGAGTTTTTGGTGACATCACTATGACATTATCTTCCTCTTCACCTGTCTGCAGCTCAAATCCACCCGTCTTTCTCCTGATACAAAAGCCTGTGCGAGTATCTCAGTGCATTTAGTGGAGAAAGTGTGTGTGAGACAGGTGCTACTGCCGTGTGTCAGTCTGGACTAAGATTGATCGTCTTCAGGGAGACAGACTTTATTTTATCCTCCCAAGTCGTTTTACCAGACACTTGGCCCATCCATCCACCGCACGCCGTATGCAAAGGACTGAATCTGTCACATCACAGACTGCAGTTATGGGGCTGGAAGGGAGCTTTATCAGAGTCCTATTGTGAGTCAAGAAAGGTGTCGAGCTGAAAACTAAGAATGTGCCTTGAGATGTCACGGTGCACTTTTATGGGAGATGTGGTTGTTTTAGGTGTACAGAATGACACAAGCAAACTGGTCCAAGGGCTTGAATGACTGGTTTGATTCCTCCATTGATGGTAAAAATGGTTAGCGACTTCTTGTGCCACCAACTGTCGGAAAAAAATGACATGATTGACACAGTAATTAATTATGAGTGTGGCCCTGTAGTCCTGTAGTCCTTCATGTTGGCTGAATAATTGAACAAATATGAATGTGTTATATGCACAACACCAGTAAAAAGAAAGCTTGAGGTGATTTAACTGCATGAGGACTTTGGAGTTAATAAAACAGAGCTATTCAACTTAATTATCCCGAGGGCCAGAGCTTTTATGGGAGCTTTGCACAAAATATCCTCAACACTAGATCTGTTTCAATAATGATATAATAGCTATTGCTTAACCAGCATTTCTCTGCAACAGTGAATTTAAACCAATTGGTTCTGTGCACAAGACGTCAGTTGATTTGTTTATTTTTAAAAATGCTAACATCTTGCTGGCAAGTTCATTTCCTGTTTAGTTCATTTCTATGAAGTTTTTATCGTTCTAAAATGAAAAATTACTAAAAGATCTGGCAGTGAACAATGATCTGTTATTGGTTTTCTCAGACAACAGGCTAAAGTCTTTACAAGTCAGGAAAAACTTCATCAAAAGACCAAAGTTGTTATTTGAAAATAAACCTTACATGCACACAGTCAATTGAGGGCTGGATTATTACAACATATTCTGATTGATTTGAGACAAAAAAAATTGAAAGTTGGCACTGATATGAACACTTTCAGTCCATTAAAAAATACATAGGGCATGTTTTACATTTCACATGGTTGACAGAGAATTGTGGTTGACTGAAGGACTTATTTGTATTGTTATGGTCTTTTGAGCATGCTGTACCTTTAGTTTGGTGTTAAAAGTATAAGAACTAAAAACAAATGTGTAATAAAGTACACAAGACAATCAAGCACAGAAAGTGTCAGATATTTACCTACGAAATCGCAAATCTGGGAAATTTGGAACAGTGTTTTCTGAGGCTCATAGAGGGAAGACCAGTATCACACAGACAGAACTAGTGCTGTGTTTTTGATGAGAAAGTTAAATGAAATGTCTTTCCCTTCAAATTGTAGTAGCCCTGTTTCCACTAGTCTTGATCTCTCAAACCAGCTCAATTTGGAGTGTCTTGAGTCTTGAGTTGCAACATTTCCAATTGAGATGAGGAAACAAGCTATCTAGTCTGCACTGTTGCAAAAAATGTCTAAAAATAGCTCAGAAACACATTTAATAAGGCTTTCTTAACAGACTCTTGCCACTCAGACAGAGCATTTGTTCAAATAAATATGTCTGTGCATAACTTCTATTGTGACAACCTCAAGTTAGAACTCCGCCACTATGAGATTTGATACAACACATGCTTAAAAACATCATCTGCAAATAGATACAGTCTCTCATCCCTGTTTGCTTTGCCCTCGCCTCCAGTCGTCAAAACCACAGCGCCATGACAACAGCGACTTGACATACTACATCCACTCTATTGATTCTAGACCAAGTTGCCAGTGGCTGATCGTCTCCTCTTCCTGTAACATCCGGGACAATGGCAGCATCATCTTGTAAAGTGGGTCTTATGAAAGGACCTTAACACGATCCATGAATCTGATCGGCTGCCATCTTCTTCCTGCCTCTCGCTCAAGGTAAACTCTGAGCCTTGTAGATCCTGCCGCTATTGTGTTTTATGGACTGTAGTAAAATCAATATGCCAGCACTCACAAGCACATCACTTCAGCTCCCCAAAACATGCATCAAACCGGGTACAAAGCCACTGACAAGACAAGGCTGTGGCGGTCCGGTTTGTGAGCAAATAAAGTCGGAATGGGCTGAAAATGTGTTATTGACGACACTCCAGGGTGTGTGCTGAAGTGCAAACAGTTTTTACTCTTCAGAATGGTGGAAAGTGTTCGAGCACTTGAAATGACAAGAGTTTGGCCTGACTTTAGAGTTGTCAAGAGAAATATTAGGGCTGGGACAATATATTGTTTTGCAATACGTTGTCACGCAGTTCAGTTTTGATGTATGGGAGCAGAAAACCTGTATCACAATACACAATCAAGTATTAATGAAGAGTAAAAAACATTGCATATGTACAGTAAAAGCTAGTGACAACAGTATTGTCAACACCAAAATTTATTAAAATCAATCAGCATCAAAGTCGATTTATAGAAAAGAGGAAACTTTGTATTACAACCTGGCTAAGTATTCGATTTGAAATAAAAAAAAAAAATCTTTGAATACTGTCAATTCTGGGTAAATTAAGGTATTTTTAATACAAAATGAACCCTTCAATGACTTTACATTTCATGTAGAACATTTACAAGATGAAGACTGGCCGTCTAATACATCTGGAAGCCTCATATGTATTTAGTGACACCAGATTGTTTAGGCCAATTTCAGTTTGTAGGTTATTCCAAGACGTAGGTCCAGCAAAGATGAAGGCCTTTTTTCGCAACTCAGTTCTGACTCTAGGTACAGACAGCATTAGAACACTCTGAGACCACAAGTTATTGTCACCAAATAATCCGCTGAATATTGCAGAAGTAAACCTAATATGGCTTTGTAAATAAAGAGACGCGAATGTTTCAGTTTGCGAAGACGTCCAACCAACTCTGTTGTAGAGCACACATTTATTTTTTGGTTCCCAATGCATAGTATTAATATTGTGTTGTGTATGGAAAAGGGAGAAAGTAGCCTTTATGATAAAAACTGAGCAATAAAAAAGGCACAAAAACAAATATCATTTTACTGGTCAAATGATCTAAACTGTTTTCACCTACAACATTTTTTCTGTGGCTGAAAATTCTGTATTTTATTTGTTCCAACTCTTCAGAACTTTTCAGAAGCCTCCCTCGACCTGAAGATTGCACACGGCCCCCTTATAATAAAGAACAGTTTTTTATCAAATGCATAATGAAAAATAAATGTATGACAAATTAAATCTATCAAACAAAGGAGGCAAAATTTAATTTCAAACTGAACTTTCTTTATGTTGTCTATGTGCCTCTGAACCCCCTCCTCACAGGGGTTCCTGACGACACTTTGGGAACCACTGCTGTATTTATTACATTCAAAATCCTCCAGTTCTCAGACAAGGTCCATATTCACCTATCCCTTATGTCAGTCACTGCCATTCTGCTGATTCCAAATAGGGTTCCCAAGAGAAGATGTCAAAAAATAGTGTGAATGAGTGAATTTAATGAAGAGATTGCAAGTAAGGGGTGTAAGGGTCGTCAACTTATTTTATTACTGTTGCTAAACAAAGTAGGATTGAATGGAAGCAGTAAACAGCTGAATGGCCTGAAGCTTTGTCTAAACTGAAACTGTATCTTTTAGTTTCCATTTGGTTTTGGTTGTAATACAAAGTTACTATTTTACACCTTTCTGGTCAGTTAGATTTGAATGAGTAATTTGATATACCAAGTCAGTTTTCTCCACAAGTCATGTTCAAACTATCACGGCACACATACAGTACAGCAGACATAGACCACAATCAGTGCCATCTGTACCCACCTGGGTTAATGGCTTGTACTTTAAAGGAGTACTGAATGGAAATGACAGACAAAATGGCCGACAGTAATTCTTGGTTTCTCCGGGAGACGAAGGTCACGTAGGTTTGCAACTAACAAGCTCCTCAGAGACTCACTGTTAACTTTGGCGCTGTGTTTTATGGCTATATGCACCAACAACCTCTCCAACCGATCACTCATACAAAGAGTACACTACAGCAAGGACAGAACAAGAGCATGAACTGGCATGATTGTCTCGGAGCCTTGTTAAAGTCTCTGTATTAGTTTTTATGTATAGAGCTTGGGATTGCGGCATCACAAATAAATAAATAAGGGTTATAAAAGTCTCATGATTGAAATTCTCAGTATTCTGATTAAATTCATTAGGTCGTCAGTAATAGTTATGTGTTGTTTTTTTTCTTATGAACCGATCTTTGTCGTATTCATACCTTGACAGTTTCAGCTGCACACTGTAACCTTCTTCAGAAGTGTCACTTGGTGTTCCTGTGATGTGTCTGGTCAGCTAGTTTGTTGACCTTTTAATACAAATTTGACATGACAAAATGTCAATCTCTCGATTTTTCGATGAATCGCTCAGCCCTAGCATCCCTTATCATCAAGATTAGAGATCAACCGATATGGGTTTTCTTGAGCCGATACCGATTTATTTATTTAATTATTTATTTTACATTTTTATCAACCGATGCCGATATCAATGGCAGATTTTCAAGGCCAAAAGAGAGACATGTAAAACAAAGCTAATAATTTCTCTCCAAAACTAACTTGGAGCTCAGCGGATCACTGTGAGTGCAGCTACCGAGCAGACAACTGTTCAAGTAACTGCCTGATTAAATATTGGCCAAAATAAGGCCGATATGCAAAAAAAAAAAAAATCCAAATATCGGCAGGCCGATATATCGGTCCATCTCTTATTGAGATTGTCCAAAGTTGACATCGCGATCTATCAATCTTTTGGCACAGCCCTAGGGTGAGTTTAGTTATTCTGTCTCTTTTTGTTACATAAAAGTTGACCCAGGAATGACTGAAATATGAACTTTTTTAGTCTGTTTCCATGCCAGCCATATTCTCGCTTTGAGCAACTGGAATCATGACATGCTATACATCAAGTGAGGCCCACAAGTGTCTACTTTCACTTAAAAAAATGATTGTTCTTCTACATTAATCTGTTCCCCTTTTAAAGGCATTTAAAACTTCTAGTCTTTAGATTTAACAGTTTTCTACTTCCTGATGCAGATTACATAGACTCAGCCTCTTTCATGGGGCTAGATTATAATTAACCCTCCAAACATGAAGAAACACAGTAGTTTTACCTTCTCTGATCATTTTTGGATCGTTCACGAAAGAGAACGTTTCTAGACTGGTGAATAAGCCATTCTCCTCTGAGTTTTAGTCCAGTAGAATCGTCTTTTCTTCATTTTAAACATCAAATATCAGCTCTAAATTTACTAAACAATGTGTTTAGTTCAAGATGTTTTGCCTGTAATCTGATTGAAATGCCAACCTTTTAGAAGCACCTGATCATATAAACACAGCCGACTGAGCTGCCAATTGTCAACAAAAGAGCACATGTATATCTCAGTCATGTGACCTCTTCTGGGTCCTAGTGCACAGAAAAATTCAACCCCCACTAAAAACTGAATTCCCTAAAAACTACATTAAAGCATTAGTATTGTTATTCCTTGAATAACTGTTTCGTTTAGCAAATTCACAGAAAAAAAAGTTGTTTGTTCTTGTGATTCTTAACAAAATGGAAAACATCGGAATCGTGACCCATGTATTGAGACAAGAATCCAATCACGACAAAACAGAATAGTCCCATTCCTGCTGAACCATGTTAATGCTGACATTTTCTGTTTTGTCAAAATTGCCCGGCTCTAAAGAGATCGCCTATATTGTAGCTGCACTCTTATGAAGACTTCTATTCTCTGAAACCAGAAATGTTTTGTTAGCATTCCAGTTGACGTTAGCTTAGCCTTGTTCTGCTGTTGAACCATTAAATGTACACCACCTTTATTAGTGCTCAACAAAGGCAACGGTCCGTGGCTTTAGTTGCTTTTATCCGACCATCTAAACCCTTGTGTAACTTTGTGCAGGGCTGTGTAGAAGTCTGTCCTGTCCTATTGATAACAGATCTGCTGCAGAGCGCTGATAAAAGAGTCAATGGGACTACAACACATCCAACACTTCCTAACGACTGAACCTGGACATTCTCATCGGTATGGAGGTCACCGTGTCCATTTAAGGGCCACGTTAGTTCAATAGGAGTTAAATGAAGCCTTCAAATCATCGACCTCGAAGGCAAGCAACAAGCAACGAGCCGATCTGATTGAAAATACTGCAACGGGCACTAACAGAAACTGAAATGCTTCCATTTATAAACCCATATGAGCATTGAATAACGTCAACGCCTATTTCATGTCGTATAGGAGCCTTAATTTTTCTTGCAATTAATGCTGTAGGATTTAGGCAATCTCTCTCTCTCTATCTCTCACACATAGGTACCTTCACATTGGCACACAAACAGGCAAGCACAGCAACGAACAGCCCCAGGAGGAATTCATACGAGGCGAATGTAAACAGAGAACAGTGTTGATTTCACAGATACGTTCGTTACATGCTAAGATGTAAAATGAAATGTGGTTTACAATAGTCCGACTGATATTCATGGAGAAAAGAGTCCCATAAGGACGTGATTTAAAGTTGGCGTTTGATGTTGGAAAGTTTGCAGTCTGTTTCCAAACAACAAACTTCATGCAGACCTCAAGGTATTATAAGGTTTAGTTTGTTCTTATATTGTGCCACAAGTAATCTGTGTTTTAACAAGGGCTGTAGTCGGCCAAAGAAATTCTCCGTCGATTAAAAACATGTCCCATTGACCAATTAATTGACTAAAAAAGGGGTGTGGCAAAAGCTCTGAAGCTAAAAGGTAGGATTGTCAAAAGTATTGCAAATTAATGCTAAAACTGGTATGGAAGATAAATACTCATTTGATCAAATAATCTTGAGTTACGTCAAGACTAGTTCGAAAATAAAATGTTCGATCATATCCTTGCATTTTGTGTTGAAAATGTCAGTCTATTTTAAAAAAGAAATCAGACTTTCTTGAAAGGGCATTCTAATTCTCATTGTGGTATCAAAATTGGTATTGAGAATAAAGTTTACTCCTTTGTATCAAAATCGAGTTTGAAATTTTAGTATTGTGACAACTCTACAAGAAACTTTGCTCAATATATAATATGTAATTCTTGCAAAAACTATATAGAACAGAAAATGAATAGGAAACTGTGTGTTTGTATAAAAAAAGGCAGATCAGACCAATTCTGTTGCTACTGAATACAAATCCTTATAATTTAAATAAAATAATAAAATTAATAAAATTTTGGTCGACTAATTTCCATCGACTAAAAAACAACAGTACTAGTTTTGACCTAATGAAATGATTTGTCTAAAACTATTCAGCTATTTCTGTGTTTCTCTTGCTAAAAAGCTCAGGAGATACATCGTAGACGTAGAGACACAATGTATTTAAATCCATCAGTCTCACACTGCTGGTGTAAATTGTTCGAGCCAGATCAGACTTGATTCCATAATGAGCGATTCCTGCACTGCTGCGGTTAGGCGCTGCTACTACTGTCACATTATTTGAAAGTCGAATGTGTGTTTAATGACATTGTGATGGCCTTGTGTCGCAGTAGTTTAGATACATGTTCAAATGAGTCTGGTATCACTACTAGCTTTAGTATCTATTTGACAATCCTAATCTACACACAGTTTGGCTAAATTTTCAAGAATGACAGAAACTTACAACCTACCAAACTCCTCACTGGCTCTCACAAATCCTTTGAAACATGACTGGTTTTCACTTTTACTTCCTCTGAATAGTACCCCAACATTACGACATTGACATTTTCTATCATTGTGTCAAAAAAAATTAGGGATGCACCGATCCGATACTGGGATTGGATATCGGTGCTGATCCAGGAAATTTTGCTGGATTGGGTATCGACTTCATGATATCGGTTCAGTCGATATCATGGTTTTTCAATGAATTGAACATTATAAGATTAATAGACTGGCTGTGTTGATCCAGAACGTCTCATAATATTGGGTTTTTTGTTCAGATTACGTTGTTAAGTAGTTATTTGTACTTTAAATAACAGTTACACCACATAATATGACCAATTTATTATGTTTTTATAGGCTACACTTGTATCGGTTAATATCGGGTATCGACAGTTAGTTAAAGCCAAAATATCGGATCGGTATCGGAACTGAAAAAGCTGGATCGGTGCATCCCTAAAAAAAATACATCGTAATACTATCATTTTCGCAATTCTATTTTTGTCACAGCCCTATTTGACAGCGCACTATGCAATCCCAGTCGGACTTCACTTCACCGTGCGCCTGTTCCTCTGTCAGCGCAGTCTGGTGGTCATATGTCAGACCCACCATCATCACTGGCCTTTCTCTGGCCCCTGGAGCTTTCATTCAGTTTGTCATGGCTCCTGTCCACTGCTGTCTGTGCCAATCCCCCCTGCTGCACATAGGAACCCCCCCTCCATCTCCTCTACCCAGCATGCACCAGCTGCTCACACAGACTGGGTTCTGATGGGCTTGACCATTACTCGTGTTCATTAAAAGTTGGATGGTGCTTCAGCCGTCGGCACAGGAAACTCATTTGGATGGTGATATTGGCTTTTCTAAGTAATTAAAGATGTTGTAGATAAATGTCCACCCAAATAACTTCTTTTTTGTCGCTTGTATGAGAAAAAGGTTTGTCATAGAACATACTGGCTTTAGAATTCTTCAGTGGTCCAGGTAAGTAAAACTAAAATAATAGGTATTCTCTTCCATTTTACCAAAAACCTATGATAATGACTTCGAGATTTATGAAGTTCTTTTTTGTTCAAATTTCTTGAATGTTAGAATCAAATGTATGGCTGAAGGTGATTATTCAAATCATCAATTAAGTCAGTATTCACATTAAAACATTGAACAACAATGACTTATTCTTTTTAGTTAAACATTAGTTTGTCTGTACATCTACACCTATATATCTTCAGTTGATTTTACCTGACCTCAAATTATGCAAAAGCTAAATTAAGAATTATTGCCCACAACTAATAGATTAGCTAAAATAATCATTAGTAACAGCCCTAGAAAAATGCAATCAACTCATCTAGTGCCAGCCCTATTCTCACATTGACCCTCCTTCCCTGCTAATTTTAAACAATATTCACAGCTCCACAAAAAAAACTTTGTGCAACTGGAATCATGACATGAGACCTACAAGTCTCTACTTTAATTTACAACAAAAAAAACTGTTATTCTACATTCATCTGATCTTTTTTAATAGGAATTTGAAATTGAATTAATTTCATTAGATTTCAGCGTTTGACGAGAAACTTTTGAGATAAAGTTCTTTTTCTAATACAAACTTCATGTCAGTGTTATTTTTCGTGTGTTCTACAACTTGGTGAAAGAATATGAGCTACTACAATAAAATAATGTCTTTAGGATAAAAATATGAGGTTTACATGATTAAAACAATGAGAACGAGTGACTTTTGCATCTTTAAACCAAGACGAGGAGGCAGGAGTTTTCTACTTTTATATAGATTAAGCCTCTTTCATGTTACATAGATTATATTTAACCCCCTAAACATGGAGAAATACAGTAGTTTTACCCACTTTGACTACTTTTGGATTGCTCATGGAATAAGTTTACTACTGTATTTCTTCTCGAGACTTGCTGCAAGGGCCATTCTCCTCAGAGTAATAGTTCAGCCAGATCATCTTACTTCATTTTAAAGATCAAATATCTGCTCTAAACTTACTCACCAATGTTTTTTTAGTCCAAGATGTTTTGCCTGTAATCCGTTTGAAAAAAAAAGGAGGCCACCGGATGCCGCTGATCATGTAAAACAGAGCCAACTATAAACTATAAATAACAACAACAACCACATGCAACAACAACAACCACATGCATTTTCCCGTCATGCGACCTTCTCTGAGTCCTAGTGCTCGCTCACTTCCTCCATCTGCTGATAAATCTGTGAAACTGCATCATGTATTTGACAGTAGATAAAGTCAGCACGTGCATCAGAGAGCCCGACATCGAACACATAGAATAAAAGCTTAAGATGGATATTTCTGTTCTTGGCAGGCTACGGTTGGCTGCAGAAAGACAGAAATTTCCATTCTTGGCAGGGACAGAATACAGTATATTTTAATGAGGACAATTGGCTTTATATTTATTATTTTTCTTTTCTTGGATGAAGCTTGGAAGGAAGAGTGGGATTTAGATTGGAGTATTATTACGGTGTGATTTTCATAAGAAATGATGCTTAAAGGACTAATATTATGCAAATATTTTCTTGTTATTCTGCTGTTTCATCATCAAAAGCACAGCTAGAAATGATTTTGTTAAACACAAATCCTGCACATCATATTGACTAGATTTGAGTGTCAATCTGAAAACACGCAGTTCAATTTGTGATGTCATTAAGTGCTAATACAGAAAGTGCCCCAGTGTCTTTTAAACTCCAAACACCCTCATAGAATCACTTTTATCATTGCAGCCTTGACATTGCCTTGTTTTAGAGGTACAGCTAATGTTTTAGCCTGGTTTAAACTGCTTTATTGATCATTGCAACAGAAAATTTAGAAGATTTTTTTTATTAATCTTAACAGCAAATTGAGAAATCGACAATTCACAACAAAAAAAGACAACAGCTCAATCTTATACTGTATTAGTGGTTTGTATTATAAATCAGAAAGAAAAGACAGCTTTGGATATGTTTTCGATGCAATAACAACATTCTCACATGACTTTAAAAACTCACGAGTAACTTTTGCTGCAGCGTATCCACTTTTCTCCTACTTCATCCAAAAATATTTGTTCGCAGCTCCTAAAACTGTGTTGCGACAAGACAAATGTTTGCTTACAACCATCTCTCTCTGTAACAGCTGCTCTCTCGCACCGTCTTCAGCCAAATGAAGACAAGCGAAGTCCTTCAAATCCGGTGTGCCAAACCGTACGAAGATTCCTCCTATTGACTTTTCTTATGACCTCTGTGAAAATGAGGGCAACGGCTTTCGACAGCTGCAGCCTGCCAGTGTTCACGCAGATAGCATCAATACAGAGTCAAGTAAATGTTATTGGTCGGGCTCGCAGCTTATCTCAGCTCATCACTGATGGTTAATGGTATTTTTTCCACAGCAGTGAGCCTAATGCAGCATAAGAAAGCGGTATTTAACATGTGGAGCTCTCAAATAGACTCATTTGAATTGTTTCTATTAAAAGTAACTATGTTGAAGAAGTGGCTGAGTTGACGTTTTAGAATTTGCGGTCCGAACGTCCACACTGTTCTCTGTATCAGGGGTAAGGCTTGGTACCGTTTAGTAGAACCTGTTCTTTTTTTACCAGGAGAAAGAGAGAAAGAAATGGAGAAGACTGGATTACATTTTAGTTTTTTACTCTGACTTGTTTGACTGCATTACAGACGCACCACTGTGATTCCAACTGCAGCGATGAGGAAGAGGATGTTACGGCAAAGTATTAATTGTATCATGTGTTTGGCGACATTCTTATGCTTAAAATTTAAACTCAGACTGGATCACATGGATTTAGAAGCTCAACACAGACGTTTGACAGAAAAGCTTGCACGGGAGATCGTGTTTTAATTGAATATGGCCCAGTTATTTCTTAATTTCTTCTGTTCAGGAAGGTAAGGTGACACATTGCGCCTTGTTTGGGAGACTTGCAGCTGCAGGGCACGGTCATAAGCTCACGCATAGTCTGTTTGGGGAAAGTGAGACACTGAATCATGCTGCTAGCTTGTGCAGGCGCAGTCCTACGCTTGACATTGCGGAGTAACCAGATGGCACATAGGCTATGAGGTGTTTTTGCAGTTTTTGAAGCGAAATTTCTGTCATTATAGAGAGCGCATGTGTGGCATGTGTGGTGTTTCTATTGTCTGCTAAGTGAAGCAAAGCGTTCAAGTCAAGGCGTTGAAAAATAGCATCGAAAGTGCGACAAACGTTTACGAATGCCCAGCCATAATCAGGGTGTCCACACTTTTTTCATTGAGAGCAGAGCAAAGGGCCACATGATAGATGAAAATTAGGTGGTTTACTAATAATGTTGCTTTCAGCTTAGTTTTGATGAGGCACAACACCATATTGAACTGATTGTTATTTAGATTATGATAACAGAATCGTTACAAAAATAATACATACAGTATTTTGTATTTGGGCCACTTTAGCAGAAAGTCTCCGGGTCAACAAAATATCACTTGCGTGCCTCAGTTTGAACATACTTGCTTTACATAATGCAGAATGCTCGTCAGGTCAAAAAGTAGTGCACTCAAAATTTCCCACAATGCATCTGGGAAAAGTAGAGAGCATTAATGGTCACTTTATTGGCCAAATAGAGCAGAATTCCTTTAAAAAATTAGAAAAACAAAGTGGACAGCGTCAGATATTTAACTGCAAACAACGAAACTGAATGAAAGATGATGAAAAGGGGTTTATAAGCACTATTGAGTTGGGATTATAAATAAATAAACACTTGTATCTAAACCCCATCAACTGTAAAGACGCTAAAAGTAGCTGTTAAGTAGTAAAAGTTTCCAGTTCTTGTGATGCTTAAGGTGTGGTCCAAGTTAAATAAAACCTATATCATTATTAGTCCACAATTAGACTGTTGCTTTAGAATTTAGCATCACAACTGTATTACAGGCATAATAAAACTGTGATTTATGTGTTATACCATAAATGCTAATCTCTGTTTATCAGTCAAAGAACTTTTTTTTTTTCCAGCTTGACAAAAACACCTTCAAATCCCACTGGACCGACACTGTTCCCAAACTATTTAATCACACACTGCGGCTTTTACAGGCCCAGCGATCCATAATCCCACACTTCTCTGCAGCTCTCGAACGCAACGCCAACGAATCTAATCATGGCCACTTTACTGGATACACTTGCTGGTTGTAAATGTAATGCAAATCCAATGGTGATAAGGTAACTGTTAGCAATGGAATACTTGGATGACTCTGTGCTCTGATTAGGCTTGTCATGATGTCACGTTTTGGTGTTATTGCAAGAGAAAACATCACAATTTAATGATTATTTGTGATGATTGTGGTCATTTTCTTGTAATGTCCAAGTCTGACACGACACTTTTTGAGTTTGAGACCAGTTTATCAAATTCAAGCTTTCTGATATAATAGGATATTTGGATACATTATACAAAGTCTTAAGGTCAATTAGTAAAATAAACTAAAATCTTTGAATGATATGACAATGCGAGTCAAAGATTTTCTTACAAAGGAGAGACAGAGAGAGAGAAAGGGGTGGTTGAGGAGAGAAAGGATGAAGAGACAAAGAAAGAGAATAGAGAGAGGGAGAGAGAGAGGACAGAGAGAGAGGAAGAGAGAGACAGAAAGAGAGAACTGAAAAAAAGAGAGAGATACAGAGAACAAAGAGAGAAATGGAGAGTGAGGATGAAGAGAGAGACAGAGAGAATAGGGAAAGAGGAGAGAGAGAACAGAAAGAGAGATAAAGAGAAAGAGCAAGAGACAGGAGAGAGACTGGAGGAGAAAGAAGAGGAACATTTATTAGATGTAAGGCAGAAATTGTACTCGCATTTTTAGGTTAAACTGCTTTTTTTTTTGCTTTTTTTTTTGATAATGCTGATATTTGGTATTTTGACAGAATGTCTTTAAATGAAATGTAAAATATCTGCATCAAAAATCCATCCTTTTTTTCTATAAACTTTTGTTCTTATGATGTGGCTTAAAGGTTCTATACAAAAAAAACAAAAACTTAAACTTAAATCTATCTCTAGCACAGATCTCTTATTATTGTATCCATACAGGTAAGAAATAGTCTGCAATGTCCTGACTACATCTATTAATGTTTCGTTTGTTCACCAAATTCCAAGTTTGTTTGATGTTGTTGTTAGCATTGTGGCTGTTAACATACAAACACGTCTCACTCCTAACAGTTGTGAATAAAGTTTAAACCACATCGTGATAATAATCTTCATAAGATAACATCCTTAGCTCTGATACACTAAATTTTAACCACAAGTTTTGCTAAGTCATAGTTTAGTCACTGGACAAACTTGCTTAAAACTTGCTATAAAGTTCAACGTGGCAAAACTTCTGTCAAACCCCATTCAGAAGGATCGCTCATGGATGGTACTGTGTGTCTGTGATGCCCCTGCAGTGGAATGTGGTAACCGGACACAACCGTACCTGCTCCTAAAATACACTTATCTAGTGTTGCGGAGCTGGTGCCCCGGAGCATGGAGCTAAAATTAGCATAGCGTCCTAAAGATGGAAGAGTGGACGGATGAGCTCAACACATGCCAGAGCTGAGCCAAGTAAGTCAGGCTTCCAAACGGGAGAGATTTGTTGCGGTTCATTCTGGATTTATAAACATATAGACACCCTTGCATTGATAGTAGCTACAAGAGTTTATCACTGCCCAAAAACAAAAGCTGTTGTTAAATCAACACTTGTGAATGAAATTTGTCTTTTTGACTTGTACACGTACATTCATGAGTGAAAAAACACTCCCCCAGTCAACTAGATGGACAGCGTATCTTTCTGCAGTTCACATGAGCAGAAACGCGAAAAGTGACGTTGACCGATAATCCTTCTATAGGACAATAGTATCCAAAGCATAGGGTTGCAAAGGCAAACTTTTGAAATTATTTCAAGATGTACTTTTACAAATATTACTTTGTATTTAAATGGTTTCGTTACTTTTTTTTCTAACTGAAAATAACGTTTGCTAAATCAACATCTTGTAAAGTCCGCTGAGATAACTGCTGTTGTGATTTTGGGCTATACAAATAAATTGAATTGAATTGAACGAGTTTAAGTGAATTTTGATCACATAATGCTACTGAAATAATTACCTTTTAACAAAAGTGTTTCTTAGCTTGAAATTATTAAAAATCTCTATTCCATTCTGATAATAAACTTCATAGCCTTAAGTTTCTGAGAACAGATCGAGTTACAATATGGCAATGTACAAAAGGTAGTTTTCCCAGACATGCTAGTACAAACATACTGAAAGTTTTTAACATTTGATTGTTTGTGAGGCACAGAGCACAGAAGATACCCTTATAAACAGGGTACAATGACGAAGCTAAGGACAATTTTAGGTCTGTTTTGGATGAAGAAACTTTGTTACTTTCATTGCCAAAAGAGTAAATGCTGTTTTCTTTCAACTTTTTAGACAACTTTGAATGAGTAGATTTTAGCACTGTTAAATGCTAATTACAGTACTATTGCCAGAAACATCACACTACTAATGTTAAGACATTTCATCACACTGTTGACTAAATAAACAAAAACATTAGTTTTTCTTCACTGTTTGACCTTGTCTATAATGATTAACCAAAGACCTGGAAGAATATGACAGATTTTATCATTGTTAAAATTACAGAAATACTGCCAAATTAAAAGGTTTTGTCGTTTTGATGTCCGATAGAACTATGAACGTTAGAAAATGTAATCACACAATTGATTTGAAGAACAAAACTTTTGGCTGATTAATACAGGTGCTGAAAAAAGACAGTTTTTAGCTTTGTTTAAATGGGCCAGTACTGAAAAAAAAAAATAATAATAATAATCTAATTTAATAACTGCCTGATAAAACAGCACTAGAACTGTTGGGAAGTTTATTCATTCGTT
Source organism: Mugilogobius chulae (assembly GCA_038363315.1). Classification (NCBI taxonomy): domain Eukaryota; kingdom Metazoa; phylum Chordata; class Actinopteri; order Gobiiformes; family Gobiidae; genus Mugilogobius; species Mugilogobius chulae. The sequence continues at coordinate 45,936,530 of CM076409.1, read as the reverse complement.
TCCAGTGACTTTGGGCCTTAGGTAGGTTAGCAACCAGGACAGTGACCAACTCATCGCAGACAACCATTCACTTTCTCACGCAGTAGCGGAAATTTATCATGATTTGGAAGAAGAAGCCAGAGTACCTGAAAAAAAAAAACATGGTAACACGCAAAAAACATGCAAACACCACTCAGAGAGATTGTGAGATGTTGACTTGGCTCCACTGGGAATCAAACCCACAATTTCTTATGCTTTTCACCGTATCTTGGCATTGTCTGTCGATAATGATTATGATTGGACAAAGTGGCGGAATAAAAAGTACTTTACATGTACAGTGAAGGCAATTTGAGCTTGAATCTTCATGTATAGAGTTTGACAGTAATGGAGAAGCACTCACAGTACAAATGTGGCTGTGAAATGGAGACTATCTCAACAGAGAGACAAAGCGTTTCTACATGAAAAAAAAAAAGTATGTTCATAGGTTTTTTCTAGTCCATGAGCAAGTAAGTAAAATAAATATTACAATTTTCTTGGAGCCAGAATACGATAAACAGACTATTAAACAAGTTTCTAACAATTTTTGACATCAATAATGACTTTTAAACATAAAAATCTGCTAAAAATCCATGTTTCACGTATAAATGGATATATTTTTGTAAAGACTTCTGAAAGATTTTTGAACAGACGTTGAAAAAAGCCCAAAGTCGCTGTACAGAAGTGGACTTGACAACTCTGAGACTAAGAGAAGTAGGTTGGAAACAAATTGTACATGAACAGAGCCCTGCATTATCAATAGTCTAATTTTGTCTTCTGTCTTCTTCACAAATTACCGAACAGGTTGTCTTTGTGTCGTTTCATTTCCACTGCTGTAATGTACATAAAACAAGGACTATAGACGTGGTTTCTTTAAATGGTTTTTAAATTCTGTCTGCAGGGAGCTTTGTAAGTGTGGGCGTGCTAACATTAACCAAACTAAAGAACAGAATTAATCTTGATTTGTAGTGATGTGGGAGTGAATTTACATTTAAACATTGCGGTGAAGTCAAACGTTTCAGGCTCCTGCAGACTGCCAGCCTAATTATGGTTACTCATATCAAATGTTGTGAATATAGGATTACTTTAACAAGGTACAGTAGTATAAAAGACTAGCTGTGCTCATGTGATCGAGTAGAAGTCTTGATAGTACACTTAGTACTATCGAGACAATTTGCTTCTCCCCTAGGAAAGAGGGTCAATTGCTAACAACCAACAAACGCTTTATAACTGGCAAACAGGGAAATGGAAACTAAACAAATATAACCCACACATCACCACACAGATGCATTTACAACCTACCTGCCATGTCACAAAACTCATTTTAAATTGTGATATCATGGCAGAATTATGATCCAAAGCCTCACAAATACTGTTACTGAAATAAGTACTGCTTTTGTATTCTCGATTTGACTTTTTTGACCCAGTAAGCAAACAAATGCATGTTCCTTTCTTGACAAATCGCATTAACATCAGTAATGTTACAGTCACTACTTTGCAATTCTACTCAAGTAACTTTGAAGTAACAGTATTGTTTATGTTTTGAAGCTACTGTACCAAACCCTTTTTTATTCCAATCCAATTTGCAACAGCAATCCTATAAAGACTCAAACTCCTCCTGCGTTTTTCACTCTCCATTCCATTAGCTATCCATCATTTGCATCGCAGCCCTGGAGGCAGCACCAGAACTACACGATACTTCCAAAACATATCTCAATTGTCACTTCTCCGCCACACTTCCCTCTGTTTCTCATTCGGAATAATTGCTGACAAAGTAGCAGGAAGCCCCCTAGCTTTTTCTTCTTCTCCTCTCTTTCTCTCTCACACACATTCTATCATTCCCAAAGCACCAGAGGCTCGGAGGTAGACAGACACGCACAGTTCCTATATCTCATCCCATTAGGAACCATGTCCTCTGGGGCTGTGGCTCTGACTGCACTCATGGTTTCTGCAAGAGCTGTAGTGAAAGCTCCCATAGCTTAAGCTGCTATTTCTCCCAGTCCCTTTATGATCATTGGCAGCAGTGCATGATGGGACATTCACACCCACATACTCAGTTTCATGGCGGGTCTCGGTGGATGTCTCTGCGGTAATGGGGGGGAAGGTTGTTGGATATAAAAACAACCATGGTGGCAATCTATAAGCAATAAACGGTAATGAAGCTTTCCATCAAACTAATGTAATTTTTAATCTTTATTCACGGCGGGTTATTAATCAGATTGGCCTGTTGGGGACAAATCTGAATGACAGCGAAATGAATAACTTACTATTTTCTGAATAATTGTGTGTCTTAAAGTGAAGCTTAGTGCGCTGTGAGAGACTAACTCCGCCTACAACTGAACCCCAAACAGGCCACGAAAGTGGGAGATGCCCGGAAGACTTTGAAGACACTGTGGTGTAAACAGATGATTGACAGCACCAAATATGGACAGCGAGCTTGTGAGTGATGTGAGTTTTGTGTGAGGGTGATCCTGACGTGCGGAGAAGTTCACAGCTCTGAGGTTGTGCCACTGGGCTGTTGCTTACTTGCAAATTATGACGTGAACAAGTGAGTATTTTCTAAAATTGGAAATGAGAAAAATGAAACGACAAACGAAAATCGAACCTACACACTTTCGCACTACGTTTATCTGATGATGTCATGTGCTCCAGCTTGCCTTAGCAGCGATGTCAGAAGGAGGAGTTTTGATAACCCACCTGGACGGCTCGTTTGTTGCGTCGACGTCTGACCATCGTGGCAGTACAGTCACGGTTTTGCACAGATAACTGCAAATGAGCAAGTTCGGACAAAATGTAATAATTAATTTCGACCCCATATACACAGATTGACAATGAAAAAAGTTGATTCTGCGTTAGTTTCTTTAAATCACGACTACTTTTTGGTAGTGTAGTGTCCAAACTGCAGCCCGGGGGCCAAATTTGAGCCAGTGCTTCAATTTCATTTCACTCCAGCTAGAAGGTCAGGTATTGCAGGACTACAGACGGTTCCCCAAAAGCAGGAAGTGCGGTTGTCCAATCAGAAAACAAGAGTGAAGCAGTGCGTTGGCCAGTCTCCACATGACATGAGACCGCAGCAGAGATGTATCGGCCGGAGGAAATATTTCTGTCATGATTGCTTTATTTGATCTTACCTTCTTAATCTTCTAATACGATACCAAAATAAAGGTTTGGAGAAGCATGTTTTAGTGACAAAAACAATGAAAATAATGTATAATAGTTGTCATTTAAATGTATATATTAAGGCCAACAGTCGACATGCTGAAAAGAGGAAAGTGTCTGCTTGTCTCTGCTCCTTTACACTTCCTTATCCATCAGTGTGAATTGAATACCAGGGCTGAGTGACCCTCTGAGTGCTCAAAGCTTTCCTCATTCAATGCTTCTGATTTATGAGATTATGAGGTTGCGTGCCTTCTTCATATTTATGCTCTTTAATGCAGGAAGCTGAAGGCCACTACGCCCTGAGTTCAAATGATATTTATGTGTTTGTTTGTTCTTCAAATGTGCAGACAGACCTGAGGAAGAAAACTTTATAACAGATGGTGTGCTGTAATTGGTCAATCATAGCTATCAAGTTTGGGAAAAGGTTAGAGCTATGAATATTATCTGTTAAGTTTTTAACCTTGCAACTACATTCTCTCAAGATCACTTTACTCAGAATTGTATTTGAATTGATTCATGCATACTCATGAATAGCTCATCCTAGGGTGGTTAGAAAATCCCTGTTTGCACTCACCACTTATTTCTACCCCTTTTCAGTATTTACTTATGAATATTCAAAAGATTCAGAATAAAAACAAACCATACAAGCTTCAAAATTATCACAGTCACTTTCCAAAACAAACAAACAAACAAACAAACAAACAAACAACTTCTGCTTGTTACAGTTAATTTTAAAAGGTAGAGGCGGGGCTTATCAGTTCTGCAGTTTTACACAGGAAAACCAATTTTGTAATTTACAATGAACAAAAGGTAAATAATGATCTAAATATCTTATAGTCTTTTCCTAAATACTTGGGGAAATCACAATTGGTCTCCTTTAAAATGCAACTTTAATAAACATTTACCACAAGGGTTATCACACCAGACTAAGTAAATATAAAAAATAAACAAATAAAAACTTGATCATCTGTTAAGTCTTTTAAAACGACTGCACACTAGAGGAGTTTAAGATATTTTGCAATTTTTTTTAGACACGTCAAAATAGCAAAAACAAAAAGACTACAGAGATGAGAACAAAAGTAAGATAAGAACATTTACAAGGATTATTTGTCTCTCAGAAAAACAGAGACACAGACTTGTGGAGCAGCAGCAGCGAGCGGAGAACAGTGAGTGTGTCACGTGATCGAGTGCAGAGTGTTTTCTTTCATGTGCGCTTTTATAACAGCTAAATAACAACAATGATGTGTTTAATGATGGTCTGTTTAATGTAGGCTGGCAATATCATGATAAAATCGAATCGTGAGCACATCTCTGTGACAATCTGCTTTTTTGATGAATCGTCACATCGTAATTTCCCACGATCCTTTCAAAGTCTCTAATACATTTTGAAGTTGTGGTTTTTTGGACTGCACAATAAAGTCATAAAACAAGCTAATTAAGCATTTCAAGTTATTGATTTACAAAAATATCCATTATGACTGAACATGGATTCTTAGCAATTTTCATGCTTAAAGTTTATGTTAATGTTACAAGGCTGGTTGTTGTTTTGGGATTCATTTTCAAAGCTCCACTGTTTCTTTCGGAATCTGCAACACAGCTTTGAAGCGGATTTAGCACGACAGTGAGTAAGACTTTTAAACTCAAGAACTGTTTTGTATAGACATGAATCGGATCAAATCTATCGCAATCTGGCAAAAATGTGATATAATTTTAGTCGATCGCCAGCCTGATTTAATTCAAATCCAGTGGATTAAACAGTTTATAAATTACAAAAAGCAGAGGTCAGCTGTTTATGAAAAACATCCACCAGTGAACTACAATACCCGCACCACAGCACAGCTGTTAATGACTATTTCAATATGACAGCTACAGAGACAACATATTTGTACATGAATCTGTGCTGTTTAATAAAAATACTGTAAAAAACCTCAGACTGAGCCATCTTTCTTTATCCAGCACATGTAGTATTCGTACAGGACAGGACATACAATGCACCATGCTTCTGTTGTAAAGGTTCTACGCTTGTGAACCTCACAATGTTACGATCTGACAGTCCTAACAGAGTCCCAGTGACGCATGGACATAAAGAGAGAAACAACAAAAAAATCTTTACAAAATCCTTACTCTGGCCACGCCTCCCCAAACTCATAGAAGGGCACACAGGGCTTAAAATCAAGCCAAGAAAAAACAAAAGATTTATTTATTCACATTCTAAACTAATATACATTACATACAATACAAATTACCAAGCACAACTACACTCGTATGACTTTTCACCAGCCAACATAGACATACACATTCCGTTTTAATTGCTAATTGCTACGGCAACGATCATTAATTTTTCATCGCAGGAAACCCGACGATCAGCTCCGTCTACAAAGTTGTGCGCCAACACCAGTGAGTTTATAGCCAGTGAATATATGGAGGCCATCTGGAGTGTTGCAGCGGTGTTAAAGTAGTGCTCTCAAAGACTCAGCGAAGGACACAGAAACATACATTTACATACGAGATGAGGAGGAGAAGTCATTACTGCAGACCAACTGAGCTCAGCGTCCTACCCAACAGCAGTCAAGGGCGATAAAGAACCAGGCACACAATACACGGTTAGGCAAGAGTTGGCATGTTCTCTCTGTGTCTGACTGACGTTACTTCAATATTTTAGATAGTCTTAGCTAATTACAATGAAACGGAACTATGGAAGAGATTTCAAGAGGTGCTTCATTGATTATCATTTAGCTTGGAAAAATGGAGTTATAAGAATATTATGTTTAACATTTCCAAAATATTTGACAATTTTCCCTGTTTAGCATTTTTTAAGATAGAAATGTACTTCAATTCATAAATTATTACATTACATTAGGAAGTTACTAGCAACCATGTATAAAAATGAGCTCCAAAAACAGGATTTTTAAATTGTGAGATTGAAAATGTCTGTTTATTTTTTCACATCACCATTTTTTTCACAACTTTTTGATTGGTAAAACATATTTATGTACACATAGTATTATCTATTAAATAAATGAATTTGAAAACTTGTCATATCCTTATCGAGATTTGACCCAAATAAGCTTGAAAACATCTAGTGGTGTTTATTTATTGCTTTTATTTAAGATTTAAAAACACAAAAATGTATATATGTATACATAAGTATGTGTGCTACTCAGATTGAATTCATAAAAAATATTTTTTAGCTCATAGTAGTTTTGGAACTGGTGTTAAAGCTGGGTACCTTATTTTCCTTCAATGCAGGAAGTAGAAATTGAAATCTGTCCTTCCTTGTTCTGACAAATCCTTCACTATACGATTATAATCCATGTACAACTGTTGAAACATTTTTACAGACAGCAAAGTGTAACTGGGGTGGACCACCAAGCACAGCTAATCAGAGCGCTGCTTTTAGATCCTGATGAGAAGTTATTTTTCTTCCTACACAGTACACAGCAGTCTGATTTAGTCACAAATGGTTGCATTTACAAACTATTTTTGGTTGGAAAAATTTACAAATTTACTAATAGCTAACAAAAAGTTCAGGTTCCCCAACTATATTGTTATTTGATTACTAAATTAGTTGCAATTATTTCAATAATCAATTTGATGTGTTATGATGTGCATATAGTCACTGAGAAACATAAATTGTTCATTTTTTACATAGTTTAATGATTGATTTTTTCACTTCAAATGACTTTTATTACTAAAACTTATAAACTATTTTACTAGCCCGCAAACACTAGTTGGTACACATAAAAAAATAACATTAATGTCACTTTTGGCCAAAAATAACTTAATAAATGCATATTTTGTCATTTAGATGCCTTTGTTACTAATTAATTAATAAAATCCTAATATAGGGGCTTGCATGGTCACAAAAGCCTTTATTGTCTTGGAAAGCTGAACACCTCTGTTATTTTTTTTTTTTCCTATTATGCATAAGTGACATTCCAATCAGAATGACCCAAAGTGTAGTTTTAACTTTCACACCTGAATTGGGCTTAAAAGTAATAATTAATAGTGAAAAGGCTGTATATTAGTAAGAATTTGATCAGTTAATGGCTTTTCTCTTTCATGACTAACTTGTGAGTCAGCACGAAATATGAAAGAATTCTGACAGTTTTCTCAAATTTGCCAAACAAACAACAATATATGTCCATATTTGCAAGGTGTCAAAATGAATGGTGCAAAACTGGGACAAATCAATGGTTTGAGACACATTTGCTTGGACATGGTTCAAAATAAGGACTGTCCTGGTGAAAACAGGGACATCAGTTCACCTTATATAACAGCACTGAAATACAGAGGTGCCCAACATCACGACAACTATGAGGCAAATTAGATTATGTAAGTTTATGGTTGCAGGGTTTCAAAAAAATGTCTATGAATGCCGGAGAACTCCGAGACAAATTGGATCCCATCTCCATCAAGGTTGTGGGTATAGTATCAGAGGACAATGTGGCACTAAACAGCGTCATTTCAAAGCCATCAGTAATTCCATGACTCGGCAGGAAATGTGTGTTACTGTGGCTTCCCCGGGCCTTCTGATTCTCACCGTGTCAAAGCAGAGGAAGCACATGTTCTTCAGCTCTACGGGCGCACTCACATCTGCTGTGCCGAGCTGTCAATCATCTCCAGACTGTGTGCGGAGCGCCAGAGGTGAGTGATAGTCTACAAATAGCACTAGTGGTATCAGCGATGGATGCATTAGGAGCAGGGGCAGCGATTGTGGATGGAAGTTGCGGTAGAAACAGTGGTGGTTAAGCTAGTACTAATACACAGGAGCACATGAGACTTCTTCTTGCTGTAGGCGATAGAAGCAGCAGGATTAGACATTAGCAGTTACAGAATCAATGGTTTTCAGACATGTACGATGCCTGAAATGGTTGTATCAATCAATACGGATCAATATCATCACGGATCATTACCCAAAGCTCATGAAACATAGATTGAATGGTAAGTTTAAGAGCTTTGCTGATGATTCACAAACTTCAGCCCAGTCTCCAGAGAAAACATAGATATACAACGAAATATCAAAGACGCACTGTTTTTACGTCAATATATTACGAAAAGCCAAAATGTTAAGGGAGCATTTTCTTTAGGTTTAACGGGTAAATCTAAACTTACCCCAAGCACCAGTCCTTAACTTATCCATTTTTGACTTTTTGTTGCATATTGACGTAAAACATTTTTGACATTTTGTAGTAAATCTACATTTTCTTCAGAGACTGTGTTGATTGAGACAACACTTGAGACCAACTTAAAATTGTGTTCTATCAGTTTTATCACATTTGATTCCAGTTGAGTTCCCAGGTTGTGTGAATAGGACGCCAAGTTCTGCTTTGGCGGAGCAAACTTTGAAGAAGTGCTACAAAGTGGTCTTTGAAGGAAAGATCCTGGGAAGTGTCTTTTACTGACAATGAAAGCATAACCTTTTAAAAGTGTGAGCTATGAACCTTTTTGTTATAGTCCTAAAAATCTCTTTAGATTATTTAGTCTTTAGATTATGGCTCTTAAGAGCATATTCTATTTACAAGTGCCGGGCAGCGACACTGCACTGGCTGTGAAGCTTTGAGTGAGGACAAAAAAGGTGGAATAAAGTGCACTTACTGATCAAACTCTATGTAATGAATTGTGTGGCAACAAAGTAAATAAAAGTTAACTTTGAGACATTAAAAACAATTAGCTAATCACTTTTCTTTGGAAACAAACATTCTTCCAGACCAAATCTTAGTCCATTTTCTGGCCATACAAGCCTGCTCAAAGCAAAAATGCAGATTTTTATGATTTTTTTGTGTGTGTAATAAAAACATAGAATCGCCAAAAATGCATTTATTTGAGTTTATTTTAGGCCAAAAAGTTGAGCAGTGCACCTTAAAAAAAATGAAAAAAGCAAGATTCATCTGAAAATGTTACCAATTCAAGTTTAGCGAGTAACTGTAAAGGTTCTGCAAAAAGATCAAAGTCTTACTGATAGTTGCAGCCTTAGACTACAGTAAAATATATTATTCAGTTCAATACTATTGGATTGGCAAAGGGGAGAGGTGGAGTGAGACAGGGTCAAAAAGGCTATATTTGTCAGGAAAGACAATCCAATTGTGAACAGAAATGAGTCACCCATTACAACACCATCTTTAGACCTAAGTGAGACAATAATAAGGTTAATCAAGGAAATTGTCCAAGAAGTCAGGTGAATGATTAGAGACATGCAAAAATACAGAAAACTAAAGAATTACAGTACGGAACCTACAAAATAGCAGGCAACTGATTCCAGACCCTGACTGTAAATTCTAATTGACAAAGTTATGGTATGGTGCCTTTCATAGAAGCCTTAAGGTGAATGTGTGGTAACTGGTAAGCAGCAATAACATTATTAAGTAAATACCAGTGTCTCTCAACAAGGTCAAGGCTCATACAGACAAAGGTTACAGAAAACAGTAGGATGAACTTCTTTATACTCCCTGTGTAAGTGGATCCCCTTGGCCCATATGCCATATCAGTCTTCATTAGCACGCTCTATAGGCAGGTAATTGCCATTTGCAGACCCTGCCTTTAAAGTTTCAGCCCAATTAATTACAACACGATTCAAACAGCAACCTTCAGGAGCCGCTGACCCCCATAATCATAATAGAGCTTAGTTAATGCTAGCAGGAGCCATAAGCAAAAGCAGGATTTTTTTTGAGCTGCACATCTGAAAGCTGCGTGTCCATCTGCTGAGTAATTTAGTTAAATAAACGCTGCTATAAACATAAAACATGGAGAGGGATATCAGTTTATTCAAGTCATTAAATTTCTCATTGCAGTGGAAAGATGGGGAAGTCATCTTGATCTACAAAGACACTCTAATGAGATTTGGTGTCTTTTTGCAGCGCAGGAGAATTCCTTTGTTGTCAGTCCAAGTCTGACACTGAACCACGCTCCTTTGCAGTAATAGAAGTAGCTTTAGTATTAAAGTGAGAGCATGAGTAGTTGTGGATGTTTTGGCAGGATAAATGGTTCAATTGGAAGCTTCCTACAAGCTTGGCATTTCAATCAGGGTCAGCACTGCCATTCCATTCCAGTACCCAAAGATCTTTAAGGAGAAATATTATGCATGTTTTTTTTTTTTGTTTCCGTAGTAGTCCACCATTAATTAAACCGAAAAGAATTTACAATGCTGTTTCTAAATAACAGTTGGGAACAGCTGGACCAACTACAAACTTCATAAAAATAGCCAATCTATGTGAAAACAAGCAAAATATTTGGTGAAATCTTAAATATAATCGATATGTTCACTGTGTTTTACTGAAAATATGTTCTCACCTGTCATATGCACTCTAACCTCCTATAACCTAACAAAAAAAACAATTCACAAACAAAACTAATCTCAATTCCAATCCACATCATATTCTTTGTACACATTTTTATTACATAGTCTAAAATAAACATCTGCCTTTAAAAATAGCAATAATAGAATGAGTACTAAGCAGTAAGGTAAGTAAGGTATACTTTATTGTCCGTAGGGAAATTTTCTTGCATTTGACCCATCCTTCAATGCCTCTGGGCATCTCCTCAGGAGCAGTGATCGCTGCAGTGAGCGCTCGGGACCATCTCCAGATGTTCTTGCTAGCTTGTCAGGACTACCGTAGCTGGAGATATTACCCTAACATGCATGTTATTGTTGTGGAACCAGTGCCGAAAAACCACCCAGACACGGAAAACATGCAAACTTACACAGAAACAACAATGGTGAATAATTGGTATAGCATTGGCAACTGGTAATTAGCATTGGTAAACTATTTCATTTCATTTACAAATTCTTTCATATTATAGTATCCTCTGAAAAGCAGAAATTAGACCAATCAGAGAACAAGATGAAGGCTGGAACCAAACAACAATCACAACAGCGATTGGTTAAAAAAAAAGCCTGCTCCCAATGGTGCCATGTCAGACGATTTCCACAAAATCAAATGAAACCAGCTGATGAGCCTAATAATATTGTAGTATTATTGTTAAAGTGCACTGGTTGGATTGTATAAAAATCAATTCACAATAATCGTGCCACAAACATAAGAAGATCATTACATTTCTCATTAAAGCAGAGACACTGGGAAACCATCTCATTCTCTCAAACTAATGACATTCTGTGCCTGGTCTTCTCCACACAACTTTCCCCATTTCTTTCTCTTTTCTTTTGGAGTGTTTGTCTATCGCTGCCTGGCATTCACCACAATTGCCTCCCCGAGTGACGGCAGCTTTACTTGGCCACCTCTTCATCAAATCAGTGAAGCAGAGGTAATAGCATTCTCCAAATGTCAGCCGTGTTGATGGAAGACACAAACTGAAATTTCGGTTATCTTTGAAAGGCTTGATTTGGACAGACAAATAAGGCTGGAGGAGTGCTGCCTGCTGATTCGTACTCTCACAAGATTTGGGTTTTCTCCAGAATTGTTAGACTTTCTTTGGAAAAAGCAATGAAAATGAAAGGGGCCAGTGCGCTACCTTGAGGGAAATCATTTTAATTGCTGGCAGATTTATAGTGAGGAAGCGGATATGATTAGTAGTCACAGTTTTTATTAACTGTGCGCAACTTACAGTAAAAATGTATGTGAGCAAAATTTCCAACATTAGACATTCTGGGTCAACTTCAGACAGTAAAGTGTGAAGCTGAAGCTGAAATCTCTTCACTAAGAGGCAACACACACTTGCAGAGTTCAGAAGAGACTTTTGCTTGTCACGTGATCAAGCTAATAACAATAAAAACAAATTGTGTATGATATGTGTGAATTAAACGTGCTTAAAGACCATGACGGCACAGTGGCAGAGCGGACAGCGCTCTTGTCTCATAGCAAGAAGGTTGTAGATTTGACGACGCATGGCTCGGGCCTTTCTGTGTGGAGTTTGCATGTTTCTCTGGGTGGGTTTTCTCCAGACACTTCGGTTTCCCTCATTAACCAAAACATGCATGTTAGGGTAATATGCTTCAGGTACAGTAGTCCTGTCCAAGCCTAGCAAGAGCATCTGGAGATGTGTCCCAGAGCGCTGCACTGTGGCACTGCTCCTGAGGAGAGGCCCCAGAGGCATTGGAAGGGTCAAATGCAGAGGACACATTTCCCTATGAAAACACAAAAGTTTACCTTAACCTTAGATAGTCATAGCAGCTGGTTACACTGACTCATTGTATATGTGATAAAATGGCAACATTGCTCAAATTGCGTTGGTTATTTCATACATTTTACATTTTTGTTGCCATTGCAATGTTTATTTAAGCCACACCTCCCCAAACTCACAAAGAAGCATGTGAGGCTTATTATATGTGCAAAACTCATCAGAAGGCTTTACAAAACCAAAAAAGCAGCCTTGCACCTGAGGATATAATAATAAATAATAATAATCACTAGTAATCGAATTGAAATAAATTAGCAACCACTAATGTGTTTGGGATGTGATTATAAAGTGATGTTTCACTTAATATATAACAAAGTCCTCTTAAATTTAGCTGTGTCATTTGCTTTGGCTGGAGCACAATACAAGCAGACACTTATTACAAGCCTTATCTGACCACAGTTCAAAAATGAGAGAGCCTGTTGACATTTGAAATTACAGTGTCCTTTCAGATGATACTTGTAAAACAAAGAAAACAAAACATTTTAGCTTCAGTACGGACAAAAATATTATGACAAAAACTGATCTGACACAAGACAGAGTATAACTACACTATATGCAAATGTGTGTTAAATTTGTCGTGTGGAGATTGTCTGTGTAAAGTGTGTCCAACTATGGCAGCTTAAAATGTTTTCACACCAAAAACATGACTGCGTGTTTCACGGAGATAAGGGCGGCAGCAATTACATCGGAAAGATTGTGAGAAGATAACATCTTCCTGGCTTTGGTTTGAAACACCGTTGCCAGTTTTTCATTTTAATTGTAGAGGCAAGTTCCAGCAGTTTGTCGGGTTTCGGAAAATTGATGCTTTTGGAGGCAGCTTCAGTTTGTTCTGTGCTGGAAAATTTTAAGAAACTAAGCTGCTAGTACACTCGGAAAAAATGACCATCTTAAAACAAGCTAAAAAATAATGAAACAAGTCAAGATCTACTTGAAATTAGGAACAATCAGCCAAATCTTTTTGTCTTAGTCCTTTACAAGCTTGAAAAAAGCTAAAAAAAAAATCGAATTTTCAGCGATGAGTATACAAGTGTGTATATGTATGTATAAGGTCAAATCTAGTGTTTTTTGTTTGAAAACATTGCTCACACAAGTTTATGTCAGCTTTGGTCCTGATAGTCCTGGTTTAGTCCAGTTCTAGTGCGGGTCTACACAGGTTTTAGTTCTGGTTTTAGTAGTCCTGCTTTCGTCCTCGTCTAATGCCCATACAGTCTGGCCTAGTCCTGGTTTAGACCAATTTTAGTCCTGATGTGTTCCTGGTATCAGTTTTAGATTGTCTTATTCTAGTTTAGTACAGTTTTAGTGCAAGTCTAGTCCCGGGTTTAGTCCTGCTTTCGTCTTCGTCTAGTGTTGTTACAGTGTGATCTAGTCCTGGTTTAGTCCAGTTTTACACAGGTCTGGTTTAGTCCACTTGTAGTCCTGGCTTGGTCCAGTTGCAGTCTGGTTTATGTCCTGATCTAGTCCTGGTTTAGTCCTGGCTTAGTCCAGTTGCAGTCTGGTTTATGTCCTGGTCTAGTTCTGGTTTAGTCCTGGCTTAGTCCAGTTGCAGTCTGGTTTATGTCCTGGTCTAGTCCTGCATGGTTTAGTCCTGGTTTAGTCCAGTTGCAGTCTGGTTTATGTCCTGGTCTAGTCCTGGTTTAGTATTAAAAAGCCATTATATTGATCAAAGCAAATAGTTTTAGTGTTCATTATAACAAACGTTGATAAAGTTAGGAAAATATAATTGTATTCCCATTTTGGTTCAATGAGTCTTTTTCATCTTCTTGAAATGACTTGAGGTAAATTGGTCATAAAAAGTCTGACTAAATATACTGTAATAGAAATAACAAACTGGTTGCGGTAATTGTAAATTGTAATTAAATAATCACTAACTTGTGACACTTTATGCATACTACGAGACCTTTGAAATGTAATATAGAGGCAGAGAATGGAGTGGTCAGAATGCCAAATAACCTCTGTAGATGTACCCACAAAGCAGACAGAATATGAATCACAAATATAGACGCTTAAATCCTCCTGTACAGAGACATAATTGGTTGAAATCTACCTGGATCTTGAGCAGCACACAGCAATTAACATGACTGTGTGCAGTTATCACAAGGATTAGATCTGTGCAATTATTAGCACAGAGCCTTAGGTTGTCTGATAAGCTTTCGATAAACATGGATAGATGCAAGCATTTTAGTTTATCATCAGGAGAATGCACACTTTTAGAGGAGCCTTGGCCTATAAGATTTGATAACAGTTTTAAAATTTGAATTAGCTGTAAATATGTATATACTGTGACAATATTTAAATATGCAGCCATATTTTTAGCTTGTCTGTTTATCTCCATCGTTATTCTTTAGTCTGTTCAAAAATATAAATTTGATGTTTTGTGGACAAACACAGAGACTTTAATCCTAAAATATTTGTCGTCCATATCGCCTGATTGCAGTACTGATACCGGGATGGGCGATATATCGGTAGTGATATTGGTATCGGCCGATATCTACGGGTGATATATATCGGTCAGTATCGAAATGATGGCTGATATTTGTGCCGATATTTTAGGGGGAGGTTTCCAGTCCTTTGGGCATATACAGCCTCAATTGACTAAAAGCTTCATATTTGTAATTTTGAACAGACTAAAGAATACAACGTATACATAAACAAACATTTAAGCTAAAATTAGTCTTTATATTTACATAATAAATCCACTTTTTTTTTTATCTCAGATAATTATATTTGTTTGTAAGTTTTTGATCTTGTGAGTTGTGCTGTGGATTTTAAAGCAGAACAAAGCAACTTCAGCAGTAAAGCTCCCCCTACAGTTCTCTTCTGTAAATACCAGCATCAGACCTACAACATAACTTTTTTCCTAATTTTTTTTTATCAATTTATTAATTTTTTCAACCAAGGCAAAGAAAAGTACATTCAAATATTTCACACTGTCAAATGTACAAATAAAAGAGCCAGCGTTTATCAAAAGAGCTGTCAGATTATAAGTGCAGGCCAAAATTTCATATCGGCCCATCCCTAACTGATACTGAATATCTTGGCCATAGCTATTATGTACAGTATTTATATGGGTGAAAATGACTTTGCAGTTTCCCATTTATGTTTAATACAACTTACTGATTAGTTAAATAAAAAAAGTTTGTGAAAAGTGCTTCTTAAAGGTGGGGTAGGTGATTTTCACCCTTCAAACACAATTTAGGTTTTAAATCTGAAAACTCATATATCCTTCAACACATTGTTAATATCAATATATGTATTAAGTTTAGATTGCAATTTTTACTTACAACCTTCTTTTTTCTCTTTTAAAGAGAAACTGAAGAGGACCACCCAAGCTCAGCCAATCAGAATGCTGCATTCTGCTCTTGATTACAACTAAAATCCTTTAGAAAGTTCTGTTATCTAATTTTTTCCACAGAGTGCTGCATTTATTATAGACTTTTTGGTGGAAAACACAAAGTTTACTTATTTACAACTAAAAAAGTTAGCTACCCCAATTTGAACAGAATTATAAGATAAGATAAGATATCCTTTCTTTGTCCTTCCATGGTGAAATTATTGTGTTGCGACGCACAGGTCAAGAACAGCAAGCAAACAGAAGAATGCATCATTTTAAAATAGACTTAGAAAAAAAAAAAAAAATAGCAACAGAGTTTCAATAGTGTAAAAACTCGCATTTACAATAAGTGCTTGTTATGTCTGAGCACAGTGCAGAATATGACCAGATAGATCGATAAAGTGGCATCATTATGCAGTATTATGTACTACATGTGACTAAGTTTGTGAACAACAACAGTATATGGACAGAATAAAGGACCAGTCAATAAATATGAGGTAAAATGCCTTTGGTATAACTATGTTTATGTACAGAGCAGCATTCAAGAAGGAGTAAGCAAATAAAGTGACATCAGTGAGTGTACCAGAGATTATTCACATGGTAACACAGTATTGCACAAGATTACATGTAAAGATACAGCGTTAGCAGTGTTATTGTACGGTCTAACAGTGGCAGGAAGAAAGGACCTGCAGAACCTTTCCTTCACACAGCGAGAGTGAATCAGTCTGTCACTGAAGCTACTTATGTGGCTCATAGTGCATTAGCAAGGTGAGAAAAACATGAATTATGACTTGACTTTGGTTTTTAAAAATTCAAGCAAATTTGTGTTTGAGCGCCTTCAACCGTGATTAAATGCATGATTTCGCAATGAGCTGTTTGGGAACTTTCCCTTTTTGTCAGTGGTGATACTAAGGGTGGGCAAAGACAAGATTTTTCCAAGCACTTCAATCAATCAAAATACAACTTTGATTAATCTAATGATGATGAAACAAGGATAAAAGCTCCAGCTAATTCTGTATGGAAGGTCTTCTATTTGATTGTTCTGATAACGTAATATGCTCACCTGCTTGTGGACTCAATCTTGCATTTATTATTTACAGCTACATTACATTGCTTCAAAATAGCTGGAAACACACACACCGGTATTTCTTATTGTCAGCGGGTCAGATCTCCACAGCTATGACCTGTAACATTAGCAGTTATAAACTTGGTAAACTGTGGAGCATATTAATCTCAGAAATATGCATGTGGACAATATTCTGAACTTGTCGTCTTTGAACAAGTAAAGGTAGCCTTGTGTCAGTTATTCATTAATCATTTATTTCAGCTGAAAAATTAGCTTTGCCAAAAATTTGCATTCACAACAATCTCATCTCAGTGTTTTCAGGCAGGTGTGTAAACAGTGCCAAAGGTAGAATATCTGAACAACAGCTATCCTAAAACACTTCAGAGTAGCGTGTGGTGAAATAGAATAAATTATTGTTTAGTGATGACAATAAAAAGGAATTCATTAGCATAGTAAAGCTAACACTTTTACAAAGAGACATGGTATTTTTAGCCCATGAGAGGCAATGAATGTCATATCAAAACTGTTGTTTGTACTGATTATTTCAAACTCTTCAAAGTTGCTCTTTAAACAGTTCTCAGTGTAATTTAATTACAGTAGTCTGAGTCCCACAAAAGACGATGGAGTGTAGCAATTAGAGCTGGGCACGTTAAAGCATTATTGTGGCTATAACTAGTGAACTTTTACAAATGTGTCTGTTAAGTGTCCTCATGGCACGCTCTTTGCATGGCGTGGTATAGATCCTGTAAAGATTTCCCTGAGACCGTGTTGGTCTGTGACGTTTACTTTGCAAACTTAAAAATGGGATAGCTTTATTTCCCACAGCGTATAAGCTGTCGGCTAGTTTTAAGCACAACTATGCCAGAACTGGACCAGGTTTTCAAAAGGACCGAAACAGGAAAATATGACATTATAATTTATTTTCACCCTAAAACAAGACTAAATAACATTCTGATCCTAAAAATATAAAAACGGATCACACTGCAATATAATTCAGAGTTTATTATTTAAACTACAAATGAGCCATTTTTTAAATGTATAAGGTGGTCCCAATGTTATTATCTACGCCAAAATACCACAATACTGTGCAAAACAGAAAACCCAAAAAACAAAATACAAAGCACTTTTTGGAGCAAAAAAAGATTAAAATAATTATGGCTATTTGTGCGCAATTTGGTATGGGACGATTCACTAAAGTCATGATTTGGTTAAGTTTTTAATTTTACAGCCACGGATTTCGATTTTCTTGGATTTTGTTAGTTTATCTTTATTACAATTTTTTCTTTTCTTATTTTTTAACCTTAAGACACAAAATAAACTATAATAAAGTAAACAGTCATATTTAGTGTTCATATTTAGAGGTCCACCCATCAGTTGTTAACACTACATAAGAAATGCACATTGAAACAGGTCTTGCACAAGTTCACGCTTTGTTTCTTCAAACATCCTGGCCAATATTTTATTATTGTGTGTATTATACAACTACAGAGTGTGTGTAAGTCAGTGGCTGCATCAGCAAAACACATTGATTTTGATATTCAATCACAGCATACTTCGATTTCCAAAGTTTTCCATCCCTAGTGCGCAACGTGTGATTCATCACCGCTCAAGCACGCAGGTAATCATGATTACAATTTTTAATTTTTCGTAGCAATTTCAAAAGTTACAACCCATCTGTCCATGCCAAGACACTAGTTGGGGAGTAACAGGTCTTTCAAAGTAATAACAGTCTTAGTATTTGTGTACATAGCATTACAAACTTGTATAACTCAGTGATAAAAGAGCTGAAACAATAATGTCAACACAATATTTTTTAAGAACTTGGGAATAAATGTGACTAGTTTGTCATCGTTAAGCTTGGACTATAGTCGCTGCTCCTTAACATCAAAAAGTGCTTTCTGGATGAAGCTGCTTAAAAAAAGAACTTTGTATGATCTTATTTTGACATTTTCATTTATAACCAATCAAATCTGTGTAAGTCATTTTGCCGAAGGACACAGCAACAAGACAAAAGGAGTAACGGTCTACCACCAGAACCACTACTGCATCATGGGAGCTTGTGATCTCATTTGAAACCAGCCAATAGAATAAAAATGCACATGGCAAATCTTCTGAGAGTACTACAAACAAATTAAATATATCTGAACATTTATTACAGACGTCTCTGTGGACCCACCAAAACAATACATGACTGCCTTCCATTTGTCTCTATCTGTGGAACCACACTGCTTCTGGTGGAAAAATGCAAATGCGAAATTCCTCTGGCGACCAAAACACAATTATGGTCCATAGGCTTGGAGCAAGGTTAGCACAGGTAGTATCGTGGATTGCTTCCCCCAGAGGAGAGTCCGTCTGAGGCTGTGCAGTGAACCGGTGACCCCCTGGTAATACACAACACTGGCGCTGATGATAAATGACCTAATGACCAAGAGCAAAAGCGTTTTATTATACAAGAGGTTTTTTACAAAGCACTAGGAGGAGAAGAGAAAAAGAGGGCGGCTGTAACAAATCAGTCACTTTAGTGCAGTGCATTTGTTCTGTATTGTTTTAATGTCTCAAAGGAAATCTATTCGAATAAATATTTTCTTTCACATTTTGTTTACTGTAAAAATCAAAAATGATTTAAAAGGGCCCAGAAATAGAAAGAGGTCCTTGATTCAAAACTCCTTACTGTAAAAAATTGTATTGTAAAATTATGTAAACATAATTTTGAACCCTACATGTTTTTTCAGACATTGAATTTTGAGGTGGGGATAGGTTGTAGGTGAAATCGGGGATTTTCTGAACCCTCGAGCATCAGTTTCAGGACAAAAAAACATGCATGAATCAATCCAAGCACAACCTTTGAGTGAAATGATGGCGAGACATGCTGCCAAAATACCAATTTTATTAACGGTTACAACTAAATCAGGTCTAAAAGTCAAATGAATTTTGCATTTTTTTACACTACAGTAGGCATGTAGTGAAAGATCCAAGGCATCCCAAACATGCTCAATGGGTGACATGTCCGGTGAGTCTGCTGGCATGATTAAGCAGAGCCCCATGTTGCAAAGGTCTGTGCACAATTCTTGGAAACTGAAAACATCCCAGTTCTTGCATGGCTAGCATACTCACTGGACACAATAAAAAAAAGGGTTTCAGAGTGGCCTTTTATCGTGGCCATCTAAGGCACACCTGTGCAATAATCATGCTGTCTACTCAGCATCTTGATGGGACACACCTGTGAGGTGCGACGGATTATTTCTGCAAAGAACATACAGTATGTGAAAATGACAGCATTGAGAAATGGTTATTTTATGAATGTAGTAACTGTTTTAGATCTTTGAGTTCATCTCATAAAAAATGAAAGCAAAGACAAAAGTGTTGCGTTTATAATTTTAGTCAGTATATTTTAAAAGGTTTAGAGTAACTGTCAACATTTCATTGTGATCAACCAGTAAATAAAATTTCAACAAGGCAAGATTTAGAAGCTAAAAACTAGGTAGTATGGTTTAATGTGAGAGTTAACACATTACATAAAACACACCTCTTTTTATGCTGTGCATCTGTGTAGTTTATGTGAGTACTGGGAGTGCATAGGCCTAATAGTGCTTTCAGCAGAGCACCCAGAGGAGAGTGTCTGTGAGTCAGTGACATCAGCAGGCCTGTGACCCTCCTGCTGGCTATCGTCATTCACACCACTCCCACTGCTATGGAAACTGTAGGAGGGAGCGCAAACCTGGGCTAGTAACAAGCTTCATTTCCTGAGCAGAAATAAGATTGACTTAATATTTTATATTCATTATAAGATAGTAGTCATTCTCTTCCTTCAAAGTCTAAACTCTGCTCCAAAACACATGCTTTCAATTTACTCGATTCAAAAGATCAAAGCATATCACTGAAATTTTGCCTGACCACATCAATTAAATATCAATTTAAAAGCATAAGATTCATTGCACAGCCCTAAGTTAACGCAGGTATACATGGCATCTTACTTTGGTACAATTAAATAAGTGGCCTTTGTTTATTTGGAAAACAAGATAAAAACAAATATGTTACAATATGATAGGCTGGGTAGAGAATGAATCACCACCAGAAAGCACCATCAGAAGCAACACAAGCCTGATGCCCAGAGAAGAGATGCGGTTAAAAATCCAATCCCCTCATCTTGATCTAATTTAAATGAGTTGAGTTTGAGTCATTGCTATTGGTAATTGACCATAACCATAATTCAAAACACACAACATCTATTGTTGTCTATATGAGAGCTGCGCAATCATTATCAAATCAATAATTTCAATTATGATTATTGCTGTAATTGATCACAAAAATGTATAATCTTGTACGATATTCATGATTATTAGCCATATCTCGTGTGTAAATCTGTTGGTAAGAGCTCATATATTTTGTTGAATTTAAAAAGTAGGTTCCAGACAGTTATATACAATTATTAAATACATTTGCAACAGTCTATGTATATGTGTAATGTCAACTATTTCCTTTTATCTTTTGATCTCTGCATATTAATGCGCACTAATGCTGTATGTGCTCTTAAAGCAGATAATCGCTTGTGATTTCAATTATATTATTTTAATAATTATTGAGCAGCCTAATCTGTATGTCTGGCATTTGCAACCTTTATTGAAGACTAATAGAAATTGAGGTACCTTGTAACCTAATGGCCTGATTCCCTACCAATCAAACTCTATGTTCCTAGTAATTCATGGCCCTAGAAAATCCTCCATACAAGATTTAATGCCGTCTGAATATTGTTAGATTGTAAAATAACAAATGGTAAATAAAAGCGTCATGCCCAAGGGCACAACGACTAGCTGCTTCACTGTGGTACCTGATACTTCCTAATATAGGTCTTGTTTTGCTTAGATCAGATTTTGACAACAAAGAAGTGAATGCCATTTTCAAATTAAAAGTACTTAAACATACTTCATACTTCAACAAGCGTGACCTTCGTCTGTACTACACAAAAGAGTGACTCTAGTAAAAATAAAACAGTGATCATAATGGCAGAGCTAAGCCAAAATGCCCACTCCATCGAAATAATGCTGACACAGTTTAGTAAATGTGCACTCCCGAGGTTATATTGGGACAAAGACGAAGTTAGAGCGGACATATTTGATTTCCTTCCTGAAGCAGAGGAAACACAGGAGACCTTTTTAGTGAACCTGATCTGGGAGGAATGTGGTGGATATGTGGGTTACCGACTCTGCCAGCTTCAGCTAATACGCAGCCAAACCAGCTGAGCGCTATGGAAACAGAGAGAGAGAGAGTCAGAGGAGGAGGAGGAGACAGAATGGCTAAAAGTTAAACACAAGAGATATCTAATGGTGTTTGAAAAATCCATCCGTTACTTTAGATTAGAGATACACTTGACAGTTGCATAATGACATAGTTTATAGAAGCCTAGCAAAAATCAGACTGTGAGCTATTCTTGTGATGGATCTCCTTTTTGATGAAGTCATTTATTGTTTTCTTTTGATGCAGTTCAAATGTAGATAATTTCCCCCCACTTCTCATATTGGTAAGTCTTTGTCAGACTGAGTAACAGCTAGATTAACTAATCACATGAATGTGTTTGACTTTCATTCTAATAAGTAGATGACTTTATTTACCTCAAAGCAAAAGAAACTAACAATGTACATGACTGTGATCAAATCAAAATGCAACCTATCTAAGAAAATTGTGATATATTTTCTATATCGCCACTTGCTAGTTCAGACCTGATTGGCACTAGCCACGTCTAAGTATTATTACATTTGCAGCCTGGCTTTTGTCTGCAACATGAGAACAAATAGAAGAAAATATCATATAAATATTCTATCATTTTAGCAAGAAATCTAGTACTACAACTTACAACTACATAAAAACATGGTTTAATTATAATAAAGCCTTAGATTTACATCTTTTCACGATACCCAAATACGTTTCAAGATGCATTTATTCATTCATTCCAACTCAGTAGTTGTAATTACTGTAGTCAGAGCTGACCTGGGGCAGACTGACAGAAGCAAGGCTGTCATTTTCCGCCATCGAGGGCTCCATCCTGCTTGTTAGATTTAGGACGACTGGTTTTGTTTACCCAACTTAGTTATGCCACACAGCATACCATGGCATTGGTGGCTATGCTAGCAAAAGTAACTTTTATTTACTAAATTTGGATAAGCTTAGGGATTTGGAAAAGGTATGCTAACCAGGTCATGGTATAATTGTATTGGGAAAATAAAGACGCAATGGGGACACGCTACATCTGAAAATGTCCCTGCCAGCACTTGTAGTTTCTTCTGCAATCTAAAAAGCACATTAGTTAGTGGTTTGTACCGAATACAACCACCTGTTCACTACTATGTTATAAAAATCTTTTTTCAGACCATCTTATTTTCTCCCTCATCATCATTATCATTCAAGTTTGACATTTTAGCTTGGTGAGAACACTACGTTTTAGCCTAAGTATTTAGGTAGAAGATCTTCTGCTTTAAATGCTGGTATCTTGAAGTACTTAAAAAGAGCAGCAAAGTCAAATTGGGATGTTCATTCAAATACCTCTCTGTAACTGAATCTTAAGCCCCGCCTCCCTGTGACCCTTCCACTCTGGCAGTGAAAGTGGAAAGAGGCTGTAACATTAGCCCTGGTGCCCTCTGTGAAGTGCATGTGAGAGATCAGGAGGTTAATTATTCAACATGACAGGGATTTGTGAATGGACACGCCACTGGAACAGAAAGTGTGAAACGTGTCAAAACTGACAGAAGACAGATCAACTTGACTGCAGACTTCACTTAAGAGTCAAACAATGGCTCCATTAATGCATGCTACCTAATAAATAAGTAATAAATGTTACTTTTACCTATAAGAACGTGATTAAAACATGAATCTCCTTGGTTTTACTTCATTTTTAGGTTTGTTTGTTTTATCATGAATGAACTGTGGTCTTGCCTATAAAACTTTATGTGTAATTCTTACAGAAAGTTTGTGTACGAACAAAACACAAACTCCTGCAAACTTTATAGTTTCTCTTCTCTTAGCACAGATCATTTTCTGCCTCATCTCTGAAACCTCAAAGTTTTTCGGATTTTCAGATTGAATTACACATTCTGTGTCAAGTTGTGTGTTTATAAATTACAAACTCAATGTGGAAAGTAGAGATCAACCGATATGAGTTTTTCTTTGGCCGATGCCAATGCTTCTCTAAAGCATGTTAAAGATAAAATCACAGCTGAATACTAATGAATGGAGAGAGATAAAACAAGTCTTATCGATTCTCTCCAAAACTAACTTGGAGCTCAGCTGATGTGAAGTGTGAATACAGCTCTCTTGTGTAGAGGACTGATAACTGATCAAATGGCAGATATGTAAAAAAATGTCTGCCCAAAATTATTGGCCAGAAGATGTATTGATCTATCGCTCGTATAGAGAATCACATCCACTTTACCATATTTCTTAAACAGCCAAAGTTTTCTTTTGTTTGTTTCTTTTTTTTTTACAGTGATAAAGTCCCTCCAACCAATCTCATACGTTTTATACAGAAGTGGCTTTTACTTCCTGATCGCAGGGAAACTTTACAAAAATGTTCACAGACATGAAGCAGTTTCACAGGGTTAGAAACTCAGACAACCCCAAACTGATTACACTTTACCTGAGGTCCTGAAATATTTCCATACGTATAGCAGACAAACACTATTCATCTTTCTTTTGTCTTTGTGCAAACATATTTTAAAAAACAACAAAAATCTGTCCAAAACCTGCACTCTGTCTGCACCGAGATGCTTTTACAGAGAGAGAGAGTTGGCCGTAGATGTCTGGACTGACCTCATTTGATCTCAATTGAAATTTGATTGATTGCGCAGCCTTTCTCCTCACACTTGCAGAATTAAAATTGATCTGAACAAAAAAACTCATCTTGTGACTAATTCAACCAAAGATCAAACCAAGCATTAGCCCGGTCTAGGAAAGGACAAAACAACTGCAAAGAGACCACATACAAATCCTTACAAGATATATTTATAATCATGCAAACCAAAACTGAATAAGTTATAAGTTTAATTAATACATGTTTAAGTGTAAAGGTGACTTACTGTCTCTACTGATCAAAATGTGACCATTTTACCACCATTTTATTGTCAAGTTGTTTTAGACTAAAAAAAAAATTAGACGATGCAAGGCGGCCATTGTCTCTTCTATTAATAGATAACAGTGTACTTTGTGTTAAATTAATCATAATTTGTTATTGTTGCAAGCATAAAGGTATACAGAGAGGTGAACCTGCTCATACGAATGTATGTTTTTCCAAGGTATTTTTGATCATTAAACCGACAGCATTAATGTCATACTAAAGACAATAGCAACAACATTCTTAGAGAAAAACAAGAAGCAGATGCTCCTATAGAAAAGGTACTCTTTGCACATTTAACATAAAGCAAAGAATTGAAGAAAAGCAAACTAAGCACAACTTGAGCAAAAAGGCAAAATTGACTTACAACTCTATGACTTTGCACCAAAACTATTCACTTCACTTGTGACAAGCATAAAGGCAAGATCTGTGGAAAATCAAATCTGTTTTTTCCAATGTATTCTGAGCAATAAAACAACTTTCAAGACCATAGCGACAATATTCTTAGAGAAAGCCAAGTAGCAGATCTTCCTATAGAAAAGTCACATATTGCATCTTTAACATGAAGCCAAGAATTAACCAAAAGCAAACAAAACACAACTTTAAGCTCATCAAACAAACCAGCTTCAGCAAAAAAGCCAAATCTGACTTTACAACTCCATGACTCTGCATCAGAACCCAAAACCACACTTACCATTGTGATTGTGCTGACTTCCCTCCGTGCTGTTCCCGGTGCTGCTTCCACTTCACTTCCACTGCCGCTGCCGGTGGAGTCGTTAGCCCCCAGCTCGGCCAGTCTGCGGCTGGTGGCGCTGAGCTCGGAGCGCAGATTGGTCACCTCCTGGCTGGCCGACTGGATTGCCCCATCTATCCTCTGGGCCAGCTGCTTGTTGTCATCCATCATTTTGACGATTTTGGCCTAAAACGGAGAAAAAAAGTATCCATGCGAGACGTCATGCTTGGACAAGTTAAGCATTTCCAAAGTAGAAAAAAAAAAAAAAGAAAAATAATCCAATGCAAGGAGAAAGAAATATCCGGAAAAGAAAAGAGCAAAGAGAGAGAAAGAGAGAGAGTTGAAGCATGTGCAGAGTCTGTTTGGAGAGCCGGTATTCGTGGGTCTAGTGAAATGTGCACTCGAGCAGCTGACTGAGAGAGGACACAGCATTGAGCAGATGACAAGCGCCTTTTTAAATGGACTGTACCAACCGTGAGGGAAAAACAGGGGGGTGAGAGAAAGAAAAGGAAGGAGTGACTGAAGCACGTGGAGGATCCGGGGAGACGGAGGACAGAAGAGAGAGAAGATAGTGTCGTTTATGCAAATGAGAGAACTGGACCGGAGCTCTTTGTGTGCTTAACAAAAGGGAGAGGGATGTAGTGAGAGCAAATTGCTGTTTTGAGAGGGGAATATTGTGGTGATGCAAGGGTAAGGGCTGAGCAATTCACTGGCATGGAAAGGAGGATGCTGGTTTAGGGCTAATCGCACTTTGGATAAATTAGCAAATAGAAAGGCTGCATTTTTGAAGAAACTTAAAGCTGGGGTACCTGATTTTTTTGTTTTTGTTAGAATTTTGCGTTTTCCACTAAAAAGTGTATGACAAATGCAATGCTTTCTGAAGAAATGAGAACACTGAGTACTGTCTGAATAGAATGATTATAGTATTTTAGTTCTTATCAGGAGCGCTCTGATTGGCTGTGCTTGGGTGGGTCACTCCAGTTTCACTTTCCTGATTTTTTTTTTTTTTTTTAATCATATTTACAACCAAAAATGAATACATGTCAATAGTAACTATATGGCAGATTTAGAAGAGCGAATGGTCAGAAAGTTCATGTTTGCAGTGTAAAAATCAGGTACAGCGGCTTTAATGTTTTTCTCAAAGAACAACATTTTTTTTTAAATTTTGCTTAAAAGGCTATTTGTGATTCTGTGTTAATTACAGTCATATTGTCAAATCTGTTGGACACATTTACAGACTTTCAAAGTATAAACTGTACTGAGACACTGAAAATAAACAGGATTTAGATATTAATTAAAAACAATAGCAACAACAACCCCTTTGTTGACACAGCATTAGCAGAAAGTAAATCTTAAAAAAAAAAAAACTTATGTCAGTCTTTTTACAACTATCCTGGAAATGTGAACCGAATTGTTTTTGTAAAACATAAAGCAAAATAAGTTATAATCACAATTCTTAAAGCAACCTTATGTGAAAAAAAAAGGATAATTTGCAATGGCATGTGGACTGAATTTCCAATTTCTAATTAAAAACAAGTTATATATGTATGCCTTTTGGAAATGCGCCTTATGCAACATGTCACTTTCCATCTAAATATTTGGAAGCTATCGTGGGTGTGTGTTTTGGGCTTATAGAAATAGCTATTATTGGTAAAGGGAAGAATTTTAGAACTTATTAATAAAATGGAATTCTGATTTAAAAATGGCATGCATTTAACATTGCGTGTTGCAACACAGTCTCACAAGAAAGTAGATATATACCACGACACAAAAACAGCGTATTATGAACAGATCCATGCCTTTTTGCATACTTATGTTACGCCGTGGATATATCACGATATGAAAAAAAACGGAAAAATGACACGAGATTACACAATGTAAAAAACACGAGTTTTGCTTGAAGCCATGTCAGGACATTTTCTTTAGGTTTAAGTAAGTTTAGGCATCAAGTTACTAAATTGGGTAAAATTAGGGCTGGGGCTTGGATAGGTTAAGATTAGGATATGGATGTTAATATTCATAAAAAGAACAAGCTTAACATCCACCATAGAAATGAACTGGGATTGCGACGGGTGACATATTTAGGCAAAAAAGTCGTGAAATCGTGCTTATCATATGCTATTTACATGTCCTGGTTGCATGTTGTCACAACCTCATCCCACTGAAATGTCTATGTATTCTACACAAATTTAAATGCATAAATATGTATGTATACCATATAATTTGTTCTTTTGTGTGTGTTTAGGATACGCCTTGCTGTCCCCGTTTATTTCTGTAGTGGATGTAAAAATATATATTATTGAAGAACCTAAATTGTAAATTCAAACCTAAACTTAGCCATTAAACCCAAAGAAAATGTCCCCACGTGACTTCAATCAAAACATGCATTTATCAGAAAACATCTCAATTTGAAGTTTTTGACAGCATAAAATAGCATAAAACAGAAACACCGTATATTAGACAAACAAAAAGGACTAAAAACGAGCTCATGATACACCAATAACAATTTGTATTTCAGAGGACGTTGATAGTCATAAATGCCTTAAATCTTTTGTCTAATTAAAGCAGCAATCTTGAAAAAGATGTCGAATAGTAAAGGTAGTGACTTCCAAATACTTTCCCCATTGTTTTTGGCAAGTTTTCAAATTCACACCGATCTTGTGTGAAGCTTTTAATCCACAGGACCTATTTCTGTCGTGTTTTTGAGCTGAGGTTTGCCTCCGTCTGCTTGGTCTATCTCTTCTTCTATCTCAGTCACAGATTCTGGGCAGTGGAGCTCTGTCACCTGTTTACTGATAACACACATAATCCTCTCTGCATCTAACGCTATTTTCTTCTACTGCAGCAGGAAGAACATTTGTGGTTACTTTACTGCCAAATATGCTTTGATTTTATAAGACTGAAATTGGCATAAAGGGCCCACATTACGCTTTGGTTGTGTTTTGAATATTGGATCATAAGGTGGGTGGCTGGAGTTCTCCTCCCACCAGAGCCCTGGAACTTATGATTAGAAATGATTTTATGGGAGGCTCAACGAACAAACTAAGCCTTGGACAGATGAATTAGCTAGTGTAAGCTGAATTTGCACAGCATCTTCATGGCTAATGATTACATGTCTAATAAAATTACTTACTTAATGGAATACACAAGCATCTGGCTGAATGTACTCTACTAATAACCAATTGATATGTTAAAACATTGTAACTTAAAACAAAAAAAAAAAAAAAAAAAAAAAAAAATAAATTTAATAAAAATTTAAAACAACCAGATAATTATAACGACTTTTTTTACAGCTCAAATGGTAAGCAGCTAATGTTAGCATCTTTATAGCTAACAATTTAGGCAAATTTAGTGATTTGATGAAAATAACGTCTTTACTTTGTTTCCACAAAATTGACTTTTTATGGTGTAGAGCAGAGTCTCCCCCAGTTTTTTTTTTTTTTCATAGAAAGGTTGTTTCTTTAGCTTTAAATTATGTTATGTAAAATCTACTTTTCTAAGTGTTTAACCATATTACAACAGTGCTGTCTCCTCACTAGTTTACTCAACGTTGTATTTGGATTCATTCATGCATGTTAAATCCCTGTCTTCACCTGCCACCTATCCAGGCCCACTTGTCCGTAATTATTTGCTTTACTCCAAAAAATTAGGATTGCAAGTAAAACATGCAGGGTTCAAAATTGTCATGTAGACACTTTCCAACAAAAATAGTTTTTTTCTGTAGCTTTTAAAAGTCAAATTTTACAATTTTTTTTACTTATCAATTCTGCAGTTTTGAGCAGGAAGTCAACGGCTCTGTTTCCATTTCTAAGCTGTTTTAACAAATTTCTGTGTTTTGCAATGAACAAAATGTGAATTATTGATCTATTAACCATACTTTCTTTCTAAATACACAGAAAAATCACAATAGATCTCCTTTAATCTTCCACATTCTCTATATTTTCTTGCTAGTTGACATCCCATCAACACATTGCAACCAGTTAGAGAAATTAAGACACCTCACTGTTTGCAAAGGAGTGATAATTGTAAGAAGAACATAAATACAGATATGAAGGCAGTTGCCGTGGTAATTGCACACTCTTCAAATACAAAGAATCTGTAACAAATGGATAAAAAGATAAAGATCCAAGTCGTTTGTCAATGTTTACGTTGGACATTGTTTTTTTCCACCTATTTTCCACATTCTCAACAGTTAGCTCGGATTAGCTTTGGACAAACTCATCTTCTGTTTATGTGTAATGGATTGTTATTTTGTTCAAATCTGATGGAAGTGGTTTTATTTTGATAAATCTCTTGGCAGTTGGAATTCTCTGCAGAGCTCGACAGAAGCGGACAGAAGCCAACACAGGCAGCCAAGAACACGTCTCGTTTGCCAAACTCAATCACTTATATTAATTAGCTAATGTTTCGGTAAACAGAAAATATGCTCAGAAACAACAGCATGTGTGTGTGTGTGTGGAGCTGGATTTACAAGTGAGGAATTAGAATAGGCAAGATGACTGCATTGGCTGGTGAAAGAAAATTGTTCCATTCAGTAGAAATAAACATACAGCTTCTGTCCATAAATCATCCAGACTTGTTTTGAGCATTTCTGCAGCATTAGCATATCAGGAGAGATCGGCTTGATTATTTGCCTTATGTAATTTCTTTTGCAGCTAATATATAGAGCTCAAATAGTTCCTATTGAAAACACAACTCACATTTTTCTATATTGCAGTTTTTTTTAAGTTCAATACATGAGAGTGGTTTTAAAAGACAAGAATAATATGTCTTTTTAGCAATAGTCTTGTGCTTTTGGGGAAGATTTCTACAGTGAATAAAATCAATGGGTGCTGTAGGAACACTGTGGGAGCTACAGAAAGAATGGACAAGGAGTCACTCCCACATAAGCCTGAAGCTAGGTTCGGAATGTTTTTCTGTGTTGGTCAAATATGAACCAGAGTCAGACAGGCAGTCTGCAAGTAACTGTCTCAAACTATGTGATAAGCCCTGCACTGACTGTTTAGTAGGGCTGGGGATATATCGATAGATATTGTTGATAGAGATACAGTATGTACTGGACAAGATATGAATGTGGTCATAACGTACATATTGAGATACTGTTTCACTGGTGAAAAAGAGCTCCTAAAACTGATGAAAAGCAATTACAGTTACAAAGAAAAGTGACTAGAGAGAAGATCAATTCAGTTTTATTTTGTTGTAATAGTCAAATTATGAACTTGCTATGCAAGTGCTATGCATAGCATTTAGTTTTAATCAGCTTAAGGTATGACTAAAATGAAATTAATCAATGAAAATTTACATTTGTACTTTCTAATTAGCAGATTAAAAATTTGAAAAATGTTTCACTTAAAAACCGTCATTTCAAAGATATCGAGATATACTGTATACCCAGCCTCTTTAAAATAATAATTGTAAACACAACTGACAACTTTCCCATTTAACCTGTAAGTTCCAGTTATAATTTTCCACCATCTGATAGAATAAACTATCAAGCTCCTGGAAATCTTAAGGATCAAAAGGCCATTAAAAAGACCAAATCCGTAATTCGGAGCTAAATTAGACACAGTTTGTACACTAAACCAAAAAATATATGAGAACTTTCCTAACATTTATTTTCAAATTTTCTTCACCCTTTGAATAAGAATTGTCAAAACCCCAAATATGCCCCAAGTAGTGTCATTCAGGCAAAAAACAGTTTCACTCCTCTGTAAAAGAAATTTCAAGTGGAAATAAATTTTTGTTTTTCTTTTGAGCAGAGCTTGTTTTCACTTTTATAAAGTCAATGGGCATCTAAGGCTAAACTATAAGGTTGTAGCTTCAAACAAGTAAATACCATAATAAGAAACAATATACTTTTGCTTACTAATAATGAAAGTAATCACTTTTAAATTATGACATTTCTAAATTCAAACACCATTTCAAGTAAATATAACTTGAATTTGGTGGCTGATGAAATGGCTGCTATAACACATGAATGAAACCTTTAAATCAAGTAGAATTCACTTCAAAAGAGTTTTTTAATGTGTTTGATTATAGTTTCCACCATCAGTCAGTGTCGTCCTGTTACAGCTCCCATGTCCTGTATGTGCTTTCGCTCTCATTCATCAGACAGACACCCCTCGGCCTGTCAAAAACAGAGAAGGTATTTATAGACGCCCCCGATGTGCTTGATGCATTATTCCTGTGAGACGCACTGTAACAGGGCAGTAATCCCAAAGTCACCCACAGCTCTATCTGTCCACAATGACAACACAAGTTTGACCTTTATGGGTAACTAACAGTTTAGTTTTAATAAGGTATGACACAATATAATTTGCACTTGTAAGTGTGCATATTATTTCAGCCTCACAATGAATGTAAATGAGCACAAAGTCAGTGCAAAGGCACTAGTGCCTTGGCTTTTGCTTCCGTAATAATACTACAGAAGTGAGGGGCTATAAGACCTACAGCAACATGAAAAAGGCTCATTATGACTTTTATGTGATAAGAATGGTTTAATTAACATCAACATTTTATTAGTTCTTAATAATGATTTACCCAATAAGGACATCAAAAAATGTTCGATAGCTTTGCTTCTAAATTGAACAAATAGTCAAACTGCAGATGGCATCAAGTACCACCGAATGTGCATCAACAACAGATTGAGAAACACTACTATTTTACCACTCTTTTACGGTTAAATGTAAAATGCTGAAGTCCCGGTTTTGGATATTTATTCATTAAAAAAATATGCTGGATCTTTTTAGCACAAGAGAGACACAAATGTCAATTCTTAAAGGCACTATGCCCATTTTTGTAAAAGAAAATAACTTAAAATCCACTTTTCCCTAAAACAGATATTGTTACAATATCTCTTTGGGTAAAAAATAGTTGTCAGAGTCTTGTCTAAAAAGTATTTATTTACTAAAATCCAAAAAGTGCGCTTGTTTATATAATGGGCATACCACATTGTCAGATCTCAGAAGCTCATCCATTTTTCAAAAAACACAACAGCAGTTAGAGACTTAAGGTTAAATAGTGTGCCAAATACAGTTTCAAAGACATGGAGATGAAAAAAGTGAGACGTAATTTCATAAATACGTCCAACAATGCTAATACTGTATTAGCTGCAAGCTAAAGGCTAAGCTAGCATCGTCTGCAGTACTTCCACATCTGTTTAGAGCTGTGCGATACATCAACATAGAACGCTCTGTGATTTCACATTTGTCTGGCAAACTTTTGTGGTCACATAACATGACGTTATATACTGTTGGTCAATCATATTTAATAAAGATTAGGATCAAGCAGCTAAAATGTATTGTAATACAAAAAGTGAATGGGTCATCAAACTCTACAAAGTGAACACCGCCTATTGACATCAGCTAAAAAGTCTTCGCACATTTCTGTTGGATTGATAAAATAACGTCCGAATATCGTCATCGAGATATGCAGGTTAAAAATGAAGTATTTCTGCTTACGATTGCAAAAATGGGTTTAGCACATTTTTAAAATCCAAAAACTTTTAGTCCTTTTGATTTAAGGTGCAAAACACATTTTCTCGTTCTGCTTTATACTTGACATTTTCAACATACACAACATACACTTTCTGTACTAACTTCATTTGCACATTGTTAAAATTTCAACTGCGGAAACAATCTGGAGAAACATATGGAACAATCAAATTATTCGCGTTACATGGCTCCCACGCATCATTAAAAAGTGCAGATGAGAAGAGAAAGACAAACTTTTACTTCACTGATGCAGAACAACTTTCTCTATGTCCACAGTAGTGATGGGAATCTTGGATCTTTGTCCGATACGATGTGCATCCCGATACACTTGCAGCGATACGATTTTTTTAAGATACATGTCTTACAGCTAACGATCGATTCGGTTCGATATGCCCCCTGATCACGATGCATCTCGATTCATTCAAACTTGTTTTTTTATTCAAATACTTTAAATATTAAGTCTGTTTAATCATTCATGGGCCTTTATTACCCCCAGATACATTAAAGCCATGTAAAAGTATCTTTCAGTCACTTGAAAATTAAATTACTAACTTTTTAGTTATTATAAATAATAATAATATATAATATTATTTTTGGTTCGGTTTGCATCATATTTTTAACAGTGCTGTGTGCAATCGGACTTTAAAAGCATAATAAGACGTAGCCTAAGACCCAGCGCTCTCATTGGACAGATCTGCTGTGGAGGCGGGGCAAATCAAAGGCCAGTGTTATGATAAATATGTGGGGGAAAGAAAGCTAAATAATAAGTCCATTCTGGACCGTTTTCTTTCGGTCTACTATCATAACCTGCGGAATACAGCTTATGAAAAAGCCTATGTAGTTTGTCAGTGCGGCAGGGAGAGTGAATGTGGAACTGAGACGCAGCTACGGCCCAAACTCAGACTGAGTGCAGCGATATAGGTGCCGCATCCAGCTCGTGCAATTGGCGAAGAAGGACGGCAGCGCGCGGAGGATGAGGAGAGAAGACACGGCGAGAACCAGCGCGTGGAGAAAACACAGCAAGCACCGAGAATCAGCGCGCGAAGACAAGACAGCGAGGACGAGAACAGCGCGCGGGGAAAACGCACATCGCCAGAAACAAACACGGGCAGGAGCGAGGACCAGGCGTTGGGAAGACGCACATCGCCTTGATTTGGACATAAACACGGGAAGGACAGCTTTTACCGGGCAAAGACGCTTGGATTTCCTGCACGTTCACGGTGGAATAGTACGTGTTGTGGAGTTTCAAACTTTTTTTCTTCTGAATACACGGATTTCAATGCACTAAGCGAATCTTCAACACCGGAGACGCGTTTGGAAGATTTGCTTTGCCCGTCTCCTCCTCTACAATACGCAGGTAAGGCGCTGGACACTGTTTTGTTGTTATTACGTAAGCTTCGTGAAAATGAAAGGTGCCTTGACTGAAAGAGACAAACGCCAGAACAGGGCTATTTGTTGTTGGCACATCTTTAGGTGAAAGTAAACCAAAACAGCCTACATAAGGAGTGTCAGAATAATACAGCGTTTGCAGCAGTGTCAGCTTCAGCTTGTGAGTGAGTGAGTGAGTGTATGTGCGTGTCTGTGTTTGTGTAGGAGAACACTTTAATCAGTGAATCGTGAAAAATCTAGATTCATCGGTAAATAGTCTGATAATCCGATGCAGGCTGCTTTTGTCACACGATCTGCATCGATGTAGCTCCTTTCTACCGACGCACTCGCATCGCGCATGTTTACATCGATGTATCGGTGCAAATCGGGGAATCTTCCCATCACTAGTCCACAGTGAATGTTTGATCTATACTTTCTGTGTTTCTCTATATGAGCCATCTCTCCAGGGCTTCTCTGTATGTTTGTCGTTAGCATACACTTACATTTCACTGCTCAAATTACTCTCATTACAAACCAAGTAAACCAGCTGCTACACCAACATTTTAAATATTTTTTAATCTTGTTAAATGCATGCTTTTCAGTTCCTGGTGTTCTATTTGGTTCCATGTTTGCACAGAAGAGGAGCTATGGATTGAGGTGATACTTTGGAGACTTTATTAGCTCCGGCTCTGGGGCAGGCAAGAATCTTTAGGTGACATAAGCACAATCACAACACTAATTTAGTTATGACACATGTTTTATACATCCTCACACTACCTTTTTATCCTCAGGAGACACTGCTTACAAATAGCTCCCAAATATTAAAAAACTGCTACTAAAAATAAAATCTGACAACTTCCTATCATAAATCCTTCGACACGTGGTTAATACCCACCTATATTTATTTTGGTTGCGTTTATGGCTTATAAACTTCTTTTTAAAAGCAACAAAGTGAAACTGGATAGAACCACCAAGCTCGGCCAATCAGAAGCTCAGCATTCAGCTCCTGATTGAACCTAAAATTCTTTATTGTTCGGGTTCAGACAGGACTCAAAGATCAAATTTTTTCACAAAGTGTTGCATTTACTATTTACTTCCTCTTATTGGTCCTGAAGGAGCATGTTTCATAAAAATTATCCCATTTGCGCCTTGCTCGGCCCCTCTGTCTCTCCGTGTGTGTTGTGTACCGCAGTTCGGGCTTTGAGCGCACTGCGCCACACACACAGGCAGAGTGGACAGCCCAATTCTGCGTGCTTACCAGAACAGAGGAGCGCCAACAGACCACGTGCAAACGACGCATAAAAGCCCTCAGTGAGAAAGTATTTACACAGGTCGCGAGACTGCAGAAAAACGTCTAATCTGTCACATCATGTCACAAAACTCTGATCACTTGTGGATCACTTGAGCTTTCGAACAAGTAGCCTTTTCAATTCAGCCTGTGAAGCTGACAACCACTGTAAAAATAACACTGCAAATATATATATATATATATATATATTTCAAAAAGAAATAATATAAACTTAGTTGGATAGTAGTTGATTTGTTAGTCTACAGTCCTACATGTTAAACACAGTACATGTCAACACAGTTCGACATGTACCAGAAAGATCAGTGTGTAATTGTTTAGACAATAATTATTGTTATTAAAGGTTATGAATAAAAAAAACAATATTTAGGTAAATCAACATAATGCAGACTGAGTAGGTGGAATGTGATACAGTCTGACATGTCTTCTTGCATGTACACTGGAGCAAAACCAGTTTGAGGTGAAAACCAAATAGAATCATTTTTTTAACCTAGTCTGATTCTCTGATCATGTAAACGCACTGACTCATGTTAAAACTGTAAAAGACAAAAACATATGGGAGTTTTGATTTAAAAATATCCAAACAATCTTTAAAGGCAGACCAAACGTTTAACTTTTTTATAGTAAGCCAAGCAAACCCCAGCCTCACTTTCTAACTTCAGATAACAGTACATTAGCATAAGAATACAGAGAGTAGGCAATAGCTCACTGCCCAGGCTGCCTACATTGTGCTCCTGTATCAGAGTTAGGCTGCTGTAGGTCATTATACAGTGAATCCCAAGCCTGAGTGTTTCATTTTCACTTACACGACTGGCCATTGTTGCAGAGCAGTCACTGTAAAGGACTGCAAATGCACTAAGGCTTTCCAGGAAGCAACGCAAGCAACATTCACATCCAGAGGGAGGCTGCTGCAAAGTTGAAAGCTGCACGTTTTCAGTCCAAGCTGGGAAAATCAAAGTGTTGGTTACTCACGATGTCAAAACAGTAGGGCTGTAGTCAACCAGAAATTCTTGGTCGACTAAAGAATGTCCCATCGACCGAATTTAGTCGACTAAAAAGGGGGCGTGGCTAAAGCTCTGAAGCTAAAAAAAATATAGTTTGATCTGACAATTTATCTGACGCAAAAAGGCAAAAGTGCAATGGAGTTCTTGCAAAAACAACCGTTTACACAGAAAATGAATATGACACAGTGTGTTATATATATAAAAAAGGCAGAGTAAAGATTCTGGCCCGAGCCCGTGCAGGCCCGACAACTACGTGAGAAATGTGGGCCGGCCGGGTTCGGGCCAAGACGCAGAGCCGCACTGAACACGTGCGCTTCGGATGAATTGACA
Organism: Mugilogobius chulae; assembly: GCA_038363315.1. Taxonomy (NCBI): domain Eukaryota; kingdom Metazoa; phylum Chordata; class Actinopteri; order Gobiiformes; family Gobiidae; genus Mugilogobius; species Mugilogobius chulae. Next base: position 45,899,489 of record CM076409.1, on the reverse strand, counting down.
GCCGCGTCAGAACACAGCACAAAACCACCGCAGTGATAAAAAAAAGTCAGTGTTTAAGTGGCCAACTATACGGCGCAGAGAGTAAGTGAGAGAGAGAGAAGAGAGAGAGAAGACTTGTGAATAAGCGCGGAGCAGGGTAAAAGGGAAAGGAGAACGAAAGACGGGGAAGGCACGTCTTTCGTTCTCCTTTCACGTTACGCGCGCGGGGAGAAAAGAAGGAACAAGAGGGAGGGAGGGAGAGAGAGAGAGAGAGAGAGAGAGAGAGAGAACGAAAGACAGGGAAGGCACGTCTTTCGTTCTCCTTTCACGTTACGCGCGCGGGAGAAAAGAAGGAACAAGGGAGGGAGGAGGGAGGGAGAGAGAGAGAGAGAGAGAGAGAAGAAACGAAAGACAGGGAAGGCACGTCTTTCGTCTCTTTCACGTTACGCGCGGGAGAAAAGAAGGAACGGGAGGGCGGGAAGAGGAGAGAGAGAGAGAGAGAGAGAGAGAGAGAGAGAACGAAAGACAGGAAGGCACGTCTTTCGTTCTCCTTTCACGTTAGGCGCGCGGGAGAAAAGAAGGAACGGGAGGGCGGGAGAAGGGAGAGAGAAGAGAGAGAGAGGAATGTGAGGTGGAGGAAGCGGCGAGACCACACTTACATTAAACATCAAAGAAGCCTTTTCTGTCATTAAAATGCCACAGTTCAGTGAGTGGGCGGGGCGGCTCTCTCTGGCTTGGGCTTAGGCACAGGTTCCGGTCGGGTTCGGACACGACGTGCGCGGGCTCGGGCTGGGTCGACTAATACAAATTTTGGTCGACTAAAGCCCCATCGACGATTATCGACTAAACGACTAAAGAACTACAGCCCTACAAAACAGTCAGTTAATCAATAATCCAGAATGTATCGTAAGGACAAAAGAATTATTTTAAAAGCACAAAAATAAGTCTTTTAGTTCACTATATGAAAATCAGACATAAAAAGTCCTCTCTCTCTCTTCTCCCTATTTCTCTACTTTTTCCCTCTCTTCCCACTCTCTCTTCTCTCTTTCCCCCACTCTTTATCTCTTCTCTCTCTTTCTCCCACTTTTCCTTCCTTTTCCCTCCTTCTCTTCTCCTCTGTCACTTCCTCCCTTCCCTCACTCAATTTCTCTCCCACTATCTTTCTTCCTCTTTTTCCCATTCTCTCTCCTCTTCTCCCACACTCCCTCCCCTCACTCCTTCCTTCCTCTCCCACTTTCTCATTCTCTTCTCCCTCTCTCACTCTCTCCCCTCCCTCACTTAATCTCTCTCCCTCTTACTCCCACTCTTTCTCCCATTCTCTCTTCTCCTCACCCTCCTTCACTTTCTTACTTTCTCTTTGTCTTCTCCTCTCATTTTCTTTCTCCCACTTTCTCTTTCCCCTACTCTTTCTCTCTTCTCTCTTTCTCCCACTCTCTTCTCTCTCTCCCTCCTTCAGTCTCCCACTTTTTCTTCGTCACTCTCTCCCTCCCTCACTCAATATCACTCCCTCTTTCTCCCATTCTCTCTCCTTCCTTCCCTCTCCTAATTTCTCTCTCTTCTCCTCTCAATTTCTCACCACTCCTCTCTTGATCTCTCTCCACTCTTTCTCCCACTCCGTCTCCTCGCTTTCTCCCACTCTCTATTTGTCTTTTTCTAACACTCTCTCTCTCCTCTTTCTTTCTCCCACTCTCTCCTCTTTTTCTCACATTCTCTCTCCTCTCTCCCTCTTTCCCTCTCCTAATTTCTCTCTCTTCTCCTTTCTCGATCTCTCACTGCTCCCTCTCTCGATCTCTCCTCTCTTTCTCCCACTCTGTCTCCTCTCTTTCTCCTACTCTCTTCTCTTTTTCTCCCACTCTCTCCTCTTTCTCCACTCCCTCTCCTCTTTCTTTCTCCACTCTCTCCTCTTTCTCCCAGTCTCTCCCCCTATTGGCCTTGTGACTTTGAACCATATTGACGGACAAAAAATGTTTGAAGACATGTTTTAACATAATTCAGACTGATAAAATATCACTTGAATATTGTTACCAAGATATGCCCCTCTAAAATCTGAGGTGAGTGAAGTTAGATTTGTTCTAAATGACAGACGACCAATGAGCTCTTTTGTTTCATGTGTGTCACAAAAAAAACAAACCCACTTTGGGTATTGCTGAAATGTGGTTTCTCGATCTCAGGCAATTCAAGTATTGCAAGAATATATAATATAAAATGTCTGATCACTGAATAAATATCACATTAGCACAGCGAACATATATATATATTTTTTTACCCATATATCATTTTCTCTGCGTGTGTCCATACTGCTCTTTGGCATTTCTATCAATGTAAGCCACTCAAACTGACAGTGTGTGATGGTGCATGCTGTTGACCAGTTTAGCATATTATTCCGAGTGCTCTTACTGCACAGTGTGAAATGCTACTGTGACAGCGGCTTTGAAAAGACCCCTTTGAATGAGACTGTTTAGCATAAATCTCTGCAGACGCGTTGGATAATGTACACTTTTCCGCTTTCATGGCAACAAGTCTTTATATTCAGATTCATAATGCTACTTGAGTGTGCTGCTAAAATCGTCCTTTCTGTTGAAGATTTAGGAGAGGCAGCATAATATTTTTATGACAAATGTCCTTTCTGATGCAACCGTGTGTAAGTGGTGACAGGAGTGGACAGCCTCTTGTGCTTTGGTGACATTCTGAATGAGTGCATGCTGGGTAAATGGGTTTAATTTGGGATCTTTGGGTAAGTGGAGAGATGTCTCTGTAACTGTATTTAGGTATAGACTATGACATATATAGATTGGTATTTTGCATATTGTTTATTGAAAAATACAAAATTGATCTAAAACTACTTAGAAAAAGAAGCAGCTCTATTGACTTCCTGTTCAAAACAGCAGAATCGATAAGCCTTACCTCTAAACAGTGTTTCCCAAAGTGGGGTCTGGGGGGACACAAGGGCCCCTAAAGGTTGGCCACACAACAAGCATAGCAGAAAATTTAGTTTGAAACTAACATTATATCCTTAAAAGTATTCATTTACCATTATAAAATCCATAGTAAGTCCAAATGTTGGCTGTTTTTGCATCTTAATCTGAGAAAAAGAATTCTACATTATTTGAATAGTGTGTAAATATATTGAAAGGTCACAGCTTTGTTTTCTTTTTAAAGACAATGGTATTGATGTATTTACCTTGTTGACATCAGCGAGCCATTTTCAGGACTGTTACCACCATACTTCCTGGAGGCATGATCAGCCCGTCGATCAGACTGACCACGCCTCCCATCGCCTGGTGTTCTCTGGAAGAGGTGTTCCAGGTGTGGGACAGGAGGAACGCTCCGTCGGCGGTTGATACTGTTGGTGCCCCGCTTTCTAATCTCAATCACCTCTTTATTTCAGGACTAACGGGAGGAGTGGTCAGTCTGATCGACGGGCTGACCACGCCTCCAGGAAGTAGCTGATATACAACACGTCACCACCTACACCGGTGATTGTCCTGAAAATGGCTTGCTGATAGCAGCAGAAACACATCGACAAAGTAAATATATCAAACACATTGTCTTTAAAAAGAAAACAAAGTTGTGAAGTAAATGAAGACAAAATGAATGTTGTTGGAGTAATATTGAGGGGCCTCAGGCAATCCTCTGGGCCAATAGAGAAAACACGGCTCTGAAAAGTTTGGAAACAGCCGGTAAATACGAACAAGGTAATATTTTAACAACAGATTTAATAATCAATTGGTACTCATGGGAAGAACAGCTGATGGCAAAATACCTGTTGAGTATTGTGGGTGGGAACAAGAATCCAATTTTTAAAGGAACCGTATGTAAGATTTTGATGTCAGATTTCATAAACATGAATTATATGTGCCCAAAGATACAAGGTCAACATGTCCAAATATACTATTATTTTTACTGAAAGTCAATGTAATTCTGAGTTATTCTTAATTAAAAAAGCAATGGACATGATGTCCCTTTGTTGATGTTTACATTTATTATCCAATCAGAAAGCAGAATAAGCCTCACATGACTCTCTCATTTGGGTTGCCAGTTTGGTTTCTTAGAAGCTGAAGTTAATTTTGAATCAGTAATCAGTAGCTTCCTATCTTCAATGTATGAGCCATTTCACACTCTGGCAACCCATGTTCATTTGTGATTGTTATACCTTTCTAAAACCACTAGTTGTGGATATTACATACGGTTCCTTTAACGGCCTGTGAGATACCAGTGTGATTTTTCCTTTTGTTTGATTTTCAATCTTAAAAATGTCAACAAACAGTACATGTTTTGATGGGAGGCTCAAAATTATTCACTATGATGTGTTTAGAACCTTTCACCAGAGAGAGTCAGCGTGAGTTGAATCATGTTGGTATACTAAAGGAGTTGATTATTCAGATTTAGGCACAGAGAACGAGAGCGAGACATGGGCAAATGCTAAGGGTTCACAGTGATGAGGAGGGGGTCAGGGCAACAGCCTGCTCAAACAAGTCTACATGATGTGCCTGATAATTCACATGGTGTATGATCAAAGACTGGACCACAAAACATGTTCTACATTCTATAAGCTACTAGGTTTGATAGTCTTTGTTTCGGGTCACTCCAACATTTATTCTCTGTCTTACGAGAGCAAACAGCTGATGAACAACACTTCTGTAGATTTAATAGTGCAAGAAAACTGTCCAGCATGCGCCAGTTAGTTTTTCTAGTTTTTGTCAGACCATCACTCATCATGCACGTTTCTTTCATCTTCTGCTTTGCGCTGTACATGTTTAAACAAACCTACAAGTTCATTCTCAACACAGAGTGCAAATCAAAGACTCTGGGAACAATTTGAACAACATAAACATGTTCCACATCTCATAAGCTATCAGCCAATCTTTTTCAGCCAATTTTGCGTCAATAAGACAAGTATTTGCTGAACTATACACACAAATACCTGATGAAGATGGCTGCATATTTATGCCTTGGCCACACAAAGAACAAACATTTGACCAAAACCTCACATCATCCATATGAAGCAGGAGTTTCACAAAAACGAATATTTTTGAAACCAGCTCTCAGAGTGAAAAGGTTTCAAAACTTCGGTTTACCGTCTCCATAGTTCTGCTGTTTTCATAACTTTTTTCTTCCATGATGACATCTCTGCCCCAGAGTCATGTCTCATCTGCAGAATGTACTCGCCTTTATATGACTTTATGTCACTGCAAATTCTGCCATCTCACTGTACATAAACCACAGAAGACAGGAAACATTAATAAATCCACTACAGTCTTCATTAAATCCTTTTGAAGCTTTGACTTTCTCTGTCTTATCTGCAGGTTTTGGATCCACATTGTCCATTCAGAATGTTTGCCAAGTTTAGAAAATCGCCACATAATTTCTGTTTACATTCAGCAACTTTTCTGCACATGCTCAGTGTCAAGTCTTCCTTTAGTTTTGCAACTTTCTGTGTCAGTGTCACAGCACCACTCACTGCTCAGTTAAAGACATAACATCGGCTTCTGGCTGGTTCACTCACAAATCCTAAGACAGCTCCACGTTTAAGCAATTAGTCTTTAAATTTATCGTTTACTGCAGCAAAATACGGCAGATTTCTGCACATTTCTTTTCAACCATTGTACGGGAAAATGTGGCCAAAAAGCTGAGTTTTCTTTTTTGGATATTCTTAAAAGATCTTCTTCAGATTCACTTTTTTTTCTGACTTCCTTGTTGGTAACTTTGTTCATCCATGATTACCTTATGCATCTTCCTAGCTCCACATCTCAAGACGATCTATCATTTGTTTTGATATACATGTATGTTTCTGATCCATACAGTAATGTTGACCATACATAACATGATAATAGTTTTTGTTTTGTCTATGATGAATGACTGTTTACAGTAGCAATGTCGACTATGACTTCTGCCTGTTCAGTATTCAGACTGTGTTCCATCTTCTGCTGCTGGGGCCAGAGCGTTTCTTCAAAAACACTTTTCTTCAAAGGCACAGTACGTTGATGACAAGCTTCCACATCACAACAAAGCCCCCAAAACATTAACAATACATTTCATTCAGCGGAACATTTCATTTGAGCAAAGTTACAGGAGAGAGCCGAGGGGGAAACGTTCTACAAGAGCCTGTCACAGCTGGTGAGGGTCATGTATCTTGTTCTGATTTATACTATAATGTATTCAGTAATCATTTATATACATATCAGATGAGTCTATTGTAGGGCTGTGGTTGACCAAAGAAGTGATTCATTGACTAAAGCCATGTCATGCTGATCAGTTAATCAACTAAATGAGCTGTTTTAGATTTCTTTATTGCATTAAATGAATATAGAAAATCAGTGTTTTACTTTAAGCGAGCTTGCATGGTCAAAATGAACTGTTAAGAGAGTCTCTTTTTGTCTGTTTTCTTGGAAAAAAATGTTTCTTTAGCTGAATGTATTTTTTCATAGTATGACATAAAACATATTCATTCTCATTGAAAATGTCCCAAAGTATGTTTGTAACTTCCTTTTTCTATTAGTTGCACGGTGCAACATAAAGAAAATCCAAACATAGGCCTGTTTTGTTTTGTGTGTGTTTTTTTTTTTTTTTTCTTATATTGCCCTAATTTGTTTAATAGTATAAAGTCTTCAAAGTTGTCATCTGGACAAGATGTTTTGACTCTTGGACGAAAGAGGGATGACACCGCCTAATTGTTTTAACTATTTATTCTGTAATCAGTGTTTTCATTGATCACTAGCACCAATAACAAATTGCATAACAAAACTAAATACAACTAAATGAATCAAATATTGGACAGCTCGTGCCACCATGCAGTCTCAGTTTTTCGGCAGGTTGCTGTACTACAAGTAACTCACACAATCCCAAACTTATTTGTAAGAAAAATGGTTTGAATATCTTGCCAAGGAACCCAATCTCTGGATGTTGCCAAAATGTACCAAAGAGAAAACTGTCCCAACAGAAGCATAAATTATCAAAACATCCAATCAAACCCAACCCAGAAGGCAACGCAGTGAACCACGCTGTAGATAAACTGAATATGCAATGTTTTTGTGTTGCCTTTGTAAACAAGAAAGATGAATGCAAATTGTCCTCTTTAGTTTAGTGCCAATGAATCATGCTGTGTCGATTATGCAAAGCAGAAATGTAATAAAATAGGCAAATAATGATTAATTAACCTGATGAGCTGGGTGGAAATGGTGGTATCTAGTTTAATTGTAATTTAATTCTGCGCTAAAACACAGCGGTCCAGATGGATTATGGGTATGCTTCACAGGAGTCGGGTCTGGCAGTACCCAAAGGTGTCTCTCGCATGGTGTTAGTCTAATCATCACTCAGCTTTTCTGCAGGCGACTTGGGCTAATGTAATAACATGGTAATGGGTTCATTTGCAAACATCTGCATAATCACAGACAAGGCAAAGATGACATTCAGCTTGATTCTTTCCTTTGATATTACCCATTTAATCACTGTTGTATGAGTGAGTAAAAAGTAGTTATGTTTTTAAGATTTGTACATAAACGAAAAAAGGAAGTGTAAATATAATCACCTTTTTTTTTTTTTCAATGTTTAAAGGTATACAAAAGAACTTGACATCTATAAACTCAACGTGGTTTGAATGGTCAGAATGCATTAGGTAATTAAAGAAAAACTTCTGTGGACTGCTGCTTCATTACACACTTTTGAGTATTGTATCGTAACTAAACCAATTTTATAGGGGTGTCAAATTAGTGCATTAATTGCAATTAATTAATTACAGACATATTAATCAAGTTAATTTTTTTAATAACATTAACTCATTTTTAAATCTTTAACTTCATTGTTTCCATATGTGAGTTGCAAAGTGACATAAGGGTTGTTAAACTTGACAACTTAGCAACAAAAGACTTCCTCAAGTCTTCATTTTTTGCAATGTATTAATATTTCCCATCTGCAACAATAATGTAATTATTTAAATTGGATAAAAACAAAACAAAAACACTGAAGTTGAGTGTTTTTCTCATCAATTTTTAGGTGAGATTGAAAATACAGGTCATAATTAATTCATCTCTTCAATTTTTTAATCGTTGACAGTATTACAATTATCACAATACTTTTAGTGACAGCTTGTACGTAGTAAAACTTCAGCGCTCTTCTGCTTTCACAATTAAAATGGAAATAAAATCACATACACCACATTCCAAACTATGGCAATGGTATTTAATAGTCATTAGGGCAAAAAAGATTTTGTTTCAGTGGACCTCATGGATGGTATTATGTTTCAGGGTGCTGGAAATCCACGTTATTAAGCAGATTAGTGTTATCTTTTTAGAGCCAAAAAGCAAAAAAATTGTTGAAGGTATAAAACCCTAAGATATTTCAGTTAAACTTAAGCATGATCATCAAACTGTCAAAAGATATGTAGCTGATTCAGAGTAAACATGGCAGATAAAGGTACAATTAGGAAGGTTTTTGCTGCAAGTACATCAGATTTAATAGAATAGCTGCTAAAATCCATCACAAAACAGTAAACAGGTATTTGGAGCTGCTGGTGCCACTGGAGTACCACAAGCATCAAAGTGTATTCGAGGAATAGAAGGTTCTGCAAAACCTTCTATTCAGCCACTTTTAGCCAAACCTCACAAGCAGAAACGACTCCAGTAAGCCTAAAAAAAACATGAAGACCAATTTTCTTGTTCACTGGTGAGGGCCGTGCAACCTGGATAGTCCAAACGAATGGAGAAATGGATGGTTGGTGATGTCCCAACAAGGTTCTGATGTCTACAAGGAGATGTCAAAGTTATGTTTAGATCGGCTGTTAAAATTGTATCGCAATGCATTGTGTATAGCAATATATCAAATAAAAAAATTGTGGTAGTATCATACCATACAAAGGCGTATGTCTCAGTCAAGACAGTAACTTTTAGATGACAGACCATTCAGAGCCTGGTGAGTTTGTGGAGGGAAGCCATTTTGAACCCTGATCCATGCTCTTCTTCACTGTTATTTACTGCACACGCCACAAACACAGAGAGAGCAGCTTTGTCACGAGAGCTCCACGGAAATCAAAGACTGTTAGAGGAGTCATTATCTGCGGCAGGTCGGGGGAAATCCAATCTCAAGTGTAATTTAAGGACCTCCACACAACAGCAGCATAAGGGCCCGCGTAATCAAACTGTGTACATGTGGAGAGGTAATGAGAGAGGATGTGTGCAATGGCTTTTCTATGGATTCTAATTGAAGATAGTAGTATGTAATAAATCATAGCAAGAGTTGAGAACGTTGTGGCTAAACATTAAACAATCTTGCACCACAACATTATATTGATTTCTCCTTATAAATAAATGATTTCCATTGTTATCAGAAAATGGTTATTGATAGAGAGGCTGGTCCAAGATCTCACAAATTCTTTTGCAAAATAGTCACAAATATACTGCAATTAAGGTTTAAAAACACTTTTTTTTTTTAAGACAAACTGAAATTGGAGTGGACCGTTCAAGATCAGCCAATCAGAGCACTGCTATTTGTGAGAACTAAAACACTAATTGAGACTGTGCACAGTGGTTCGATTTTGGCACAAAGTGGTGCAATAAGAAAATTCTTCTTGAAGGAAGGTTTACTCATTTACCTGTGGACCTTTTTCCCACTTTGGCTAGGCTAATTCTATTTTGCCTAATACCTGCAGATAGTTATATATATTAATTACACAAAAAAGAGTATTTGAACTACAGTATAATCACTAGGAGCGAGTTCAAACCTTCACATACAAGGTAAATATTTCATCAGGGGAAAACCATGTATCTGTAAAAGTTAAAAGTAAAAACATAACCCATCCACTAGGGTGTTCCCCCACATAAGGCTTAAAGTTACTGGGATAGGCTCCACTCACCTGCGACCTCTAACAGGATTAAGCAATAGAAAATTAATGATAAATGAATGAATGAATGAATGAATGAATGAATATAATAATTTGTCAGGCTTTTATTCTTTGTAAATAGCTAAATCACTTTGAGGAGTTATTGATTAAATTAGAGCTAAGATAGCATTGGGTTCAAGACACAAACAACACTTTTATGGGTTTTCCCTGGTGAAATATTTAGTATTTACCTTCTATGTGAAGGTTTTAACATTAGCAGATTGGAACTTGTTGTCAGCTTTGTGTCAATGTCATTATTTTAGGGAGTTTCAAACAGATCTCCGCAGGACATGAATGGAACAAGAAAGGACTATCTGCTGGTATTTTCAGACGAGAACTAGCCATGCCACAGCACTGTGAAAAAGGTCTTTTACAAAACCCTTAGAATAAAAACAAACAAAACAAAAAAATGGTAGGCTTATTACAAGAAGCTAGGTGGTATTTTAAATGGTGTCGGGGCCAAAGCAGCTGTGGCAAAAGTTAACAGACTCAAAATGAGTGAAGAAGGGTTGTTGCACATGTCAATGATTAAAAGTTTGTAATGTCTATGTTGAAGAAAACAATATGTAAAGTAAAGTATGGCTGCACGATGTATTGCTAAACTATCAATATTGCAATATGAAAGTATATTCCCTGCCAAGTCCAGTATAATTAGTTTTGTCATTGTGGTGTTTTAGTTTATGCTCTATTAAGGCACAGCCAAATTGCAATACTTTTTTTTTTTACAAGGACAAAATAAAACCGCAATAATCAATATGAGAAAAATATATTTTTGATCAAATTGCAGAGCCCGGGCTTTGAGGCACGAGCTCTTGGAAGCACACCGTGATTGTTGACTCTGCAAAGCAAAAGGTCAATTGAAAAATGTACAAGTATGTTTGGACGCACTTCAGTCAATAAATCAATTTGTGCCCAGGCCTGTAGGACAAGGACACTGGGACAATTCAATGAGTGGGTACAACTAAGTGTGTGTGTATGTGTGTGGGGAGGGTTAGTTTGCATCATAAAAATAAAAAAAAACATTAAAAACACATGAGAGTTTGAGAGAATTACATTAAAAGGACAGTGTGTTATTGGCTTTTAAATAGGTATTTTAGTGTCATTCATTCATTACTAGTGTATGAGTATTTGTGACATTGGTACACCAGGAATTGTATTAGCACTACATCAGCAGAAGATAGAAAAGAAAATGAATTATAGTGAATGTATTTGGACTGCAGAAATGCCCTGGAGATGATTTATGACCATTAAACCTGCATGGAATATCACAGAATTCATTTGAAACTGAGGGTTTTCTGATGCTCAGAGGGAAAAGACTTAATAAAAAGGTGTCATCAAAGAAAGAAGATAAAGACAACTCCATGAATGTTTAAATGAATGAGGAAAGAACGTTCTAAAACACGATTCTAAACTCATACATTTGAGTTTTGCATGTGTCCTTTCATACTACCTTCAGTGCGTTTTCTCACAAAGAAAAAGTCATCGGTCACATTTAGTTCACATATATACTGTATTTTGAGCTTCTTAATTAAACATTATGAGGATATTAGAAGCTTTTTCCACAGCTTTCAGAAGGCAGCAAAAGCTTAGCAAATTTTGGTATGGTATGGGAGCTAACTTGTGCTAAAAACTAGAAGCTAATTTGCCCCAACTACTAACAGAACAGTACTGGGGAAAAGGTTATTTGAAGATATTTCATTTGAAGTTATCTTTCTCTCTGTTTATTCTAAGTTCTCACAAATTCTTGGGATCAATTATTTGTTCAAAATTCTCTTTGTACAATGAGTGATTCTGATCTGACCATGTGCAGCTATCAACAGGCACATAATAACACCTTCACTTGGGCAGTCTGGGAAAAAATAGGAGTATGAATAATATTTTTTCTCATATGGATTACCGTAGATTTTTGATTCAATTTAGTTTCACCGTTTCAAAAACAAGATGAAGATTTTTACAAACTTAACAGAGTAAAATTTGATAGACAGTATATCAATATTCAGTCTCAAAGTTGGACTGCTTCAAAATCACGTTTTTGCTGACAAATGATTGATAGCCAGAACGCTCAACCAAATAACAATTCAACTCTCGATTATTTAATTGCCCTCCCATACCATCACTCATACAGTAGACCACCTCATTCTGATTCCACTTCCTTATTTGCCAAAGCAGCAATGTAAAAAATTAAAATAAAGAAAGGTAAAAGATTTTCAAGTTGGTGAGTTCAAAGTGGAGATTTTTCATAACATTCAGAGGAGTCTTTTGAGAAAGCTGGACTAAAACTCCGCTCCATACTGTTTGTTCAACACAGATCTGAGCCTCCGCACACACAGACAGAACCTGCAAACACAACAGGAATCTTCTCTGCTTTATATTTGGTTCATGTTTCATTCAGAACTGCACACTTTTCTCTCCAAACAAACATCAATCAAACTTTTAAGTATGTGAGTATTAGTAAAATAAAACAAAAAACTTTATTGGTACTGGACCAGTTGCAAAGAAGTCAACCAAAAAATATATATATATCATTTTTTACTATTTATTCTCATTTAGTCTTTTCTTATTTTCTAAACATAAACTGTGCAGCTGAAGTCGTTATGAGTACGGATGTGTAGGACTGTTTTCTACAGTATCGAATAAGATCGATAACAAGATTGGGTCGATAAAATGAAGCTGCCGTGCTAATGCTACTAGTAAGTAAGTACGCTTATTTATAGCGTTTTTCCCAGGCGCTTTACAGCATGATGCTACATTGCTACATTGATGCTACCCTTGATTTTTTTTCTTGATCTGGTCACCACTCCCTACGCCACTTCTCAGAATCAACTCCACAACAAACGTGTGTGCGTGATGTACTTGAAACAAAGGAGCTTATTGGTTAAATTCTCTAATAGACTGGCTTTTCCAGAAAACTTTTAGGCTAGAACATCATACCTGCAACAGTACTGTATTTTTTGCAATATTATAAAAACTACAGGTAATTGGCATTAACTTAGCGCTTATAATCAGGACATCCCTGTGTAAGGGATCTGTAAATACCTGTAAAAGAAAAAAAAAGTATTCTTGTAACAATAGAAAAATGCTCAAACCTGAAAATGGAAACCCTGAAAAATCTGGGTGACAAATCTGAAAATGTACAATTTAAGTTCCCCATTGTAATTGAAAGAGCACAAACCGTACATTTCATGAAAATTACAAGAGCGACAAATACCTAAAGTAATCTGATGACTAAACTGGTAAAAATCTGAAGGAAAAAGAAAAAAAGACGTGTGAAAAGTGCAGAAAAACCTCAGTGCTGTATTTGCTCATAATTCTGCATGTTTTCTGTCGAGTTAAACTGAATTACCGTAATGCATCACAAAATCTAAAATCTAACCTCAGACCCTCCTCAAAATGATTCACTGCTGATTCTCAATTAAATGAACAAATCACTAGGGAAAAGACACACACACTGTACATTGGCGTTGTTTAAGAGAAAGTTTAGTAATTCCTTCGGTAAAATAATTTAACTCAACATCTCCTGAAGGCTCACCAGTGAATATCAGGCCTTTTCCTGTTCCCCCATTTTAATTACTGCTTTAAAACACTCTATTCATTTGGCTGTATTAATTAGAAAATGTCAATCACTCTGTGCACAGCAAGGCGCGAATCGTTTTTCATACAGTCTGGAGGATTGAAATGTAAATTAGTTTGAGGTCATTTATATCCATATTCAACTTGAGAGGCCTTTGGTTCAAAAGAAATGGCATCGTCAGCACAGCGGCTGCATTGTGGCTTTACGAAAAGAAAGCACTTTTATTCGTTATGTAATCTATTTATGTAATTTATGTAATGGTTGTGTGGAAAAAAGTATAATTTATGAGGCACATACAGTATACACGGGAGTTTTGTTATCTATAATTTATCTGCATTGTTGTTTTTTAAACTTTAGTGGTCCGCAAATTTTCAACAACTACAGTATATCCTAGTGCGTTCCAGTCGTCCTCAAAACTCGCAATTCGGACCATGGAGTAATGTTTTCTTCGAGTGTTGTGTGTTCCAGTCGGATTACTTTTACAGTTATGAGTCAATCAAGTAATAAATAGCTTGGCAAACAGACAAAATACAGATCTCCTTATGATTTATCAACTTGGACATTGTTGTTACATTTACAGTTCGTTTTTGTTTACATTAGTTCTGTGTAGCCGTTAGCGACATTAGCAATGCAGCACAAGCAGGTTTATAACAGAAGAAGTGCATAAGTGTCGCAAGAAAGGAGTCACAAAGGCGACTGAACCGTAGAGACAAACTAATGAGAAAATTATACAAGTACAATGAGCAGTGACGCTGACGAATGTTTATCTTTCTCAAAACGCAGGGTGCTGTTCCAAGTTCTACCTTGGAGCCTGAAATTCTCTACGAGTATCCGAATAGGAACTTCGAGTTGCTGTTCCAGTGAGAATTTACAAGTCGGATCCACGCTCAGCGAAGAACTGGAACACACTATTAGGTAACAAAAATAAAAAAAGTAATACATAATAGAAATAAAAAATTAAACGAGAACAAACTTGGGGTGTGGAAGCGGTGTCTATGTAAAGTATACATACAACACATTCAACTGAAAATAAACACAACAAAACAATTGGCAACCCTTAGCATAAGATAAGCCATTTCTTCCAGAGTTTGTCATTTTTTTTATTTTGAAGCCTCAAGATGAAAATTAAACTCTCCATGATATGGATATTTTGAAGAATGGGATGATCTCTAGAAAGCCATCGCTTGGCAATAGCTTTGTGCTTGCAGCCATAAAGATTTTTAAAAGGTTTTCGGACATATTATGATCCAATTTACCTAAATAAAAAGAAACAAACACTTGTAAATATCATATCAACGCAGAACCTATTAAGTACGTTTAATATGCAATCCCAACACACATGCACAACAGGCTAATACCCTCACTAGATACACCTGTCCTGATTCAATCTAGAGAGAAGTCCAACGCTTAATCTGCAAAGACAATTCACTCGCGCACACACAAAACTTCACTAACCAAGCCTGGTCTACATTCTCAGAGCTCGTCATTACTGTTTTCTTGCATTTTTTGCTGACTGTGTGTGGGCACGCTTGGGTGTTTTTCAATTTAGGACCTTGTGATAGCGCAGCCTCCTACAATAGATAAATATTAAATTAGAACAAATGAGGCTCGGATTCACAGCGGTCCTTCTCTCCCATGTGGCTCCCAGCGTCAGCCAAACTAGTGCTGCTATCTGTAATTAGAGAGACAGAGTAACACGTACAGACAGGACCAATGAATGGACCAGGCTGCAGAGAGAGATAGTGAGAAAAAGAGAAGCCATAGAGTTTGAGCACATTGTTTGGGTTCTCTGGTACAACCTTATCAGCCTAAACGTATACAGTAATCAGTGATGGAGGAAGTACTCTATTTTGTTACTTAGAGATGCACTGTGCAACTTTAAGGAGGTGAAAACAACAAGAATCGTGACATCAAAACAGACCTGCAATTGTCTACTTTCAATTAAAAAAAGAATTGTTAATCGACATGAATTTGTTTTTTAAAGGAATTTGAAATTTCTTGTTTTCATTAGATTTCAGCGTTTGACGAGAAACTTTGGAGAGAACATCCTTTTTTTAAAACACTTCATGACAGTGTTATTTTTATCTGTTCAACTTTTTGGTGAATGAATATGATCTAAAACAAGGATATAATGTCTTTAGGATAAAAAAAATTACGAGGCTTACATGATTAAAACAATGAGGACCAGTGTCTTTTTTAATATTTAAACCAACCCTCCAAACGAAGAAATACAGTAGTTTGACTTACTCTGACACTTTTGGATCACTCACAGAAGATGAAGCTTAGTATTTCTCCTCTAGACTAGCTGCATGTGCCGTTCTTCTCAAGAGTCCTAGCCAGTAGGATTGTCTTTTCTTGATTCTTGCTCACTCAACAATGTTTTGAGTCCAAGATGTTTTGCCTGTAATCCGTTAGAAAAGAAAGACGGCTTCCAGAAGCAGCAAATCACGTAAAACAGAGCCGACTGCCTATCAGAGAGCCCTCTATCGCCACATATAATAAAAGGTCTACAACAGAAAAAGACATCATTGGAAGGCTACGATTGGCCACGCAATGACGGATAGTTTCGTCATTGGCAGGGAAAAAGGTATTGTTGATAATTGAATGTTACACCATAATTTAAAAGAAATACTTTTTTTAAATTTTCAGTATCACGGATACAACGGAAATTGTTTATGCATTCTTGGTGAAAACCCATGCGCGCACACATATAAAATTATACAATCATTTGTGTAAGTTACTACTAAACAGTTTTTTTAGTCTGGATGCTTTAGTGCTTTAATGAGAGAGATGACACAGTTATGTCTGGTCCTTCAGGATGGTCCTGAAGATGTCCTCTAAAGGTGATGTCCTGTGAGGTGTTGATGACTCTTTGGAGGGACTTCCAATTTACTTCTGAACAGCATATGTACCATGCAACTAAGCATTATGTTAAAATGCAGTGATAAAAGGCTTCCAGCAGCTCTGCAGACAGATTGATGTTTGTTTATTTAGTGCACCAAATATATCTTACACTGGGCTCACACTGTATCCAGATCCAGCCACCGGAGACTTTTGTTTCTTGAAAAGTAATGACACAGCAATCCGTTGGGTCTTTCGAGCTGCGCAGATGTGGTACAGTCGATCCTTTTCGTTGGAAGAAACTTTTTTTGGTGAAGTTGTAAAAACCAAGCGAGCGCTAGTGAAGTGCATCTGGCAGTTTTCTAAATAAAAAACATTTTAAAGTACTACTAATAACATAAATAATTCAAAATGATATAGATGCGACTGTATACACAAACAAAAATAAACGTCCCGTGCTTACCCATTATGTGGCGGAAAATCAATCAGAAAAAGGGGTCACATAAAATAAGTTAAAAAAAGTTGATTTAATATTTAGCTCCGATTTAAGTTTCTTTTATTGACTGATTTAACTTAATATTTGAATTTTCACAGTCTTTTAGATACTTTTCAAAGCTTGATTCATGACTGGTATGTTCCACTTTGCTCGGTGCTGGGTTACACAATTTACCTACACAATTAATCTTTAATTTGTCTTAATGTGGAGGATTGGATGTGAAATTGAATGCTATAAATGTCACCTACAAATCCTTCTTATGTTTGTTTTTAGCTCAGATTGAGGTTCCACTGCATGTTGTAATCCTGTAAGCCTGTTGGAGCGTGCAAGAATATCAGAATGAGACCATTTTAACCAGGTTTGGCTTGACTGTCGGGAGGATGGCTGAAGGAAAAGAAGTAGTCTTTTATGTTTTAGTGGAAGTTCTGGTTTCAGTTCTCAGATGAATTAAAAAAGATTGAGTGAGAGTAGAAGGCTCATATCTGTGGTGTTCCTGTATCAGTCTAAGCTGTTGTCAATCACAGCACACTGATGATATCTCTCAGAGAAGATTCCCCTGCTGCAACTTCCTGAAATTCAACTTCCAGGGCTAGTATAGGCACTTTTGTCTTTAATTCAGTTTTAATTAGGATTAGGGGTGTTACATCAGAGATGGGTTTAATTAATTCTTGAAAAAATATATAACGTGGCTAGCAAATTAAAGGGAAATTTTAAAGTCAGTTTTAAATGATAATTTAATCTTGTCTAAAGTTTGACTCGCCTCTCCAGTACCTTCAAATGTTTCTTACAGACTCACACCTAAGGCCTTGATTATATGACAACTTGGGTCAGAAAAGTGCATCATATTCACCTAAATTGATGAGATTTCACCTAAACAGATCAGTTAAATTTTAACTGTAGTACATATATTTTGCCAGCACACTTTCACTTTCAGACGGCCAATCACAGCACAGACAAAGCTGCACACATAGAAAAACCTGTCCAGTATTGATCATAAACCGCCTGCTGTGTACAGTGAACCCACCTCTCACGAGCACTGTTTTTTCTTAATAACGCCTTAAGAATGACTTAGAAAATTGGTAAAAAATCGTTCGCAGACAGGTCGTAGCAGGTTGTATGTGTCACTGTGGCCGTGACTTTAGTTGGTCAGGTAAGTTTAGGGTCACTGTCCATCATCAGTACTCTAAGGGAAGGACATTTTTGCCCAAAATCCCAAAACATGATGTTTCACTTGCCATCCATCAACGGGAGGTAAGTCACTCATTATTCTTGTCTTTCCAACCACCAATGATGAAGTGTACACCAAAACGTTCTACTTTGGTCTCACCTAACCACAAAACATTCTCTTTGACCATCTGAATCATTCAGATGGTCACTGAACATGTGTTAGAGAGCTTTTAGGGGGCGCTGCATGATATAAATCCGTAACAACATAGTGTGTTACTAACAGTATTGGTTATGATTGTCTCCCAGCTCTCTTTGGGTCATCGATGTGTAGTTCAGGGCCAGTCTCTTATCATCCCGCAAGATCAGTGATGCCCCACACAGTCAAATCTTAACATTGTCAGTAATCTTGTATTTCTTTTATTTTGCAATACCTGAGCCAAGAGTTTGTCTCTTCTCATCAGGCTGCTCCCAACTTTAGAGTAGCTCATACCAGTCTGCAATTTTGTCCTTGGTCTATTGAGGGTTTGAAGGTGTGAGCAGATAACAGGCTCAAGAAGTGCTATTATTACAGTTAACTTGTGGAGGATACAACAGCTTCTTAAAAAAGAAATAAAAGGCCCATGAAAAGAAGACATGAAAAGTCTGTTTAAGGTCTAAAATATCCGAAAGTGAGTGAAGCAAATATATTACACTGGAAACCTAAGCTGACCTTCTCTAATTATTTTTAATAAAAATGTTGTTCTCTTGGCAATATTTTTCCACACTATGGCATACAAAGCATACCATTATTTATTAAAGGTTGTATGGAGGATTTTTCAAATCCAACAACTGTTTGCTGTTTTTCAAATGATGCACATGTGTTTCCTCTCCCATGGCCACGCCCTTCACTGCTACTGGGCCAATGAGTTACTTAGGAACACTGACCGTTTACTGGACAGGTTAACAGGCCAACAGATAACGAGGTACCTCGTTATCTTTTGGTCAACATTTTACTGGCCTCATCATGTCCAGAGTTTATATATTTTTATAATTATTTTTTTGTTTACAAATCTATGCAACTGTTTTTGACCAAGCCATTTTTGAAAATCCTCCATACAACCTTTAAGCATGTATAGTTAATATAGCTTTGACTTCAGGTATTTTTCTGGAACTTTGTGGGTGACCTTTAACCTCCAAAAGTTAAAAGAGATTAGGTCTATAAGCCCATTGGCATTTGTTGTATAAATACCAGTTATAAACACATAGGAGCAGCAGTCATCAATGGCTTCTACTAAAATCAATAAAAAGTAATCAACATTTTATTTCTTAGCCATGTTGCCCAGTCCTACTTCAGTACACAGAATTCATGACACTATAGTATGCTAACAAGGCTTCTTATCCGTTAACCTGGTGGAAGCACAGATCTAAACAATAACATTCAGATCAGTCGGACAAACAAAGTACCAAAAAAGAAAAAAGTCCAACAACTTGCACAACAGTTCTGAATGTCACTCTGTCTTTGTCCTAAGGCTGTTGCTATCTAGCAGTCTGCTGTGGGTTCTTTGTGGATTTGAGGGAGCAGGAAAAAGAACCCTGACTCCCAGTGATTTGCCTGTCCTGACAGCCCATATTCTCTACTCTGAGGCCAAAACTCAGAAAACCTAGGCAAAACAACACAGTCTTTCATGTAGAATGGAGCTGGAGCTAGAAAGGCCTGTGTCTGCCAAAGTGGAGAGAGAGAGAGAGAGAGAGAGAGAGAGAGAGAGAGAGAGAAAGGAGGAGCAGAGACGGGCTTAAGTGTGTCTGAAGAACTGAGATTTCCACACATGACTGGTGATGTGGCAGAATTTCATGAGGTAAAGCATTTAGTAGCTGGTTCAAATCCTGTCTGAGCGCTTTACTGTCTTGGAAAGATGAAAAAACTTTATATTGACTCTTGAAAGATTTGTACTTACGGATATGCTAACCAGAGATCAAAATGTAGTTTTACTTACACTATAAACATAATATTTGCTAGTTGATAAACAAATTAAACTGTTGCAACACTAACTATTGGTGACTCCAGGTGCTACAATAAATAAAAAAAAACTCTTTTAACGTTTAACAAAAGCTAAAAAAGGAAAAAATATTTATAAATATTAAATCATAAAAATAGTAAAAGAAGTTGTCTGGTTTGTCAACATATCACTAACCAATCAGAGAGCTAGACTGAGTGACTTATACTCAGGAGAGAACAATATATATAAATAAAAGTGAATTTATGAATAAATATTAAGGTATTATGGGTTCTAACCAGACTGGACACGCCCTGCTTAAAATTTGGAATTTTATTATAAAATCAAATTTGTATTCATACCCATTTGAACCTGCAATCCATAATTACTAAAACTGTGTTACCAATTTCTTTCCAGGATCTGTATATCCTAAAGACCAGCTAACTCTTTCCCTTTCACAGACAGAACACTCTTTAGTCTTTTATTATATGATGTGAATTACAGATCCGCCAGCAGATGTCGTAAGTGGGTGACCACTAGGACAATGACAATCACCCAAACAGGAACCAGGAAGAGGAATAGAAGTGGAGCAAAGTTGACACGAAACAGCTGTGAGGAGAGTGTTGCTCAAAGTTGGGATCAAACATCAAGCTGTACAACTATAACTAAAACATCTCAGGTGAGTGTACTTGCAGCATAGCTTTTAAATAAAGATTTACATGTTTTATCTTTTTTAATGCAGATGAAATGTCACATCTGGTTAATAACTAAAATGTGTGCTTTAATGTTGCAAATTTCTCAAAGAAGTGGCATCGTGTTTTATAGCATTTTTTTGTTGTTGTTTTAATACCATTTAAAACAATTCATGCAGATTTAGGAAATAGAGCCTGGGTGTGACACAGGTCTTTCCGTTGAAATGTTTACAATACACAACCAGAACATACAACCACACTTTCTTATCTTTGTGATTTTTACTGCTTTCATTAAAGGGCTGGAGATAATAAAGAAGAAAAATAACACGGCTTAAGTGGGTCATATATAGTTTCAGAATAAATATTTATTCTGGTCTCGTAGCAATACTGTTCACTTTGTGTTCAAACATTGTTCAAAGCTTTTAAATTTGTTTTGTTTCTCTTTTGGCAGCAATGGCGGCTGTGAGTTGTTCTCTGTCTGAGGAGCAGTTCTTGTGCTCCATCTGTCTGGAGATCTTCACCGCTCCAGTCACTACACCATGTGGACACAACTTCTGTGACGTCTGCATCAACAAACACTGGGACAGCAGCCGACAATACAACTGCCCAGTCTGTAAGCAAGACTTCATCTCAAGACCACACTTAAAAGTCAATACTTTCATGTCAGAGATGGTCTTTGAATTTAGAAAAGAACCTCAAGCTGAAGAAACCGTAAGCTCTGAGTCCAAGTCTGCTGCTCCAGAAAAAGTTGAGGTGGACTGTGTGTCTTCTGCTGCAGGAGAGGTGGACTGTGACCTCTGTCCAGAGCCCAGACTCAGAGCTCTGAAGTCCTGTCTGGTGTGTCTGGCCTCGTACTGTCAGAGCCACCTGCAGCCCCACCTCACAAACCCTCGTCTGAAGAAGCACCAGCTGATCCAACCTCTAACCAACCTGGAGGAGCGCATCTGTCCTGAACATGACCGACCGCTGGAACTGTTTTGTAAGGACCACTGCCATTTTATTTGTCTGCAGTGTGTTTCTGCAGACCATAAAGACTATGAGACAATTCCCCTGAAGGAGGAAGGTGAGGAGCAGCAGGCTGCATTGAAGAATCAGATTAAAGAAAGACTTCTGAAGATTGATGAGATCCGGTTCTCAGTGGAGCTCAGTCAGAGAAATGCAGACACAGAAATAATAGAAGGTCTCAAAGTCTTTAATGCTGTGATGGAGTGTGTTCAACAAAGTCAGGACAAGTTCAAACAGAGCATTGTAGAAAAGCACAAGAAGAATGAGGAGGAGGCAGCTCAGCTGATAGAGCAGATCCAGACAGAGATCTCTGAGCTGGAGCAGAGAGGAGCTGAGATGGAGCAGCTCTGGAGCTCTGGAGACCATCTGCACTTTGTACAAACCTTCACTTCAGTCAAACCTGCTCCACAGCTCAACGACTGGACAAAAAGAAAAATCTATTCAACATACAATGGAATGCTGGCTGAAGCTATGGTCGCATTGCGGGACAAAGAGCTTAGTCAGGAGATAAAAAAAGTTTTTGTGGCTGACTTGAAAATAATTCAGAGTTATGCAGTAAATGTCACTCTTGATCGAAATACAGTACATCCAAAGCTTAGGCTATTAAACTATTCAACAAAAGTAGAATATACCGATAAAGAAATGTACTATGATGACCAATCAGAGAGATTTTCCTCAATGCCCCATGTTTTAGGACGGCAAGCTTTCTCTTCAGGCAAGTTTTACTTTGAGGTAGCTGTCAAAGGGTCAAAGGAATGGAAAGTGGGAGTGGTCCAAGAGTCAGTACAAAGAAAAGGCGACATTCAAATTAAACCTTGGAATGGATTTTGGGTAATGGAATGGACCGATGTAAATTACTGGCCTTGCAAAGTTGGCGGTAATACAGTTTATGAAAGATTCATGCCTAAAAAAATTGGAGTGTTTGTGGATTATGAGGAGGGCGTGGTTTCTTTTTTTGATGTACATTCGGCAGTTCTTATTGACTCTATAACCAACTGTTCTTTTACTGGGGACCTCCTGCCATTGGTAAGCCCAGGTGATAGCTATGGAGCCATGCAAATTACATCTGTGGAGCGGCCCTAAGATGTTAATTCTGTTGTATTTGTATCTGATTTTCAGAATCAGAAATAAGTACTGTAATTTCTGCCCTATTGAGCGCACCTGAATATAAGCCGCACCCACTAGATTTAAGTAAGAAAAATTATAAAGTACATTAATAGGCCGCACTTAGTAAGTCTATGAGAATCTATAATTTTGCTGCACTGCCTTATAAGCCGCATAGTTCAAAGCTTGTGAAAAAAGTAGCGGTTTATAATCCAGAAATTACTGCATTTAAATCTATAGTTACTAGCTTCAACAAGTCCTTTGTCAATTTGTTATTAATATTTACATTCAATTTTAGCTTCAAGTATGACTTTGGAACAAATTTTGAAAACAGAAAAGTGAAACTGACATGTACCACCCAAGCACAGCCAATCAAAATGCTGCTTTCTATAAGAAATAAAATTGTTTATTATTAGATTCATACAGTACACACAAATGCTGCCTTTGCTACTATTTGGTGGAAAAGAATGTTTTGTTATTTACACAAAAAAAGTTTTTAAATCATAAAAAACAGAAACTACAAATTATGAATGTTTATATCTGCAAGAACTGTTTTAGACATAGAGTTTCAATAATTGCTGATGCATACTGTTGTGACAGGAGGCAAGCACAATGTGTAGTCTTGCTTTTCATATTTTTATTTATTTATCCTAAATAAGTAGTGTGGCTTAAGGCACAAGTGTGGTTTAAAGTACAAGTGATGTAAATGACCAAAACGGAATTAGTCAACAAATTATTGAGATAGCAGCAGAGTAGAAGGTACGTTAATTAGCATACCTGTAGATGTAAAAGTTTAAATCAACATTTTCCAATTATTTGAGTAAAATGTGTTTTTGCCTCAACTGCTGAGTTGTTTTTTGAATGTAGTTTATGTTTTATACATGGTCTGAGATATGAAAGACCCCCTTTTAGTCAACAAATCAATCTGTAGAACAGGTTTTTTTAGTCAATCAAGAAAGTCTTTGATTCATTTTAGAAAACAAAAGAATTTTACAAAACCGTACAAAATGCTTGATAAAAATAAAATAATTCTTGCAATAACCAAACATACACAACTTTAGTCATTTCTTTTTCTGGGTTGACACCAATTTAATGATCACAAATCATTAAGAAATTGGTAGCCATCTTGTGTATTAAGTGTATTATAGGTTAACTTAATTATTATAGTGTGTATTATAACTTAATTATTGCTTAAATCTAAATATTTGCTTGTTATATAATTGGTAAAATGCAATGTAAATAACTACTTATTTTCAATGTAAATAACTACTACTAAATACTATGGTCACAGCATAGAGAAGAGGCTGATGGGAAATTGTGTTTAAAGAGCTGCTATACTGTACAATGAGCTGCTTTCTCTTAGCTCCGGTGAGCACACCTACCATCAATGAACACGTCATTTTCTGTTTGTGTTGTGAAAATGCAACACAGTATCACTGACATGCGTGTGTAGCGTATCATGAGCATGTTTCAAGTCCTTTTTGTGTGGTGCCTATATTTGATGCTGTGAAAGTGTTAAATAGAGACGTTAATATGGGTTGAAGCCACATAGGGGCATTTTCTTTGGGGTTTAATGGCTAAGTTTAAGTCTGAAATTATAAAAATGGTTTGACTTGGGTCTAGTTTTTTACAACTATTTCATTAATATTACAATATAATAAAAAAAATTGCATCTATCATGGAAATAAATTCAAAAAATACACAAAACATACACAAAAAAGGAGAAATTACATGGTTTTGCATACACATTTACATGCATTTAAACTTGCATGGAATATATAACGCTTTTCAGTGGGATCAGGTGACAAAGTGTCATAATAAACTATCATCATATTTAACATTTTTGAATCTTGGATCTATCATGTAGTTACTTTTGAACATCAAAAACAAGTAATTTGAAACTTACATCTAACGGGGTTTATCAGTTCTGCAGTTTTGTAAAGGAAGTCAATAGACACGTTTCTATTTCTAAGTCTTTTTAGATCAGTTTTGTTTTTTACAATGAACAACATGTAAATAATTGATCTACAATTTATTGCTACATACATGGAAAAAACACAATAGGTCTCCTTTCATTCACTGAACTATTACATATTACTATTATTACAATTGAAAGCACTTTATAATTAAATGTCTGACTGGAGGATGCGGAAGATGTATCGCCTCACTGTAACAGACTGAGATGGAGCGAGGGGGCAGATGGGCTTGGTCTCATGTTTAATGCATAGACACAGTGTGCTCCTGGGGGCCAGCTGGGGTCCCGACTGGAGAGGGGCCCCACTGACCCCAGATCACATCACACATTCAGCTGTGGACACCATCTCCACATCTGTCCACTCACACTATTGTCAGATTTACATTCACTGAGATATCTGCAACTATCTATCTTGTGTATATTGTATGCAGCTAAAATAGACAGGTTATCCATTTTTGTTTGCATCAGAATCAAAATCACAATCAGAGTTATTGCCATTGTCATAGAATACAAAGAAATTTACTTTGAGATTTGGGCTGCAGCGTCTGTGCGCGCCGCCACATGCTGATCCAAAAGTTAAATACAGCTACTGAACGTGTGAAGAGGAATATACTGTAGAGACTGATAATAAAAATATGACTAAAGGGTAAATATGAAAGACACAATCACTTCGTTGTCCAAAATTAGGACAATCCAATCTCATGCCCCACCCCTTCCCAATTTCAAAACTTTTATTTCCAACCGTTTAAAAACATGTAAGATGGCAAACGCAGCTTTTTGAACAAATCAAAACATATCAATTCCATAAAACCTGAGCAGCAAACCGTGTTGAGAGCCTTCATATACATATTTACAATAACATCTGGTTTAGCGTGTCACTGTTTTGGTGTAATTTCTGGGTTTTCTGTGATTGGTTGACTTAGCGCTCGGAAAGCCCGCCCTCAAAATTGAACCCTGGTGCTCTGATCCCATGACTTTGTAAAGCTGTCTGTTAAATTGTGTAGGGACTGGCTGGTCAGGCAATAATTATGATTTTTATTTTGATACTTTATGTTATAGAAACATAATCTGATAAGATGTAAAAAAAAATTACAGGATAAAAAATGATATGCTTATACTGCAGAAATGCTCAAATGAGTCTGGATGATTTATGAATTTGAAAACATAAACTCTCAATGATATCACAAATTTGGGGAATCTGTCAAATGGTGTGGTTAGACCTGCTCACTACTCTCTTTCACTGCACCGGCGTGAGTATGAAATATTCAGGATTAAGACTGCACATTTATAACTGTCAGTCTCAGCTCTTCTACTGAACTAATGAGACGTTACATCAGAGTCTGTTTGCTGTCATTATTCCCTCTACATGAGTCATCATTCTGAAATATAAAAAAGACACACAGGAACCAAGCTAGTTCATACAAGAACATGATCATGAAATTCTTGGCTGACTAAAAACATAACATATTTCAAATATGACTGTATTTGACCAAAGACACGTTCTACTGATCGATTAGTTGGCCTTTTCAAAATTAGTAATACCTTATGGACCTTAATTAATCACTAATACATAATGATTTATATGATTAGTTGACCATAATGATGAACGAGTTTTTCAAATGTTAAAAAGATGTAATACATTTTCAAATCCTTCTTATTCTAAAGAGAAAAAAATACATATTTTGAACACCACTGAGTTTTTGACAAATCTGTATGCAGTGTTGGGGAGTAACGGAATACATGTACCGCCGTTACGTATTCTGAATACATTTTATGAGTACTTGTATTCCGTTACAGTACGGCTTTCAAACGAGGTATTCAGAATACAGTTACTTTTATAAAATCAATGGATTACATTGCATGCAAAAATAAATGTAGACACATTGTTAAAATCACCACAGAAAACCAATGCGTAATGTTTTCACAGCAGCAGCTTGACGCGCTGTCAGTGTCTGTGCCGCCCGCACTGCTTCACAGCCCTTCAGGGGCACAGAAATAACAGTGTCCAATCAGATCTGGCGTTGTACAGGGGCCTGCAGACAGACTGACCAATCAGATTGCCCCTTTATGGACAGGTACATAAGAAGTTTGTTGATGGTTGTCTCCGGTTGTATCATCTGTTCAACTTTTTCGGGACTTTATTTACGATAAAAAAAGAGAAGACGCAGCGTTTGGATCGTTCATTTTAAACTACGGATGGGATTCGTTTTTCAAAGAGGAATAGTTTGTTTTCGCGATGAAAACTTTGACGAAACTTTCACAACAAGTGCGGCGGACTGTTGGCAAAGGATTTGTGACACAGGAACATGCTCTACGGACGACACGATGAATGAACTGTTGTTGGACTAAACCCACGATGAGCACACGCGTGGAAATCTCAAGTAAACTCCTCCTCTCGGGACAGCCGGTGAGTGTGATTTAAACAGCGCGTTAATGTGTTCAGAAGTTATTATAACGCTTGTTTACGTGGAGATGCATTACTAGCATTACTTAACAGAAATAAGAATTAAGAAGAAACACGAAAACTTTGTAATTTCACGTTAAAATTAACACCTAATTTGCATTTCAAAATAAAAAGTATTCCAAGTATTCAGAATACAGTACAAAAATTTGCCAAGTAACGGAATACAATACAGAATACTTTTCTGACCAAGTATTCAGTATTCTGTAACGAAATACATTTTCAAAGTATTCTACCCAACACTGTCTGTATGTAATAATGACTGAAAATGTTGACTTTCTAATGTTTTTTGAAAGCTTACAATACATTGTTTATTTGTATATGTAAATAGCTCTTTTTAAAGCATTTTGTTTTACTATATATGATATTCTGGACATTCTGTTTTTGCATATCTTCAAAACAACATTCTTGATGTCCAAAATTTGATATATCGCCCAGTTCTAAGCACTCCATGACTCATGAATAAACTAAACGATTAACAGAGGGCAGTAGTCGACCAAAGAAATTGCTGTTCGACAAAGGACTTGTCCCATCAACTAATTAGTCGACTAAAAAGGGGTAGTGGCTAAAGCGCTGAAATTAAAAAGCAGCTTTTGTTTTGATCATTTATCTGGCCCAAACTGAGCTTGAAAAGACTAAAATTCCTTAAAAGTTCATGCCAAAACAACAACGTATAGTAAACACCAGATTTATACCAGAAAAGCTATGTAATGCACAAAACTCAACCAGCTGAGCAGAATTAAAGTAAAGACAATGTTTTTCTTTGCATTTAACCTTCCACGGACACACTATTGACTAGATCTGCCCTTAGCCTCTCGGTGAAAGTGACTGGCAGCTGTTTACGCTTGGTTTAAGCAGAGGTCAGATGAGGTCGGATGTGTCCTATTACTCACCGTCTTCTCCTCAGTCACTGTCAAAGTCACCTTTTCGAGCCCAAAAGTGTCACGCTAATACTCCTTACATCCCTACCCATGGATTCATACAATTTGTGTCAAACATAAAGCAACGTGGAAGTGACGGTTTTGTCTGTGAGTGCTTTGACTTTGCTTCAGAAAGTTGCCATTATCTACGTTCAAGATTTGCTAAAGTATGAAACTGAAAGTATGTATTCACAATATTAACTTGGGTTTGTTTAATGCCACGTAATGGTTGGACCGTGGTAACTAATGCTGCATTCAGACCGGACAGCGTTTGTCCGTCCAAATTTGGCGAATTTATTCATGAAGCTGTCGCCCCAAAGCGCATCATTGCTGCAAAAACCTGTATTGAACTTCGATTTGAGTTCTTCCACAGTGTCCATCTGGAACTTAACTCACTGAAAGCTTTTGGGAAAAGGTGGGATGTTTACTGAAATATGTTGAGCTGATTGGGGGTGAGGCCTACCTTATTTGTGCTTAGCCAATCACAGCAACAAATTGTAATGGTGTATCCAATGTCCATGTGGGATAGTAGAATGCGTATTTTTTCCATGTGTTTGTTCTAGAATGCATGTTTTCCATGCGTTTGTTCTAGAATGCGTGTTTTTTCCATGCGTTTGTTCTAGAATGCGTGTTTTTTTCCGTGCGTTTGTTCTAGAATGCGTGTTTTTTCCATGCGTTTGTTCTAGAATGCGTGTTTTTTTCCGTGCGTTTGTTCTAGAATGCGTGTTTTTTCCGTGCGTTTGTTCTAGAATGCGTGTTTTTTCCATGCGTTTGTTCTAGAATTTGTGTTTTTTCCATGCGTATGTTCTAGAATTCGTGTTTGTTCTAGAATTTGTTTTTCCATGCATTTGTTCTAGAATTTGTGTTTTTTCAATGCGTATGTTCTAGAATTTGGGTTTTTTTCATGCGTATGTTCTAGAATGCGTGTTTTTTCAATGTGTTTGTTCTAGAATTTGTTTTTTCAGTGCGCTTGTTGTAGAATTTGTTTTTCCATGCGTTAACCCTAACGCAGAATTTGAGTTTTTTCAATGCATTTGTTCTAGAAATTGTGTCGTTTAATGTATTTGTTCTAGAATAGATTTTTTTAAATGTATTTGTGCTAGAATTTGAGTTTTTTAACATGTTTTGTCTAGAATTTGTTTTTTGAACATGTTTGTTCTAGAATTTGTTTTTTATTGTATGGAGGATTCAGAATGCCACAACTCAATATATAAATACAGCAAATAAATAAATATTTAAATATGCAATTAAATAAATATATTTTAAAATAAATAAACAAATACATTTTAAAAGTACAATTACAGATTTAAATTAATAAAAAATATTTAAATATGTTATAAATTTTGAATTGTGTACATGTCTCATATACTGCTCTTCTTTTAAAAAGAAATGACTTCGTATTTCTGCTAAAACTGCATCAAAAGCAGCAGAAAACACATACATCAGGCTGCTGGAAGGCCAGATGATTTATCACGAGTTTGTGAATTCACAAATATTGAGAAAGAAACCATCTGGCTGGCCAGGTTAACAAAAACAGGCATCAAAATGAATTGCTTTTAAAGACACTTATCAGTGTTCCCACATTTTGTATTTAGAAAACATAATTACTTAATAGCACAACTTCTCACTTCTCCTCATACAGCAGTGGCTTAAACACGTCAATGCATATTCATAACATATCCCATATTGTTTGTTTGTTTTTGACAGTAGTTATTGTCATACACATAATATGAATTTGTGTTATACTTTACTGTCATTGGCTATATTGTGATAAAAATCAAATTGTGAGCTCATTCTCATCTACTTTTCTTTATGATCAGCCTTTCTCATGATCTGCTGGATTCAACCAATCCCAGGAAAATTTTCTGAATACCCAGAAGATGTTGCGATAAAATTGAAATTGTGATTGAGATCCAAGAAAATCATGATAGCCCTTTGCCAAAAATATTGTCCAATCCAAAGTTTTCCATATCAACATTAAATGACAGTTTCCTTTTGACCTGGACACACAAATACCATCGGACAAATGCACAGACATCCTGTAGTAATAGCAGAGTAAAGCTGGAGGAAAAATGGCTGCCTCACTTTCACTTTCCTCCTGTCTTTAGTGAAGAAGAGAGGTCAGACCTGAGCTTGTCAATCATTGCCCGCTCTGTAGTCGCCGCATGTCTCTGCTCTGGTGCACCCGGACGATTTAGCTGGTGAATTAAACATGCCTTTCTCAAGAAGAGAAATAAGTGGCAGACAGGGAACAGAAAGAGCAGCGTGGCAAAATGAATAATACTAATTTTTGTACGTTTCTTGGGGTTCATGTATTTTCAATGTATTATATATTAAGAGAGTGTCCATTTTAAAACCTTAGACTAACCCTAACTTGCAGTCATTAAAAAGACTTTTGCTTACCCCGAGAATTTTGTTTTTACTCCAAAACTTTGAACTACTTTTGTTCCACTCTATAGCAGGTTAATGAACAGAATAAATGTGAAATGTGAGCTTCAGTATCTAGTAATCTAGCATTATCTTTAAAATCCTCCAGCTATCTTTACAAATAAATAAATAAATAATGTCCTCAGCAAAAAGATTAGTTTACATGTTTTGCTCACTTACGTAATGCATTCTTCTTAGCCACCAAATTGTTCCTGACAATGTGTTCTAAGTTTTTTTCACAGCAGTTAGGGAGCTAGATGTGTTGGTTATGCTAACAGCAGTTAGTTAGTTACAATGCTAACAACAACAATGGACGAATCTAGTGGATTTTGGTGAACAAACGGGACATTATTAGATGGACACAGGACATTGCAGACTAATTTCTACCTAAATAGTTATTAACAATGTATTGTGTTAGGGAGAATTGATATTAAGTTATTTTATTGGAAAAACTTGTATTGTATTGTCCCTTTAAGGAGAAAAAAGTAATGACTTAAACAGTGGGTGATTCAAAATTATGATCAATCTGAGAGAAGTTTGTTTAGAAGAATGTTTTTCGGCTTTCTATAACGGCTTACCTAATTTTCTGTTTATTCAAAATTTTCTGTAGAGTTGTGGTTGGTTCTATTTATTTTCAGACTAAAGTCCCTTTTTCCTATTTTAGCTGCATTTTGAGCTCTTGCAGGAGAAAATGCCCTTACTGACTCTTGACTCTCATGTGTTTTTGCCACTCAGTGCTAACACTGCTCTAATGTCATCTGCACCGTATCTGAATGGGCTGAGAATCGGACAGTTACTCGGGATTTGGTGCGATACATAGATACAGTCGGCAACGTTTCATATTTGGGGGCTTGACCTGCGGTGGGGGAAAGCTTCTCATGGCTCACAGTGTTTCAGTATGGGAAGCTAAACTGTTAACCTTATATCAACAAAAATTAAGTGTATTTTTGGATAACTAATTCAAGTCAAGTCACAACCATGTTTAAACAGAGGGTGTTATGTCAGAAAAGTCAACAGAAAGTTCAAAAAAAAGACACTAAAAAACCCCAGGCGGAGCTAGCATCACGTTAGCATTTAGCTCACAGCTACCATTAGCATTGTTAGATATTTTTACATAGTTGGAAGGTTGAATAACATTATTTATTTCCATGTCTTCGTATCTATATTTGACACAAAATATCTCCCAAAGTCCACATTTGCTGTTGTAGTTGTTGAGCAGTGACTGATAAAGCTGTTGTTCTGATTTACTCCCCATGTTAACTTTCCCCCACAGAGGTCCGTTAGTTAGGGTGACCAGATTTGGATGATCAAAAAGGAGGACACATAGAATAACCACGGATCGAACACTTTTACTATGTTTTTAAACATATTATATCTAACTCTGTAAAAATAAAACTTATTGAGCTGTTATGTTTAACATTTAATAATTTAATTAAATAATGTTAAACTTCTTAACACCTTTAACATCTGCTATGTTAAAGCGGTACTCTGTAACTTTCTGGGGGTCAATGACACAGTTCAGTAGAAATGGAAAGTAAAACCATGTTATCCTCTGAATGAGGATAAATAAAGCCTTCAAAGATTTAGCTAAAGGAACAGCTTTTCTATAAAAACAAACAAATAATGTTCATAAAAACTCTTCTGTGCTGCAATTACATTGACAAAGTTGTTTTGATTCTGTTAATAGAACATCAATGCAGTTTGTTTAATAATGCAAAACTTGAGTTACTTTGCACACCAGACATTCTGCCTCGAACGAGTCCCGACCTGGACAGAAACTGGGATATTTTTTCAACAAATCTTCTGTAAATGTAGCTCGTTTTATGTTTTGATTTGTAATGCGTGGTGTACGTGAATGCATGCGTGCTGTGGTACAAGAGTTTGGATTCTGGACCCGAGCCCGGACCCAGCCAGGCCCAGGTCCGGGCCGGGTCAAGACTCAGAGCCGCACTGAACATGTGCGCTTCGCAGATGACTGACAGCTGCGTCAGAGCGAAACCACTGCGGTGAAAGTATTGTTTGAAGTCGCCAACTCCACGGCGTGAGAAGGGAAGGTGCGTTTGCTGCGCGCCATGGAGGATGGGAGGGAGAAAGACGAGCGAGAGAAAGCGCGCACTTCACGCTCCAACACATGTTACGTGCGCGGGGGAAAAGGAGAAGAGGGAGAGAGAGAGAGATGTGAGGTAGCGGAGAAAGGCACTCAATGTACGTAGTGCGTGCCCACGTCGCTCTTCCTCTGTATTTAAGGTTTAAAGGCTTGCAGGTTAAAAAAGAGGCATTTATTAACAGGCACGAAGACTAAACGACGGCGCTGCCTGACTGACAAATGTAGTGGAGAGGGACAATATGAAAATCCCGGACATTTCGTCTAATTTTCAAAATTCCTCCCGGACGTTTTTTTAGGTCTCAAAAGGAGGACATGTCCGGGAAAATGAGGACGTCTGGTCACCCTACGTTAGTGGGCGTGGCCTTTGATGCCGACTGTATCTATGACACATAATTCAGAATGTGAGATTACCTCAATGTTGAGATAATGCAACTTTTTAAAGAACTAAAGACAACAATGATTTATTTTACAGTATCTAAAATGGTGCACTTGTATGTCTCTCAATCTGCTTCTTAGAAAATTCACTATTACTCACAACAACTGCCACCTTAACAGGACTAAACCAGAAAGACTTTACTACTATCTTTGAAGGGGAAACATAATTCAACTTTTTAGCAGTGCAGGAAAAAAAAAGGTCTCGCTCAATAACCCCAAAACACATCTGCTACTCAGTTAAATTAATGACAGTGTGACCAATTATCCCAACAGCTGTGTGGGATTATGACAATGACATCTCCATCACTCAGTCTATTTTTAACTCCATTTTGACTTTTATTATTGAATATAACTTAAGTTGGTCAGTTTCACAAAAGCACTAAGCTGTAGAGAAACAAAAGGTTCTCAAATTGACACTAAAACTTTCTTTTTCAAGCCACTGTTTTGCTTTTTGTTATGAATGTTTTTTTTTTCTACTGTACATAGTTCATCCTTTCAAAAGCTACTAGAAGTATTAAAAAGTTCAGAATAATTACTTGAACTGCACATATCTCTATGGATTTTTCCGACACTGGTATGACGACTATTGTTGAAAATTGGCCCCTGTATAATAGTCTGTCATCAAGTGATACAAAAGTGAGCTGCCTGCTTCCTGGAAAAGCTCTACTCTGCAATTCCAAAGAGCACTTGTCACTGTATGAAGAAAAGTGAATATCATTAATCAAAAATACCATTTGCTCCACGCTAAATTCTTCATATTTCATTTAAATAGTGCCAACGCAAGTCCTTTGTCACTTTCTTTTTAACAAGAGATACTCAGAAATCAAACAGTCAGCTGTGGATAATAGAGGAAATATGTCCAGGAAAAGGACGCTTGTAGGAATAAATTAGGCAGCAAAATATTGTATCAAGGGAATTTAAGTGGCAATTGACTTTTGTAATGGAAGTGTGCCCTTGTTGCGTGGAGCCCATTAGATACAGTCAATATTTTCATTTTGGAAACACCTCAGAAACGCCAATCTGTGCTCGCAGCAGCCATCTGCACCGGAGGAAAATGAGCCGTGAACAGGAGCAGCGTCAGGTGCACCGGAATATCAGGGTTTCAATGCTGTGACAAATTAGGACTAATCTAACCTTTGTTCCACAGGACACAGACTAGCTTTAGGCAAAAAAAAGAAATTATAATAATATAGTAAGTAGATGAAAAGAAGGTTGGGTTCAGGGATGTATGTTTGTCTATGTCTTAAAGGAGAGCTACTGTGTTTCTGTTGCTGGATTTCAGATTAGATTTTGTTTTTGTAATGGGTCTAATCACCCCAGAAATCACCACTTTTTTAAATTGATTAAATTGTGTTTTTTAAATATCTCATGGCAAGGTACAATGTTGTTAATCACTTGGCCATCAATCTGAATGTGAACCCACCAATTATGTATTTAGTAACTATGACATAGGTGGATCAGTAAATTACATTTGTCAATGTAATGTAAACAGGTCCTTTGACTTCTTGTTCAAAACTGCAAAATTGATGAGTTATTCATTCATTTTAAAATTTAACGAGCAGCAGATTTTAGAGGAAATCAATTGTTTGAAATCTATTTTTGCAAGGTTTTAACCTTGTTGTAACTTTCTTCTCTCATCAGTAGTTTACTAAAGTTGAATTAAGAATGAATCATGCATGTTTGAGTAATCTTGTTTTGTTCTGCATGTGATGATTGAGTGCTCAGAAAAGCCCTGTCCCAACCGCCCACTTGTTTGCATTTAATTATGATTATTTAAAATATTCAGATTCATAGTAAACCGTGTCATACATCCACACTGCTGCTTGTTACATTCAAATCTTACAACAAAGAGCCAGGGCTTATCAGTTCTGCAGTTTTGCACAGGAAGTTTATTTCCTAAAGACATAAAAAAAAACAATAGTTGCCCTTTAACTTACTTTTTTTTTTGAGGGATATTTGTTACATCTACATCTTTTTTTTTTTTTTTTTTCGGAGTAATCACAAGTAAATACAGATAAGTGGGTGGGGTTAGGTGGTAGATGAAAACAGGAATTTTCTGAGACAAGACAAGATTCTTCCGAAATGTATGGAGAACAATGTTTAGCATAGGGCTGGGCAATATGGCCAAAAAATATAATCTCGATTTTTTTTTGACTACTTTGGACGATTTCGATTTTAATCGATTTTATTTGACGTCATCGATGACTACTGTTTTTTATTATGATTTCATAATGTTTTAACACATCTATAAAGAATGAGAGGTAAGTTAAATTTTGTTTTAAATGGCAACCAATGAGCCTCCTTGTTTCCTGCTTGTCATGCAAATAATGTCATTTAATTGTAGGGTGAAGTAGTGACCATTTCCACTTTTTATAAAATATTCAAGAAGCAGGAAAGAAAACCCAAGGACACCCTGAGCAACTTTAGAAATCACTAATAGTTTGGCAATATAATTCTTGTCATTTTGAATTTTCAACATTATCAAAAATAAATAAAATGCCAGAGGATGATCCCAGCAGCACAAAGCGCTAGTGAGAAAATGTCCTTGCACTCGAAAAAGAAATCCCACCCTTTTCACTGTCTGCATTAGCTGTATACTGTAGAGTTAGATTTTGTACCTGTGCGTCCACCAGCAGGTGTCTCATCAGGGTCATAGACTTGTGCATGCCCTCCCTCTCTGGAGGACTGGGGCTGGAGTCCGGCTCCTCCTCCGGCTCCATGGGCTTCGGGGTGGGCACCATGAAGCTGGCAATCTGGTCATTCAGGCTGTTCAGTGACTGCACAGCTGCAACACACAATCAACAACCAATATAACAGGCTTAGCCGACAGATGGTGAGAATGTGGGCAAGTATGTCTTTAAATCATCTTTCATGTGATGTCTTTGCATTGACAGTAAGGAGATGAATAAAAGCATAAATTATGAAGACAACTCTGTGACTAGAATTTAAATTAGAAGTCCTAAAAAAACAAATAAGGGTGTAAAACAATAGACAAGACATGAGGCAAGATTGGGAACAAGATCACAATTAAGGACAATCTTGTAACAGTTGTGTCAATTCACTTCAATTTCATTTCTACTTCAACTTTGCAACTTAATGTAACAAGGGCAAACACAACAAGTGTAAAAACCACCACTAAAAATGCATTGAAAGTTGACCAGTCAACAGAATTACACACCATGTACTCCTACATCCTTTCCACAGAAAATAAACCGATGTAGTGAGTTATTATTCATTATGTAGAGCTACACGAAGCATCAAAAATAGTAAATAAAGAGCAGATGGCAGTGATATGCTGAATAAAACACTCTCATAAAACATCATTTAACTGCTGCGATCTCAAGGCACAT
This sequence comes from Mugilogobius chulae, assembly GCA_038363315.1. NCBI lineage: Eukaryota > Metazoa > Chordata > Actinopteri > Gobiiformes > Gobiidae > Mugilogobius > Mugilogobius chulae. The sequence continues at coordinate 45,863,112 of CM076409.1, read as the reverse complement.
AAAGTCTACCATAAAAGCTTTTAATAGGGATTTAATTCTTTGATACTTGGAAAGACTTGTGTTTACTACTCACACTTTTATACAAACATAATTGTTTGCTAAGAGATAACACAACTAGTGAAGCAGTAGGAATTTGGAACTTTCTAAAACTGGGATTGTAAAGTACACAGTATTTTGAGTTATATTTATTTAAAGCTGGAGTACGTGACTTATTTAGTTTCAAATTGATCAACTGTCTTTTACACCAAAAAGTATATTGTAAATGCAGTACTCTGTGACAAAATTAGAATGCTGTGAACCATATGTATCAAATAATAAAGCATTTTAGTTCTCATCAAAAACCAAAAGCAGCGCTCTGATTGGCTGCGCTTTGGAGGTTCCCTTCAGTTTCACTTTGCTAGTTGAAAAGAAATGTTCTTAAGACTTAAAAAATGTATGTACAAATGAACTATAAAAGCTGAAGGATTTCTTTGAGCTGGAGATTTTGTAATTGTGTTTTTTTTTTGTATGAAAATCAGGTACCGCAGCTTTAAAGGTGATCTAATGTATTGTTTCTTGTGTACTTTGTAATAAACTATAACATATGTCGATTAGTACAATATATTTTGTTCATTGCAAAACACAAAACATGTTTTACACCGGAATCTGACTTGTTTGAGTAACCGCAAGTAAGCACAGACAAGTAGGTGGAGATAGGTGGTAGGTGAAAACAGGGATTTTCTGAAATACAAGATTGTTCAAACATGCTTAAATCAATCCAAATACAACTGTAGATAACCTAATGATGAGAGAACATTGTGATTACAAGGTGGATTTTACATAATAGGTTCCTTTAAAACAATTAAAAAAACTCAAAACTCAAAAACATTCCTGTGTAAAATCTCATCTCATTTCTCTGTCATCACTATCTGAGTCGACTGTCCTTTTAGATTCCGTCTTCCTGTTTTCGTCCTCTCTCCTCCACTGTAGTGAACTTCCCAAACTCACACACTTCCTCGCTCTCTGCATTTTCCCATTATTCAAACTCTTCTAAAAGGTCAACGTTAAAATGTTCTGACCACACATGCTGCACTGGATACAGAGCAGTGAGAGCTGGGAAGTGTAATTACTATATTTGGCTGTTCCTGTTTAGCATAAGTGAAAGTGGTTATGTGAGATTGGAAAGTGTTTTATTATCCATTTAGGCTGTGTAAATGCATACGATTTTGTGAAATATGCAGCATTAAGAAACTGTTTGTGTTTATATTCAATGTGCAACTTGCAACTTAAAATAACCTGTCCTGAAAACAAGCATCTAACGTCTGTTTTAAGCACAGAAAAATAAACTGTTTCCAGCAAAAGCTCAATAATTCCACTGAGGAATTAAGAAGTTTTAGTAAGAGAAAAACAGACTCTAAAAACAGATTCATTCACAGTGTAGTTTGTTTTGTAAAACTTGAATAGGTTCTGTTCCCGAATGAGATGATGTGCCAAATTCAGATGATGGGCGAGAGCCAATTTTTCCTTTTAAAAAGTTTTTTTTTTTTTTTTAATGAAATATCTAAAAAGTTATTTCACTATTTTTAGACTCATTAACTCTTTGTAGAACAACAAAAATCTACATTTCAGTAATACTGCATTTTTAGCTGCCAAAATCTAAATTAGAAAAATACAACAGAAAAAAATGGCTAATCTGCTATTTTTCTTGTCAGGTTTGCAGAACTTCCATAGGAATACATTAGCAAAACAATATTAAAAAAAGAACAAAACAGTCCCAAAATAAGCCAATAAACTGCTGGGTCTATACTGGTAAATGTATCCATCCCTCTGAAGCTTTAAATAACATTATTTTCAGTATTTAACCATTTAAAATCTCTGTTGACCAACTGAACTGAACTAGCATTGACTTTAAATTAGTAGACGAGCAATCAGCAGCTGAACGACGCCATATTCCTCTGGTAGAGGTGATAACACAAATCATCTGAATACAATGACAGAAGTTGCATTTTTATAAAAAAAATAAAAAAAACTAGCTGAAACAAACGATTTCAGCAAAACCGTGAGCAAAACGGACTGATATGTGTCTTATGAAGCTTTATTTAACAAAATTGGCAATGTTATATTATGTTTCCCAAACTGATACATTCAGAGGCAAAGATGCTATTCAAACTCCATCCCTCGCTGATGTGTCCTGGACACTCCACAGAGATGTGAAGCTACGTGTACAACTTTCATCTGGAAATGTTTATGTCATTTTTCTGCTGTTTTCACTAGTGACAAGTAAAAGACAATATTTAGTGGTCATTAGAGTCTTAATGATTCACTTGATCGGAAATGTCTATGTGAAGTTCACTAGCCGTTTGCAGATTTATACACAAACTTAGTCTAAAATAAAACATTAAAAAGTCTAAACTCAACAGTAAATTGTAGTGAGGCTCTAAATGTGGTCGGTAGGTTTGTACCAGCTGACACTCTCCAATCTTTCATAACTTGAATATTTTGAGAACTAATGCTAACGGCTATAGAACAACAAACAAGAGAACGCACCGGAGTTCTTCAAAACATACCAGACTAGCTCAGATACTAAGTGTTCGATAGCATCAGAGTCGAACTGCACATCTACTAATTATATGTTTATGATGGCATGATCTCGAGCCTACCAGAGTTCAATTGCTGATGATTATGTAGATCATTATTTATTCGTTAAGTCTATGCATTTCAGATATTTATTACATTTTAAATAAACATCAACATCATAGCCTATAATATGAGGGCTTTGATAAAAGCTGTAGAGATTTACTATTTTGTATTATTGTCTGTTATGGCTTGTACTTGGTGATGGACGGGAGCTTAATGGTAACACACAGCAGGGAGGATCTTGACAAAGTCCGCATCAGTTTCTGTTTACCTCAGAAGTTTGAATTAACAGCAAGGATTCATGAAAGATAAACAGTTAACAGGTCTTTTGCTGCTCTCCCTCTCCTCCTCTCCACCACCTGTCTTTGAGATAAAGCGGCTGCAAAAACACAAAACGCATGCTTAGATCATCAATTATAAACTGGCGAAGAAAATGTGCAGTTTGCCATTCAGCTGTGCATAAATTAAAAGCCGTATGGTAATGAACAGATCTCTGGGATAGACTCTGAACCTGTTGAGATATAGAGAAGGTCAGAATTCTATGGTGGAATTTACGGTTTAATCGTCTGTAAACCTGTTTTGATCATATCTCTGTAATTGCTGGAAACATTGTATCTACACTAAACACCCCAGGGACATGATTGTTGTCAGTTGAAAGATATAAGATTAATATTGAAGGTTTGTGAATCTAATGTCGGACAAAAAACAGGATAAGTTTGTGGATTTCTAATTTAGATATTTCTTCTGAAAATCAGTTCATCTTACACAGGTACAGAAACTCGGCACTGCCAATCTCTAGTTTATCACAAGAACGTTTTTACAAAACTACATGAAATAATTACGTGATACAAAATCATTTTTAATAAGAGAAATTACATAATAACATAAAATTATGTATACATTTTTCATATACATTTTTTAGAGACTTGATTTAATATATTGCTGATTTGATACTTGACCTGATAAATTGGACTAAGACTTGTGACTCTACTTAGACTTGAAGGTCAATGACTTGGGACTTGACTTGAACTTGCCTCTTTGACTTAGGACTTGACTTAGACTTGTATATCTTTGATTAGGACTTGACTTGGACTTGTCTCTTTTTGACTTAGAACTTGGCTTGTTCTCTCCTTGATTTGGGACTTGTTTTGGACTTGTTTCTCTTTGACTTGGAATTGGACTTGGACTTGTCTCTCTTTGACTTGGGACTTGTCTCTGTTTGACTTGGGTCTAGACTTGGACTTGTCTCTCTTTGACTTGAGACTGGACTTGGAACTTGTCTCTCTTTGACTTGAGACTGGACTTGGAACTTGTCTCTCTTTGACTTGGGACTCGTCTCTCTTCGACTTGGGACTTGACTTGTACTTGTCTCTCTTTGACTTGGGACTGGACTTGGACTTGTCTTTCTTTGACTTGGGACTGGGACCTGGACTTGTCTCCTTCTGACTTGAGACTGGACTTGGACTTGTCTCTCTTTGACTTGGGACTGGACTTGGACTTGTCTCCTTCTGACTTGAGACTGGACTTGGACTTGTCTCTCTTAGATTTGGGACTGGACCTGCACTTGTCTCTCTTTGACTTGGGACTGGGACTTGAACTTGTCTCTCTTTTGACTTGGGACTTGACTTGAACTTGTCTCTCTTTGACTTGGGACTGGACTTGGACTTGTCTCTCTTTGACTTGGGACTTGACTTGAACTTGTCTCTCTTTGACTTGGGACTTGACTTGAACTTGTCTCTCTTTGACTTGGGACTTGACTTGAACTTGTCTCTCTTGACTTGGGACTGGACCTGCACTTGTCTCTCTTTGACTTGGGACTTGACTTGAACTTGTCTCTCTTTGACTTGGGACTTGACTTGAACTTGTCTCTCTTTGACTTGGGACTTTACTTGGACTTGTCTCTCTTTGACTTGGGACTTGTTTCTCTTGACTTACGACTGGACTTGTCTCTCTGACTTGGAACTTGTCTCTTTTTGACTTGAGACTGGACTTGGATTTGTCTCTCTTTGACTCATGACAAAAAAGTTAAACCAAAAGCAAAAAAGAAAAAAAAAAGATTTTTCAGTACTGAGCTGGCATACACAAGTCTCTGCCAACCATCTACAACAAAGATCATCATAAACTGATTGAAGGCAATTTCCTTTCCTTTGCAATTCAAAAAGCATATAACAGGTTTTTATGTTGAAAATAACCAGAGTAGAGCAAAACAAAAAAATGTTCAAGTGAAGAAATATATAGAAATATGACATGTACATGGAGACAAAAAGTGCATTATTTTATCCTTTGACAAAAGCGACCTTTTCATAGGCCTGTGCTAACACGTAGAACCAGTCAGACCGCAGAATGAATCCCACAAAGAAAACAAGCCACCGTGGTGTGTGCCAAATGCTCCCGGAGTACATGTTCTTGGTCTTATTTGGATGCAAATATGACGCCTCTTTCAGCGAAAAGCCCACGCAACAACAAAAAAAAAGAGGAAGAGTGTAGATTAATGTGTTACATAACTGCTATATTTTCGCTGTGGGTGACATTTACAACCCGACAAGCTTTGAGGAGGAAGTGTGACAGAACACCAAAGGAGCAGAGATTCAGAATGGGAATGTGAAGAGACCTGAAGGGGAAAAGCAATGCAGAGAGGTTTGAGTGGGCTGGAGAGGAGTTCATGCACTTATACGTATGTACTGAGGGAACAAGAATAGGCAAACACTGCAGTACAATGAATGGATATACTGCAATTTTGGGATTGTATTAATACGTTGTAGGGCTGTAGTTGACCAAAGAAATTCTTGGTTGACCAAAAACATGTCCCATTGACCGATTAATCGACTAAAAAGGGGACGTGGCAAAAGCTCTGAAGCTAAAAGTAGAGTTGTCAAAAATATTGCAAATCAATATTAAAACTGGTGTTGAAATTAGATACTCATTTGAACAAATACAGAAACATTAACAGGATAAAGATTTGAACAAAATCTGAAAAAAAAAGTTTTAAAATAATCTTGAGTTTCAACAAACTGGTTTGAAACTAAAATGTTTGATCATAAACTTGGATTTTGTGTTGAAAATGTCAGTCCATTGTATAAAATCTGACTTTCTTGAAAGGACATTCTAGTTCTCATTGTGGTATCGAGAATAAAGTTTATTCAAAATTGGGTTTGAAATTTTTGTATTGTAACAACTGTGCAAGAAACGTTGCTCAAAAAGATGAATAATTTCTGTAGTTCATGCAAAACTATAAACAGAAAACGAAGAGGAAACAGTTCGTTTGTATAAAAAGTCAGTTCAGACCAATGATTCTGTTACTGTTGACTACAAAGTCCTTATAATCTAAATAAAAGAATTGGTCGACTAATAAAACTTTGATCGACTAAGACTCCATCGACCGATTAATCGACTAACGACTAAGGAACTACAGCCCTAATACGTTGAGCTTATATTCAAGAATGAGAAGTTACACAGATGGTAGACAAGAGACACTTTTGTATTTCGCCAGTAAATCTCCGAAAGGCAATTTAACTCATTTCTAGTCTAGTGATTTCTTTTAGTTACTAGATCCATAAAATGTGTGGGTAAATACAGTATGTGGACTAAGTTTTTCGGTGCACATTATATTTATATTAAAGATTTCACAAAATGTTTTTGCTTGTTTTCATCCAGTTTGGCTGTTTTGATGAGATTTATAATTGTCTTTTGTCCAGCGAATATAACATATGTTGAGATAATTCCACAACTGTTGGGGCTAAATTTGCATAGATGGAACAGAAGCTATGATTTGAGAAATGATAACACCTGGCAACACTTCAGTTTTGGTAAATGTGGTTTAAAAGGACCATTTTTTACTTTTATTGTCCATTTTGCTATACATTGTAACTACATTGCTTTAAAACTGTATGATAAATATTATCACAAGGACTCACACCAAACTAAGTCAGAACAGAATTAGAAATATGCGATAATCTGTCTTTAAACAAAATGTATTTCAGCTGTCCGTAGAATGTTGTGTTGTCACCTGAATGCAACCACCATGAAACCCTAACTGTTTTTGATTTGAGATTATAGGCACTTAGTTCTTGGTACTTTCCTGTGTGAAAATTAAAGATGGGAATCTATGAGTGTCTCTTTTTGCTATAATGTTTATTTCTATCTATTACCTGGTGGAATAACAAGATAAAAACAGATTTATTATGCATTTCTTTTATAATAATAGTAATGTAATGTATGTTGTACTGAATTTTACGACTCACAAAGGCTGCATGATATTTTGAAACGGACTGGTGTGGTTCAAGTGCAGCCGCTTACTCTTACTGCCCTCTGGTGGACAAACTCATCAAATGCAGGACAAAATGCTCGGTTGAAGAACAGCTCAATTAGTAACAAGACCGTTTTAAACCACGTACTGCACGGTGCACACTAATTGTACATTATACATTTTTGTGCTGTGACAAGTAAACGCGTATACTATAACCTGATTAACCTCATAATTTGAAATGTATTGAATATAAGAAGTGCTGTTGTACATACTATGTAACTGAATGTTTTACAATATATGGCATTAAACATACTTAATCTGCATTTGTTCAATTACAGGTGATAATATTGATGAAAAAAAATAATAAATAAATGCATTCTCATTGTGAACAGAGTCCCACAGACATATTAGTGGGAAGATTCAAACCACAGCAAACTAAGAAGTAGACAGTAGGCCCTCCACCTGAAGTTACAGGCCACGTTCATCAAAGAATAAAAGTTTTAATTTATGTCTACAAATCCTAAAAGGGTCAGAACTCAGAGTACATTAAAAACATGTTTACCAGTAACCAAAAAAGGAATTTGCATTTCTTAGACGAGCCAAAAGTGAGAACAAAATCGGTTAATCAGCTTTTAGCTACTCTGCAGCACATAAATGGAACGGTTTGCCTATTGAACTCAGATCAACTCTGAGCATTATTCATTTGAAATCTATGGCTGATGATAACGTCAATGTCTTTAGTTGTATCTTTACTGAAAAAATTCTTTAAAGCGCACTGAATTGCTTTGGGTATGAAATGTGTGGTATGAATAAAAATGTTTGCTTTGCGTTGCATGACAGATTGTGACTTTGTTTGATGGTCTCTGTTGATTCCAAGGAAAAAGTTAGTCCAACAAAAACATTCAAGTTCAAGTCTATTTTAGTTAAAAAGTCACACTGTGTACCAATACAAAAAAAGTTTCATCAGGCAATCATTTTTCACCAGACAAATTCATTTTATTTTTTTTTCTCCTCGTCACATCCACTTTTACTGCTTGTTTCCATCCAGAAGTTCGAAAAAGAGGGTTGCAAAAAATAATAACTATCTTCATTTTTTACATTTCTGGAGAGAATTTTGCATTCAATTTGCAAACCGATGCTATATAAAGATGTCGAAATATCATATATTCTCCACTATTTCACAAAAATACATCATCATCATTACAACCTTTTTCAGTCACAACCTAAAGCTTTCAAAAAACCTCAAACACAAACTGGCTACCAGCAAAGTGATTGTTTTAAGCTTTATGTTTAATTTTATCACTGCATTTGAAAGTTGTCAAACATTGTTTAAGACATCAATGGTCAAGTTTTCACATATTATCAAGAGATTCCCCAAAAATCATTTTGCATCCCCTGGATTAACAATCACTGGTCTAATTGATCGTTTACACTTATTTAATACTGTGGAAGCATGACACAATTTTCATTTATTCTAAGTCGCTTCTGGCTTTTCCAATAAAACAATTTGATAAGCATAATTATAAAATGCTACAAAAAGTGACATATTAAAGGTTTGGTTTTTGGCAGACAAAAATCTTCCGTGTTTTCAAACTAGAGATGAATAAAACAACCCTGAGGAGAGGTGCATTGTGGGTAACCATCCCTTTAAGAGAATGTGATGTTGTTTATGCTGTCAGACTATGTAGGCCACCCCATCAGTGGAGAACCATTGTTTACCATGAAGACGCTTTTCATCTATTTTCCGCTTTGTAGTTCGTGTTTTGAAAGACCCGACCAAAATATAAGCTGCTAGACTCCAGCTTAGGGCAAAAAGTTGTACGTTTCTTTCAACTGTAAAATGCCTAAAAAGCACTTTGTTAATATTTTATCAGTCCACTGCGTGAAGTTTGTTTTTGAAGAACGCTCATATGACACGTCGTAATGTTTCTGAGCGAGTGTAAAAAGACTAAAGGGGATGTGAATTTGCAAAACATAACATTTATTGGGGGAAGTTAAAATTCATAAGCGTTTGTTGTGAGAGCTGAAGGCTGATAAATAAACACATGCAATGGTTTAGAATGAGAAAGTACAACAATGTGCCTTAAAAACCTATTTGGAGCAATCAATTCATACATTATTAGTCAGCTAAAGCTAATTACAATGACAACAATGTGGGCTGAAGTGGAAAAAGGAGGTAAGTAAAATCAGACAATCTCAGACGGTGGTGTAAAATGCACATCATATTACAAGCTTTTGCTGAGCTTGAAATGAACTGAACTGGAAAATGTTAAACCCTTTTCTATATGGACAGAAGACATTTTTTCTTCAATACTGTTCACAAACCTGGCTAAATCTAGTGAGAATTTGTTTGTGGTAGACTGGCCACAATAAAAGGACCTCTGTTCCTCTCATTAGCCGTTTACATAAGCTGGCAGAGAATATGGCATTATTTACAACAAGTCCTGCAAGTGTTGGTTTACAAATGAATATTGCACAGTCATCTGTATGGCTATCACTATTTTCTTGATGTTATTTTGTGAACTAATGCATTACTGCTGGATGCAGTAAAGTGGTTAGAGCTGTGGCTTCTCAATAAGGAGATGGTAAGTTTGACTCCCGAGTAGAGCCAAGTCGACAAAACATGTATGTATAGATCACTTGGCACTCTAGTCAAAGAATGAGAAAGTGAATGGTTGTCACTGTCTCTGTAAGTTGAGCACTGCCCAGGGTGTTCTATGCCAAAGCCCAAAGCCTCTGGAAGCTCCAGTAGAGAAAGAATGAATGCATTACTATAATCTCAACTTGTGGGCTTTGTGATTTTAAAACTATGATTACAACATCAACACTGAATATCAGCATGACATATGGGACTAAAAGGGTAAAACGTCAATTTTTCTTTCAATGAAATGACTATTTGAACACAAAAGTCATGAGAATACAAGAATTTTGGAACATTTGCTTGATGACATTCTGGAGGTGTAGATCTACAGCAAAGTAGTGTTTAGATAAAAAATTATCATTCTCATGTCATGTAATCAAGCCTAAATGAATACCTGTTAATGATATTTCATTATTAGTTTAGCTGAACTTGTTGCAGCCCGAGTGGGTAACACTTTAGAAGAACTACAGAATAATTAGCTTAATAAATCATTAATAACAATAACACTTAATTAAATATGAACAAATGATTAATTAATAGATGAAAAAGCTTATTAATGCTTAGTAACTACTTAATTACTCTGAATCCTGCCCCTTAACTCTAAATCCTAACCTAGCTCCTTAGTTAAGTAGTTACTAAGCATTAATAAACCTTTTCATTCATTAATTCACCATTAGTTTATGAATTATTAAGGCTTTATTTATGCTTTATTCATGATTTACTAAGGCCAATTAAGGTGTATTTAATATAAAGTGGTACCCCGAGTGCAAAATCATTTAAAAGTAGCTCGAAAACACTTGGACTTAAACTTATTTTCAAGTTCGTGTCAAATGAAGAAAGCCTAATGAACGTTAGAAGAAGTGTGGTGGCAAACCAGGCCGAGGCAGATCCGCACTGTCATGCAGCACAACACCAGAATACAGCTTCATCTGAAACTAAAATAGATTCTACCAGGAGCACGCCTTGAGCTGCAGCACAGCGACAAATCCAACACATGAAACAGCAAGTTCCAATGAGAACACCAGAGTCATTCTCCCGCTTTCAATGTCTTTTCTCCAAGTGAAAAAAATATATATATAAAACTTAGTTTAAAAAAAAGTAGGCGAGAACAAGTATTTAAGTCCCCAGGGAAAACGTAGTGTGACAGTTGGGAATTAGATCACACTGATGAGGAAGAGTCTGGAAAAGAGAGCCATGAAGTTATAACAGGATAAGTTATGCTAAAGGTGTGAGGAAAAGAGTCCCATTGTTCATAGCGAGTGTAGAAAAGTCTTTGTGGGACTGAGGAAAGTCGCGTGAGGTCTAACAATATGCTCTGAATTGTAATAACTCCTGATTTTTAGGGCAATATAAAATAAAATGTTAAAAATGCAGGGTTATAATGTTGACATCCAACTTTAGAGCTTAATTCACTGTGCTGCTAGCATGCTATGTTGTTGGTAAAACACACTCCGGCCTCTGAAAGATGTGTAAAGCGCTTCTAATCTCATGTTGTGAATAATTATGAAGTCAGAATAGAATGTTTAATTTACGCAGGGTTGGAAGTCAATTTGTGATTATTGTTTGGTCTAAATTAGAATATCAAGTAGTCAAATTGTTAATAAGAATGAGGTGGTTATATGTCTCTTTATTTACCCTTTTCTGAACAATTTATGCACAATTTTGCAATGTGTGAAGTGTAATTAAGATATTTACAGGTGGTATTCCACAAATTTCTGATTCCTTCTCATATTTTCTAAATATTATCATTCTGATAATCCCAGAAACAATAACTTCAATATAACTCCTGTTCTTCTGTTTTTGCAGACATGTATATTTGACAACAGCTCTATTTGACTTCAGTGTAATAGCAGCAGAGCCAGGACCAAGTCATTTCTTTGTCTCATGTTTTGCGCTTCAAGTTTGAGGCAAGTCCCAAGTCAAAGACAGACAGGTCCAAGTCGAGTGCCCAGTCAGTGCCCCCCAAGTCTAAGTCAAGTCCAAGTCTTCCAAGTCTTTATGCCAAATTACCAAATGTATTTAAAAAAATAGATTTTGATAAATGATCCTACTTAAAACAAAAATCTGATTGCAAACAAAGAAGTGAGGATGGAACTGTTAGTGAACTTCAGGTCCAAATCAAGTCCAACATCACAGATCTCCAAGTCCCAAGTCTTATCCGTCCTCGCACAACGGACAGCTCATCTCCTTTGATCCCGACACATCCAAGATGGTGCTCAACTAGGGCTATGGAGAGCGACGGAGGGCTAGGGCTGTCCTAAGGAAAGAATCTGGACCTCCGCGGTGCAAGGACCGCGCTATGTACCATATAAGAGATTATTGTACTTTGACAGAAACAAAAAGCCCGTGTCACTACACCCGAGCTCAACAGGATGCAGTCTGAGCTCGGGGTTAGCCCATTTTATTTTTTTTATTTTATAAGTCATCAAAAATAGTGACTCAAGTCTACAGTAATTCAAGACCAAGTCACAACTTGCAAGTCCACATCTTTGAGCAACAAAACAGTCATCTCTTCTTCAACTCCTCCCCAGCACCAATTTACAAACCATTAAGTGACTTATCTATAATTAAAAAGAAATAAATCCTCTCTCCCTTCTTTTCTTTGTTGACATCTTATCTGCCAACGACCAGGCGCCAAAGTTCATCTATCGTGTAAACCACTCCTCACCTCTCACACATTTGTCTGTAAAAGTCTCTCAGGGTAAGACTTGCAATCTCATCCTGTCGACATGTTGTACGCCTCCACATCTTTTGACATCTTCCTCATCAGCCTCTAAAGTGTAAACAAGTCTTTGTGTGTGTGAAAAGGCTCCTTTGAGGAACCGGGGAAAGACTATTTCGCCTATTTGTTGGCGTTTAGAAAAGATTTGCACACACTTCACTAATAGTCCTCTTCCTGTCCTGTTGCGTCCCTGAAATCGCTTCTCCTCGGGGGTTTGCATCAAAGGCGGGTAGAAAACAGCCCGTAATGGTGTAACATCTGGGAGTGGTGCGTTCAGGTTCATGCTGTTCCGAGCTAATTCTTCGGTGCTTAACTGTGTAGAAAAGCATGTGGCGTGTGGTGTGCAGTGAACGCACCATTAGGCCCAGTTACAAGCGATGGAAAAAAACAGCTGGGACACAGAGGCGTAGTGGGCAGGGATGTGAAGAATGCAAAAAGAATATTAAGGTACAAATATTTTGTTGTTTTTGTGTATTACAGTGGCACTAAAAACTGCTGCTTCGTCAAAGCTAGTCGCAGTTGTGTGATCTGTGTAGTGTGGAGGTGTTTGCGAATAGACTCACGTTCTAATAGTGTAGTTTGGAGCAGGAATAGACTAAACTAGCAGGTTTCGCAGTAAATTTAGCCATTATTTAATGGAACATAAAAAACGAATATTTGCAAAATAATGTAAACAAGGAAACAAGTAGGAACAATGTGTTATTAACAATTATCTCAGGTTTGTGGTGCAAGTGTGCACATGTTTGTATCGAGTGTAGATGGTGCTTTTCTAATGTAAGTGATGAGTAAATGCACCTCCCAACACTTTGGTTGCCTGACCAGCCAGTCCCTACACGCCTTGACAGACACTTTACAAACCGTGAGGGTCTGGGAGCGGAGCACAGAGGATCAATTTCGTGGGCGGTCTTTCCGAGCGCTGAGTCAACCAATCACAGAAAACCCAGAAATTCCACCAAAACAGCGACCGTCGATGTCGCGCAAGGATTTTTTCAGTCTGAAGCCCTCAACATGGTTTGCTGCTAAGTATTTAAGGAATTGATACTTTCATTGTTCAAAACCAAAGCACGAGCCAATCAGCACGTTCGCCTTCTTGATTGTTTTGAAATGGGGCTTGCAAGCAACATCTGACTTTTTAGTGCCACGTGTCAGAATCGGCGTGCTTGATTGGATCGTCTTAACTTTTGGAGACGACTTTATTGGCTAACCGTCAGGTCCCAGACCCTTCTGCATTCAAACAGAATGTAACAGAATGTAGGAGGGTCTGACTGGTCAGGCAAACACTTTGGAGCACCCCCCTGACCTGTCAGGAGAGGGACTGCTCTCAGTTGGGTTGTGTTAAAAAACAGCTTTTAACAATTGTGTAATTGTATTGCTTTTTGTTTATTTTTGTTTATTTGTTGACAATACTAGTGTAGGAGTGTTAGTTCCAAAACAACACTATAGTAAAAGTACCTATAGTATCTTCAGCCAAACCAATCACAAACTAAAATCTAGTGTAGTTTCTTCAAATGCCATTTACTCACACATAAATACAAAATACAACATACAATATCTTTCATTCTAGACTTTCCAAAGCTGCAGGCCTGTAAACCCTAACCCAAAGCACCCTCTCATGGCCACACCCGGACATTACACACGCTTTGAGGACACGGCAGCAAAAGCTTTGATCAGACGCCGAGGTGAAGAGACTGCAGCTACAAAAAAGCTCACAATCAAAGAGAAGAAAATGTTTCCTTTTTTTTCTACTGTGTACATTGAACTGAAGGAGGACCGTTACTATGGAAACACATCCTTCAAAGCAGAGACTGAAGAAAACTTTTAATGATGCAAAAGGAACTTGAGTTTATTAATTAACCTTTGGAGAAATACAGTATGTGTCTACAAAAAATATATATCTAAACGAATTGTAAAATATAAACCCCATCAAACATATTTATTAAGCGTTATGAATATCCCCAAAACAGTAAATGTTTCTGTCTTTCTAAATTATCAACTGCTATATTAAGCTTATTGATACTCAAATTCTAAAAGCTTTACCAGCAACAAACCCAGATTTAAACGAGAGAACTGGAGCAAATATTGTACATTTTTTAGATCTGGTTTTGTGGACTGAATCAGATTGTCTAGAGGGCTTGACTTGGCCCCCGGGTCATACTGAATAAAGAATACTTGGATAGAAAAAAGGCTTCAGTTGTATCATAAATCAAAGTGGACTTTTTAACAAATCACTTTTCACAGTGTGTCAATTACAGTATCCGTTTGCTCCTCTTAAATACAGCCAACCTTTTGAAAGCTAAACACATTTCTCTCCACCGGCTTCACCTCGACCCAATCCTGTTTTTGCTCCTCTTTGGCAGAGCTTTTCAACTTTCCAAAACCTAAAAGCCTGTGCTGAGCTTGTAAACTCCAGTATTGCTGTGTTGACTTTCCGGTGGATTCAACTTTTCAGCAAAACACTCCTAAAAAAATCCACTTTGCGTTCATTCTAACTGAAAGAACTCAGTCTGGAGTTTTCATTAGTTTTTTGTTTGGCCTTTTTACAGACGATTAAAATATCTCAATGTTCATGATGTGGCCAAATTCATATCTTGATCAAAAAAAATCTCGATGATACAGTATGTACTTATAAGCAATCAATGCTGCCCGTGCCTGCACAATCTGGGGGGCTTCTGTCTGTTGTGTTTTGGGAAGACCACTATCCGGTCCATATGGTCTGTGTTGATCATGGATGTGTCAGAAAATGTCAACGTTTTGGACCCTTCATTCTTGGTTTAGTCCAAATAAACAAGGCCACAAATATTTGTTGTTAATGATATCCAATACATAATCCAGGCTTCTGCTGTAGTCAATTGATATTTGCGGATTGAATTATTTCAAATTTGGAATCCATAACAAGGCTCACAAAATGATCAATTTCACTTCAATTGAGCAAAAACTTCGATATATTATTCAATTGTCTACACCAATTTTTTTTTTTTTTTTAACTATTGTTGACTGACTGGAACCAAAGTTCATAAAAAAGTGTGTACTAAAACACCTGAAAGATGTATGACAGGTTTTTTCATTAATAAAACTTTCACTTAATTAGGTAGATTAATACCTAGTGTAAATATACTTGTTTTTTATGTTAATCGAGAACACACTTGTGAAGAAAAGTTTGAAAATATGTTGAAAATAACAGGAGCGGATGACATCACACTAGGGAGACAAGAAGTTTTCAGTTTTCTCACCAGAAACACATTTTTTAGGAGCCTGGGAACAGAAAATTCAGATCAGACACAAAAGACTGTTCTGATCTATTTTTATGTCTGAATTCAAAGGAAGTCTGTTAAATGAAAGGAGTTTTGAACCAATGCATTACCTGGTCGCTTGACAACTTCGAGTGTGAGGTCATCTTTTATGAACAGGAAGTACATTTTTAATCCTAAAAATGGCCAAACTGGAATGCACTTTGTAAAATGTTTAGTACAATCTTAAACGTATTGCTCTTAAAGGAACTGTACTATTTTTTTTGTTGCAACAACACAACCTTAAAAAATTTCCCCCTAGCACTGATATCTTGTTAACGTATCTATTCAGGTGGAAATAAGTCCGCAATGTCCATTTGTGTCCATTTTTTCTGTTGTTGTTTTTAGCATTGTGGCTAACAGTTGTTAGCATACAGACTCGCTACACCTTGCTGCTAACAGCTGTGAAAACACATTAAAACTCATCATGATGAAGAATTCTGAAGCTCAGAATGCATTAGCTCAGTGAGCAAATCATGTAGACTGAAGTAAGAAGTTTCAAATGAAATATTTCGGTTTGTTTACATTTTAAGAATGCAAAAATCAGGTACAGTCCCTTTAATTTTGTTGTCGTGAAATGAGTAATTCAACCTGTCATGGGCCTCTAAAATTGGTTTGATTATTGTTGTTTTATCATATTGTGAGTTGAACCCTGCATTCCTACTAACAACAGTGTTACAAATTTAAAAAATATGCAGGTTTGAAAAGAAAAAGCACTTATCTCACACGAAACTTAATGACAGAAAACATATCTACACTTGCTTACATTTGCCTTGTGAAGTACCAAACAAAGTGGCTCCCGAGGATTTGAAGTAGAGAAGTCTAGACTGGAACTTTTGACAGATTTGTGTCACTGTCGTCGAGGGGCTTTAAAAGATAAGGACACGGCAGAAACAAAACACAAACAATAACTCAGCAGTTAGGTCTTCGCTTCAAACTAAAGTGTCAGAACACAGCACAGTCGTTGTTATTCAGGCCCAAATACAATGTGATAGTGCAATTTAGGACCAAGATTCATCCCTGTTGTTCTGCTCGTGGTAAAACATTTAATAGTCATCAATATCTAAAAACTCTTATAATATTCATGCTAAAACAAGTGTGAAATAAACACATAACAAAGATATGCTTTGGTTTCCAGCTTTTCACAGTAGATTTCTCAGAATTTAAGTACTATTTCTAAAAGTATTCCAACCCCGCTGTCTTTAGTCTTTAGAAAATTCCTGGCTCAACTGTGTATAAATGATTAAATAAAATATTACAGAGAGATAACAGTTTGGATTCTCCAGGCTAAAGCTAAAGTCTACGTATATTTACTGGATTGTCCGGCACCTTTTTATTAGTTGACAAGTGCTGTAGTCCTTTAGTCGGATGATGGAGTCTTGGTCGATCTTTTTTGACAAACTCATATGGAGCTGGGGGCAGAATTGATGCTCCTAAAAAATGCCCCTAAACATTTTGACTGAGTGGCAACGCAATGGAGAAAATGTACTTTTATGCTTTTTACGAATACAATTTTTTCCATGGAGTTTTTTGTTTATGTGGTGAAATGCAGACTAACTCTCATTTATGACATTTTAACTGCAGAATTACAATTTATATCCTCATCAAAAAGACTTAAGAACATCTTTTCAAGAAGAAAAAGATAATTACTTTTACTGTGTGTAATTCAGAGTCTGTGATAAATGTGAGAGAAACAGAAGTCTTTCTGTTTATGTGCTTTTCTGCCACTGTTTACCTGCTTTTTTACTTTTACATGTCAGTTACAAACCCATTCTTTTGCATAGTTACTATGGGTTGATTTTTTTTTTCTCACATTTAGCTTATTTTCCAAATTTTTACTTTATTTTGAGTCTTACAGGAGAAAATGTAATTTGTCGCTATTTACTCTTATGCATTTCTTGCCACTCAAACCGCTCATTTAGAATGCTTCCTCAATCTTATTTTCGATTCTGGCCTTTATGGCTCTTCTTTCACACTTTTAACACAGAGGGCCACTATCAATAATAATCAGAACTCCTCCAAAAGAAAGAATCTCAGGGGTCGCATTTGGCCCCCAGGCCTCATGTTTGAGACCCCTAGATCAGAAGGATATATGTTGTAATGGCATGAAAAAGGGATGAATCAACTAAAGATTTGGGACCAAATCATTGATCTGATCTGTCATCTTGGAATTTTTTTTACATGGCTTACATAAATTGTATTTTTAGATTAAGTGCATTTCCTCTTTAGTTTTTCAAGCACATATGAGTCAAATCAATATAAGTTTTTAGTTTCTGATCTTTTTCCACACCCCTTTTTAGTCAAATCAGTCGATGGGACATTAATCGACCAAGAATTTCTTTGGTTGACTTCAGCTCTAGTGACAGATTCTTTGATTTAAATTAAAAATATTTACATTAAACGACAAAGAAAAAAGAAATTACTTGTTGTAGTTAGTTAAAAACTCATTTAGCAAAACTCACTAAACAACAAGTGTGGTTATGTACCTTTAGCACATACTTTATCTTCTCTGCAGTAGAGCTGACTTGCAAGTTAATTAGCTCTATTACTTTTTCAGCTTACAATGCATCAATCAGTCACCATTACTTCCATCCACACATTCTACATATGACTACACAACACGTGCTGTTCTGCCTGCTGTAGACATGAAGAGTATGGTAGGTAATAATAGCACGTGCGTTGTGTGGAGCGTGAAAAGCACCCCGGGGGTCCTCCTCATACCGGCTCCATCTCAGCAGAGCTCATTAAACACTGATCAGTCCACATGTTCTCCTGTTCTACTGTAATGGGCGGAAAATAGCGGGGTTCTTGGAGGGGCTACTTCAAACAGATTAGGGACACGGATAAGAGGATTTTAAACAGGAGAGACGGTTAGGGTGGAGCTGTGGTGAAGAGTTTGTCGAGGAGCAAAACTTTGTCAGGTGGAGTGGTCTTGAAGGAGAGGTTAGAATATGAGAATATGCCTCAAGATTGACTTCATTTTACTCAATGGTCGACACAACTAAATAAAAAAAAAATATTTATAAGAAAAGTGGTCAGTGAGTAGAACCTCCCTTTTAAATCAGTCCCTTTTTGTCAACCATGTCATAAAAGTATTAAGCTCTTGTACATGTTAAAGCTAGAGAAAATTCCAATCTTTTTTTTTTTTTTTTTTCATTAGAAGTCCATAAAACTTAGTCCAATTAACTTAACCTTCTAACGAGAAATTTGCAAGATTTACAATAAGTCCCAAAGTGGTGTTATTCAGGCTCTGGCTCCAGACACCAGCTTTACTGCTCAAAACTCAGGTAGAAATAAATTATATTTCTCTGAGCAGAACTTGTTCTCATGTATAATAAAACAATAAGACATCAGAGGCCAAAAAAAAAGAGTCAGCTTCACAAAAGTTCAGGCAATTGTTTGTCCTCCAAAAAGTTTAAATGGATTCTGAAGCTACAGTTTAAAAGACTAAACACTAAATCAACTTTAAACTCACAATGTTTTGGGGCAACTTTAAAATATTCAAGATCTAGGTTGTGCTCTGTGAATACAGAGGTCAATAAGTAACATTATTTTGGAAAGCTTGATTGTTTCTGATCTTTAACACTTGCTGTCAAATCTATGAGACTTACCACATTCTTCCTTAATTGCCTGCTCTATTTGAGTTTAGGGCTTTATGCAAAAATGGGGATCAGTGGCAGCAGGTGTCCTGGGTCTTTTCTCAAGGTCTCAGTTCAACCCGATCTTACAAAAAAGCATTTATATAATACAACGTAACAGAACATGTCAACAGCGTATGATTAGCACGATTTCACGCCTATGTAAATTACGTAAATATGATGGTGGTTGTAAAGATGTGCTTTTATTTATGAATATTAACAAAATCCTTATCCTATTTTTAACCGCCCCAAGCCCCAGCCCTAAACTTAACCATTTTAGCAACCTGAAACCTAAATTTACCATCTAAACCAAAAGTAAATGTCCCCGAATAGCTTCAACCTAAACCCGTGTGCATTTTACGCTATGAAATGCCTCTAAGGGTACGCCCAGACACTCTGCATTTCGACCACTTGTATTTGCGTTCTTGTCCTTTCGGCCATTACCCAAAGTATCTTACCAGTACAATGTAACAAACCAGTTAATGATATAATCTAAAGAGCTAAAATGGTTGCATGTCAATTAAATAGGATTCTAAAAGCAACGTATTCTTTTCTGAGATTTAACATATTTTTAGCTTCACGAAATGGCACTCTCCTCGTTCTCATAAAAGCATTTTCAATTGTCAGATTATGGTTTTGTTTCGTGTTTTTCCAAGTGAGAAAATTCAATATAAAAACACAGTGCGATTCGGAGGCGCATAGGCTCACAGCTGCAGAGTAATTGGCTGTTGGAACATTAACTTGATCTTCTAATAAAGCAGCCCCATAATAAACACAGGAGGGAAATAAAGGGAGAGATCTCCAGTCGGCTTTGTGCTGCTGTGTCCTCAGAAACCATTCAAATGCATGCAAAGGCTTGTCATCATTTTATATGAGCAATGTAGTCGATTTAGACGAAAGAATGGAATGAAAATTGGATAGAATAACAGGAAGAAGTGAAGGAGGTTGAGAAAATAAATGAAGTATGGCAATTGGTATGCTTGCTATTGCACAACTATAATCATAGGAAAAATAAACTCTAAAGAAACATTTTATAAACTGAGGAGCAGCATAAAAAAAAGGGTAGACATAGCCTGCTTAAAGGGATTAACTTAAAATCACTTTCCCCAAGCAAAAATTGCTTATTATTGTATTTATTCAGGTAGAAATTAGTCTGCAATATAGAGAGATTTTCGAACGACTTCACTTTCTGCCCTACTGCACATCATGCTCCATGCAGAAAGAGCCACTCTCCAATTGCTTAGTTGGGGAACCTTCTTTGAATAAAACAATGAAACGGGATGACAGCTAGCATTTCACCAGGTATGAACCAGTATGACAAATGTCCGTCTCCTGAAGCTTAAGAAAGTGTTTTTCTCGTGTTTTTTCACTCATCCGAATGTAACTTAGGGTCGTAGGGTGAATTTCATTCACAAATGTTGATTTAGAGCATAATTGTTTTCGCAAAGTGATAAACTCTTGAAGCCAACAACAGAGCTTTTTCGACTTGTTACTGTTTGTACTATGAGCGGCGGCTCTTTCAGCAGGATCAGGTGCACGCATCGCCTGTGTTGATAAACAAAAATCCCTCTATACTGGACTACGTTTGACGGTTATTGGTGTTATAGCATTGTGACTAACGGATGTTAGCATACCTGCACATTTTACTAATAGTGTGAAAAAAGCTTAAAACCCTGCGTGCTGAACATTTTGGATATACTAAGTGAGATAACTTGGCCTAAAACGCTGAAGGCAAAGGAAGCTTACAAACTAATGTATATTCTTCTGTTTACCGTTTTTTAGGAGGATGCAAACAATATGTGTATAAGAGCACTTTTAAACCATACTACATGCTAGTTCCTGGTAAGAAATCAACATCTATTCCACAGTTGTCATGGTTACGATAGATTAGCACAATAACATATGAACAAAATGACTTCCAATAAACTTCTGCTGTAACGTGTAGTTTTTAAAGCTTGTCCACCCATAGCACTAGTTCAGCTGGTGGACAAACGCACTAAAAAGCTAGTTGTCTTTAACTATGCTAATTTCATCAAGATGTATATTAAATATATACAACTAATTAAACTAAACTAATGATTTTCAAACAATACCATGCATTTAAGCTTTTTTCAACCCAAAATGTTCAAAAAAGCAAAACTTCACTGATCAAATTTAGAACTCCTTGAGGACCAAGTTTGGCCCACGAGCCTCACTTTGGGGATTGCCATTTTATAGTATTTACATCATTTGTAAAGTCTTGACTATTATAATCTAAATATATGTTACTGATGGATACCTTCCTATTTTGTTCTTTTTGAAATGGTCAAATGGACACTATGTATAAACCAGCCAAATAAATTACTCCTGCAGAGCTTTTACTAACAAAACCTTAACCTAGGCTTCTTACAAAGCGGCAGAATTACATGAACATTAGCAGATTCCACCAAATGATCATAATCCCACTAGTGAGATGCATACTGGCATCTCTGTCTGACAGATGGTAAACAATCGCTTGTGTTCCTCCTCACAAACATCACCCTAGAGTCATGTGCCATTTTCAGTCTCAAACTCAGTGTAACAGAAATATGTCAGGGATTCAAAAGGAAATGAATATCCAAATTACAATAGTACTTGACTAAGACAATAATTACTTGGGCTGCAAAGTGATAGACTCTGTTATAAGGTTCTTTGCTCTGCGGTCAATAAGATTCAAATTAAACATGTCTTGCCTTGTAAAACAGAGTAAAACTTTATGGTTTAAAAGAAGACATAAAACAAACTAGAAGAAAATTAGAGTTATATTGTTTCAAACTAAGTCTGGTTTCTTTGAGTCATACTTTATTCAATTAACTGAATCCTATACCAGTGACTTTGGGCCTAGGCGGAGGACACCCTGGACTTTCTTTCACTGAGCAGTGTTTCAAACGCAAGATGGGGCTGTGGTTAGTGCTCTGGCCTCATAACAAGAAGGTCCTGGTTCGATTCCCGGGCAAACGGAATTTGCATGTCTTCTCCATGTCTGTGTGGGTTTCCTCTGAGTTCTCCGGTTCCCAAACCACTAAAACATGTCCAGTAGCGCCTCTTCTCTCCCCTCTCCAGGACTAGAGCTCTGGCCTTATAGCAAGAAGGTCCTGGGTTTGATTCCCAGGTGAACAGAATTTGCACGTCCTCACCATGTCGTGTAGTGCTCTGGTCTCTCCAACCACTAAAAACTCCCCCGCAAAAGACTTTCCTGGTTAAAATAAAGGTCAACTCAAGGTAACACAGGGAGAACATGGAAACTCCACCTAGAGAGATAGTGAGGTGTCCATTTGGGTCCAACTCCGGATTCAAACCACAATCTCCTTATTAGAAAGCCACAGCTCTATCCACTCTGCAAAGGTGCACTGACTCATAGACTTCAATAGGACTATTAAAGCATTCTGAATTCCAAGCCTCAAAGCTCAATTTGCATTTAATTATGTGGTCTAACCTTTTCATTATTGTGAGAGCAGAAGCTGTCAGTCTCAAATTGAAATGTTATCGTTTTTGCGTAGCTGGGGGGTAGGGAGTTCGCTGAGAGGGGCACTTTGAAACGTCGCTGTAAATACTGTCAAAAAGATCTGGGTCAAGTATCAGGAGACAGGTAAATTGCTGTGTTAAAACAGAAACACAACTGTCTATTCTCTGCATAACTTTATCAATACAGTACAATTTACAGTCAAAAGAAGCAGTGCAAAGACAAGTTAAGGATAGGCCAATATATATAATTGTCTTTATGTGAGCTCAAAATCTACTGTTTATACAATAATATTAGTTGGTATGCTAATGCTTAAGAAAATCACATTCAGATCAATCAGTATGAAGGAAAAAAAATAGTTTGTTCTCCAAATCACCTACCCTAGACAATAAGTATTCCCAGACTTTGTTGTTTGGTCATAATTTGAATAAATGCATTAATGACAATACACCAGGGGTGGCGATCTGGAGGCTCGTGAGCCACATGCGGCTCTTTGGCTCATTCAGAAACATTTGAGCCTCCACACGCTCTTTCTTTCTCCCTCTTCCTCTCCTTCCCTCCCTCTACAGCGGTAAGCTGCGTGCAACTGTCAGTGAAGCATCAAAATAGTTAGTTTCCTTTGAGAATGTTTTCAAACTCCCATGATATTCTGTGAAACAAAAACTTCATATTGATCCTTATTTTGTTCAAAGATCCAAAATACATTTGACAATAACAGCGGTGCAAATCACAAGGAAATCTTCAAAGCTATTGTTACAGATTTCACTTTTACAAGAATGTGACAACGTTTACACACTGCCCTGACTAAAGATACTATAGTGCAGCAGTGTTTTTCTCTGCTCTGATCACAGATGACAGTCCTGTCAGGTTGAGTGTGACTGATGACATAAAGCCAGTTTTATAGGGGCGGAGCTAAGGGGGGTCATCTGGAGCAGGGGGCCCCCGTAAATCTGGTCCCCCATTGAGATATTTTCTTTTTTATTGCCTGTTGTATTTTAATTACAGTAAAATGACATCACACAATAGGAATACATTATAATATTATACTGAAATATATTTGTAATAAAGGGGTATGGATTTAAGAGTTTGTGTTGTAAAGTCAAATGAAATATGAATTTATTTTGCTCCCCTTTTTTCCACAAAAATCAGGAATTTTGCTTGTTGTTGTAATTAGTTAGTTATTAATTAAGTTGTTTTTTTTTGTTAGCATATTGACATGAATTGTAAAAAGTGCTTTAAAAACTTGGTGGTGAATTATTTGGAGGTTCAGAATGAATTAGGTAATCAAAACACGTGGACTGATACAAAAAGTTCAAAATAAAATCTGTTTACATCAGGTATAGCACATTTAAGCTGAATCTCTAGACGCACCATAGTATCTCCTGTATTTCTTGATGCTGGACAGTTCTGGGTGTTGACAGCGCTGGTCGTATGTGTGATGTGAGCGGACAGAAGTGCTGCCTCTCCTCAGACACACTTCACATCTCTGCTCTCACTAAAAACAAGCGATAAATGTGATCGGACATGAGCGCCTCCTCTGCACCGTCCACCCCGCTGATACGATAAGAGCTGGTTTTTGCCACAGTCATCCTGGGCAATGCAACAGAGAAGCTGGTTCTGTCGATGTACTTCTGGGCGAAGTGACTTGGGGCCCAAATCCTGCTCTGTTCTGGTTGGCAATACTAGAGAAGATAATTTATCTTCTGTGCTTCGGGCAATACAACAGAGGAATCCAGGAAAGCTCTAGCATGTTATACAGTATGTTTCTGATTTATTGATAGACTTTCTTCTTGTGAAAGCTGCTTATAAAGACAATTCAATACTTAAATCTTCCGCTAATCAATTTGATACCTTTCTATTCCTATAGTTCCATAGAAATCTGCAGAACCTAACAAAATAGTAACAAAATTATGATTGACTAAGACAGACCAACCACAAATACTTGAAATGGCTTCAGACATTAAACCCACAATGTTTCATATAGGTTAGGTTTCATATAATTTAGGTTGTATATAGGGCTGAAACAACTAATCGATTTAATCGATTAAAATCGATTATTAAAATAGTTGTCAACGAATTTGGTCATCGATTAATCGGCTAAAAACTTTTGCGCTCAGTCCGCTGTGATCCAGCGGCTTTGAGTGGACATCAGCGGCTTTGTAGAGCTCTCCTTCGACTCTCACAAAGAACAGACGAACAGAAACCTTGTGCCTGTTTAGCGGACCTTTTAATCCCATAATAATAGCCGAGAGTAACCTTCCGGAGGTGGTGTAGGCTATAGCTTAATCTCATAAAGTTACGAGTTTGTTATTTCTCCGCGGGTGAGTCGGCCGCTTTCAGCGCTTAGACTCGCGGTAACTTTCTAGAAACATCCCGCGCAAATCTAGCGTCTTTTTGATTTGTCTTTGCTGTTCACGAGCTGCTCCGTGTGCTTTTTGTAAGGTTTTCTCTGATAAAGTTAAAAGCCGTCCACAGCGTCTCTCTCCTCTCCTCTCACCAAAAAAGCAGCAGCCAGCAGGCCCCGCCCCTTTCCCCTCCGTGTGTGAGTAACCATGACGACGGAGTTTGAGTGACAGGAGTGAGAGACGAACACTCGCAAACTTAAAACTTTTAGATATGAAACAAAACAATCATAATGATGATCTTAACAAGGCCTAATAGATACAAATGCTAATAACAGTAGGCCAGCCTATGCATTAGATGCAGCAGCAAACACTTATAATTAGTTTTAATATGACTTAAAACAAGTTAATCTCATTGGCTCATTCTTTATAGATGCTTTAAAATATTATGAGCTTATAATAAAAAGCAGCAGTCCAAAGGTCCAAAAAATTGAGATTTTATTTTTTGGCCACATTGCCCACACTTATAATAACCACATTAAAAGAAGTAGCTAGATAGCAAAATCTGGTTATTCTACTTTATTTTTGTATTTTCTTTTTATTCAAGAAAAGCCCAGTGTGTTCATTAAGTGCACACAAGTTGTCTTTTGCATAAATACATTTAATAAAATGCAAAACACCTTATATTTATTATTTTGTCATTTTTATCCGATTAATCGATTAATCGATCCAATAATCGACAGATTAATCGATTATCAAAATAATCGTTTGTTGCAGCCCTAGTTGTATATAATTTAGGTTACAAACACACACACAATTTTCTATTGAGTTAACTGACTTTCAAGAAGAAAAAATCTATTTTCAGTCCCTACACTGGTATTGGTTGATAACAGTTCTCGGCAGATACTTAAAGCCACAGTATTGAAATCGGTATCAGGACTTAAAAAAGCATCTCTAGTAATAACTGATAAAGGCCTAAGGGGGAAGCTTAGGATAAAACAAGTTGGGAGCAAAAGATCTAATACACTGTTGAAAGACAACTTGACCAAGAGTTTTCTCACTGAAAATACTTAAAAATACACCATTACTATAAGTTTTTAGCCAAAAACCCCCCAAAAAACTAAAAAAAAGGTAGTTATTTTACTTGTTTTTGTTGAAGTAAAACATTATAAAATGTGTGTCTTTACTCTGAGTAGCTCCCTAAAACTGACTCTTGCGGGCCATAGTGTGTCATCACAAGTTAACCCTTCTTCCTTTTCTGCCAAGTCTAATGAAAGCATGGAACAGAGATCTATATTTTATTATGTGCTCAGGCCACGTGGTATATTTTATTAGAGGTTAACCACTAAATTCAGGTCTGAAGTTACAAAGATAAGCAAGATTAGGTCCGGAGCTTGCATTTGGTCAAGATTATGATTAGGTTTTTGTAAATATTAATTTGTAATAAGATGTCTTGATTCTCCGATAGAAATAAACTGGGCCAGCAAAGTGTGAAATAAACAAATAGAAACATTCACGTGACACACCGCTAAAAAACATTTACGTGAAGTCTGGCTGATGAGGAAAGCTTTAAGTTAATGTTATAAATTATTATTTCAATAGGGTTGCATTTGATTTTTCACCCCCAGAAAGTTGTACAGTGTCACTTTAAGAATGCATTTTCCATAAAGCCAAAGCAATGGTGTATAAACAGGATATAATAGAAACGAGCATGCCACAGGGGCTCTGTACAAAGTCAGACTCTTCAAACTTTACCAAGCGGATTCCATTCACAAGTTGTGAGTGGCACGGTGCTCCCACTGCTTTGACCCAGAAAGTTTTTTTTTTTACATGAATTACTTTGCCAAAACCAGAAGTCTTGCTTTATAATAGTTTCTTTTGTGACTAAAGTTTGCCTAAGTTCTTAGTCGCAGTATTTCATCACTTCTTTCAACGATACTTCTCTATGACTTTTACTTTTTAAAAGAAACTTTTCAACACACTGCAAGACACCATATCCTTTTCTAAACCTTCACTTCTCTCTATGGCAGTAACAGTGACTGAAGTGTGGATGTGGCCCCCATGTCCCCTAGCATGTCCGGGGTCGCGGCGCGCTCACACCTCTCTCAGCTCTAACACCTCAGCGTGGTCTAGATTGGTCCCTCCGGCTCCCCTGTCTCCTCTAATCACAGCGAATATGGGATTTTAGGCTTCGCCACACAGCTACGGGACACACTGAGGCTGCTTGGAAAAAGACTAATTCCACCATGGATCACGAAAAGGACCAAAAGCCAAATGCAATTAAGTTTTATTGAGGTGCTATGAAAATGAATGATCAAGCAAATTGCAAGTACGAGGATGTCCTAAACCGGCTTTGTTCTGCACCACTGCTGAGAGGCTGATGAGGGCTGTTATTTATGCATAGGCAAAGCAAGAGGATGCGACTTAAAGCTTTGGTTTTAATCGTTTAGAAAAGAGTTTTGTGAAAAGTGTAGCATGTGATTCATTTAGTTTTTGGTGTATGTTGCTTCTGTAGGTAAACATTAGATCTAAAATCTATTGTTCGAGTCGTTCTAAAAAAGAAAAATCGCCAAGACCAAGGTGATAAGGAAAAAAAAAAAAAGTTTGCATTTTTAAAAACAAACTAAAAGTAAGCTAATTTCTTCTTCAAAATTAACTGACAGAACTGGCTGTGGACCTCTCAAAAACAAAAAAACACAAGTACATAATAAACTAGTGTTTCTTGAGCTGTACATGTAGAGGTGTTTACAGTCGACTTTCCGCTCTACTGCAAATGTCGTGAGCAGAAAGATGCGCTATCTGTCTAGTTGGCTGAGGAAACAGCTTTAATAAAAACAACAAAACAGTACGTATGCCTAGTTGTCAGGCATGAACCAATGACCTTCGTTCTAGATCTTGAAGCTATGGACAATGTGTATGTCATTTAGTCGAATTTCATTCACAAATGTTAAATTAGTAGCATAATATTTGTTTCAGCACGATTAGCTAACAGCGCTGGTTAGCGTTGCTGCTACAGCTTGTGTCAGGCAGCCGCGGCTATTTCTGCTCGCAAGTTTCCCTGTATTGATAAACAAATTATCCCTCTGTACCACTGATGGTACGCAGGCAGGTTGTGGTAGTATGGCAATTTGACTGTTAAGTTTTTGGTCCAATCTATTAATGTCTATGAACAAGAACTACTTATTATTTAGTTATAGTTTTAGAATTGGCTGAGGCTAATTTAAGAACTTAATTATCTGAAATATAAAGCGTATGACATGAAAACAAAACATACTAGCTGAAAAATATATCTGATAAAGTCAGAGATGGGATTTGTTGGTGGTTTAGGAACCATTGTAAAAGACTATTCAACATGACTTAATCATGAGAGGCAAGATGGCGGCGAAGAAGTAAGACGCAGTGGCGAGGGCTCCCGACTACTTACTGATTTGAGCGTTACATTTTCAACAATTCCAGCAAATTTTACTTTGTAACTTGCGCTAGTGTTTAATTAATCTTGACAAAAAGAAAAAAAAAACAGAACGCATTGAAATGGCGGCGAATCTTCGTAAATATAAGTACAGCGGGCCCGCGGGAAGTAGGCCCAACACAGCCTCGGACTCAAGTGCTTCCAAGAAGGGAAATACGGCTCCTCCTCCTCCTACGCCAGCGGCAACGGTTGGAGATGTCGCTCCTGCCGCTCCTCCTGAGTCAGTCTCTCCTCCTCCGGATTTTGTGTCAGATCCAGAAGACAGCGTCGCAGATTTCAAAACTGAAGTTCTTCTTGCACTCAAGGCCGACATCTCCGCGGTGATTAAAGCTGAGATGAAAGCGGCAATCGCAGAGGATTTTAGCTTTCTCAAGCGTGAGCTAGCTGCGGTGAAGGTAAACACTGCCTCACTTCGCACCGATTTGGACCAAGTGCAAGCGGACGTTAAAGATATCGGGGGGGGCTTATCTACATGGTCAGACGAGGTTGTTACGCTACAGGCCACTGTGAATAAGTTGAAAAGTGAGTTGGGGGAGCTGCGAGGGAAATGTGAAGACATGGAGGGCCGCATGAGGAGATGCAACGTGCGGATTCTCGGCGTCCCCGAGGGTCCGGATTCTAGCTCTGCTGGGGCCGTCTCAAAAATGCTGCAATTGGTGCTACAGCTTGATAAAGAGCCGATGGTGGATCGATCACATCGCTCACCAGGACAGAGAATACCAGGAGGTAGGCCACGGGTGATAGTGGCTAAACTTCACTACTATCAAGAGTGTGCAGATGTTTTGCGCAGAGCCCGCTCTCGTGGCCAGCTCCACTTTAAAGATGTGCCTATCACGATTCTTCCCGACTACACCCCAGGCGTAGCCAAAGCAGGGGCAGCGTTTACGGATGTGAGGAGGCTTCTTCGTGACCGACAGGGAGTGCGCTATGGTCTACTGTTCCCGGCTCGACTTCGCATTACCCATGGAGAGGAAGACAAAGTTTTTGTTGATTCTGAAGCAGCAATGTCTTACGTGAAGGAAAAAATAATCGCTGTGACGACAGATGGACAGTAAGGCAGCTTTCCTGACATTCTTCAATTAAGGTTGTATGGAAATACCTTGTTTTATGTATGTCAGAGCACATTTGAATAATATATCTGATGTAGTTACTGCAACTATTTTTTTTATGTCTTATCATTATTATTATTTTGCCATAGTTAAAAGTTAATCTCATCAATAACTTTACTAGTTCTGTTTGTTATTATTATTACTATTCATTATAAATATATACTTTTCTTTATAACTGTGGCATGTTGGGAGCCCAAGCAGTTGATGGTTAATCCTCAGACAAGCACCTTGGTGTGTGGATTTTTTTTTTGTGGGTTCTGTTTTTTTGGGAGGAGCTGGGGGCAGTTTTTGGGGGACAAGGGAGGGGGTTTTTGTACTATGCCGGATCTTTGTTTTGGGAATGTTTGATGTATACTCTGGTAGAAACATTTTTGTGCACCTCATTTTACATATTAAGTTGCAATGACTAACATGAATAACTCTCCTAGACACACTAATTCTAACCCAGTGAATTGTGTGAGCTGGAATGTGAAATCTCTTAACCATACTTTAAAATTTAAGAAAGTTCAATCACATCTTAAACAGCTTAATACAGATATTGCCTTTTTACAAGAAACACATGTGTGTGCTGCAGACAGTGAGCGTTTCAATAAGAAGTGGTCTGGTCAGGTGTTTCAATCTAATTTTCAAGGTAGATCCAGAGGGGTAGCTATTGTAATTGGCAAAAATGTACAATTCACCACATCCACTGTACATGTGGACTCCTCTGGGCGCTATGTGATTGTGGTGGGCCAGTTGTATTCTCTTCCGGTTGTTCTAGCTTCAATATATGCACCCAATTGGGATGACAGTGAATTCTTTCGCAAGTTTTTCTCAAAGATTCCAAATATCTCATCACACAATCTTATAATTGGAGGAGATATTAATTGTGTACTTTCATCTTTGGACCGAAGCGCAGCTGGAAAAGTCAATATAACAAAGTCCGCACAGACTATTAAAGCATTTTGTGAAACTTATGGCATTACTGATGTGTGGCGTGCTCGTAATCCCACCACAAGATCATATTCGTTTTTTTCACCAGTTCATTCGACATATTCTCGAATTGACAGTTTTTTTATTAACAACAACATTTTGCAGCTTGTGTCAGAATGCAAGTATGATGCCATAGTTATTTCAGATCATGCTCCTTTGTGCATGAAAATGTTTTTTCCTATTTCACAAACAATATTCAGGCCCTGGCGATTCAATACTTTGCTTCTCTCAGATGAAAATTTTGTTAAATTCATTAATGCTGAGATAAAAATTTTTCTTGACATTAATCAATGGGAATCTTTGAAGGCTTACCTTAGGGGGCAAATAATCTCTTTTTGTGCAAATGAAAAAAAGAAAAGCTTAGAACAATTAAATCGTGTAAAAAATGATATCCTTCTCTTAGACAGACAACTAAGTCATTCACCATCATCAGATTTGGCAAAAAAACGTGTGTTGCTTCAAACCGAATATAATACTCTCTCCACCAAGCAGGCGGAAAGTTTAGTTTTAAAATCAAAATCTAGTCACTATGAGCAGGGAGAAAAGGCAGGGCGTTTGCTTGCCCACCAATTGCGTCAAAGATCAGCCAGTCAATCTATTACAGCTATTAATAATAGTCAAGGCATCAAATGCTATGATAATGGTGAAATTAACAAAAGCTTCAGCGATTTTTATGAGTCCCTGTATTCTTCTGACTCTAGAGTGGACCTTCCAGATATTGAAGAATTTTTCAAAAACATAAACATACCATCTGTTGATTCAGATCTAGTCACTGATTTGGAAAGAGACATTTCAGCTGCTGAGTTAGCTCTGGCAATAAAAGAAATGCAGGGTGGAAAATCTCCCGGGCCAGACGGCTTTCCGACTGACTTTTTTAAAAAATTTGTTAACGTGCTTTCTCCAATACTTCATCTGTTTTTAAAGAATCCCAAAACACAGGTTTGCTCCCTCAATCTACACGTCAAGCCATTATAACCTTGTTGCTCAAAAAAGATAAAAATCCTGTTCACTGTAGTTCTTACCGGCCAATATCATTATTAAACACAGATGCTAAGATTTTGGCAAAGGTATTGGCAAAGCGTCTTGAAAGAGTGGTCTCTTCTATTGTTTCACCTGACCAGACCGGATTTGTAAAGAAACGACAGTCCTTCTTTAATATTCGAAGATTGTTAAGTATTCTATATTCTCCCACTCCGCCCGGTCAAAATCAAGCTGAAGTGATAATTTCCCTAGATGCTGAAAAAGCGTTTGACCGGGTGGAGTGGGATTATCTTTTTAAAACGTTGAAAATGTTTAAATTTGGTCCAAAATTTTTAGCTTGGGTAAATTTGCTTTATTCTTCTCCATTGGCTGCAGTGCGCACTAACAATAATCTTTCACCTTATTTTGAATTACATCGTGGCACCAGACAGGGGTGCCCTCTTTCACCACTGTTATTCGCAATAGCTGTAGAGCCGTTAGCCATAGCCCTTCGACAAAATGTGCTTATCAAAGGAATAACTCGCATGGGGCTGGAGCACAAGATCTCTCTATATGCCGATGACACGCTGTTATTTATTTCCAACCCTGTATCTGGTATCCCTGTTCTATTGACTCTGCTTGAAGGCTTTGGGAAGATATCTGGCTATAAGGTGAATTTTGAGAAGAGTGAGATGATGCCTTTGTCAACTATGAGTAGTGAAGATATGACTACAGTCCCATTTAAGATCAACAACAAAAAAATCAAATACCTTGGTATTTGGGTAACACGTAACCATAAAGATTTGTACAATGCTAACTATTTGCCATTATTGATTAATCTTAAGCAAGATATTGCCCGCTGGGAGTCTTTATATCTTTCCCTGGGAGGCAGGATAAATTCTGTCAAAATGATTATCCTACCTAAATTTCTCTACCTTTTTCAGTGTCTGCCTCTTTTTCTCTCCAAATCTTTCTTCTTAACCCCTTGACGTCCGAATTATTTTCTGAAAATAAAAAATTTTTTTCAAAGATTATTTTTACTTCAGTTAGGCCCCAAAACAAGGATCAGTTGAAATTTTTTCAATAGCACTAAAAATAAAAAAGTTGTTGGGTACGTGCCAAAAAAGGCACACTGGGCCACAGAGGAACACAAATTACCCATATTTGCAACTAAGTCACAGAAAAACACATTTTTCCAACTTGTATTCTCAATATATTTTATTGATGTGTCAATTTGATGCAAACGAAGCTTTTTCAATTGTCATGGCCCAATTTTCATAAATTAGGTTTCCAGGACAGACCTAAAATATGCCTGAAAATGTGAATACAATAGGGCAACTCTACCACTACCTGGGCTAAGACACTTTATTGACCAGATTTATTCATGGAAACATATTGTCAAAGTTAAAATTAAATAAAATACCCTTAGAAAAAAAACAAAAAAACATATATAATATGGTATATAACTGCATAGTGCTGTGTATATAATATATATGCTATATAGCATATATTGGCACTATTTGTTTGTCAGCAATCAAAATAGTATTATTTGAGATACACTGTAATTTGGAAAGAAGCCCATCTGTCAATACAATTATTTTGAAAAACTAATCAATGTTGTTGGTGACCTGTTGGCTCGTTGTCTTGTGCAATTACAACTACTGGTATACAGCATACACTGCACCACTGCTCTCTAAGCCTGGGTAAATCAAAAAACACTCATGTGCAACATAGTGCCAACAAAATACTGCCATTTTGGAGACAGTTTAGGATGGTTCAAGTTACTTTGTTGTCAATTCACAAAGGTTCATCATCAAAAATGTCTATAATAGTGATTGCACAGTCTGACTGTTTGAATAAGGAAGCACACCTCATCTTTCTCTTATAGATTTGGAGTTTTTGACTGTATTCAGTGTCACATCTTTGTTCTACTGTAATTAACGCCCTCCTCATGATAACGACAGGTGAAAAGCGCCTTCCTCACTAAACTGACAGGTGCAGAGCATCCTTCTCAGTGTAATGACAGGTGCAGAGCGTTGTCCTCATTGTAACGTCAGGTGCAGAACGTTGTCCTCACTGTAACATCAGGTCCAGAGCGTTGTCCACTGTATCGTCAGGTGCAGAGCGCTGTGCTCACTGTATCGTCAGGTGCAGACCGTCCTCCTCATTGTACTGTCAGGTGCAGCGTGTCCTCCTCATTGTAATGGCAGGATCATCGCACTGTGGTAGCAGACACAGAGTGAGATAAAGTCATGCAGGTGATACACCTGTCACCATAAATCTTACATAATGTAGCTTTACCAAATGATTTATATCTAAATATGGAGATAGAGACATACCCACGACATTGGTGAGGCAATCCACCCACAGCAGCAGCAGTGATGTCCTCCTCACAGCAGCTGTCACACTGGTGGTACCTCAGAAATAAAATACAAAATAAACATTAAGCCTACACAACAGTTATTCAATGTAATAATATAGCATTGGCAATATAATTTTTACTGTTTAATCACTAATGCATGGAGTGATTGTGCTTACACATGTCAAACTGTTTGTGTTGCTAACAAAACAACATGACAGATGGACAGAAACGCACGACCATTAACTGGACACCCAAGCTACTGCACGTAGCTACACAACACAATCCATGCGCTTATCCAGTCAATAACGATGCAACGCGAGGTTTTGCACGATTAATTCATGAATAAAGCAACACATCACACATTTAAAACAAGGCTGAGTTCAGAATGAATCAGAACCGAGCCCGAAAAAATCCGGGATTTATCACAAAAGCTAAACAGAGTTGTCCCAGGTTAGCATAGTTTACGCACCACACAACAACAACATCCGTAGCCTGGGTCTTCATAGATCCACAAAGCGAGTACAACAAGCTGTAGATGCGTGCAACGTCACAGTTATTAAAGTTTGTGTTGCAAAGAAAACGTGAGCCTGAACGGATCAGAAAGCAGGCGGAGGTGCACACCACGTCTGAAGCTAGCTAGCTAGGCACATCCACCAAACCATTCTCATGCTAACCAAACACAAACACTGCTAACAATGGCGGCAGGTCTGTGATAGAATCGAAGCACAGGGTAGTGACTTAAAAACACGTGTAACACAACAATTTGACGATAACTAACCCAACAACTGCTAAGGAAAGTCCCTAGACATCTGTAAAAGACCAAAAACAGCGTAAAATGGTCAAAACAAGGGCTTTTATGGTCCAGTGTCCCCTATATGGCACAAACCGAAAATCTCCGATTACGGCAAAAGTATTTGTCATATTGACTTCATATTGACACAGCACATAGACAGGCACAGCGTTAGCAACTACATATTTTTTTGGTGTCGAAACTCACCTTTATTTCGCCGGACCAACGCTGAGTAGAAGCCTCCAGGGACAAGTTGCTGCTGAAGTAGCGTCCTCTCACGTCAACAGGATGCAGCATTTAGCAGGAGGAGGTCACCAAAATAAAAGCGGTCACAATTTATTCACAAGGGCTGAAGGAACATGCAGAACCCGAGAATGGATGTGTGCACCTCACACAGCGGCCGCAATTTGAGTTTAAACGGTACGTGCCATATTCGGCACACCTGACGTCAAGGGGTTAAACTTGGATAGCCAGATATCTTCATTTATATGGAGTAAAAAGCACCCAAGGATTGGAAAGAAAATTTTACAACTTCCTCGTGAATGGGGTGGTATGTCTCTTCCAAATTTCATGTATTACTACTGGGCGGCTAATTGTAGAGTGGTATTGTATTGGTTGAGACAAGATACATCTATTCCAAGCTGGGTTTCTCTAGAGATAGGATCAATTTCAGATAGCTCTCCCTCAGCATTGCTTTGCTCCCGATTGCCCTTTAAGCAACCAATTTCATCATACTCATCCAATCCAGTTGTTGTCCACACAATTAAGACTTGGAATCAATGTAGGAGGTCTTTTGGATTTACTAATTTGTTGTTTTCAGCACCGGTTTCTAAGAATCACATGTTCTTACCATCTGTAGACGATGAGGCCTTTAACATCTGGGCGAGGAATGGAGTACATTCATTGTATGATCTATACGTGGATAATAATTTTGCTTCTTTTGATCAGCTAATTGAAAAATTTAGTCTTCCAAAGTCACATTTTTTTAGATATCTCCAGCTGAGAAATTTTGTTACATCAAATTCTGACTGTTTTCCTTCATTTCCTCCTCGACTGTTGATAGATGAAGTTTTGGATTGTAAAACGGACACCAAGAGGATCATGAGTAGAATATATGCTCTGCTTAGTTCATACCACGAGACAACCTTGGATGCTCTCAAATGCAAATGGGAAACTGATCTGGATCAGCCCATATCAGACATGTCTTGGCAAAAAGTCATACAAAATATCCACTCTTCATCATTCTGTTTGAGACATGCTGTTATTCAGTTTAAGGTGGTGCATCGTCTGCATTGGACTAAAGAAAAACTTTCCAAGTTTAAGCCAGACCTGGATCCCGCGTGTGACCGTTGCAAACAAACACCTGCTACACTCCTACATATGTTTTGGACTTGCCCAAGGCTCCATAATTACTGGAAATCTATTTTTGAAGCATTCTCAAATATTTGCAAGATAATTTTACACCCGTGTCCACTGGTTGCATTTTTTGGGGTGACTTCAGGAACCAGTCCTTTAAGTGGTGCCCAAAGAAACATGATTGCATTTTGTTCACTCTTGGCACGTAGGCTTATTTTACGTAAATGGAAAGACCCAAATCCACCAACAAGTGGCCACTGGTTTAATGAGGTTATGAGTCATATTCACTTGGAAAAGATAAGATACACTGTTAAGGGCTCTATTGCAAGGTATTATGACATGTGGCTGCCATTTATAGTTTATTTTGAAAGCATGTCTGCTGACCAACTGTTTTAAGCAATATACACTGTGTGCAAGTTTATGGATCGTGAATTGAATATTCTGACTTGATGTGCATAATGTTTATACTGTACAGATTCGGCATAGGGTGGGTGGTTGGGTGGGTGTACTTGTGTGGTCTTTTTTTTTTTGCTATGCTTGTACTAAATCTAAAAATTCAATAAAAATACTTTGATCAAAAAAAAAAAAACATGATAACATTTTGGAAAATAATAGTTTAGTAGGTTTAATTAAATAATTGTTTATTTCAATTCCAAAGCAGCCATAACTTTATTATTATTATTGCTCAAATGTATCTTTGGCCCACAGAAACAAAGAGAAAGTGTCAGCAGTCACCTTCAGTCTCTCTCTCTGAAACCTTCAAGTCAAGTTAGAAATCTGGGGGTAAAAATTGACTCAGTCTTGAACTTAAACAACCACAGCTTTCTACAATCTAAAAACATTGCCAAAATTAAAAGTATAGTGTCAAGCCTGACTTGGAGAGACTTATCCATGCATTTGTCTCCAGTAGGTTAGACTATTGTAACGGCCTGCTCACCGGCCTATCCAAACGAGCTGTAAAACAGCTGCAGTACATCCAGAACGCTGCAGCT
Source organism: Mugilogobius chulae (assembly GCA_038363315.1). Classification (NCBI taxonomy): domain Eukaryota; kingdom Metazoa; phylum Chordata; class Actinopteri; order Gobiiformes; family Gobiidae; genus Mugilogobius; species Mugilogobius chulae. The sequence continues at coordinate 45,826,129 of CM076409.1, read as the reverse complement.
CTAGTTCTGACTACAACCTCGAAGTATGATCACATTAGTCCTGTGCTTAGGTCTTTGCACTGGCTTCCAGTGGTTCAGAGAATAGACTTTAAAACAGCTCTGCTTGTGTTTAAGTCTCTCCATGGACTAGCACCTAAGTACATCTCTGACATGTTAGTCCCTTATGAACCATCTCGGACTCCAGGACTAAACGTGGACCAGAGTCAGGACTAAACATGAACCAGAGTCAGGACTAAAGATGAACCGGAGTCAGGACTAAACATGGACCAGAGTCAGGACTAAACATGGACCAGAGTCAGGACTAAACATGGACCAGAGCCAGGACTAAACGTGGACCAGAGTCAGGACTAAACATGGACCAGAGTCAGGACTAAACATGAGCCAGAGTCAGGACTAAACACGGACCAGAGTCAGGACTAAACATGGACCAGAGTCATGCAAAAAAGTATTTGCTCCAAAATGACACTAGAAAAGTGCAAACATGTGTTTATATATTTAGAAAAATTGTGGCAAGTGGCAGTTTTATATTTTGTCATAACAAGGCTTTCACAATCAAAACAACTAATTGATTGATTGAAGAAATTGCTATAATCAAAATTATTATTAGTTGCAGTCGTAGCTGTGGAGTTGTTTACATGATGATTACTGAGGAATTTGTATACATTGTTGGATTTGCTAAATTCACAAACATCAATTTACTGTATCGACATTTGGCAAACCCCGGGTTTCCTCTGCCTCTCTGTCCTCATCTGTCTCCATGGAAACCATGAGATTCAGACTGTGGCGTCATGGCAACAATCAGGCCACATCAGCCTCACTTCCTCAAAGACTCACCTGCGCCTCCTCGCTTTTATATAAAAATAACAAACTAACAGTGTTTTTCATTCAGAAGAAGATGAAGTGACTGACATGTTTTGACATTATTTTGCTGCCATTTTCAAATTTGATGTGGGATTTCAAAGTACAAATGTGTATAAATGTGTAATGTGTGTAATGATCTATTTTGTCTCTTTTTTTTTTTTTTACCATTTTCATAGTTGCTCTGGCAAACAAAACAAATGTCTAATCCTGCATTATTACAGTTATAGCCAGATTTCCAGATTACCGTTTATTATAATAGTGAACATTTAACTTATACATCTCATTCAAATTTTAAATCAGAAAAAATAAAAGCATACACTGTATATTTGCACGTGGACTGAACATAATCAGTGTCCACACTTTGGTTACATAAGAGGTTCTACGTAAACATGGCTTATCTCTATCCTCCATCAGTCGCTTTAAATCAGATTTGGCGTCGCTTTCTCTGAACTTTTCCTAACCTGACACTGTAAAATCACAGCAATGCCGTTTTCTCTGTGTCGTCTTGTGTCATGTGACGTGTTTCAGCCGAGGAACAGGGCCTAAGTTTAGTTGGAGAAAGTTGCAAGAGAAAGCTTCAAGATCATATAGACCAATGATTTAGTCTCAAATCTTCAACTGAATCACATAATTTTGGTTTGTGTCCCTTATAATCTAGATTAGGAGTGGGAATTATTTTTACTTAAGGTCCTTATTTAAACACAGAGTCTGACTGCCAACATTGGTATAATACATTCTGCTTAATGCAAACACGTTCCTTTGACAAAATATAGAAAACCAGTACAAATAAAAGATTTGCGCCAACACAATAAACTTTAAGAAAAAATTTTAAACGAGAAAAAACAGTAATATTTTCTCTGAGAATACAGTTGAAGCCACAAATAGAAGCTTTTTATAGATTAAAGTTCAAGTTTTATGAGATTAAAATTGTAAATTATCAGGAATCAGACTTGGATGAGTCAAATATTTGCATAAAAACACACAATAGATTTTTATTCTTGCAACAATGTTCCATGATCCAAATCCCTTCTTATGGTCATGACATTGTGAATTTAATCTTAAAATGTTACAAATTTATTGTCGTAGCCCAAGTTTTTTCTTCTTAAACTGCATTGTGCATTTCTACTTCTCAAAAACCGATTTGAAAATGTTTTTAAACTAGAAATGTTTATTTTGTATGGCCATAAACAAATAACAAATATGACTTCCACTCAAATAAGCAATATTTTCTTTAGCACGATCATAAACAAATGTTATTACGGTAACAACAATAAATAAAAAATATAATTAATAATTGTTTTAGTATAGTTCATTTGATTATTTTTTATACACGACCATAAACGAAGAATGTATCCTTGAAATATTATTTTGTCTTGTCATAAATGATGAATCTTTCTTTGTCCTAAAATTGGCTGTGTCCAGTTTGTACGACCATTAACAAAAAAACTATCTGCTTCTCATCTAGTAACAGGTTTGATTTTCATTGTTTTTCTGTCATGCTATTTACCACACTCACCGTTGCTTGTAGTTTCTATTACTTTTATTGTGTGTTTTTTTATCTACACATGTATCAACTGCTATTCCTGCTTCTTGTGAGACATTCTGTAGATCTGAGTGTTTGCATACATGAACTGGATTAGAGCCATTATTCCTGCTCGTTAACTGACATTGCAGAAAATCTTTTAGCTACAGCATGTTCGGTCCGGTCCACGTGCGTCTGATTTCAGTCCCACTTCATGTAAATAAATGTGATTTAGCTCAACCGAGGCAAAACTAATGTTCACAAGCAACTTATGTTTCTACTGGGACTCAAGCAAAATATCAGCTGATATTTTGGACTTTTTATGGAACAAAAAAGATCCCGCACACCGTCAAACCATGCAAAGGTATTTAATTGTGCAACGTTTCGACCATGAGGTCTTTTTTGTTCTTAAGTATTGGGCTGCTCCCACTTTATCCAACGCACCCGCATCACATTGATGTGCGAAGTCCCTTGTTCTTTCTCTGGACTTTTTATGGAGACATGTTGTGTTTTTAAAGGAATAAACTAAAACGTGTGGAGTATTTAGTGCATTCCTTACATTACACTACATTAAAGTTTATTACGCATAGATCTTCTTTAACATGTAGCTCAGAATTGTATGTTTATCTCTCGTATTTGGGTGTATTGGTTGACACTGAGATAAATCTGGACGTTCCCCAGCGCATTTTGGACTTGAGCATGTTGATCGATGGTACAGAAAGTTTGTGTTGTGTTGAAGTTAATAGTTTTCCTTCTTCTTGTTCCACAGAGTGAGCGTCTGCTGATCAAAGGAGGGAGGATTGTGAACGATGACCAGTCTTTTCACGCCGACATCTACATGGAGGATGGGCTCATTAAGTAAGACATTTAAAAACATTTCACTGTTATTAAGTCGTTATGAGTCATCCATCTATATTCTTCTACTTATTCAAAGCTGGAGAAGGCATTCCAATTGTGAATGACCCAAGGGCTGTGTTTACATTTCCACATATTTTTTTAACAGAAATTTTAGACACAGTTAGGACACTAATTTCAGTTTTGAGACACAGGATCTCATCTCTGCAGTTTGCAGATGATGTTGTTCTGATGGCTTCATCAAACCAGGACCTGCAACATGCACTGGGACATTAGAACCGAGTGTGAAGTAGCTGGGATTCTGTAGGGACCTGACTGGGACCTTCTCCAAATCCAACCTGCTCTCTCCTCCTGACCTGGAGGAGCTGCAGCTTTATCTGAGCTCCTCTTGTGTGACTGAGCTCACTCTATCTCTTGTAATGACTGCTCTGTCATTACCCAAAGCTCATGAGGTGGAGGTTGAAACATAGATTGATGGTAAATCGAGAGCTTTGCTTTTCGACTCAGCTCCTTGTTCACCACAACGGTCCGATTAAGTGACTGCATCACTGCTGACGCTGCACTAATCCACCTGTCAACAAATGAACTTGTGGACGAGACCCTGAGACACTTGAACCCCTCCACTTGTGGCTGGGCTCTCCACCACCAAGAGACCACTTTTTTCTGATCGAGAACTATGGCCTTGGATTTGGAGAAGGTGATTTTCATCCCAGCTGCTTCCACTCGACTCAAACCGTCCCAGTGCATGTTGCAGGTCTTGATTTGATGACGTCATGTCCAACTGTGAGGAGCCTGGTAAACCCCAGGACACGATAGAGGGAATCAACTGGCCTTGGAACACCTTGGGATTCCGTCAAAAGAGCTGGAGGATGGGGAGGTCAGAGCCTCTTCAGACTAACTTCTGAAAGCTTAAAACCTTGATAGCGTAATTAGATTTGGACATAGTTCTCCTGAAAATAAGTAACTACATTTGATGAAGACTGCCATAGTATATACTAGTAACAGCCTCTCTCCTCTTTGCTTTTTCTTCTCCTTGTTAATCACACTGTTAACTATGAGCCTTCTACTTTCTCTATTGCATTAATTGAAATTGATTTCTGTTTAGATTGATGGTATGTTCTGGGAGAACAGCTGTAGGTGGTCAATTGATTTACAAATGTATGCAACTGTCAATGATTCCTAGTTGTTCAGTCATTGTCTCTTCACAGACTCCAAACATGCCATGCACTGCTTCTTCCAACATTCTCATGATCTAGTTTCTGATATCTTGTTGTTAATGTCTAATTTTAGCACTGCTCATTCAGCTCGATCTCAGCGTCTCTCTCTTTGTGTCTTTGTCCCGTTCCGAGTCGAGGAGCACCACCCTCAGACAGTCGTGGTGTTGCATAATAATCAGGCTGAGCAGGGCTGGTGGCTCCCTCCCAAATATTCTGACCCCCTCCAAACCCTTTCTCTCTCTCTTTCTCTCTGTGTGTGTGGGTGTCCCAAGAGGAATCTGTGGAGCAAATCCCAATGTGTTGACAAGTCTACCACTGTGGCACTTCTGCTTTGGCATTGTCAGATTTTCTTTTTGTTCAACAGCCCTACACACACCAAACTTTACAGTCTCGCCCTGAACAACATTTCAAAGGTTTTTACAGAAGGAATCTAAGCCTGATTTATTAAATTTCTTTAGTCTACAAATGCGTACAAATGTGACTTTCGATGCTAATTTTCAGTCAAACAATTTTTCCTCAAAAACTAAAATATCCAAAATTCTTCTCTAAAAACGTAATCTAAAGCTGGCTGCACACTAGTGGAGTTTAAGATCTTCACAATCCTCAAAAGGCAGATGCTTCTGTTGTAAAGGTTCTCGCCCTTGTGCCGCATGGAAACTCACGAAGATGCTCCTGACAAATAGTTGTAACAGAGTCGCAGTGACGCACAAACATAAGGAGAGAAACAACAAGAAATCTCTTGTAAAATCCTTACTCTGGCCATGTCTCCCTGAACTCATAGACGGGCACATCAGGCTTAAAATTGTTCCAAAACTCCTGTAGTGTGCAGAAGGTTTAATATGTTAATAAAACAAATACATAAGCTTAAGCTTCTGTAAATTTTCCCAGTGTTGTTTCCCTCATGTAATATTGGCCAATTACTCCACACAAAAATGTCTTATTACTTCTATATGAAACATGACTTAATAATCTTTTGTCTTTCATTTATTGGAGTAAAATACTACAGAACAGAAATATTTAGTGTCAATTGTCACAGAGTACATCAAAATTACATTTGGTTGACCTTTGCTTGCTGCCACTTGCTCCTCAGAACATGAAATGCAAGGCAAACATACAAAAAACAACAACAACAACACAACAGACACAGTACACATGATCATGTGAAGAGATTTTTTGTGAGGAGTGGGTCAGAAAGGGTTTCACTGTGATAGTTATGCATTATATATTTTCCTATTCACTTGCAGTGGGTCTTTTATTCACCATTTCCTCATGCATAAGTAAGGTTTTTCATGCTTTTTCTTTATTCTTTACTAAGGCAAATTATTAATGTGTACTAAAATTCAATAAAATAGAAATTATTCCAAAAACTCTTATTAATTTCCCTCAGACTACTTACATCAGTCTTATTTGTTGTTGCCAGGCAGATTGGAGATAACCTGATCGTCCCTGGAGGAGTGAAGACGGTGGAGGCCAATGGAAAGATGGTGATCCCCGGAGGTATCGACCATCCACACGCACTCCAGATGCCCCTACCGCGGCACCACCACAGCGGACGACTTCGGAAGGGAACCAAGGCTGCTCTGGCGGAGGAACCACCATGATCGGTGAGGAGATGGTGGATTAAAATCTGGTCTTGCAGTACTACGAAACTTGATCATGTTTTAATTAGGTTAGGTTTGCGAATAAGCTAAAACAAAAAACAGGGTTAACAGGTGTGAAACCATTTTGTAGTACAGCTTATCCAGAGAGGCTCATGTCTGGATTTGTCTCTCTGGTAAGAGAAACTTATCCAAGAAGTTCAGCAAGATTCGTAGAGGTCTTTGGGCATTTTACGTGGCATTTTTCAACTCAAAAATATGCTTTGTTTACTAACAACAAGGTGGGTCTATAAACAAGAGCATTTCCCGGATTTTATAAACACACATTTATAGCATTAGATGTACTGTACACAGGACACTACAAATGAATCTTTACTAAAAAAACATACTGTGTTTGTTTATTTAAAGGAAACCTACTCTGAGTTTTTAACCATGTTACAGTGTTCTCTTACCATTAGTTTACTCAAAGTTGTATTTAGATTGATTCATGCATGTTTGACTAATCTTGTATTGTCCTGAAGCTGATTCTTAAGTGCTCAGAAAACCCCTGTCTTCACCTACCACCTATCCCGTCCTCTTGTCTGTATTTACTTGCAATTACTGAAGCTGTTTCTATTTCTGAATGATTTTAGATTATATTTGTGTTTTCCAATGAACAAAATGTGAATTATTGATCTGTATATCTCAGTTTCTCCCTAAATATATGAAAAAAAACACAATGAAAAATACATTTATGCTCACAAAGAGGAAATCAGGAAGGACTTTGTTCATGTACATTATTTATTTTTGAGGAGACTCATCAAGTCGTCTCAAGTAACTCACAGAGCTCTAAATCCAAGTCAAGTCTTGAATAACTGACCTTCAAGTCCTGGTTTAATCCCAAATCTTCCATTTTATCAAGGCAAGTCCCGAGTCATCAAAATAGTAGCTGAAGTCCAAGTCTTGACTTCCAAATCCACATCTTTGAAAAAATAGTTAGTGCTTGTAAAATATCTCAAACTACACTTTAGGGATGTTGTCAGTATTAAAATTAATTATGTATCCTCTTTGTCCATAAAAACTTTATCCTTTAAAAGAATGGCACATTTACATTTTCTAGCTGTGTCACAAATAATCATGTGTATTTTTCCTATTTTCCAGTAAACCCAGAGAGACCCAACTCAAAACAAAACCAAAGACGCTGTAAAATGGTAACAAACCTNATGTGCTAATATGCACTACACAAACACGTGCTGTTCTGCCTGCTGTAGACATGAAGAGTATGGTAGGTAATAATAGCACGTGCGTTGTGTGGAGAAAAGCACCCCGGGGGTCCTCCTCATACCGGCTCCATCTCAGCAGAGCTCATTAAACACTGATCAGTCCACATTTCTCCTGTTCTACTGTAATGGGCGGAAAATAGCGGGGTTCTTGGAGGGCTACTTCAAACAGATTAGGGACACGGATAAGAGGATTTTAAACAGGAGAGACGGTTAGGTGGAGCTGTGGTGAAGAGTTTGTCGAGGAGCAAAACTTTGTCAGGTGGAGTGGTCTTGAAGGAGAGTGACATAGGTTAGAATGTGAGAATATGCCTCAAGTTGACTTCATTTTACTCAATGGTCGACACAACTAAATAAAAAAAAATATTTATAAAAAAATGGTCAGTGAGTAGAACCTCCCTTTAAATCAGTCCCTTTTTGTCAACCATGTCATAAAAGTATTAAGCTCTTGTACATGTTAAAGCTAGAGAAAATTCCAATCTTTTTTTTTTTTTTTTTTTTAGAAGTCCATAAAACTTAGTCCAATTAACTTAACCTTCTAACGAGAAATTTGCAAGATTTACAATAAGTCCCAAAGTGGTGTTATTCAGGCTCTGGCTCCAGACACCAGCTTTACTGCTCAAAAACTCAGGTAGAAATAAATTATATTTCTCTGAGCAGAACTTGTTCTCATGTATAATAAAACAATAAGACATCAGAGGCCAAAATACAGACTCCACTTCACAAAAGACTCATCTACAGTTTAAGGGACTAAACACTAAATCAACTTTTATTTTTTATTTTTTACACTTAAACTCACAATGTTTTGGGGCAACTTTAAAATATTCAAGATCTAGGTTGTGCTCTGTGAATACAGAGGTCAATAAGTAACATTATTTTGGAAAGCTTGATTGTTTCTGATCATTAACACTTGCTGTCAAATCTATGAGACTTACCACATTCTTCCTTAATTGCCTGCTCTATTTGAGTTTAGGGCTTTATGCAAAAATTGGGATCAGTGGCAGCAGGAAAGTCACCTGCCAGTCCTCACAGTGTGTCCTGGGTCTTTTCTCAAAGTCTCAGTTCAACCCGACAAAAAAGCATTTCTATAATACAACGTAACAGAACATGTCAACAGCGTATGATTAGCACGATTTCACGCCTATGTAAATTACGTAAATATGATGGTGGTTGTAAAGATGTGCTTTTATTTATGAATATTAACAAAATCCTTATCCTATTTTTAACCGCCCCAAGCCCCAGCCCTAAACGTAACCATTTTAGCAACCTGAAACCTAAATTTACCATCTAAACCAAAAGTAATGTCCCCGAATAGCTTCAACCTAAACCCGTGTGCATTTTACGCTATGAAATGCCTCTAAGGGTACGCCCAGACACTCTGCATTTCGACCACTTGTATTTGCGTTCTTGACCTTTCGGCCATTACCCAAAATATCTTACCAGTACAATGTAACAAACCAGTTAATGATATAATCTAAAGAGCTAAAATGGTTGCATGTCAATTAAATAGGATTCTAAAAGCAACGTATTCTTTTCTGAGATTTAACATATTTTTAGCTTCACGAAATGGCACTCTCCTCATTCTCATAAAAGCATTTTCAATAGTCAGATTATGGTTTTGTTTCGTGTTTTTTCCAAGTGAGAAAATTCAATAATAAAAACACAGTGCGATTCGGAGGCGCATAGGCTCACAGCTGCAGAGTAATTGGCTGTTGGAACATTAACTTGATCTTCTAATAAAGCAGCCCCATAATAAACACAGGAGGGAAATAAAGAGAGAGATCTCCAGTCGGCTTTGTGCTGCTGTGTCCTCAGAAACCATTCAAATGCATGCAAAGGCTTGTCATCATTTTATATGAGCAATGTAGTCGATTTAGACGAAAGAATGGAATGAAATAGGATAGAATAACAGGAAGAAGTGAAGGAGGTTGAGAAAATAAATGAAGTATGGCAATTGGTATGCTTACTATTGCACAACTATAATCATAGGAAAAAATAAACTCTAAAGAAACATTTTATAAACTGAGGAGCGGCATAAAAAAAAGGGTAGACATAGCCTGCTTAAAGGGATTAACTTAAAATCACTTTCCCCAAGCAAAAATTGCTTATTATTGTATTTATTCAGGTAGAAATTAGTCTGCAATATAGAGAGATTTTCGAACGACTTCACTTTCTGCCCTACTGCACATCATGCTCCATGCAGAAAGAGCCACTCTCCATTTGCTTAGTTGGGGAACTTTCTTTGAATAAAACAATGAAACGGGATGACCGCTAGCTGTTTCAACCAGGTATGAACCAGTATGACAAATGTCCGTCTCCTGAAGCTTAAGAAAGTGTTTTTCTCGTCGTTTTTTCACTCATCCGAATGTAACTTAGGGTCGTAGGGTCGAATTTCATTCACAAATGTTGATTTAGAAGCATAATTGTTTTCGCAAAGAGATAACTCTTGAAGCCAACAACAGAGCTTTTTCGACTTGTTTCCACTGTTTGTGTCTATGAGCGGCGGCTCTTTCAGCAGATCGGTGTGCGCATTGCCTGTGTTGATAAACAAAAAATCCCTCTATACTGACTACGTTTGACGGTTATTGTTATAGCATTGTGACTAACTGATGTTAGCATACCTGCACATTTTACTAATAGTTGTGAAAAAAGCTTAAAACCCTGCGTGCTGAACATTTTGGATATACGTAAGTGAGATAACTTGTAAACTGAAGGAAGAAGCTAAAATGTATTATTTCTGTTACGTTTTTGAGGAAGCAAAAATTGTGTATAGAACTTTTAACCATACTACCATGTAGTTCTTCTGGTAGAAATGAAATAAACATTCTTTCCCTTTACATGGTTAGGAAGAACAGATGAAAGACAGAATATTTAGTAAATTTGGCTAGTTTGTCAAAGATGTAGCACTAGTTAGCTCTGTGGACAAACGTGCACTAACAAGCTAGTTCCATCTTTAAACTAATGCTAACTTTCATCAAGATGTATATTATAATATATACAACTAATTAATACTTAAACTAATGATTTTCAAAACAATACCATGCATTTAAGCTTTTTTTCAACCCAAAATGTTCAAAAAAGCAAAACTTCACTGATCAAATTTAGAACTCCTTGAGGACCAAGTTTGGCCCACGAGCCTCACTTTGGGGATTGCCATTTTATAGTATTTACATCATTTGTAAAGTCTTGACTATTATAATCTAAATATATGTTACTGATGGATACCTTCCTATTTTGTTCTTTTTGAAATGGTCAAATGGACACTATGTATAAAACCAGCCAAATAAATTACTCCTGCAGAGCTTTTACTAACAAAACCTTAAACCTAGGCTTCTTACAAAGCGGCAGAATTACATGAACATTAGCAGATTCCACCAAATGATCATAATCCCACTAGTGAGATGCATACTGGCATCTCTGTCTGACAGATGGTAAACAATCGCTTGTGTTCCTCCTCACAAACATCACCCTAGAGTCATGTGCCATTTTCAGTCTCAAACTCAGTGTAACAGAAAATATGTCAGGGATTCAAAAGGAAATGAATATCCAAATTACAATAGTACTTGACTAAGACAATAATTACTTGGGCTGCAAAGTTGATAGACTCTGTTATAAGGTTCTTTGCTCTGCGGTCAATAAGATTCAAATTAAACATGGTCTTGCCTTGTAAAACAGAGTAAAACTTTATGTGGTTTAAAAGAAGACATAAAAACAAACTAGAAGAAAATTAGAGTTTATATTGTTTCAAACTAAGTCTGGTTTCTTTGAGTCATACTTTATTCAATTAACTGAATCCTATACCAGTGACTTTGGGCCTTAGGCGGAGGACACCCTGGACTTTCTTTCACTGGAGCAGTGTTTCAAACGGCAAGATGGGGCTGTGGTTAGTGCTCTGGCCTCATAACAAGAAGGTCCTGGGTTCGATTCCCGGGCAAACGGAATTTGCATGTCTTCTCCATGTCTGTGTGGGTTTCCTCTGAGTTCTCCGGTTTCCCAAACCACTAAAAACATGTCCAGTAGCGCCTCTTCTCTCCCCTCTCCCAGGACTAGAGCTCTGGCCTTATAGCAAGAAGGTCCTGGGTTTGATTCCCAGGTGAACAGAATTTGCACGTCCTCACCATGTCTGTGTAGTGCTCTGGTCTCTCCAACCACTAAAAACTCCCCCGCAAAAGACTTTCCTGGTTAAAATAAAGGTCAACTCAAGGTAACACAGGGAGAACATGGAAACTCCACCTAGAGAGATAGTGAGGTGTCCATTTGGTCCAACTCCGGATTCAAACCACAATCTCCTTATTAGAAAGCCACAGCTCTATCCACTCTGCAAAGGTGCACTGACTCATAGACTTCAATTAGGACTATTAAAGCATTCTGAATTCCAAGCCTCAAAGCTCAATTTGCAATTTAATTATGTGGTCTAACCTTTTCATTATTGTGAGAGCAGAAGCTGTCAGTCTCAAATTGAAATGTTATCGTTTTTGCGTAGCTGGGGGGTAGGGAGTTCGCTGAGAGGGGCACTTTGAAACGTCGCTGTAAATACTGTCAAAAAGATCTGGGTCAAGTATCAGGAGACAGGTAAATTGCTGTGTTAAAACAGAAACACAACTGTCTATTCTCTGCATAACTTTATCAATTACAGTACAATTTACAGTCAAAAGAAGCAGTGCAAAGACAAGTTAAGGATAGGCCAATATATATAATTGTCTTTATGTGAGCTCAAAATCTACTGTTTATACAATAGTAAAGATTAATACAAGTCAAATAATATTAGTTGGTATGCTAATGCTTAAGAAAATCACATTCAGATCAATCAGTATGAAGGAAAAAAAATAGTTTGTTCTCCAAATCACCTACCCTAGACAATAATGTATTCCCAGACTTTGTTGTTTGGTCATAATTTGAATAAATGCATTAATGACAATACACCAGGGGTGGCGATCTGGAGGCTCGTGAGCCACATGCGGCTCTTTGGCTCATTCAGAAACATTTGTGCCTCCACACGTTCTTTCTTTCTCCCTCTTCCTCTCCTTCCCTCCCTCTACAGCGGTAAGCTGCGTGCAACTGTCAGTGAAGCATCAAAATAGTTAGTTTCCTTTGAGAATGTTTTCAAACTCCCAATGATATTCTGTGAAACAAAAACTTCATATTGATCCTTATTTTGTTCAAAGATCCAAAATACATTTGACAATAACAGCGGTGCAAATCACAAGGAAATCTTCAAAGCTATTGTTACAGATTTCACTTTTACATAATGTGACAACGTTTACACACTGCCCTGACTAAAGATACTATAGTGCAGCAGTGTTTTTCTCTGCTCTGATCACAGATGACAGTCCTGTCAGGTTGAGTGTGACTGATGACATAAAGCCCAGTTTTATAGGGGTGGAGCTAAGGGGGGTCATCTGGAGCAGGGGCCCCGTAAATCTGGTCCCCCATTGAGACCTTTTTCTTTTTTATTGCCTGATGTATTTTAATTACAGTAAAATGACATCACACAATAGGAATATATTATAATATTATACTGAAATATATTTGTAATAAAGAGGTAATGGATTTAAGAGTTTGTGTTGTAAAGTCAAATGAAATATGAATTTATTTTGCCCCCCTTTTTTCCACAAAAATCTAGGAATTTTGCTTGTTGTTGTAATTAGTTAGTTATTAATTAAGTTGTTTTTTTTTTGTTAGCATATTGACATGGATTGTAAAAAGTGCTTTAAAAACTTGGTGGTGAATTATTTGGAGGTTCAGAATGAATTAGGTAAGCAAAACGCGTGGACTGATACAAAAAGTTCAAAATAAAATAGTCTGTTTACATCAGGTATAGCACATTTAAGCTGAATCTCTAGACGCACCATAGTATCTCCTGTATTTTCTTGATGCTGGACAGTTCTGAGTGTTGACAGCGCTGGTCGTATGTGTGATGTGAGCGGACAGAAGTGCTGCCTCTCCTCAGACACACTTCACATCTCGGCTCTCACTAAAAACAAGCGATAAATGTGATCGGACATGAGCGCCTCCTCCGCACCGTCCACCCCGCTGATACGATAAGAGCTGGTTTTTGACACGGTCATCCTGGGCAATGCAACAGAGAAGCTGGTTCCGTCGATGTACTTCTGGGCGAAGTGACTTGGGGCCCAAATCCTGCTCTGTTCTGGTTGGCAATACTAGAGAAGATGGTTTCTCTTCTGTGCTTCCAGGCAATACAACAGAGGAATCCAGGAAAGCTCTAGCATGTTATATGTTTCTGATTTATTGATTAACTTTCTTCTTGTGAAAGCTGCTTATTTGTAGTTAATCAAAAAAAGACAATTCAATACTTAAATCTTCGGCTAATCAATTTCATACCTTTCTATTCCTACTGTTGTTCCATATAAATCTGCAGAACCTAAATAAAATAGTAACAAATTATGATTGACTAAGACTAGACCAACCACAAATACTTGAAATAGCTTCGGACATTTAACCCAGAATGTTTCATATAATTTAAGTTGTAAACACATTGCAAACTTTGTGCAATAAAGTATAACACTATAAGATCATTTTCTTATGAGTTAACTGACTTTCAAAAAGAAAAAAGCCCTACACTGGTATTGGTTGATAACAGTTCTCGGCAGATACTTAAAGCCACAGTATTGAAATCGGTATCAGGACTTAAAAAAACATCTCTAGTAATAATTGATAAAGACCTAAGGGGGAAGCTTAGGATAAAACAAGTTGAGAGCAAAAGATCGAAGACACCATTGAAAGACAACTTGACCAAGAGTTTCTAACTGAAAATACTTAGATATACCAGTCTGAAGTTACAAAAATAAGCAAGATTAGGTCCTGAGCTTGCCTTTGGTTAAGATTGTGATTAGATTTTTGTAAATATTAATTTGTAATAAGATGTCTTGCATCCCCCATAGAAATAAACTGGGCCAGCAAAGTGTGAATAAAACAAATAGAAACATTCACGTGACACACCGCTAAAAAAACATTTACGTGAAGTCTGGCTGATGAGGAAAGCTTTAAGTTAATGTTATAAATTATTATTTCAATAGGGTTGCATTTGATTTTTCACCCCCAGAAAGTTGTACAGTGTCACTTTAAGAATGCATTTTCCATAAAGCCAAAGCAAAGGTGTTCTGTACTTTTGAAAAAGTCAGAATAAACAGGATATAATAGAAATAAGCATGCCACAGGGGCTCTGTACAAAGTCAGACTCCTCAAACTTTACCAAGCGGATTCAATTCACAAGTTGTGAGTGGCACGGTGCTCCCACTGCTTTGACCCAGAAAGGGATTTTTTTTTTACATGAATTACTTTACCAAAACCAGAAGTCTTGCTTTATAATAGTTTCTTTTGTGACTAAAGTTTGCCTAAGTTCTTAGCGCAGTATTTCATCACTTCTTTCAACGATACTTCTCTATGACTTTTACCTTTTAAAAGAAACTTTTCACCACACTGCAAGATACCATATCCTTTTCTAAACCTTCACTTCTCTCTATGGCAGTAACAGTGACTGAAGTGTGGATGTGGCCCCCATGTCCCCTAGCATGTCCGGGGTTGCGGCGCGCTCACACCTCTCTCAGCTCTAACACCTCAGCGTGGTCTAGATTGGTCCCTCCGGCTCCCCTGTCTCCTCTAATCACAGCGAATATGGGATTTTAGGCTTCGCCACACAGCTACGGGACACACACTGAGGCTGCTTGGAAAAAGACTAATTCCACCATGGATCACGAAAAGGACCAAAAGCCAAATGCAATTAAGTTTTATTGAGGTGCTATGAAAATGAATGATCAAGCAAATTGCAAGTACGAGGATGTCCTAAACCGGCTTTGTTCTGCACCACTGCTGAGAGGCTGATGGGGGCTGTTATTTATGCATAGGCAAAGCAAGAGGATGCGACTTAAAGCTTTGGTTTTAATCGTTTAGAAAAGAGTTTTGTGAAAAGTGTAGCGTGTGATTCATTTCGTTTTTGGTTTATGTTGCTTCCGTAGATCAGATCTAAAATTTCTTGTTCGAGTCGTTCTTAAAAAAGAACAATCACCAAGACCAGGGTGATAAGGGAAAAAAAACATAAAATTTCCTAAGATTTTGTATTTTTAAAAACAAACTAAAATAGAGCAAAGCAAATTTCTTCTTCAAAATTAAATGACAGAACTGGCTGTGGACTTCTCAAAAACTCAAAAAACATATATAATAGATTAGTGTTGTACATGTAGAGGTGTTATCAGCTGACTTTCCACTCTACTGCAAATGGTGCCAGCAGAAAGATGCGCTTTCTGTCTAGTTGGCTGAGGAAACAGCTTTAATAAAAACAACAAAACAGTACGTATGGCTAGTTGTCAGGCATGAACCAATGACCTTCGTTCTAGATCTTGAAGCTATGGACAATATGTATGTCATTTAGTCGAATTTCATTTACAAATGTTAAATTAGTAGCATAATATTTGTTTCAGCACAATTAGCTAACAGCGCTGGTTAGCGTTGCTGCTACAGCTTGTGTACTTGTCTATTTCTGCTCGCAAGTTTCCCTGTATTGATAAACAAATAATCCCTCTGTACCACTGATGGTACGCAGGCAGGTTGTGGTAGTATGGTACTTAAAGCTTTCTGCAGATTGACTGTTACATTTTTGGTCCAATCTATTAATGTCTATGAATCATCGCCAAGAACTATTTATTATTTAGTTATAGTTTTAGAATTGGCTGAGGCTAATTTAAGAACTTAATTATCTGAAATATAAAGCGTATGACATGAAAACAAAACATACTAGCTGAAAAATATATCTGATAAAGTCAGAGATGGGATTTGTTGGTGGTTTAGGAACCATTGTAAAAGACTATTCAACATGACTTAATCATGACTGTATCTGTCTTGTCTCTTTCTATGAGCTTTGTGTATGATATAAATCAGGTATGTCCAAATGTGGATCTCAGACCACCCGAAGGTTTGACCCAAACAGAAATAAGAAATGCATTTTACACTGAGCTTTAAAAATGTGCCACTTAACTGCCAATATAAAGTATTTTATTGTGTACTATGGTGGTTTTACGCCTGAATAAATTCCTTCTGGCATTTTAACTTCTATGGCCCAGACTGACCCTCTATTCAGTCAGTGTTTCATGCCTGGCCCTTGATGAACAAAGTTTGAAGATACTCCTTGAACTACACAAACAAGAACACATTAAGCTCAAGGGGAAAATATTATTGTAAGTATATGACCAAGCCAAGACACGTGTTTCCTTAATCTCTCACGAAAATATATTAAAGACAACTCAGCCAAGTGCAGCAGGAAACAATTTGAAAAGTTGAGGTCCGTGAACAAATGAAAACGAGCCAAACATTGTCTATATAGTGTCCATTTCTATCCAAAAATCCAGTGCAGTACAAAGTAATTGGGTATAAAAATGTCCCACAACTACAATTTCCAAAAATTTGATGGAAGAAAGAGGTTTTGGGGCAGCCTTAATGATAACCAACTCAGGGACCCAATCCTCAGAGAGAAGAGCACAGGGTACAGTAGTAACAAGAACAATGGGACCAGAACTGCAACTATTTTTAGACTTTGTGTCCTATTAAACTAGAGATGACTGACCCGATCTGCTCAAGTGGATTTCAACTGCTTTGAAATGACTTGCCAATATTACAATCAATTGCAGTTCATAGTATGTAATTAGGATTGGAATAGTCAAATTGCTTCGTCTAAATATTAAGACTTTCTCTGATTCTTTTTCTCAGACAGTTCAGTTCAGTTCACTTTCTCCTCTTGAAACATGGAAGTGAGCACTGCAAATGTAAAAAATGTTTAGTTCTACTAGCACCAAGTGTAGGTAAAGAGATTATTCCATCAGTAATTGTGCCAGGCCTGATAACGTATCAAGGTTAAGTGTGCAGATTAACAAACATCAGAACATTTTACATCAGGTATTTGTCTCACACTCCTATAAAGGACAGAAACCACACACAGACATTTGATACGAGGTAAAGACTAGTGTCAAGTGTTTCAAATCAAGCCGGGTGTGTAATGAAAACTAACAGGAGAGGTATCAACACATTTTTCAAGCGTTCCAATTTGTCTGACTGTCTGGCTGCTCTTATTGTTTAGAGTGAAGTTTGTTACAAGAGACTATTTTATGTTTTGTTATATTTCAATTTGCTGGAGCCTCACAATTTAAAGTTTTTGTTTCGCAACCCAACAAATTGGATTGACAAATAATGGCTTACGAGAATCGCAACTCAGAATAAGCATCATCAAGGTCGTGACAAGGCAATAGATTTCCTTTGTATTATTATAAAAAAAAACTCACTATAAGTCAGGTGACAAGCTCAAACATCTTGCAGTTCAGCAGTTAACAAGGACTCTTGGGATCTTTTATGTTTTTCAATAAATACAGTATAGCCCATATAACAGATTCAGCTTTTTTTAAGAGAGGTAAATAGTTATCCAAGTTTTACTGCCGTTACAAAAAAGTGATTGGTCATAAAAATGACCATTACAGAAAGTAAACAGAATCTCTCCACATACTGTATGATCTGACAGTATTTTTTTATTATTTGAGAACTTTAGCTTTATGTTCTAAATGCCCTAAGATATCAGTACAATATAAATATAGCAGTTTATGTTCAATAGATTGTCATCTAACCAGTCAAATGCACTTTCAATAATTATTGTGTTAAGTTAGTAATGAGGTAAATGTAAACTCCGACAGGCCATGTGGTGAGAGAAGAGGTTTCATGACTAAAAAAAAACAAAAACTTATCAAAATAACACAAAGACAAACATTTAGAGCCTCATTTATCAAGCTGTTGCTCATGTGCAAAACAGGTTAAGGGGAACAAATACAACAGGCTTTTTTTTTTATCTACATAATACACTACTCTTTTTGCATGATGTTTAAAAATAAATACATCCACTACCACTATAGAGCTTGTCTCTATTAAGTCCATTTTTAAGCTTTGAGCAGTGTCAAGACTTCTTCTAGTTTTGTGATGTTTTGCATCAGTGACACAGCACCACTCTCTCTGGTACATAAAAGGTAGTGCAGTGGTTTCAGGGCATTTTAGTGATTCATGTGGACACTCAAAAACTGTGAGCTAGCTCTGTGTTTTTGTAATTTGTTATTAAATTATCACGGTTTTGTCTTCGAGTGGACATATTCGCTTTAGGGAAGAAGTTACGCATTTGTGCATCTTCCAATAGCAGACTGAGTGCAATTTAGCGCTTAGCTTGATAAATAGGATCTTTAGTGCTTTGGTCTAAATATAATCCATAAGGAAGGCCTCGAGCAACATCTCTTAATCTTCATCTGGGTAAAATTTAACTCCTGCAGAACACTGTTCATTATCTCATAAGTAAAACATTCGGAGTCCTAACACAGCTCTTGTGTCTTCCTCCTGTGCGTGTTTGGGATTACTGTCTATCAGGGGTGCATCATCTCCGCTGTGATTGGCCGTGTAGATTATGAAGCGTGTCAGGATTTACATTGGGAAGTGATGGATTAGAGGGGTATACAGCTGACAAGATCTGCAAGACGGCAGTCATGCAATCTTCACCAGTCAGTTTTGATGATAATGTTCCTTGGCATGTATAAGCACTAGGGATGGGACGAGACAGAATTTTCACGAGACGAGACGAGCCACGAGATTGAGTCCACGAGATCGAGACGAGACAAGATTTTTAAATAATTTGCATTCATTGTTTCAATTTCAATTTAGAATTTAAACAAGGCAAATTACAAAATTTGATTTGTATTATTTATTATTGTTAGTTTATATTCTTTTAGTTTAGCTTTACCTTTCATTATGTGTATTATCTTGGATTTTTATTATTTGAACGATCTGAGTTTTGACTGAAATTGATCTGCTCCCCGTGTGTAGCTCAGACTCCGCCCCCTTCCCTTTCCTTCACAGCGCTGCCGCTGCTGCTGCAGGGACCAGACACACACAGATGAGGAGACTTTCCTACTTTTTACATGACAGAGGCCAAAATATCTCTTTGAGGATCTATTTTAAAATATGTTTAAGTGTGAAAAACACTGCGTTGTTCCCGCGGTGTCCGCGCGTATATTTGACGATTATATATTTTTCGCGCTGACTTTTACAATGTTTAGGACTAATTATCTCTGTCAATATTGGTCCTATCTTTACGAAATAAAAACTGAGACAGAGTTTAGACAGTTTTCTGTCAGAATAAGTCTGCTACAGGAGGAGAATATTTACTACAGCTGCTCAAAGTTACAAAACTTAATTTCATGACCATGGAAAAATCTCACGAGACAGTTCAGTACGTGTGCGCACAGTATCGTGACAGTTTGATCTCGCGAGATCTCGCGGCACGAGATCTCGTCCCATCCCTAATAAGCACCAGTAATTTAAACTATATTAATGTAAAACTAAAAAAGTCGATAGAGGATGAAAATATAGCCTAAAATGTTTTATCACAATTTAAAAAAAGAACGTTTGCGATAACGATAAAATTGACAATATAGCTAAAGCTGGCGTTTAGAAATGTTGCAATTACGTATGTGTTTTGGGCCATTTCAGTTGCTTCCACTCTCATTCATGTTTTAGTCTCAGAAGCATCCGCAGTTGGGCTTACATTGCTCATGTTCAAGATTTTAGAGTGAATGGACAAAAATAGTGTGGTTTTGGCACACTATCTGGTAACATTGTGAATTTGTGACTACTTCTTTTGGACTTCCTCACAATGGAGCGGAAATATATATTCTCAATTTCAACTTTTCCACATTATTATCGCAATAGGGCTGTGGTTAATGTATCGAGATATATCGTAACAAGCTTTTTGGCAATACATGTGTAGACGTGTATTGTGATATGTATCGGAATACTTTAACTCATTATAAATTTTACACTTATGAACGGGACGGCTGCTTTAAGGCTGAAACTACTAAGCTGAAAAATGACTCATTCATAGGACACTTGTGTGTAACATTAAAATCAGTGTGAAAATACAATGCTTCTGCATTTTGGTATTGTACTAGGGATGCACGTTTTCACTTTTTTCTTTAACCCTTAGTTGGAGCTCTTCACGGTCAATAATCGGTTAACCGGTTACGTAAATGCAGTACTTTTTTTGTTGTTGTTATTTCCCTGGACGTGTTATAATTGAGCACAGCAGCGCTACGAGAGTGAACGCAGAGCAGAAACAGATATAGACCTTTGAATTTGGCACAACACGACTGAATAAAAACCTCTATAAACACTGTTTTAATGCACTGTTGCACTAGGTATTTAATATACTCATAAATAAGGTATCATGTTTTAAAGTTGCTGGCTGCTAATGTTAGCTGCTTACCTTCGATAGCTCTGACCAAATCCGAGTAATTCAGTCTGTTTTCTTCTTATAAAATCCAAGTGAATAAATCTTGCATGATTGATATTTGTCCATAAACACTGCAGTGTCTCAGGTCTGCTCATCTTTATGAGATAAACAGTGCTTATGTAGTTTTAGCGATCTTTTTTTCACTCTGACAAATGCAGAGCTGTTCAGGGGCAGTTAGCGCCATCTGCTGGAGAAACTGTCAGCTAACCGGTGAAAGACGCCATTAGTCACGGTTAACCGGTTAATCGATTAACCATGAACATTCTTATATTAAAAATAATAATCAAAGTTAGATTCTTAAGACTGATTTTAGGGAAAGCCGTACTCAAAAACATGTTGAAAAAATTTTTACAGGTACTAAACAATACTCTTCTATAGTTTTTTCTGCGTTTTCAAGTTTAGCTCAGTAAAACATATCAAAATATATCTTGATGCATTGTATTGAGGGAATTGTTTTGGGATATACAGTACATGCATCGGGATAGGTATCATATTGTGACCCTTGTATCAGGATACTCATTGTATCTGAAGGCTCTTGGAATACTCAGTCCTATATCACGATATATGATATACACTGTGATATTGCTCAGCCCTAAAGGCCGATATCCGATATTTGCATCTTACAATTTGTAGCTCACAGTATCATAAACTTCCTTTTCACTTCAATAAAAGCCAACAACAACATTTATTTATCTTGGGTATAAACATTTTCTGTGGCGTTGTGATGTACTGATGCAGCATAATTTTAGCTTCATTGTTTATTTATTTATTTATTTATACTCCGTTCAAAACAACACATACATTTTTTGAGGACAATTTGAGGCCAACACATATCATACAAACATTACAGAACCTTGAATACTATATTTCCAATCCCTAAACTAAAAAATGCGGACCATAGAAATGCAAAAGAAAACTGCACCCATCGATTATAAGTAAAGAAGTCATTGCAGAAAATAGAAAAATGAAGTGTGATTTTTGGTATGGTTTGACACAAGCCAGTAACAGTATTTATTCACTCTTTAATCCTGTTGTTAGTTATATAGTCAGACCCTATCCAGTCAATCAAGTACCACAGCTGCAGAATCATAAACCACCTCAGCCTCTCCATCTCCTCTTCTTCTAAACCACGACTGTCTAAATTCCAACGAGCATACTTTCCCTTCATCACTTTTCTAAATACCCAATCAGCTAACCGCACTACTGTGTTTCTGTGGCTGAGCAGGATTATTTTAATCACATAATTAAGGTGATTGACAAGTTTTAAGCCTCTAAAAATGGAAGTTTGTGTTTGGTGGAGCACAGCTGGCACAGGAAAACACTGTTTGCAAAGTTTGATTTTATGAATAATTAGTTTGGGGCTTGAAATATGCCAACTCCTTTTTCCAAGCAAAATTATACCACTTAATATGGCATTTTAGGTGGGATATTAGAAGTAGCTTGTCATAAACTGAACAGTCAATTAAGGCTAAAGCTAACAATTATTTTTGATTGGGTGACTATTCAACTAGTTGTTTGGAGCGTAAAAGTCATGTGAATACAAGATTTTTGCAGAAATCTTGTATTGAAATGACTTATAGATTTGAATACAAGATTTGAAGACTAGAGTTGATAATGGCATTTTCTGAAGCCTTGCAGTCTAGAAATGTCACGATTATTAGGTTAACTGTTAATTGATATTTGTCAAGTCACACTGGAATTGTAAAAAGAAAAGAATCATAATCGTGACTACATTTTCTACATTTTCAGTCAAACAGTGAACATTATTATGTGTTTCACTACATCAGGGGTGTCAAACTAATTTTGGTCCGTGGGCCGCATACAGCTTATATGTGAGCTCAAGTGGGCCGGGGCACAAAATCACGACATAAATTTGAAAATATAAAAAATGTATAGATAAAAATGTGCTAAAAACAAGTGCAATACAGAATAAAAGACATTTTCTTCAATAAAAAGGTTAGTAACAAGCTGAAGCTTAAGTAATTCAAGTTGTGCAATAACGCATCACAATAGTTGATAAAATATGTGCAAAAAAAGCTCAAACAATGTTTGTCATGTCTCACAGCAGAGCTCATAGCAGAGCAGATGACATGGAAGGCATGAGCTTGGACTGAATGAATGAATGAATGAATGAACAATAAAGAAAACATCTGTAAGAAATGTTCCCTGTCACAATGACAGAAATCAAAGCAAAGTTAGACCACCAGTTTAACCAGGAAAACAAGACTCTTATGGCAAATTGCTGATCAAGTCAACACCTTAATAAAACAGTAACTACGTGATTCATTTTCACAGACTTGTAGCACAATGCTTCTTGGTGCAATAAACAGTGAAATGTCCAAAATTCCCCTCCTCCTGCGGCTGAAACTTTCTACCTGAACAACGCCACAACACCTGACTTTTCCCCGAGCATCAAGAGTTCTCCTGCGTAACATTCAAACTCTCGTCAACGCCACAAGTAATACTGCCAGTTGTGCAACGTGTGTATCGTCAGTGCTTCATCCGCGGCAACAGAACATGTCACAAATTATTCTAGTTTGCGTTTCAACTGATCGTCTAAATCTGGTGCAAACTCTGAATCCCTCTCTGCCACACAAGTCCTCGACAGGCTGATGTTAGTGAATGTCTGTCGTTTATGAGGGCACACGACTTCTGCAGCCTTACGTATGCAACTTTTCACAAACTCACACTCACAGAATGGTTTTGATGCAGACCCGATGTTGCTATCGATCAGCTAACCAGCTTTTACGGCGGCATCACCAACCTCCCGAGTCCGTTCAGTCCCAGCAGCAGTTCGTAAATCTTCTGTCTTCTCAGTTCGCCGCTCAAGTTGCTGTATTTGTAGTTATCCCGGCTCTCGTAGTGGCATTTAAGATCGTATTCCTTCCGTTAGCACAGCCACTTGCTGCTTGTACACCAAACACACAGGTTTCCCATTCATCTCCGTGAAAAAATACGAATAAGTCCATTTTTCCTGGAAGAGCCGACACTCGACGTTCACCTTTCTCTTTTTCGACAGCGACAGTTGTCCAACGAGGGTTGAAAAAGGTGTCCGCTACCTGCTTTCAAAGAACCAAGCCTTCACTTGCGGCCACTCTGAGACGCATTTACGCTACCGGCGTGCACAGAAGCGCCGCATCACGCAGCGGTGCGTCACAATGAAAAATAAATAAATAAAATTATATTTTATTCAAAATGGGCCGCGGGCCGTATGCTTGACACCCCTGCA
Organism: Mugilogobius chulae; assembly: GCA_038363315.1. Classification (NCBI taxonomy): domain Eukaryota; kingdom Metazoa; phylum Chordata; class Actinopteri; order Gobiiformes; family Gobiidae; genus Mugilogobius; species Mugilogobius chulae. The sequence continues at coordinate 45,802,264 of CM076409.1, read as the reverse complement.
CTACACACTTCAGCTGTTTTGATGAGGTTTATAACTGTCTTTTGTTCACCAAATATGACATATGTAGAGCTAATTGCACCACTGTTACCAAGCAACCACTTTGTAAATATCGGTTAAATTGACAAATGACACAGAGGTTACACTTTGACAATTGATAAAACCTAACACTTTAATTTTGCTGTCAGCTGCGTGTAAATTGTCTTTTCATGTAAATTGTCTTTGCATTCGACGACATACTGTATGTGGAGGGATTCTGTTTTAGAATTGTAATTTCCCACTTCGATTTCTCAAATTCTTCATAATGTGCAACTTTACTGCTATAAAACTATCAGACATTTCCCACAAGGACCTTCGCACAAAACTCAAAATGAGAAATACTGTATGTAGTAATCTGTCAGAAGGGCGTTCTATATCTTTCATTCATAGAAAGCAGAGAACTATTGACAAAATAATGAGTTTATAGGAAAAAAGCACAGATGTGTTTTATCTCAGACACATATAATGTTTACTGATTTTAAATTCCAATTGTCAGTATCAGCAAATATCTGGAAGTCAAAGATCAGACATCAGTATTGGCTTTGAAAAAAAAAAAAGTAAAAATATAAAATCGCTTTTAGAAAAAATAATATATAGAATCTATATTAAAACAAATGCATCTACGTTTAATGTCAGATTAATATTTGAACATTCGCACAGTCTGACTTAGTAAAACGTGTCACAAATGTTAAGAAAAATGATGTGTTTGACATGAGTGAAAAAAAACCATTTGCTTAGTTGTAACGATATAGTAATTATGAATAATCACTAAATTGTGATATTTTGTCTTGCATTACTCGTGATACTAAAAATAGCTAATATGACATCCCAAAATTAGCTAACATCTTTTATAAATTAGTTACAATGAAGCAATTAACTTGTTGCAGCCCTATTGTCAATCATAAAGAAGGTGAATGAATAATGAAAAGTGGCAGCACTTTTTTTTCACAAAAATATTGCAAAAGAACTTTAACAATGGAAAGCTGGTCCTATAGTCTCCACCGATTCCACTGACCTTGACTGTGTCCTCTATAGATTTCAGTCCAGGATCACTCCGAGTCCATTTCCATTACTTTTCACGACTCACAATACGATGTTTACGATCTGTGCTTTTATGTGTGAAGAGAAAATTGAAATACCACAAGCTATTTCTGCCTGACATTTGTGTGCATCTGCTCTGCTCCGATACCATCTCTGAGTGTAATTAGGGTGCCATGCTGTGACATCTTCTATCCCTTAACTGTCCTCCACCTCACGCTTCGAAACTTATATGATTTGTAAGCAACTTTGCAAGTGCTGTAGATAACATCAGCGTACATTGAGCTGTTGTAAAGGCTCATTGCTGGTCTTTTTGTATAACAAGTAAAACTGTACCAGACAGATACAGTACTTGAAACACTCACCAAACCTCTATTAGGTACTCCTGATGCTTTTTCTTACAAATCTACAAGTTTTACTGAGTTAAATACAAAATACAGAATAAAAAAACAATGATGGCGTGTCACATAAAACAGGACTTTCTTTCTTATCGAGCGGCGGCGCGCAAAAAGTGCACCAGCCCGGAAGCTCACTCCAAATATAATTTTGAGTGACAATGATAATAAATCTTTCTGTTCTGTTCTGTCCAGTTATCAATTAATCTAATGAGTAATATTCGATTAATGTATTGAAAATTAGTCAATAGATTCATTGGTTAGTTAAATTATTCCTTTTTTTTTTGGCTTTTTATGCCGGATATGAAATAATTCGTTTTTATTTATTTTTATATAACAGCAATGTGACGAGCGCGTGTACAGTCCGAGTTGCCTGATGCATAGACAGCGTGGTCAAAGCAGCTTTTACAGCACAATGCGTGCGTTCTAGTTTCACTTTCTATTCAGCCACGGTTCTCATTTGATCGCTCTTTCTCTTGATGATCTAAAAAGTGCGCAAAAAAGCATTAGACGAGTTTTGGACCAATTTATTAAATGGCAACTACCAAGTGTGATGTCAACATTTATGAACAGGAAGTAAATTTTAATCCTAAAGATTAAAAAAACAAGTTTATAAAATACTTAGTAATATCTCAATTATGAGTATTTCAGTCTGTCAAAGTCACTTTAAGCCAGAGTCCAATGATTTCATAAATTCACTCCCAAGATCAAATTTGTATTAGCGACCAGCCTTGGGGATTTGAAGAGAGCAGATAGGACAAGGTGAATGTGCAGACTTCGGCTTTTCCGTGGCCGCTCTCCTGTGTGCGTGCAAATAGAAAAGCTGGCGTGGAGCAGCGAGGAGGAGGGCATTGTCAATTTTTAAGTGCGCCAGGTGTCCCAGCCTCACTCAAACTCAAACGACCGCCTGACAGCTTTTTCTCAAAGGGCCCGTTTGCATAATGAACCAGCCGAGAGGAGAGCCGCACTGTCAAAATAAACTACACTTTTTGTAGCAGGGGGAATATTTGATTGGTATTTTCTAGTGCCGGTCACTCAATTTTTAAAGATGGCGGCTGTCAGTGTGTTATGGTCGATAAAAAAGCAGATGCTATGGGTATGAAAGGACACAAGTGTGATGCAATAGCGTGAATGTTGGAGAGGTGATAAAAATGTTATGAGGAGGCTACGAGCCACTAGAAAGCAAGGTTTAGTGGAGTTTTACGAATATGGGCTTTTTTAAGGACCACTTTTACAACAAAACAGGTTTAACTGGATTAAGACAATCCAATTCAGGGTTAGTACAGATTTTTTACTTTTAATTTCCCATGACTTTTCCAGGACTTTTCAAAACAATCCCTACATTTCCATGACCTTGTCGAACATACTTTTAATCAATATTTTGATTAAAGACCAAACACAAAGATGTCAGGATTTCTTGATATAAAAAATGAAAATGTTGATTTTATTAATTCATCTCTAATACTTACAGTTTGATATTTTCTCATTTGTGGCACATATAAAAAAAAAAAAAGTAGTTTTTGAATCCAATATTTTTCAAATTTTTCAAGATCAGTGCAATTCCAAACTTTCCAGATCCTTGAAATTGTAATGGAAATTTCTATAACTTTTCTAGGTTTTCCATGACTGTACGAACCTTGCAATTTAACCCAGTTGGATATTTAGGATAACATTAACAACAAAACAGGTCATAATTTCAGATTAAATTAGATTAAAACATTTTCTTGCATTGCTTGCATACTATTACTAGTAATCATTCAGTAATGTTATCTGTTGCAACTATTTCAATTTCAAAAGGTTCAACTAAATTTTGTGATTTTTTTTTTTTTTGTCATTTCACAATAAATTTGTCCTACAGATACATTGTAATAGCACATACAGTATTTGTGACCATACCAGCTGGCCAAAGCTGATCCTATCAGATCTCAGAAGCTAAACATGTTGGGCCTGGGCAGTACTTGGATGGGAGACTGCTGAGGTGCCACAGTGGGACAAACAGAGGAGAAACTCATTGTTGTGTTCATAGGCAAGATACTTCACCCACATTGCCGAGTATGGATCTAGTGTTTGTGTAATGTGGGTCAGGGGCGATGCAAAATGGTATTTGCTTTGTCAGTCTGCCCCAGGGCAGTTGTGGCTAAAATAGTATCTTACCACTACCTAGTATAAATTGAATAATGCATAATGCATAATGTGAAGTGTCTTTGGGTGTCTTGAAAAGCACTGTATAGATCCAATGCATTATTATTAGCAAGAACATTCATGCATATAGCATTTGTGTTAATCTATAGAGCTTATTATTTTCAAAACTTCAAAGCTCTATGAAAACTCGAAAACTGAAAAGAGCTTATAATGTCTCATCATGGAAAATAATTAAAACAGGTCATATGACGGACATGTCTCTCACATCAGGACGGTTGGACGCAATGAATTGTTACTCTTATTGCTGAATGAGTCTGATTGCATATTTATTCCTGTAAATCAGGGACTGCAGTTGGAAACTAGCTACTTGGCTATAATCTGGTGCGGAACAGCTCTGTTAAGAGCTTAATGTCTATACACTGTCCTTTGAGGAGCCACTTTAAGCACCACAGCTTATCATTCATGTAAAAACTCAAGACATAGTGGGGTAATTTAAGTTTACAAATGCCCCTTGGTAAATATTATGCAGTGCCAATGGACACAAGACTGCAAAATCAGGTACAGAGTCGTTAATGGCTATTACTAATTACTCAAAGATGTTATACAGACTAACTGGGCAGAACATTACAGAAGCCTTAAGACTACTTCCGCAGCTCTGATTGAAAACAGCTCTGTACAGCACAGCCCCGTAGATGTATTCGACTGATTCGGAGTGTAATCCTCTTGCACCAGCCGTTCCTGTCCTGTTCTTACAAAATGTGACGTGCCAGGTCGAGCGCCGGTCAAAGCAAAGTGTGTGCTGTCTGGTCATTATCGCCTCCTCTTTCCTCTGCTCTCACTCTTCGGAAATGGACTGAGAAGACAGAACTCCACAGGTATAGCATGACACCTCGGTAATAAAAGCAACGGTCAAACCTCCAAAAATCTAATGTATTCTCAGGTAAAAGATACTATGTCTACTGCTTCAAATTACATCTCAATTCATGGTCTGGTGAAATGGTTGTACGTTTGGTGCAGAGCTGAGGAATTAGAGAGTGTGGCTTTAGGCTAATAAGGTACATGAATATTTAGAGCAGCGAGGTAAGTGTTGATTTTAATTTTAAGTTTGGATTCATCCTAAAATTATAAAAGTAAAGTGACTCATATCTTGCTTTTATTTGAGTCCTACAACCTAGATATAAGCTACGTTAAGGTCTTATATTAAGTAAAATGAACAAAATCGTCCTCAAAGTTAAGTTTACTTTCATCCATAAATGTTTGTGTAATCCACCTTTTGATGTCATTATGTGGAATTTTTTTCATTAACCATTTTAGCTTTAATTGAGCAGATTTATACTACAATACATTAAACTAAAGTAAGACTGAGGTTGTTTGTTTCTTAGTTCTGAGTAATCGGCTTTTTCTTTAAGTTCAGTTAAGACTACCACAAACATTTTTCCCCCGTAGAACCAAACAGTCAAGCAGTGTAAACAAAGCTAAAAGATTAGCTGTAGCTACAAAATTAGGTACTTTCAAGGCTGAAATAATTCTAGTGAAGGTGTGTGGAATTTGGCATGTCTTGTGTAACCACTTTATGATATCACAAGGTGGACTGTTTCCAGCTTAATTGCAGAATCCAGGGTGTATTCATCTTACTCTGCCTTGGTCTTGGCAATGCACTTCCTGCTTAGCTGCGTTTAGCCAGTAGAATTCAGTCACTGGCTTTACTTTATCTGTCATTATTATCTATTTGAGATTGCCCCACAAGACAGATAAGCTAACATGTTTTTTACCATAACAGAGCTAAACAGGAAGTGTTCTGCCAACAAAAGTTAAAGAAACATAGGGCCTTTAAAATAACCAAGATATTAGGGGTATCAGGCTAATAACAAACAAGTTTCAAATCCTAACCAATGTCTCTAGTTCAAGCTAGAATTTAAAGATTTGCAGTGAAGTACTGTATAAGGCTGTCTTATGAAAAACATTTTTTGTGCAGCGGTGCAGATGAGTGAGTGCAAAAGTGTATGCATGCATCTCATAGGATTAACAGACTATCTGAAGATGCAATTTCAGCTGCCGGAGGAAAAACATCCACTCAAGATGATACTGTCTAAGGAAAAATATTTTTCTAAAAAGTACATGTCAGAAAACTTCCTTCCTGCTTTATTAGGTATTTAAAGACTGCAGCCATATGCTACTGAATGAGACATACAGCATACCTGATTGCTTTTGCAACAAATGATTATTTTACAGTCAATTCTGTTCTTAAGCAGGACTTGAAAAAAGTCCCATTGAGATTACTAATCTCTTTTTAAAGGGCCAAGACAACAGCACCAATCAAAACACACAGATATTTCAACATGAGTTTTTAAGAGTTCTTCCTAAAAACAATTACAGACTAGACTATACTGTAGATTTCCAAACTTTTCAGTGGCAATAAAGTTGGGGTAAATAACTTTTGTTATAAAATAGTAAACTTTGTGTTTTCCATTGAAAATATATATGATAAATGCAGCACATTGTGAAAAAACAAGACCACTGAGTACTGTCTGAACTGAATAATAAAGAAATGTTCTATTCAGTAGTCAAATGCAGAGCTCTGATTGGCTGTGCTTGGATGGTCTGATCCAGTTTCACTTTATTGTTGGTAAAAAGACGTTTTTGACCATAATGCAAACAAAATGAATACATGTTGATATTAACCATGTGTCGGAGGATTTATAAAAAGAAGTAGTTAGTTTTAAACCCTAAACTGTATTTGCAGTCTGAAAATCAGCTATCCCGCCTTTAAAAATCAAAAATGACATTTTTTACTTGACACTTGGAACACTTTAAAAAAAGAGGATTTAACATTCGAGTGTTCACATTATGTTCTTTTTTCATCGCATCGTAATCTAAGTAAGGCGACTGTAACCATGGTAAATCCTTCATACAACTATGACTGGAAGAAGTGGACAAAAATAGCTAAAATATATATATTTATATAATAAGGAGATGTCACTTGGTCTTGGTAACCTGTCTGATTCAGAAGGGTGAACAGTTCAGCTGATATCACAGTTGAGAAAGGCTGAGAGTCAAGCAGCAGAAACATGTCAAGTTAAAGAACCATCTCAGAATTCACTGTCTAACAAAAAGATTACTGAAGATATTATGAGAATATTGCTTCCTCGTGAAAAAAAAAAAAAAGCAACAAGGCTGACAGTTTGTCTTTGAGATACTGTTCTTTCCCAAAAAATACCCAAATATGTGATATCAAAGGTACACCTCTGACATCTTCCACACAGTTTTTATCTATAAATCATTTTTTGAGCCTTTCTGTAGCGTCAGAATTTGGCCTGTAGTTCACCAAAGAAATTCCTGGTTGACTACAGGCATGTCTCATCAACTGATTTTTGACTAAAACGTAATGTTTTTTTCATTTTTTTCTATTTACTTTAAGGGCCTGATTTATCAAGCATTTGCTCATGTGCAAAAACAGGTTAGGGGGAGCAAAACCTTGGCAAAATGACATTTTCTCTCACACACACTAGATGCTGAATTTGAAGTGGTTCATATCTGTTTTGTTTAGTATGTTGTATGTGCATCTTCCATATTAAAGCATGACTTTTTTTCATTTTGCACCCGCAATTTAGCACCTGACTTGATAAATCAGGCCATAAATGTTCACTTTAAATAAAAGAACTAATAAACTAATCCAAATTTTGGTTGACTATAAAAAACGTTATCCACTAATAATTGACTAAACAATTAAAGTCCATTTGATTGTTTCCATGTGTAAGTTTTAACTCCATTTCTGATGTGGGAAACACAAGAGTGTAATGTGCTACTAAACTTTGTGGTTCTGGTGCATAGATTCCAAAACTGAGGTGCAGAGAAGCATGTTTGAAGCATGTTTGAACGCAAATGATAATGTGATGGTTTTAAACTGTGAAATGACATTTTGTAAACAGGGCAGACTGACATCTCACTTTACAGTCATCCACAAGCGTTTTACCCACAAGAGAGTAGAAAATATATATCAAAGTGTCCGTCTTTTGAATCTCCATGTTGCTTTGCTTGTCCTGTTAGTGTTTGCAAATCAGCACAAACTTGGAGGAAACATCTCGCATGCTCTTTGTAGCCCGTTCTCTTGTATGATGAAAACGCTTCTCATGACAGCCATAAATTATTCAAAGGCGACATGATACAGATTAAAGAAACAAGTTGGAAATATCCCTCGCCCCCAAAGAGGAGGTCAGGGAGAATTTAATTAGCTTCCCCTGGGCTAGCTCACATAACCGGCGGCTAAATAGAAGAGCGCTAATAAACATTGTGAAATCCTGATGCGCGTTTTATGTGGCACTACAAAGTGTCCCAATATGCACAGGGGAGCGCAGCCTAAGAGAGGACATGCGAGCAATTATTTGTGTCTAAAAGCAAGGTTAGAAGTGAATTTGCGTCTTCAGTTCAATTCCCAGAGTTTGGGTTTATTGGGTTAAGGCTTAATAGAATCTGAAACTGATACAATCTCTTTTTTTCGCAGTAACACCAATTTGCTGATGAAAAGACGAGAAACATGTAGGGTTAAAATTGTCTGGAGTCACTTTCTACTGAATTTGTGCTGCTTGTTACAGTTAATTTTTACAATAAAGTGGCAAGCTATAATTGCTCCAGTTACTTGTTCAACTACACAATTTTCATGTGAGTTTCATTTCAATTATTCACGACTAATAAAGTTATCAGTTTGTGAGCATACATTGCCGCTTGCGCAAATAGTTGATGTCCCCTTCTCGCCATCAACCAAACTGTGGCTTAATTGCTTTTGTGAGTTTGTTGTTTATTATTTATTTTGATTCAGACGTGTTGTGAAGAGGAGGCGACAGAAAAGGAAGATGTGCAGAAGGAGGTTAGACATCACAGAGCCATGCTAGAGTGTGAACAGGAGGAGAAGGCATATGCGTAAGTCTGGGGCAATAATGTTGACAAGATGAAATTTCGAACATTGTGATGTAATTGCGGTTTTCCTCTTCGTTGTGAGGAGGGACTAATTCCCAAACTTTTCAGATTGCGGCATAACATTTTTAAGATTGTTTTTATTGTTAATGAAGGCTTTTAAGACATGAAAATAAGCTAAATGTGTATGTTTGTGTCATTAGTGGACATATTTTTGAGGATGAACCTAGAAAAACGCCCAAATTGACCTTAACTATCAAAATTCACAAGCTACTTTCCAAAAAAAAAACAACACAATTTTGTCCATTCGTCTAAACCTGACATGAGCCCGGTCTGTAGAGGTTCTGCTGAAGCTAAAACATGAATGAGAGAGAAAGCAGAATTATAACTAACTGAAATATCCCAAAACACATAATTACAACATTTAACGCAATCTTTAGCTATTTCAACAATTGTATCGATATTGCAAACTAATGGAGTTTTGTTCTTGTATATATTTTCCTTTCATCTTTAAGTGGACTAGCCTCGACCTGTTCTTGCTTCACTTCTGTAAGACTGTAACATTCTGCATCACAGCACCCAGCTTTCACACTTTTGACGTTTCATTTTCACAGACTGGTCCCCGAGGGAGCGAGCAAGTCCTCTGCAGGCTTAACTTACAGTACACACACCTCCATACAGGCTCCACGCGATAAACCGCACCGAAACTATAACCCGCCAAACCTGCAATGGGATGCCTTCTACATGATTAGTAGCATGAAGCTAATCTCCGAGTGGAAGGAGGGCCCACCGCGGGGAGAGCAGGAGAGAGAAGAAGAACCGAGTGGAATGAATGACTTCAAAGAGGAGAGAGAGATGTACCTGCAGTGGTCCGAAAATTTCACGTCACGTTTAACTTGGTGCAAAGCCCGGATTAGACGAGTTACTGAAGTTCTGAGGGGATTTGAGGCTGGGGAGAAGAGCACTTAAAACTTATAAATACTTTCTTTAGAGTGGGGGAGGTTTCATTTATGATATTCAATCAGGTAAGACAAATGATCCAGACGCATCAAACAACATTTTGGACAAAAGATTGGTTCACATTTTAATTCTTTAGAAATAGCTTGTTGTTAGTGTGTTTTGTTCTTTCTTGTCCCTGTTATTTGTTCATTATTTTCGTTCTAAATGTAAATGGCAATATTTCATCTTTTAGTAATACTATAAAATAATATATGCAAAGGACGCAGTGAAGCTTTTGAGAAATTACTTTGTGGGGATTTACAGCTGCAAAATGCCACAATAATAAATCCTAATTCGAAAGAGTAATGAAGAATGAACCTCCAAGGAATTGTACAACTGTACATCATCATGTAAGCTTACATAGTTAGTATAAGAGAACTGGACAAAATCAGTGCCCAGGTATAAATCATTCTCATTAATTAGGGCAACGTTGATGATAAAGAGCTGTTTTTTGTCTCAGTCTAGATACAACATTCTCATTTATTTATTTATTTTTTTAATCGATATAGAGTCTATTTTAAAAGTCCTGTATGAAGAATGTTTTATATACTTTATATGTGTGCTTTAGAAAATACTAATGCAGTTAGTGACTGGGAATTTCGGAGTTTGACTTTAGCATTTTGTTGCGAGGTCTATATCCATGAAAAGATCTGTGCTTCTGCTCTAGATAAAGCTGCTTTGGTGCTGTTTGATTTAAAAAGAGAATAAATTTGATTTTACAGTCCCACACATTTGTTTACACTTTTACAAAAAACACTCATTAACTGCTTAGTTTGGCATTTTTGTAGAACACTTTTAATTAGAGAGAACCGTTAAAGAGCTTTCTGTTTGTTCAATTTATGTTTTTGTCTTTTTTTTTAAAACAATCATTAAATGTCAGATTGACTAGCAAGTTTGTTAAATGTGGGAGGAATATCACACTAATTTCCTCACAATATATTGTGTTTAGCAATATCAGAATATACAGTATACAGTATATCGTCCTCGAGCGTGGGGAGTGATGTGGTGGGTGGACTTTCACAGCACTTTTGGATTACCCCAGGTGATCTCAAGTGGTGGAAAAACAAGAAGGGAGAGAGGAAGTGTGTCTGTGAGAAGTCAAATAAATCTCACTTCCAAAGCAAAAAATGAAAACAGATGAGTGTGGTTGAGCAGTTTTAATTTGTTTATGTCTGCAACTGGTTTAGTTCTAAACAAGTTGCAGAATAAAAGTGTTTGTGTGTTTTTAGTTTTCTAAGATTTTTTTTATTTTCTGTGCTTTGTAAAAACAATAGAATACATATTTTACTTTTGTTAGAAAGTCTTGTAGTCAAAGAGAATAGAGGCAGGAACGAATTGGGTTTGTCTGAATTATTTAAGCTACGTTCTACAGTCCAACTTTACATCAAGGTTACCTCAAAGGATATGTGGCGTTTCACAATATTTCTGCAGGGATTATGGCTGAGTTAAAAAACTCAGCCACTGGAAAAAAAAAGGAAATCACAAGTTAGACAAGGACATGGGTTTGTGTTAACGAGATTGAGAGAAGACGAAATTCTGACATAGCTTCGTCTCAACATTTTTAATGTTGCTACAATTTATTACACAGATTTTTAGAGCTATGAATTCATTTTGTCTTTTTTGTGAGAGAAGTAAATTGCAATTTTGTGGCAATTATACCTTACAAGAACTTCTGGCATGAGATCTTGTCCCAACTTTATAACATGTTACAACAGTGTTTCATTAACATTACTTTACCCAAAATATTTGAATTGATACATGCACATTTCAATACAATTTGCACTGTAGCAAAGTGTTTAGACATCTGGCTTCACAATAAGGAGATTGTGGGTTACACTCTCAAGCTGAGCCAAGTAAACACCTCATCTTCTCTGTCAGTGGAGTTTGCATGTTCTCCCTCTTTCTACCATGGGTTCTTTCTGGGTACTCCGACTTATTCCCACCTCCAAAAACATGCATGTTTATAGGTAATTGGGCACTATTTTAAATATCTTCTTGTTCATTCAACACAATGAATCTCTAACCATGCGGCAAGTTGGCCACTGTCCAGGGTGCACCCCCACCTAAGGCCCAAAGTCATTTGGAATAGACTCCAGTCTCCTGCGACCCCTAAAAGGAGTAATAGAAAATGAAAGAACATGCATGTTTGAAAAATCTTGTATTATCCTGCAGCTGATGCTCGAGTGCTCACAAACTTCATGTTTCCACATACCACTTATCCCCTATATGGGTTCAAAGGGTTCTCCCTCAAAACATCTATAACGAAAATGTACTGCTTTATTAGGAGGCTTATTAATTCTAACCCTAACCCTTTGAACAGGAAGCAGATGCACCTGTTTACTATGTTTCCAAGCTTCAGTTTTGTGTTTTACAATGAACATGCAAAAATGCTGATCTACATACATGTGTTCTACTTTATTCCTAAATACATAGACGGTACAGATAGTAGGTCACTTTTAAGCTTGCAGCCATTTCTTTCCAAACAAAAAACGTCTTGTTTTCAAAATCAAGCCAGGAGCAGGTGCGCACTACTATAAGCAAACACATTCTATATAACAAGACACAGTTTCAAGTGGCTACAAGTATTCACTGTTGTTGCAATTGAGACATTTTGACTCCTCTCTGCCTCTCCATCTCCTCACAGTTACACAGTTGTAAGCTAACTACTTTATTTGCATTCAGATCTTGAAGTAGACATATTACTTTAGGACACGCAGCAAGAAAAATTTAGCCTTGTAGATCTTGATCAATTTTTCATGTCGGATATTTTTGATGTTAATGATGAGTAAGTGGGAAGTAAAGTCTGCGGAAAGGCGTGTGGAAGTCAAACATTTTCTCGCCTCCGGTGCAGAAAAATATTCAATTAATAACTCACACATTCTACTGGGGAGTGACATTATTGGCGTCTGTGTTCCTGCAAAATGCCCGTTTATTCCTCTCGTACTTATCTATGCTCTTTGAAGCCACCGCTGCGCATTTATTTTCTCTTTTTTCCCGTCTATTTTTAGCAGCAAACCTTACACGCGGTTACACACTGGCGCTTGAAGGAGGGCTAATCCACAGAACGCTGGCTTGCAATATCCTAGTAGTGGCGATTATTACGGGATTGCTTTGGTTATCTCGGCTTGTCACCCACCGTTGGATCACACAAGTCCTTTAGCTGAGCGGAAAGTTGTGCCACAAGTTAAACTCCTGATGGTGGCGCGTGAGAGACGTAGATTCGCATGGCAGGTGTGGAAAATCTCCCTCCTGCTCCTCCAAGTTGATGTTGAAGAGATTTTTTTTTTTTTCCTTTTTCCCTTTCGATGTTGTGATGTGCGTCAAAATCCCTGGGCTGCCTGTTTATCAAAAGGAAGCCTGTCGAGCGGGTTTCCAAGCAGCGCTCAGATAGTCTATGAAAAAGTTCAAGTCTTGTGAATACGACAGCGTCTGAAGTAAAGTTGGCGAGGGTGGGTCTTAAGAGCGGTCCTCTCCAACTGCGACAGGGACGGAAAGTTTTCTATAGAGTTTTCTTTTGTGGGTTGTAGAATGTAAACATTTTTCAGACAATAAAAGTGTATTTGCTTGGGAATGACAGCGGAAATGCACAGGTTATTTCTGGGGGTATAAAAATAGACTAGAATAATTATGAGTAACACCTAGGGCTGAGCGACTGAAAGAGTGTGAAACTGAGATTCTGTTGTGTCAAGTCATCAATGAGATGTGTTTGAGTTTGAAAAATAACGCACTAAATCTGTTTTGTTTATTTTTAAAATAAATAAAAATCTATTTTGCCCAACACAGACATCTAATAATGTTCCGTTTGTAGCGCTGGGCAATATATCAAATTTTAGATAATATTGTGCATGTTGCATGTTGTTTTTAAGATATGCAAACATTAATATTGAGTATATTGTGCATTAAAAGCAAAAGAGCCAACTTACAATAGAAAATGAATACAGTATGTGATGCTGTTACTTTCTAACATTATTTTTATATAAAAATGTGTACATTGGGTGTGCTTCACAAAACTGACCAAAAATTGTCTGATCATTAGACACAATGTGAAAAGTGACCATTTTAAGTACTGTAGAATAGTAGTATGTTTTGAGTAGATTTTGTCTAGTTTAAACTAAGATTGTCAATGGAACAAGCATTGAATATCTTATTTACATGAAATATGAAAAATACACACTAAGGTAAAATTATGGAAAGGGATTTGTTCTTGAGGTAGAGACTACAATGACTTGTTTTTATTGAGAGTCAAACAATTACCGGTATACATCTTTGTAGAAAGTCAAAACATATTACGTTTTTAAATCAACTGTTAACTTTTTAGCAAATGAAAGGTTATTTTTCAAGTAACAAATGTGAAGGTTTTAACACATTTCGGTTGTTTATTGTTCAAATATCATTATCAAGATATGGCAAAAAATTATCCAGATATTCATTTTTATTTCTATACCAAATCCTGGCTATTAGGGCAAAGCGTTTAAATTAAACACCCTCTGAACACACATCTCTGGTTGTCCAGTTACAAGTAGGGCTGGACAATACTGGCAAAAATGGATTTCTCGATATTTTTTTGGCATATCTCGATTTCAATATTATGTCACTCAACAGGAAAATGTTCAAACTTGCTATTAAACAATTTAGTTGAAGTCTAATGATCACACAGTTGATCACACAGTAGTTGACTAAAATGGTGCCAACTTCAAAACCGGTATCTTTACAATCTGATTCAATATCTGACCAAGACTGCACTCACAAGACCACTGGCCTGACACCATTGAGTGAACGTGAAAATGATTGAAAATATTACTATTACTTACTTGTACATATTTGTGGTTTTTTATTCAGCTCCTTCTGACACAGTTTTACTACATACAATACATTGACAAAAATGTTTGCATATCTTCAAATCAACATTCATAATATTATCTAAAATTGGATATATTGCTCGGTTCTATATAATTGTTCTATCTCCTCACACATCTGCGATCCGTCGCTTTGACACAGTATTATTATGATGTTCTCATGATACAGTTATTTTTTAATAGTGATGTTTTTATCTGATTTGATCCTGTTAAGCACCTTCTGCACCATCGCTCCAGCACCAGGGAAAGCAGGCGTCTCCGAGAGCACACGCACACACGGAGGAAAAGACACACACTGCAGTGAGACCGAGCTGAGATAAACTGAATATTAACGCTCCTTTTATAATCACTTTGCTTGTCGTGACTTGTGCTGTTGTTGTTCGTGAGACAAAGTAATGCGCCAACTACAGTGCCAACCAAAAGAGTCAGAATTGCCGTAAATAAGCTATTTGTTTATAATTGTTCAATCTTTGGGTTTCACTCTGATATAAAAGGTTTGAATTATATCATGTGGATGTTTATAATTATGTTGTTTTTTTTCTCTGAGTACTTTGCAAAAGTAAAACTATGAAACAAAAATCACAAAGAATAGCTTGAGCATCTACAAAAGCCATATTAAAGCAGTATACACAGGACTTCTGAATGTTCATGTTCTTCGTAGAATGTGAAAAACTCTTCATTACTGTTGCCTACTGTTGTCTTTTTTTGATTATCGTCTGGTTAATACCCGTCTTACACATAATCTTGTGTCTGCCGGAAGTTACTAGGGCAACACATCTTATCTAATATCCACTGTACGGCTTAATCAAAGACAAATCTCTATTACAACAGAAAAGGTCAGACTGTACTATTTGTGGACGTTCATTTGCTCAAGCATGCGTTAGTGCTATCTCATCAACAGGTGATATGTATGATGATATACACAGGAAGTAAGAAGTCTCTAAAATGACCGGAAAGTCGAAACTGCTCCAAAACTGATTAAAGAACATACAAAACCAACTTGTTTTTATCAAACTTGGCATAAAAAAGAGTTGGGGAAGTAAAAAATGTCAATGAGCCTAAGCAAATTTTTTACAGAATAATATGAAGGGATGTATCACCACGGTCTAGTAACATTTCAACCACTACATTGTTCTCATTTTACTAGTACTAATGTATAATTTCACCACAATATGAGTAGGTTTGCTGATTTTTGTGGTGTGGTTCACAGATAAAAGGCCTTTCCCAGAGCGCACTTTTGAGCCAAACCTCAAACAGTCAAACCTGAAATGCCCTGATCACACTACATCAAAGTCTGCATCTACATTAAAACACGGCTCCAGCTGCCACATTACTGATACGAGCTTGATCCTGTACTGACAGTATGGTCCAACCAAACTCACGGCTGGTTTTTACTCTAAAGGACAAACTTTGATTGACAGTGGTTAAGTAAGACGGAATATTGTTAGAAATCCAAGATAAATGTTAAACTATTAAACTACTATTTAAAGCAGAGGTTCTTACGCATTTACAAAAATCTGAGGATCCTCAGATAACATGGTAAAAGTTAAGATGGAATCAGTAGTCTAGGTTGCAGAGAAAGTACAGGTGTGCATTGCCTCAATCTGGCGATACAATACGTATCACGATACACAGGTCACGATACGATATATCCCGATATATCCCGCTACAGAGGCCCACGATATATTGTGATTTTTCTTTAACTTTGGTCTTTACAAAGTGAATTATTGTTTGTTTTGATGAGTCGAAAAAGAAAATTAGACCCATAAATTACAATGTATATTTTCTGCAAATGATGGATAACAGTATTGATACTCAATGATTTATTCTGACAGTATCAATACTCAGTGATTCTTTCTGACAGTATTGATACTTAATGATTCTCTCTGACAGTATAGTTAATGGCAACACAAGCTAATCAAGTTTTTAAAATTAATAAATCACTTGTCTCTTTTTATAATATACAGTATATAGTAATAATCTGTGTGCCAAGGGTTAACATTAGATTGTCTTCTTAAAGACACAGTGCTGCACTCTACTGTTCTGGCTGATTATGTACATTTTGAACCACTATTGACATTCAATTCAGTTGAAATCAAGAATATAAAGCACCCGAAATTATATGCATGACGTCATCAAAATGTCGATATCGAAATTTTAGTATCGATTCGAGTATTGCGGGATCTGGTATCGCAATATATCGATATTTTCGGACACCCCTAAGAGAAAGTGTAGACTTCTTTATCTACCAATTTATTGTCTGCCTAATAAAGACTTGATGATTACCGTGAAATGCTTGTCAAGAGTCTGGCAATAACTTGGACTTAAAACAGTGCTAAAGATCTCAGAGACTGATCTTTGCTCAAATGTCCACAATCCTTTTCTCTGTCCCAGTTATTATTTGCATCTATGCTTCTAACTGCTTATAGAATATGCCCGGTAGTCTTTATACATCTTTGATAGAGCACAGTAACCCAAAATCCAGACAAACTTCTCACCCGACCTTTCCATCATTTTTGACCTGTACCTTCCACTGCAAAAATCTGAATAATATTATGCTAAGGCGCTGCGATGTTCCTGTAAAAGAAAATGGGTTTAAATAATGAATGGGATTTTTTGGCAGTGATCTCTCTGCAGCTCGACATAAACTTGCCCACAATGCACATAGTGAGTCACTTGAGTCAAATCCTGACAGAGACACATGAAAAAGTGAAATGTGAGCTCTGCCAAGAAATGTGACACCAAACGTTTACTACATCATTTGTGTTTCTAAGGTTTTTTCTCAAAGGTTTTATCAAGTGTGTGCAAAATATGAGAATTTGGCATGTGTGAAAATAATAAAAGCACGAATAATCAAACTGAGGCTAAAACTGGATTAAATACAAACAGAACTGAACTGGATTTGACCAAGACTAAGTCCAAATTGTAGAAATATCATAATAATACAGAGGAGAAGTATTGAACAGTATTAAAGCTGCATAACATTTTCAGCAAACAAACAGCACATTGCGATCTGATTTTGTCACAAAGTTCTCCATTTACAATATACCTTAAGGTGAACAAATGTACTAATTCACAACCAGAAAATGATGAGGTACTCCAGCTTTAAGCACATACCAGACAATACATTTTACTACTACTTGATTTCTATGTACATTTTTGCTGAATTATTTAAACATTCAGTCTGATCTGTGCAGCATTAATACATCATGCAAACAAAAGTAATGCTACCGTTAGTCTTCTTCCACCAAACTGAATAGTGAGTGTGCTTTCGCAGAACACATTTCCATGCAAGCTTTTTAAAATGATGGTTGTGAAAGGCATCCAAATCTTGCCTGCTTTAGGTAAAGAACAATTTGTTCTGGTACATCAGAGCTGCACGGTGCACTTTATTAAGTTTAGAAAACGAGCACAATGCATTTTCCTGATATAAAAGCCTTTTGGACTTTTGCTTATTGTGGGGCTGTAAGACATTTGTTCTCAGTGGGTGACTTGGGCCTAGTGTTATCTGCTGTGCTGCACACTCTCCCGTTAGATCAATGCTTGGCACTGCTGTACTTTACAGCTGCTTTAGCTTCTCATTTATACCAAATCTTTCCTAGAAACAATGTCTTACAAATGACAGACATCTATTTCAGCACAATCTGGAAAATTAAGTAAAGTGTGTATGTTTGAAGAGTCTTTCGATAATAATGGAACAGGCAAATGAGAACACCATGTCATATTCAATCATTGTATTTGTGATTTATGAATTATGAACTAGTATTATTTACTAGTAGTGTTATTTCTGGTAGTAATTTTTTTTACTCATTTAAATAGGCTGGAACAAAATATCATTTTGCAATATACAGCATTGTGGTACAATTTGCTGTACTGTATTTTATGGTTTCATATTGTAGCATGTGTGTTGTAATACTCTTATGTATGACTAAATGATTAAATAAACAATGCAGTTGAAGAAAATTTAAACACACTTCTAGGCTCTGTTACATTTACATATGTCTTAGTCAAAGCTGCTGTTAACATTAGGATTGTCAACACCAAACCTTTTGTATAGGAATGCACCAGCTTCTTTAGTTCCGTACCGATACGATTCCGATACTTTTACTTTAGGTATACCTGATAAGGCAAGGTAATGTTTATTAAGGACAATGTACAATTACATTAAGCACAATGGCAGAGATGCTTGTACAAGATTGTAGCTTACACTAGCTTACAGCTAATTTCCATCTGTAGTCCTGGAGAGAGGAGGCACATTGGACATGTTTTTAGTTGTAGGAGGAAACCAGAGTACTCGAAGGAAACCTACGCAGACACGGGGAGAACATGCAAACTCCACATAGAGAGGCCCCGGGCGGCCGGGGAGTCGAACCCGGGACCTTCTTGCTATGAGGCCAGAGCGCTAACTGCTGCAACACGATATTAACCGATACTAATGTAAGGACTGAATTAGCTTGTTTTTTCTTATCAAAACATGGGAAATTTGGTCTGTAACTGCTATTCAACGTGCAAGTCACAACTTACCAACTTATTCTGAATAAAAAGTTAAACATATTGAGATGTTCTGGATCAACACCAGCCTGTAAATTAGTCTCATTACAAAAAACTGAAATCGACCTAACCGATATCATGAAGCCGATACCCGATCCAGGTAAATTCTCTGGATCGGCACAGATATCCGATCCCAGTGTTGGATCAGTGCATCGCAACTTTTGTACTCAGTCATCACCAAAATGAATCTATAGAAAAGGGAAGACATTTTGTATTACAATACAGCCATGCATTTGATTTAAAATGTAATCTGAATAACTTTAGCTTTGAATTTGTTTGAATGATTTCTGCAACATTGTAGTTCCTAATAATATTGAACCATAAACTAGCGTATGATTCCAGCCCTAATTTAAAACTTGATTTCAATACTAAAGAAAAGACCAATAATTATACCAATTATGATACCGCAGTAACTGCAAAAAGCTTTTTTGTGAGTCAGTGTTTTAGACCAGTGATTCCCAACATGGGGTTTGAGGTTCCCTGGGGGCCTCAGAGACTCTGCAGGGGGGCCTCCAAATGTTGTCCACACAACAAGCATGGAAGAAATGTGAGTTGAAATGAAAGAGACTGCAGCTCTGAAGTGTTTAGGAACAGCAGTTTTAGACAAAAGACTGGCATTTTTAGCAGAAAATAAATGCACTTTCTTTAATAAATCCTTTGGTTTTATAGTAGTTCTGATAAACTCAAGATCATAAAATTGTTCAGAAAAAAATCTGTGTAATTTGTGATTCTCTTCAGCATCAAAACTTTCTTAATTGAGTGTCTAGTTTTTAGTTTTGCATTGAGTTTAAAAAAAAAGTCAAAGTCTTCAATTCCTTTTGACTCATGCCTTTTGTCATGTTGGAAGCCCATAAAAAACTATATCCATTCTTTGACAAATTAGTAGTATTTAATTCAAAAGAAATCATACATTATACATCAACTTAATCATATTGTTCTGAGTGTAGCACCAAAGTGTATCCAATATTTTCAGCACAACACTCATTTGTGTAACCTTTTCAGTGTGAATAACCCAGACATTGACAGGTCTATACAGTTTTCTTGATCCAAACAGTTTAGAGTTTACGCAGCCATAAACTCACATAAAAAACCTGTTGTATAATGTAATGACCAAGGTTGTAAAAGATCCCTTGAGGCAAACTGGCACTAAAAACTTAAGAATAACTTCCTGAGGACACGCTTGTCAATTCAATGTACCATCATCTTTAAACCATCCTCTGATTTGCCAATTAGTTTGACAAGTCGAGCATGAAGGCTGGCACATGGGAGACACAGCATTACAGCAAAATCACTACTCAACTCCGGCAAAATCACTATTCAACTTCTACAATCCAAGTCCTTTTCGAATTAGAAAGGCAAAAACATACACTTTTTGTTCTTTTTGTAAGTATTTTTAAAACCAAAATACACACTTTCATATTAACAGCAATTTAAACATTATGCTCAATCTCGGTAAAATGTCTCGTTTCAGAAAGTTTCTCACACTGTCAGTGTTTAATCTGTACCAGAAATTCCTGTTTCCACATACCATTATCCCCACATCACCATTAGCCACTTTCCAACAAAAAAACAATTGCAGTTACAGTTCTGCTGTTTGAATGGAAAAATACATTATGTCTCTTTTACTTTGCAAACAACAAAACATCTGTCTTATTATTTACAAAGCCGGCAAGCATATGTTGAGTTTAGATTTTTATAAACCAAACCAGCCATTAATGCAAGAAAAATAACTAAATACAATGAGATACATTGCCAAAATTGTTTCAGCCGTGTCGACTATCAGTTGTTGGTGTCACAGTGAGGCATCCCACTGAGCCACTGTTACTAAAATGTAGCATTGGCTTAGTTTTAAAATGCCCCTTTGCCCATTCACTGGTCTAATGTTTTACTGGAGATTTTAAATTAGCTACTGAAATATTTAGAGGCAAAACTGCAAGTCGTCAGAAAAAATTCAGCCAGCAAACTGTAGGCTCTGGCTGTCCACACTGTACAATGGCTTTCCATAGTTACCCACTGCACGTGTAACTGTTTCATTAAAGCTTTATGGACTATATGAAGAGAACATGATATTTAGAAAGTGTTTAACCATGTTACAACAGAGTTCTAGTCCCAACATTGGTTTACTCACAGTTGCATTTGAATCGAATCATGCATGTTTGAGTAATTTTGCATTGCCTTTGTTTTGCAAGTCGCAGGTGATGCGTGAGAGCTTAGAATGTTCAAGATTTCACCTGCCACCTATCTCCGCCTACTTGTCTGTATTTATTTGTGAGAACTCAATAAATGTAGATTCTGAGTTCATTATTGTCATATTGCCACACCAAGACTAATTAAGTTCAAATGTGCTGCTTGTTACAGCTACATGTTAATAGACCTGCTTCTATGTCTAAGAGGATTTTGTGTTTTACAATTAACAAAATGTTAACTATTGATCTACATACTGTTTCTTATACTTACTAGAAAATAACAAAATATGTTTCTTAAAGTGAATAGGACAGGTTGAACTACTCATTTCACTCAGATGTAGAGTCCACTGCAAGTAAAACACATGTAATTAAATAAGTAAAACACATGGATTAAATTAAGTTTTTAGGCAGCAGCCACAATAAATGAGAACAGCTCCACAGTCCGTATGGAGTAGCACGGTTTGCGCACGAAGAGCGCAGAAAAAAAAAAAATCTGAATCACAATTTTTTTTACATCTGACACAAACGTCGACATGTATTCCAGACAGAATACAAAAAAAGCAGACTTCTACTGTTTTTTTATGCAAGTACCATCAGCAAGGGTTGTCAAAAAAATCGATTCCCCGATATTAATCGATACTAAAACCGATATCGATACTCGTTTGAACAAGTATCGATATTTTAAGCCCCGCCCACCCCCTCTTGTGCTTTAAGCCCCGCCCCCTTCTCTCATTGGAAATGGAAATGATGAAACTATCAAATACTGTATATATAACCTATATACTACATAAACAGCAAATGTGTCTGATCATAGAACAAAGCCCAGTCTTAATGTGAAGGTTCATGAATCATCATAAACAAATAATTTATTAAAATACTATTGTTTTAATAACATCAAAAAGAAAAACATAAATAAAAAATAATATTTAAAAAATAAAAATTCTATTATAAGAAAAGAAAAATGTAAAGTTGGCACCGCAGGGCTCCAGACAACTTTTTTCTCAAGGAGCACTGTAGCCCTAACTGATTCAATTTAGGCACAGGGAAAATTTAGGGGCACTGGTCGTAAATTGTTGATTTATATGTATTAATAGCTAGTTGTTTAATTTTTACAATTTACTATGCCTGTTGTTTTGAATTTTTAATTAGTTTGTTATTTTGTTACAAAATTTTCCCAAAATACTGAAATATTAAAAAACAGGCTATTTATGAATGTTACAGCAGAAAAAGCAGCAGTAGAAACAGGGTTGCACCAATAATCCAAATCTGTCCAAATTGCATTACATATACTCACTTCTCTGCACTTTACTCAAAGGTCAGTATTATTCTGTTCTATTACAACAACATGTACAGTAAAGTTTAAAGTTTTGGGGGTCACTATTTGATGATCAGAGTATAAGACGTCAGTGATGTATGAAAGCTTACTGCAGATATGAAGTGAAATGGACTGTTAGATCCAGGCCTAGATTATAAAGCACAACATTGTAAATGTGATGTGTTTTTGACACGACGTGAGAGCAAATTATCATCTTAAACTACAGCCTCGCACGGGAGATTCAAACCGCGCGTCCTCAGCTCGCACAGTCCTCACAGGGGCGGTCACCTGTAGCCATCTGACCGGGCCATCCACTCTGCCTCTGCGGTAAAACCTAGAGGTGGGCCAAAGCACGTTTTGAGATAAGATGTTTTATTTGTCACGGATTTCGGATCGTGTCTCTGTAAGGATCGAGTCGTAAACGAAGGGAAAGCGAGCGCTCGGAACACAGTGCACGAGGACGTGCGCGCGCACGGAGTGAGTGAAACGAAGCGAGAAAACAAATGAATGACTGTGGATACTTTGTTGCCCGTGTATTAACACGCAAGCATAACACGTTGGTCACGTTCTGTGGCGCTCGCTTGGAAAGTTTTACTTTGACGCACGAATAATGCTGACATGCAAGCGTACGTGGGCGGAGCAGCGCGAGAGCTACGAGAAGTGGAGAGGGCGACACACACGGTAACCACACCTAGCTCCTCTGTTTCTGTGTTGACAAAAAAAAATCGACATTTGCCATGACGAGCATACTTCAGCCCATAAACTGCATGTCATGCAGGTTTGCTCAGTCATTACGTAGGAAGCACTACCGTGCTGCGTGCCATGCATTCGCTCCGGAGTTAATACAGGAACCAGCCGTTTATAACATTATGCTGTCAACACGAGAAAAGGCATTTTAATTTCTGCTCGCCGGAGCGAGTGGCTGAAAATATCGCACTGGGCCAAAACAGTCGCAAAATCGGCATTTGCTCGCAGTCTGGAGCCTGCACCGTGGTATCGAAATCCGTATCGAGTATCGAGTTTTTTTTCAAGTATCGAATCGAGTTTGAAATTTTAGTATCGTGACAACACTACCATCAGCACAACACGTCCTGGGAAAGCTCTGGATCAAGGAGACAAGCCTCAAAAAGACCGTCAGTCTGAGTTTACTTTTGAAAACCTTTCGTTTGCCAGGATCAGCCTGTCCAAAAGGTAAACATGCCTATTCATTAGGTTATTTTCACTATAGATTCGATACAAGTACATAAACACGGACAGTCAAGTCTGAACAGCTGCCCCATAGAAAGACACGGGCCAGTGGCTCGCATTTAGGCAGGAGCGCACTCACATTCTGCTGCAGCTAATGGTGTGGCCATCCACGCGTGGACGTACTGCTGTGGTTACGCGAGCTTACTTACGTAAATGCTTTGTGTTTGGCATTAAAACAAGGCTAGATCATTATATTTAGGATTTTGCTAAACATTTCACAAATGTATTTCCAGTGTAGTCATTTCTTATGTTAAACATTTTACTTCTTGTTCATAAATGATGACATCACTCAAGCTTGTGTAATAAAATGGTCCAAAACTTCTGCAATGAAAAGGTTTTTACTTGAGAAATACACTACAATACACTAAAACATGCACTAGAACATTTTGTTAAATTTAAACTTACAGGGTCATAAAAATGTGAGAAAATGTCAAATGTCTCGTCTCTCTAGTGTGATGTCATCAGTTTAGAACTTCCTAACATATATTTAAACTTTTCTTAACAAATGTGTTTTTTGTTATTTACACTGACAAGTTTTAACCAACCAGATAAAACAAAAATTGGAAAAAAATCTGTCATACACAATTATAATTTCTTTGCCATTTAATCATTTTTTAATTATTTGATTTTCTTAGATTCATTACTGTAACTGAATTCTTGCGGGGTTTTTTAAGTTGCCACATTGAGTTTTGCCACTGACAACAAATAAAGCTTCTCTTTTCAAAGTAAGCAGCTGAACTTCTAGTCAGAATAGGATTTTAATTTCAACATCAAATCTCTATGGCACCGCTTAACACGACAAGCCTATTCAATCAATCTACCAGTGCATGCTTTAGTAAAGTTTGGCTGTTACTCACTGGCTTGCATGAGCTGCCCCTGGCGTCCGAACACTTGGGAGAACGGGCTCCGGTTGCAGGTGAGTGTCTCCTCCATGTTCCGGTCTGTTCTGTTGTCGAGATGTAAAAGTGTGCCTTGGTTCTCCGGCGTTCCCCTCTGCTCCCGCCGCGTTCGGGAGACTGTAGGCTGCGTGACGACTCGCCGTCTCTCTCTCTCTGTCCGGGGTGTTTACTGCGAGTGGGTGAGCGCCGGATCAAGTGCTGAAGCGGTGGTATCTGTAGAGGAGACTGCTGCTGAATCTGAGCCACTCTAACGGAGAGAGGAGAGGAGAGAGAGGGAAGAGAAAGAAAGAGAGAGAGGAAAATGAGGTGCAGAGTGTGTGCCTCTGACATGTGGGGGCTGCACAAACATCTGACTGGAGCTTTTGCTTTAATTCTGTTACACTCCTAATGCACGTTTTTTCTTCTTTGTTGGGGGTTGCAACAGTAAATTAGTTGCTTTGTGATTTGATATGGACTTTAATTACTCCAGATGCCCTTGCCATTGTAAAGAGATACTTAGTGAAGAAAAAAGTTTGCTCAGGGCTAATGAGCTGTGTGGTACAATAATTATAGACACTAGAGTTATAAAGCGCTTTACCATTAGGAATAGAAAAGATACCAAATTTTAGATAATACTGTTAATGTTGTTTTGAAGATGTGCACATATTAAGTACCAGTACCATGCAATAAGAACAAATGCTACAAAAGGATCTAGTTAATAATAATATATATATATAATATATATAATCAAAGTGCTTTTGAACAATGAAAAAAGAAGGTATAATGGTGTATAACTAGTGCACTTTTGAAAAAAAGGACAAATACTTTGATATTTGTCTAAGAATCAAACCTCATGAATGAATTTGAAGATACACTTTAACACATTTATGTTGAACTTTTTTAAGAATACAACTTGAACAAAAAAGGGCACTTTCAATTTTGCGCAATGTTTCCCATTCATAGAGGAGACTATGATGCCCCAGTCTAAATTACAAGCTAATCAAATATTTATGATTAAATAATAAATAAGCAATAAGGAACTTAACTCCAAAACTAGTATTTGGTACAGTTTTTGATTTAGGAGTAGCACTACAGTCTTGTATTAATCTGTGGGAAACACTTAAGTGTATAAATATAACCACAATCAACAGCTTTCTAAATGTATCCATCATTCAGACACAGTCTGGACAATGCTGCAACACTTTTAGACATGAGCTCTGAGAGAAACCTATAGGGACCAGAGTCACACTGTTTCTGTGGGTTTATAATACAAATAATATCTTTCAGATTTGTACACTGGAGTCTTGGGATCTAAACTTATTTTGACATATCTTCTCGAAGTCTTGTGGTTTTATACTTCTGTAGTTAGACCATAATGTCTTCTTATGTGACTTCTTAGATGATTTGACAAAATGTGTTAAACAATGTGTCAATATGAGCTGAGTATTCCCAAGTTCTATCATATGGGTCGAAACACAAGATCATAATTTCTTCGATTTGTTTTGGAGTAAATTCATTGTCAATATGGGCGTTCATTATCACGTTATCAGGTCAGCCTCCATCCTACCTAAACATACTTAAACTTACTAAAATTAAATTACGTTTAATTAGAGAACCTGGACCACATCATCAGCCAATCAGTCTCACTAGCAAGGTGAAGGGTCTCTCCCAAGTATGACAATAGCACCACGAAGACTGAACCATTTCTGATAGAGATCTTTTACCTATGTAGTCCTGATTCTTAGTGGGTAAGTTAAAGAAACTCAGAAATGTACATGGCTGTCTTATGAACATGTAAGATTTTTACCTCATTTTTATGGACAAAAAACACTAACCTGAAGTTGCAAAGTTGATCGCCACATTGCTGTAGTCACCGTTGCACCCATGAAAGCACACAAAAAAACCAAGTGTATCTTTCAGTAAATTTGTAAAATAATGAAATTATTACCGTACAAGAACAAACATGTCTGGCGCTTAAATGGAACAAAGTCAATACTATTACTTCAAACACAACTATATACATTCAGTAGAATATATTCTTGCAAATACGCACGTGGCCAGATTAGCACTTGTGCACGTGCGCCTGATTTTTTTTTCCCCATCCTGTTATGCCGTACACACACCATCCTTTAGCATTGGTGTATATGTTAGCAAAAGTTTGTATTTTAAGATATTTGCTTTAGAAATGTGGGTAAAGTAAGTGTTAGGCTAATGCTAAGTTAATTTGGTTGAGTTTAGGATTTGGTAAAGGTATGCTAACCGAGTCACGGCATAACTGCGCACGTGCACCTGCTGCTAGCATACAGTAATTAGCATAGTTAATAATTGGCGTATTAAAGGGAAAAACACTACAACTACGTCTAACTACACATGCAGAAGCCCAACACGTTTCACTATAGTATTGCCAGAAGTTCTTACATAAATGTTATTAAAAGTTTACCTGTTAAAACGATGATTGTAAACAACTTATTCCGAGAGTCTGTCTGCGCATGTCTGTTGAATCACGGAGCACGTGCGCTAAGTGAGTGTTGCTCCCCTTGTGACAGCAAAGTGAACAGCAAGTAGGAAGTAGGGCTGAGATACAGTAATTGAAGAAAAAAAAATTATCACCATACATGTATTTTATTTTTAATATGCATTGTAAAGGTTCATCTAGTTTCTGTCTATTTACAATTTTAAAAAAAGATTAAATTATATATATGTATTTATGTTTGTATGTATATATGTATGTATGTATGTATTATGTATGTATGTATGTATTTATTTTATTTATTTATTTATTTATTATAATTGTATATATTGTATGTAGTGTTGTTGTTTTTTTACATAAGTTAACCAGGAAACCAATGCAAAAACTCTTGCAAAATATTTTATATTCAATAATCTCAACCCAGTATTTTGTCTATAAACATGCTTTGTTCCAAATAAATACATCAGTCAATAGCATTACTAATTGCCCCAAAGCATTTAGCAATTGTAGACATTTTTATTTTTACAACAAAATTATCATTTTTTTTTTCTCATTGTGTTTATGCAGGTGGGTATTTTTAAGGCAAGAGACGTGACTTTACTGCTGACAGTTATAAACAGTTGGAAACATTGTCCCCAAATCCCCAAGCAACTCATTCATCAATACATTTAATAGAAAGAAAAACATTTTCCAAAACAGCAAGATACCATGCAGTGCTCATGATCTGTGCAAATATCCACATAACTACTTTATTATAAGCTGCATCATCAAAATCAAAATAATCTTTATTGTATATTTTTTAAACTTATAAACACAACATTTATGCCACTTTCTATGCTTTTCTGGCAAGTCCTTTTTGTTCCAATCTATATTTACTTTTGAATCCCGTCTTCCTCTGGATAATCTTTGCTTGCAGTGACCGATTTCATTACATTGTTCAGGTACAAACAAAGCTGTGTGCCGCTGTAGGCTAATCCACTGTTTTGCCGCATCAGGAAGTCTCCGTCTTTCTCGGCCCAAATGGATTTCAACAGGGCTCTCAAATAATTTCAAAACTAAAGCAGCCGGAAGAACGTCATTAAATATTGATCCGAGTTCTGTATTAATGTGCTCATTATGGGCCTATGTCGTGAACTGTGAGAGGAAAGGGATACATCTAACATCGCACAATTCTACTGTGAGCAATGTTGTGAAGTCTGGAGCTGTACAGTATTTTATTACAAACATTTATTGTCTGAGTTAGTTGGCCTTGTTCAAAGCTGTACATTGATTTGCATTTATTCAATTTCCGTACGGTAGACTGCCAACAGGAAAAAATTAAAATGGATTGATTAAGCAACTTTTTCCAGCGGAGATGCCTGGAATGTTTAAACTAACGAGATTGATAAGTGTAACTTAGACAGCTTCACAAGAGGATTGCTATTCCCGAATTGGAATCATGCTAGTAGTTAGCTTGCTTATATACAGTATTTTATTATTTTGTTGCAATAAACAGTTTAAAAATGTCATTTTTAGCAAAGTTTATATTTATGCGATGAGATCTCGTTCTTTCGACAACCATCAAAATAAACGTTCCATTGAATGTTCTCTTTTTGACTGCTCTGATCTGTTAACATAGAGCTCATATTAAACTTAAGCTAAACAAATTTAAAGAACAAAACATGAATATTTGATGTTGTCTGTTTACATAATCAGAGACTAACTTTTGTCAACACAGTCTTGTAGTAAAGTGTATATACATGACACATAAATAGCGTAGGATGAGCACGATTTCATGCCTTTTTTGCTTATGTAAGTGCACGAAAAGAAAAATAACATTAAATAAATACAATATTTCGTAGTTTGAAATAAACACAAATTTTGATTAGAGTCAGCTACGTTTAAGTTACAAAAATTGATACATTTAAGGCTTGGGCTTGGGGTTGGTTAAGATTAGGACAATATCGAGATTGAGTTGGTTTGTGCACTTGCACAGAAGTTTTTGGTCTTGCTCATGTTGAATTTTGACTCAAATTCGGCACTGACTCAAACTAGAAGGCTACAAGCTGCAAGCCTGTGGAATATATTCCATTGTATTTTTTCCATTGTATCTTTGAGAAACAAAGCCAAGAATTGTGGCACCTTTCTCTCCAGATCTTAAGGTGTTACTAAAGTTTGCATTTCTTCAAATTAATTCTGAAATCTATGTTATGAATCTATTTGTGATCTTGATCATTCACTCCACTTTGTGTTTGTTTTGACATTAATGCCGAAATGTTAGCCAAGCTAGCGCCACCTAGTGCCTCCACTCATTTAATTTACCTTCAGGTACTGAGTCATGTATTGCAGGACTGCAGACGGTTCCCCAAAAGCAGGAAATGCAGTTGTCCAACCAGCGAACAGGAGCAGAGTGGTGTGTTGGCCAGAACTGAGAACACATGACATGTTTATGTTCTACTTCCTGGACAACAAAAAGACCAAAAAGCAGCGATTAGTTAAATAAAAATGCCCCCCCACGAAGTGTATGAAACTCAAAGACGCTATGTCAGATGGTTTCAACAAAGTGAAATGTAACTGGGTGATGCATCAGGCTAAATGAATATATCATCAAAAGACAACAAAGATAACAAGACAAACATACATATCCTTCACTTTAAGTATTTCAAGTAAAAAGAAAAGAAAAAAAGAAAATTAAAAGATTTGGAGCCAATATTTTTAGTTTGTTGTGTTAACAGAAAAACAGAATAAAAATAGGCAAACAAACATGTATCAGACTGTCCATGGACAATAATTTCGTATTTACATCATAAGGATTTACTTTCCAAATCTTGTTCTTGGAATACCCAACCTTGTCAAAACATATTAGAGAAGTGAGGCTAAAAGAGGTAAATGGTCGAATGGACCATTTGGTCGAATGGACACTCGAATATCAGACATTACATCACATTAAATACTCAAACACACATGAATCAATCCAAATACTTTAAGCAAACTAATGATGAGAGAAGATGGCTAAAAACAAACAAAAAAAGAGGTCTATTCTACCAAGACTCAATCCACAAAGAACTGACAGGTGAGCTGATTGGTGCAGCTAAACCTAGTCCAGAGTTCAAACATCATATTTTCATGCTGTCAGCCAAAACCAGATAATCAATATTCCACCTTTGCACCCTTCAACGTATGAAACATCTTGAGTTCTAGGCTCTCATAACTTTTCTCATCACGTCTTCCCTGTTCCATCAAAGCACTCATCATTTTTCCAACCACCCCTGTCATCCTCTCATATAACACTTTACCGAGTTTGAAGTTTGAACACAAAACACCCAAACCAAACAGTTGCCGAAGTCCACCGGGAGCTGAAATGTTGGTGTTTTTTGCTATGTTGCGTCCTCACTTCTCTTCATGACGTCCGCGGAGAGTTACAATGGCTGTGGGCTACGACGGGGAAGCTGGCGCGGAATAAGAAGTAGCATCAAAAGGACTTGGCATTGAGCGGCAGGAGACAGTGGGCTGCTGCGCCAGACGTGACATGGAAAGCACTTCTGTATTCAAAAGTAAGTGAAGCTCGCTGACTGAGAAGTGACAAGCTGGGAGAGACGGAGAGATAGAGAGGGAATAGCGATGTTGAAAGCACATATTGTTTTTTGGGTTGGACTGCGTCTTAACCTGCTGTTCTGCGGGGAAGTCTTGTTTGGATGAGTTTTGACTACCAAAGAACAGGAGGTTGGAGGTGGCGGCGTTTCTTGATTTCACGAAGGAGCTGTGAAAAAGGCAGAGACATGTTTGAGAAGTTATGCAGAGGATAAAGACAAAAAAATAAGTTATAAATGCAGTGCTAAGTTTGCAGGACAAATATGATGTATTGTTGTATTGATCTCGTCTTTAAACGTGCTCTTGAGAACATTTACTTTAGTAATGTATTTGAAAAAAAATAAATAAATAAAGCACCTCAGACAGTATGACAGTTAAGTGTTTTCCACACACCAGAATAGTTAGAACTCTAGAACTCCATCTACTGGCTACAAAGGAAATTACAAAGGGTAAATAATCAGATCAATCTTGCCTGATATGCTAATCTGCAGAATTGCTCATAAAGAGTTGGGATGATCTATGGACACTGCAGAATATCTTTGTATGGAAGGATTTTTTGTTTATCAACATAGGAGATGTGCGCGTTCCCCACTTCTAGAAAGAGCCACCGCTCATAGAAACAAACAGTGGAAACAAGTCGAAAATGCTTCGTTGTCAGCTAACTACAAGTGTTTTCACTGTGCAAAAGCAAAAGCTAAGTTGCTAAATAAACATTTGTGAATGGAATTCAACCCTACGACAGTGAGAAAACACAGTTTTAAACTTCAGGAGACAGATGTCTGTCATACTGGTTCATACCTGATCCAAACAGCTGCTCTCGTCCTGTTTCATTGTTTTATTCAAAAAAGTTTTTCCCAGCTAAGCGCTCTTTCTGCATAACGCATGCGCAGTAGAGCAGAAAATTAGATCGACCAAAATCCCTCTAAAGTGCTGTATAGTTGACTAAAGAAATACTTGGTGGACTAAAGACGTATTTATTATTCATCCATTCATTCATATTTCATCGACCGATTAATCGACTAAAAGGGGATTTAGAAAAATCTATCAAATTAAAGTGTCTCATTCATGTCATCATTTATTTGATCCTTATTTTGCTTGAAAAGACATTGGGAAAAAAATGCATTGGAGTTTAAGCATAAACAATAATTTATATAAAACAGCAATATGAAACTTTGTATTTCTGTGCTAAAACATATAAACCCAATTATATGCTCCAAATTTTCAGGTAACCCACTCAATTTTGTTGCTGTTCTCTATGAATCCTTTCAATCTAAATACAATTATTAATTGACCAATGCAAATCTACCAATTAATCGACTAAACGAAAAAAAATACCTACAGCCCTATGATGTCACAAATCAGGGTTTTCTGAGTCAGTGACACAAATGTTCCAAGTTTTAGGTGAATCTGCAAGTGTCAGGTGTTAGTCATGTTCACCAGACTCTCTGCAAGACTTTTTTTTTTTCATTATTATTAGATCAACATCTAATAATAATAAAGCTCAGTATTCACAGAGTAAACGCCAGTTGCTGGAGAAACTGTGGTTGCCAGATGGCCCAACGTTATCATGCGTTTTGGGACTGTCCTATTGTACATAAATATTGAGCTGAGATTAACCAAGCGCTGCAGATTGTTTTTGGCACTGGCATCCCACTTGACTTCAGAACTAGTTGTAGAATTCCTAGGAGCAGGACAGAAACAATGGATCAAAATTCTGAGTGACATCTTGTATGTGGAAGAAAAGTAATCATTAACTGAGGGTTCTGTGACCGAGTTCCACCATGTTCTTTCTCGAATTTCAATGTATACTTCTGTTAAATAGAAATTCTTCCTCATAGCTTTGTGTCATGTCCTTTACCCAATCTGTCCCTCTTTCTTAATTCAACAATGTGTTTTTTTGTTCGCAGCAGCCACGTTCTGGACCTCGCCGAGTGGAAATGCATCGCTTTCGGCTAATGCGGCGAAAAAAACCATTGCGATTACATGATGCAACAATGCCACAAAGATCTGCAACTGCTCGCATTTGAATATCATTTGGGTACATTAGCAGTGGAATACATTTTCATTACTGCAATTTAAGATATTACTTTGAGCAGGAAAGTGAATAGTCAAACTTTGGGGATGGATTTTCAAAGAATTGTAAAGTTGGTTTGAATATTTTATCAGGGTTGTAATTTTTCTATTGGGTTTGTCAATATTTTTCAGTTCATGGATAACTACTTAATCATTCAAATATTAGCATTTAGAAGAAAAAGTTTGACCACACCACCACATCTTTATTCAGACGTAGAACCAAAATTCAAGGTCTGAATCACAGAACATGAAGAAGGTTACAATGTTGAAGGTTGGCTAAGCTTATTAAAAAAATATGCAGCCATGATCATTTGAAGTAATTCACCAAAATGCCACAGGGCCAAACCCTGGACCTTATTTTGGGAAGTCCATTCATCATCCAGAGTCATTTTGCAGCATTAGCATCAGGCTTGAGTGGTTGATAATTTACTCCAATGGTTCCCAAACTGGGGTCCAGTGGTTGTCCATGCAACATGCTCAAAAGAAAATGTATTTTGAAATAAACATTACAACATTAATTTTGCAAATTTACTTCTAGTCTACATATATAATTATTTTGCACTTTATACATTATACATCTTAAACTTAAAGGAAAATGTGAAATAGTTCTTGAAAACATATTTTATGCAAATGATCATTCACATTTGTCTTTAAAGACAAGACACAAACAAATCTTAATTTTAAAGCTATCAATTAACGTGTTTGCTCACTGTATTGTCATGATGTAGTATTTTCAAATAAAAGCAAAGCTTACCTTTTTTACCTTTGTAAAAAATTCCAAAATTGCCATGTGTGACAATATAAATCTGAAAAAAGAAAGAATGTAAAAAAAGAAAGAAAACAGCAATAAATAAAATAAAGAACTGAATGAAATGTAAAACATTTGAGACTTGGAGCATACTAATTTCTCAAACCAGGTAAATTTTCTTAACCCACATATTTGTCAAAATGGCTGAAATTAACTGTTGTATTGTTAGCTGTGAATACAGGAACTTGAACCACGGATGGTCCTACTTTCACAGTGGATCCTGGAGGAGGACCTCCCACAGCTCACTGCAGTTCCTTCTTTAAGTTTGATCAATAGACAAGAAAAAACATGTGCTCAAGTGAAAACCAGTCAGAAAAGAGCAGAGAAAAGTATTGTCTAAGTATAAGTATTTATCAAAGAAAGCAATGTGTGAGTGACATCATCTGTTCATGTAGCAGACCCCAGAAGCCTGGACCTACAGTTCACCATCACAACCATAAGCAGCCTAAACCGTCAAATCCAGTCTAAGGGGTCTTACCTAATGAAAACATGGCTTTTGGATACAATGAAATATTATTCAGGATCAATCTTTAGTTTAAAATATCACAAGAGAATTCTGTGATAATGAAGTGAAGAATGAATCAAAGACCCTTCTCTCATGGGGACACCAAACTAAACCAGTAGAATCTTTACTATTGTGAGACCTCTCCTTCTGCTCTCATGGTGTTTTTTGTTTGGAGTATTGTTTGGCCTAGAAAATGTGTGCATCTGCATTACACCAGCAGCAGCAGACGCTGACACAGTGGGACTGGAGAATTACAGCCATATGTCAGTGTCAGAAGAGATGAGCAGCCTGCAAATCTCCCTTCTCTCAAAATCATAAAAACACGTCGCTATTCCCCGATCACCGCGCTTTTATTAGAAAAATCAAACTGCAGAACTGACAAATTAAACACGCCAACGCAATACAGTCCACGAGCAGATGTGAAAAAGTCGGACTGAGAGGGATTTTAACATTTAAGGATATAGTTAGTGTGAAGAGAAAAGGTTACTTAGCACTATTGTGAGAGAAGAAACAACATCTATTTCAATTATGCCCTTTGCCAACTTTTTGTACGATATCGAGTACAGAGATTGTGCTATAGATGCCAAACTGCAAATGTAAACTGGATGCATATCTGTAAGCATATTAACTCTCTGAAAATACACAAATAACATATTAAACTAAGTTGCTACCAACTATAATCATTATTGGATTCTTGGGTAGTGCACTTAGTTAGTTCAACTCCTATCAGAAAGAAGATTTTCAGTTGTATCCAGTTGTATTCTGCCTCAGTCCTTTGGATTTTGGGGTTCCCCATGGTTCCGTGCTGGGCCCATTGATATTTTCTGTTAGATCATATGTATGCTGATGACCTACAACTCATTCTATCCAGAGGAAACCTATCTCACTGTTTTTTGGATTGCCTAGATGCCATCAGAACCTGGATGGCAGATAACTATTTGCAGTTGAACTCTGAAAAAAATGACGTGCCATTGTTTTTTTTATATCCTGTCCCCATTTTGGGAGCTCTTGCTCTGGGGCAGGTTCTTTTAGTTAGACCAGGAACCTTTGGTGACACAAACATTTACAAGTCTAACTTTAATATGTTTTTTTACGTTTTCAAATTTAGATAAACTTTCCTATAACCTCAAGAAAAATTATTTAAAAGTAATAACTCCCAAAAGGTATTTATTTAATCTGTAAATCATACCCTATTATATTATTATTAGAAGATACAGTGAATCATTTTGTTTTATTGTTAATTGAGTAGATTCTAAAATAAAGCATAAAACTAGGGGAGCCCGTCTGTTAAAGGCAGCTGCACCGAGGCTCTGAATGCTCTTCCATCGGAGTTACGAGAGCTGATTCCATTGCCTCTTTTAAAGAATGCCTAAAAACCCAACTTTTTAGACAAGCTTTTATGGCTATTTATAAACTTTTTATTTTTTTATTTATTCATTCTTTGTTTTATTACGAATAAATTGCGTTTTATTGATGTTATTTGTTGCTCTGTGAAAGGCGCAATATAAAAGTTTACTTAGTTACTTACTATTTCAAATTGTAGCATTTCTAGTCTGTGTGAAAATGTCAGCTGTGTCAAGTTGCTGCTAACCTGAACCTATTTTAAACCATGAGTCAATGGCTGATAAATGAGGCTCATAGTTCCTGCAGCGTGTCCTGGGTCTTCCTGAGGTCCTTGAACACCTCACCAGGGACTCAGCTCCTTCTCCACAATTGTCTGATACAAGATGCATCACTGCTGATGCTGCACGATCCACTTGACTTGTTAATCTCACGCTCCATTTGTATCTCATTTAAGAACATTTTGACTGCTTTCATTGGTGTACTGATTTTCTCTTTTTCAAGAACAGTTTGGTTGTTTTATTCCTGGTTCTAAAATTCACTATAAAAATGTGCATCTTTACTCTGAGTGAGCTTGCTTCTCTCAGAAATGATTTCTTATGTTTTTCACTCACACTGCCCTCTTCATTTAGATATTATTCCACATAGGATAAAACTTTGAGTCTTCTTTTCTGTCATGTAAGTTCATAGTTTAAACATTACTTTTGTCACAAATAACTGCTTTGCAGTAAGTATTAATTACAAAAAAAAAAAAAAAAAAAATGGATACATAAAAAATAATAAACATTGTAGAGCGGAATATCAAAAAATAACGAATTTCTTTAAAGATATAAATGACATCAGCATTTTACAAAATTAAGCTACAAAAATCAAATAAAAAAAAAAATAAAAAAACAAGTTGATAATGCATAAAACAATATATTAGAGCACATAATTAATTTCACAGAAAAAAAACACACATTTTTGAGAATGTGTGTGTTCACATGATTTCCAATCATATTTAGGCAATCAATGGAGCTAAAATGTATTGGTTTTGTTGAAATGCAAAATTAAAGTAACGTCACTTAAAGAAATCACCATCAAAAATGAATGCAATGATCTTTCATGCATACATCCTTTCCTGACATCAAGGGAAGCATCATGATATTAGTCTTTTGTGAATCATCACATTCTACAGCATGAATGCAACCTGTTAAACCTAATGTTTTAACAAATTATTGTTGGATTAATGTCATATGACCTGAATATTGTGACACACAAAAAAATCTTAGAGATATAATTTTAATCAGTATCGCCTACATATGCCTTTTATTTATATTAAGAAAGAATGCCACTGTAAAATGACAGTAAGATAAGCTACTATAGTAAGTTAGAGCTCACTCCTTGGTTCTGGAAGTATTAATTCCCATGATGAATTCTCATAAGGATTATGAACAAATGTAAACGTTTGAACATTTTCTCAGATATTATCAGCTCTGTGGTGATACTGATCATAAGACTTACAACTGTACTTGTTTTTAAAATTGTATTCATCTTATTCAACCCCGCCCACATTTCTGGACAGTGCACTTTCTGTTTAGCTGCCAAGAGCTTGTAGAACTCACGCTACATAATAGTCAAATTGGTTCTATTTCTCTCAGCCCCTTAAGCCAAAATCGGATGTACACCACACACGCCATGATAACTATTCAAAAAGTGCAGTCAGGTAAAGGATAGAGTAGACATATGCTTCCTATCTGATTTTAGCATAACTCTGATGCTAATTACAGTCGGTAATGAGCTACAAACTAAAAAAAAGTCACACAATCACTGGGTTTATTTAAACATTTGTTTATCTGTTTGAGCTAACATGTTTATTACCTTAACAGAGCTAAACGGGAAGTACCCTGCCAACGAAAGTGGGCGGGGGAGAATAAGGTAAGAAAACTGCAATGTTATTAAAATGCTTTACTGAGTTTTGAGTTTTACACGTGTTTCTTTCAGACTGAAAACAACCGCATTATGGAGATCAATTTGGCACACAGTTGGTTTGTCCTCTACCTGCCTTTAAACTTTTACCCTTGGAATTTTTCTAAATCTCTATGGGAATTTATCATCGGAATCACGGCAATTTCTGACAGTTGAGCTCCATTACAGGCCACAGCTTAAGCAAGAAAAACTGACATTTGAATAATTCTGCTAGTCTGAAAATTAAAGGTTCAATTCCAGCATACTGCATAACAAATCCTGTATCCTTGGGCAAGACACTTCATACGTGGATGGTGTAACTGGTTAATACAGTAGATGGCCGATTCTAATGTTTGGACAGGGTTGGTGGTTGCTGTGGCAGGTGAAATTTGCTTTCTGGGACACGTATTTGAGCTTTTGAGTAAGTCGTCCATAAATCATCTGTTGTCCCGCTCCACAGTGTATGAACCTCAGTCCATCCATCACAATGTAACTCCTGTCAAATTCACCTCAGTCTGTTATTGTGTGCACTTTCTCTGCTCCTGACCTAATGGGAGTTTCAAAGGACTTTAAAAAGACTGGAAAAGCATAAGCGTAATCTCAAATTACAGGTCAAATGACAAGTCTGCAGTCGTGAGTTGTAAAAGTTAGAAATATCCTTCCTTCCAAGATAATCAGAATATTCACTCTACAAAATATTTAAGCTATTGGACAAATATTGATGGAAGTTAACCTTTTTGCAGAGAGGTTATTTGCAAATCTATATCATATAAATGTAAGATTCTGTATATTTTTTACACACAGCTGAGTTATTGATTTGCAAATACTGTAGATTTCACACTGTCTTATCTCACACCAGCCATCTAAAGCAGCAATGCAAGTTTGTATTGTCTGTCTTTTGGGTGTAAAACTTATTGTGAGTTACAAAAATATATGTGCTTCTGTTTGAGAACTGTTTTTAGGCAACACAACCACATTTCAAGAGAGAGAGGGGCGGAGTCTGAAGATAGGAAAATGCAGTGTAATTGTAAGAATCAATGTTATTAGTGCAGCAGGCATGAGTGGATACACGGGCTGAAATTGAACAGTCAGCAGAAGTCACGTCATTGACACTGCAGTGACACAGTGAGACCAGTCAGTTGGAACTATTTTATCTGAAAGCTACAAATTGCCTACTTGCAACGGCAAAAACAACAACAACAACAACAACTAAAAACACAATGAAATAGCAAAATTTAAAGTGGAGCCGATACAAGCTTCTACAGGTGACATGAGAATCAATCATGTTTGTACATTGTAATGGTTAATATTTTATGCCAATGTCCAAAATATATATTAGGACAGTTTTTCATGGAAACAAAAAATATGATGCTCTCTACCTTCCAACGTTTCATTTCGAGGACCCCTAAACATGATCTTACACACAGAGTAGCCCCTATGTCGGTAATTCACTTTCTAAAAGTATAGACAAATATTTTTGTTTGTTGATTTAATTCTGGGTTCTTTTCAGGAGAAAGGGTCAACTAAAATGTGTAATGTATAAGAAAGTGCTTGAACTAATCAATAGTTATCTTGGTTTTATTATGTTTAACGTTGTATATTGTTCTGTTCCACAGTTGGGTTTTTTAACTAATTTCCAGTGAGAAATCCTGTTTTTTCGTGTTTTAGCAAAACAATCTCCTTTTGCTCTATTTCTAGGAAATACAGAGGGAGAAGAGAAAGAGAAATAGCTATAGAAGAGAGAGAAGAGAAAAAGAGAGAAAGAAAGAGAACAGAGAGAGGAAGAGAAGAAGAGAGAGAGAAAGAGAAGAGACAGTCAGAATAGAAAAGAAGTGAGAGAGAAGGAAGAGAGAGAAGCGAGAGAAGGAGAGAAGAGAAGAAGAGAAGAAAGGGTCATAGAGCGAAAGAGAAGTAGAGAGAAACAGAGAGAGAAGAAGAGAGAGCGAGAAGAGAGTCATAGAAGAGAAAGAGAAGTGAGAGAGAGAGAAAGAGATAGAAGAGAGAGGGAGGAGAGAAGAGAAATAAGAAGAGAGAGAAGAGAGAGAGAGAAGAGAGGAAGGAGAGAAATAGAGAGAGAAGAGAAAGAGAGCATGAGTAAGAGAGAGATGGTAAAAACAAAAGTATGTTCATATTATTATCATTGTCTCACATGGCAACAGCACCAGACTTAATCACTTGAAAGTTATGAATCAGATGAAGTTCAACATGGAGCTAAACATTCAGAACATTTGTCTCATTTACCAAAGACATGGTGCCAGGGCTGTAAATGGTTCATCTCATTCTAAAGCACAATTTGTACAAAAGCTCAAATACTTGCATTCATTGTAATAGTAAAAAAAACTGTCGTCCTTGGTCCTTTTTGCAATCACCTGTTGCCATAGTAACCGAGCTTCATTCATCGCTTTGCTCTGTTTTAGTTCCGCGTTGAATTTGACATGCCTTTTGTGGTCTGATCTTTTATTTGAGTTATTTATGAAGGTGATTAATGAAGCCACATTTAAACTATGCCGATCTTGTGTCCTAAAAGTCAAAAATGAAATTCTAAAACATTGTTATATTATCATTTTGACACTTTGGGCAGTTTTCTCATCAAGTGACTGTTGAGAACTAAAAAATAATAATACAAACTTATAAATAGGCCTACAAAAACATTTCAAAAGTACAGATAGTATACTATTCATTCGCACTCCTGAAAAATTTCGTGTTTATACCAGCATAACTTAATTCATTTGAATGAATTTCATCAGATGAAATTAAAATATTAGTGCCGTTTTTCCATCAACATTTCTTTCAACTCGAACTGTTTTATGTGAGGGAAGTGTGCCATCTAGTGTTGATTTGCAGATCTTTCATTGCACACTCATTGGAGGTCCTATATTTTGCAAATTTTCAGGTCAAAAACTGAAGATACATTGTTTCATTCACGATTTTTTTTTTTTTTCACAAATCCTGCAAAGAACTCCATTGTGTTTTTAAACAGCCACATTTTGCAGCTATAGCTTATGTGTTAGCCTTGTTTTAACTACTTGATGCAACAGAAAATGTTGGAGAATTTTTACAGCCCTACTAATCTCAACTGAACTGAAGAAAAGACAACTCAGTTTTATGCTAGTGTATCTAGTCTAGAATGTAGAATGAGTCAGTCAAATCAAAGGTCCTTTAGCATGGGTCTCCCACCTTTTTTAATTGAAGAGCTACACTATGATTAGTGATGTCATGAAACTGAAGTTAAATGGGCACACTTATGCCTATATGAAACATTAGCCATTATCACTTTAGAATTGGACAGAATTAGACATCTAAAGGCAGTAGAAAAGGCATGTATTAAAGTAAATTTTGTGTGATAAAGTGTGATGTGTATGATTGTATGATCCAAAATCCTTTGGGGAGCTACTTGACAAGTGGTCACGAGCTACTGTAGCTCCTGAGCTATAGGTTGGAGAACCC
This sequence comes from Mugilogobius chulae, assembly GCA_038363315.1. NCBI lineage: Eukaryota > Metazoa > Chordata > Actinopteri > Gobiiformes > Gobiidae > Mugilogobius > Mugilogobius chulae. The sequence continues at coordinate 45,761,548 of CM076409.1, read as the reverse complement.
TGTCCTATAGCCTATTATGCTAATCTAAGCACAATGTTGTTTCATCATCAAAAACAAACGTGAAGTGTTTTGCTTCATCCAAATCCAGTTTAACTCACAAATCCAACATGTTTAGGCTGTTTTCTTTTCTCAGACTAGAAACAAACTTTCTCCTTGTGATGTCACTAAGTGAAAATACAGGAAGTTCTCCATTGTATTTTAGCACTTCTGCCAAATAATTTCAGCCTTTATCTTTGCTATAGCTAATGTGTTAACTTTGTTTAAACTATTTCATTGTACGATTTCAACAGAAAATACTGAAGGTTTTCTTAGTGGAATTTTCAAGAAATAGAAAGATAAAACACAATACTCACATTACATTCCTAATGCATTTTGATTCTTCGAATTATAATCAGAATGTGTTTGAAGCTTAGGAGCAAAATTGTGTATAGTCCCTTTAAGGTTCTTTTAGGAAACTACAGAGCAAAAAAATGAAGTTACAATACGCTACCACTTCATGACATAATAAAGGTGGAACTGAGCAACTGAGCATTTTCAACTTTTGAGATGTAAATATACAATCCAGGATTACTCAAAGATTATGAATGGAATCAAGTGCAAATTCAGGAATGTTTGATGAAGTAACGACAGAAGACAAGTTTACGTAACATGGTACTTTCAAGGTTAAAATGGCTTAAAACAAGTAATGATATCCACTAATTAATTTGAGCTTTGCAGACAAAGACAGCAAGATTACTCACTGTGAATCACCAATAGAAAGAAAACAATGTTTGCCGAAGCTTTTGATAAGAAAACGACATTCTAACAAGATTAAAAATAATTAATTTGGATTTACAGGAGAAAATACAAACAAAAAATAATTCCAACCAACAAAAATTTTTCATTTACAGCGTTGACATTCTCCATTTATTTAACACTTGCTTGAAAAAACTTTAGTGCAAATCATACAGAAGAACCATTTAAGATTTCAATACATGATTTTAAATTAGTCTCGATAATAAATATACATGACAATTGTACACTTTCGAAAATGCTACAAGCACTTTTCACAGTTAAATACGTCTCTCTCCAACTGCCCTGTACATCCACCGCGGCTCAAAGGCAAAAACAAAATTGACAATAATTTCAACAAATTCTTTCTCGTCGCCAAGAATTTTTGATTAGCACAAATTAATATAGCACATTATTATCTTAGCTACCCTGTTTAGCAAAATGTCACATGGTAAATCACAAAATGAAGTCATAAAAGAGGAAAAACAGATGAAATTCAAAAAATAAAGTAATTCCAGTTTTTGAAGTCCATTTACAGGTCACATATTGAGTTAGTTGTACACGTCACGCAATATAGTAATTAGACAGAAACAGACACAAACAAGTGCGTAAGAAACAATATATCAGCATGTAATGTAAAGTGTAACTGTCACTGTATAGTTATGTTGTTGGATGTTTTAACTAAAATGACAAGGGCACACGTTGAACTATAAAGCCATACAATTAGAACATGATTTAGCTAGTGCAAGTTGTCTGTTTATGGATTAGCGTAACTGAATTTGGAGGAGAGGTGGCAGATTAGCAATAATAATAGTATTTTTGCACACTGTAAAATGTTCAGAAGAGGAGACACCTTTCCTCCATAAAGATGATAGTGCTTCGCCTACACAGTTGGTTTAAGATTTAGGTTTTTCCATAGGGATGAGAATATTCTAATACTAGGCCAAGACAAAAGTCAGGTATCACAAAAGGCCTCTTGTGAAATAAACACCCAGAGTGAATTTGTTGTAAAATACTGAACAACCTAGGTCAGTGGTTCTCAAACCGTTCACACCAAGTACCACTCAAGATGTGTTTTGGCCCTCAAGTATAATCAGATCTAAATTTGGACTATAACATTTAAATTTGGACTTTCTCATTTTATTGATCCCAGTTTTTGTTAAAATTTGTTTAGGCTTTTGCGTTTAGTTATAATTTTTTTAACATAAACGAAACAGACGTTTAAATGTTCTATTTTACTGAAGAAAAAAATTGTTTTGGCTATTGCTCCAAATCACAAGTTTGTACTGGCAAAGAATTGGTTATCAATCTTTTGATTCAAAACCCTACACCAAATAATTGATCCTTCCATATGAATGAATCTTGATCTCTCATTTTTCGTTTAAAGCTGGGTAACATTTTTTTAGTTATATATTAGTAAACTTTTGTTTTCCACTAAAACGTAAATGATAAATGCAGCACTGATGCAGATCAGTGTGGACTGTATGAATTGAATAATTAAGATTTTAGTTCTATTCAGGAGCCAAATGCAGCTCTCTGATTGGCTGTGCTTTGGTGGTCCTCTCCAATTTCACTTTGTTGTTTGCAAAAAGTAGTTTATAGACCGCAATTGCAACAAAAATGTATGCAAGTCGATATAATTATGTTTGAAGAATTTATGGAAGGAAGTTGTCAGGTTTAAAACCTAAATCGTGTTTGCAGTGTGAAAATCAACTACCCCAGCTTTAATTCCCAAGTCCTACTTGACACACTGATTTAGGCAAAGCAATACCATTACCATGGAGGGATGCAGGGTCAGAGTCTGTTACATAGTGCACCTTTAAAAAGCCTGCAGTAAGAGCTGATTTGGATATGTGAGTTTGAACTAACCCAACCCATAATCTACAGTTACTGAAAGATAAAGACAAGTGAGCACACTATTTTAACTGTTTACACAAATGTTAGTTGCTTGTTTATAGTATTGGCACATTTGAAGCATAATCAAATTTTAAAGCCTTTATACAAATACATAATAATTTATTCATATTCAAAGGCTGCAGCACTATTTCTGGCAAACATTACATTCAATTTGTTCATCTCTTTAACGACACTTTAATAGTCATGACTTTTGTTTGACATTTTGTTTCTAAGTCATTATAAATCAGACTGACACTGCAGAGAAAACTAGTATCAAATTTGTGTGATAGTTGAATTATTGAGGCATAAGCATTGTGTAGATTTCAAATTAAAGTTGCCAAATCCAGGGTAAAATATTTAGAAAGGAATATTTTGTGTATTTTAGTAAGTCTAGAAAAAAAAATCTAATATGAAATGTGAATGTACATATAGCCAGGATCTACGTACACGTTTATGACAACTAAACCGTTATTGTTTAAGGCCGAAACTCGATAAGGATCACCACATTACAAAATTAAAGTGAAAGTATCTCGTAAGCATGCAGAAAGAGCTGAAACAAAAAGGCCACGAAACACGTAGAAAAAGGAAAATAGTGCAAATTCATGCTGAAAATGATTGCAGCGTGCCGTCTCTCCGAAATAACTGTGGAGTTCTGAGACGAGCACAGCCTTGTATCGAGTACCTCTCTCCGTCCCGAAACGCGGAGGGGTCTGATTAACTTCAAAGTGCAAATCCGGGCCGGGCAGAAATGAAAAGGGGGATTGGGAGCAGTCCTGTAGAAGTGGAATCAGAAAAAATCCAGTCACCGCAGCAGCCTTAGTCAGCGTCCTCCTTCAATTTACCGCTAAACGCGCTTGATAAAAGTTCATGAACTCCCTCTCGAGCCGCTGGAGGAGCACGGCTAATTAGCAGCTTTGTACAGAGGCAGCCTGCAAGAGATAAAAGAAATGGCAATGAGAGCAGTTCGAATGGGAGATGTAATACATGCGCTAAAGTAGTAATTACAAATCCTAATCGAAGTGATGATTATTTCTGTAGAATTTTAGATCATATCTTGAGTGCTGTTCAAGATGTACAAAAAGTTATTATTGATTATATCATCTTGAGTAAAAAAAACATGCTACAAAAAAGTCAAGAATTAAAAGCAATGCTATAATGTTTCGACACTTTTGAGATTGATTTGACAAACGATTCAAATGTGTTGAGTTGTGTTCACATAACGTTAGCAACATTCCATAGATCAATAGAGAAAAATGGCTTTTGCTCACCATTTGGACCTATACGATCATTAAATTCTGTAATGCCAACACAACCTATTGAATCTAAGTTAAAAAAAAAAGTTTTTAAGTAATGTATTAACATATTTCTGTTTGATTAACATAATACTGTTTCATCGAAATACGAGATACTCAGTTTTATCAATATGGCCCAATGCCCAACCCTAATCCACCTCCAAAACCATGTGACAGACCATAAAGCCATACTGCATTTTTTAGGTCTAATTAAAGGCTAATTAAAATATAAAAAAGTAAAATTGTGTCATGAGAAAAAATTAGCCATGTACAAAGATAAGATGAAATGCTTCACTCTGAAAGTCAGCCTTTGCAGCTCAGTAGGTTTTTTTAAAACACAAGATTAAAAAAACACAGAGAATGACAAAAATGATAACAGACAAGATCCATTTTTGAAGACACTTGCATTATTGATATTGTTCAGTAAGGGTGGGCAATATTCACATAACTGCATTTTTGTTTTCTTTTGTTTTTTTGAAGGGAACCTATGAAGTAAAATGCACTTTTGTTAGTTTGTTATCATGTCAGAACAGTGTTTCATATCTGTTGCTTGTTACAGTGAAATTTCGCAATGAAGAGGAAGGGCTTATCAGTTCTGCAGTTTGGAACAAGAAATCAGTGAACTTGATATTATTTCTAGGTCTTATAGGCCACTTTTCAGATTATCCAGATGACAATTTAACAGCAGAGCCAGAAGAGCCAAAAACATTTATTTATACCCATTTGCATGCCTGCACATTAAAGTTTTGTGTTTTCTGGAATGTTTTTTCTTGTTGTAGCCAATATAGAAAAAAGCATATGCATTATTTATTTATTTTCTTTCATCTCCCACCACTTTTTTGATCATGATATATAACTACCTGACTGCTGGACATCTTCAGACCGTCTGCTCGGCACTGGGAGCAGCCTCTTGTCCCTGGAGGTGTGGTCGATCGCCGTGTTCGGCCGGCTGTGGCTTCATTATGGTGATCTTAATGGGCAGTTCTTTAATGCTGTGGTGCATCCGGGTGTACTGACGCATGGCCGGGTTGAAAGTGCGTACGATTGGCAACTCGCTATCTAATGTGGTTTCTGAACTTTCTTTAATAATCAGTTTACTCCGCTTGCTGGAGAAAATGGAGTCCACCGCGGACCTTTTGACGCTTCCTGTTTGTAGCCGCGTATTGTGATGCATGACGTTTGGAGTTTACTTTTGTCTACGGCGAGTCCTTTAAGTTGATGCTGTTCATTTTCATTGGCGACTCCATCTTTGCGTTTCTCTATGGGTTTCTTAGGACAAACCGCCATGTGTTTTGTCCTGCTTCGTCTCATCGTAAACTCCCTCTTGCAATGTGGACATACAAACATCTCGACATCAGCTGCACTTGACAGAGACATTGCCTTCTGCTTTTGCGCCAACTTCTTCTGCCTTTTGGTAAGCACTTTCAGTTTGATTTTAGCCTCAGCGCTCATCTTCTCTGTATTCAATCCGTTTGTTGGATTAGTAGTCGACAGCACACCATTTTGTCCCTTTGCAAAGTGTCTCAGTGGTATGGGATTCTTCTTGGGCGTGTACCGCCTCTTGTCGCTTGCATTTGCGCACACCAAAATATGTTGATGCAGCTCGGGCATGTTGTCGAAGCTTTTCCCACATTTAGTGCAGCGTATGGCGGTGCTAAAGGTCTGGGGGATGTTGTGAGTGGTGAAATTGGTTGCAGAGGCGTGCGAGGTGGCAGGGGAGCGATTGTGGTACGGAAATGGAGGCGGCTTGAAGCTGGGATAGTGCTGGTTTATCCCCATTCGCACATCTGGTCCTTTGAGTTTGCTGTTATTAGAAGTCATTATTTTTATAGTCGTGAACAACTGATCGGAAGCAACATCTTCCTTCTTGACAACTTTAGCTTCCACTTGTACATTTAACTTATTGTCTTTTGAAGTATTGTTGTAATTTTGCGGTCTAAGCTTTCCCTTCTCCTCTTCTGTATGTGAGCACTGCTGGCCAGGGTGCAACTCTTCTTGGTGCTGCTTCACGTTACAGAGATAGACAAATTCTTTAGAACAAACACTGCAAACATAGGTCTTGCCGACGCCGTGGAGGCTCGACCTGTGTTCAAGCAAATCTGCCGTTTTTTCAAAGAGAAGCAGGCAAAATTCACACTTGTATGGCCATTTCTCGGCATGGTCCGCTACGTGTTGCCCTAATTCCTTCATTGAGTGGAACAGCTTTTCACAGACATTGCAGATGAAATTTTTGGTGAAGGTTTGCTGTTGGGAATCGTCCAAGTCTTCCTCTTTTTCTACTTTTTCTACAATTTCTGTTGTTTCCTTTTTTGTTTCCGAAACCGTTTCATCAGGTTCTTGGATATCTTTTGTTTTAGGCGGCTCGACGACAACTTGAGGTTCAACAATGCTCGTTTCAGATGCTTTGGAACTTTCTAATATTGAAGAAGTAGAAAGCAATACCGATTCCTCAGAGAAGACGAATAATAGAAGAATCCACATTTTGAGTTGTTGGCATAGGTACACTTTGCTGATGCTCGATATGATTCACAAGCACCTGTGTTGATTGCTCTTGATTTTCTTGTAAAGAGATGGCGGCAGGGACCACATTCCAGCGGCGTCTACTGAGATTGTGCATTCAATTAACACTGTATTATTTGCAATGTTGAATGAGTTGAGATCATTAATCGCAACAGGGGTAGACTCAACTAGAGGGGATTAAGAGAAATCGGCTCGGCTAAGAAAACATGTCCAGGTATGTTAAAGTCGGGTCTATTGGTTGCGCTAGCGTGACCAGATTGGTGGAATTTGCAGCTGTGATCGCACTGGTTAAATCTGCATTCAAAGTGTTATCGGCGCAAATGACCAGTGGTGGTTTGGTTGGGCGGGGAGAGCCGGTGGGGCCAATACAGTTATTAAAGAAGGAGAAGTGGGTAAAACAGCATGCTGAGTTGGTGAAGCGAAGGCAATAGCGCATGGGGAAGTAGGCTGTAATGTTACAGGGCTAGAGAATTTGCCGATGTGGTCAAACTATTTGTGGGAATTGCAAGTCCATACACAAGCCCATCTGTGATCGGATCCCCCGGCGTTACAAGATCTGAACCAGTCACTATTGCAAAGTCTGTCACTAAAGGGGCCAAGTTTGTATTTTGCTCATTGCTGCCATCAATTATATTTATTTCATTCACATTAGTAATTGCAGTTACATCTGTTGTCAGTTCAGAGTCCTCCAAGCTTTTCTTTGTATACTTAAATCCAGCACGGCATTGGCTAAGGCTACATCCTCACTACTCCTGACTGTATTAGATAAATCGAGTGGTTTCTGATTGCAAGAATTCCCGCCAATGACTAAAGGCTTAGAGCTTTCTGTCTCCAGCTCCTTCACAGTTTCAACAGGTTCTACTTTTTCATTTGTGATTGTTGATCACAGGCATAATTGTGACTTTCTATTGTTTGCACACTTGAATTACATTCGGCTATGTCTGATTCTTCATTTTGCTGAGGCGTACTGGTTCGCCTTTTAAACCTTGCAGTAGCTAAATCGGGGTCATTTTCCATTACAACTTGGGTAGAATTCAAAATGAGGGCATCCACACTTACTAGAGAGGAAGTGTCTGTTGTTTCGTGCAATGTACTTGCAGTACTAGCTTTCCATCAATGAGAAAACTCAAATTTTCAGAAATGTTACTCGAAATATCAAGAACATATTGGCTCGATTGTCCAAGTTCTGGTGAATCAGTATTGATTATAATGGGTGAATTTTCATTTTGCATTACTTCGGATTGTACTTCATGGAATCGGCGCTCATGTCTTTGCTTGTTTATGAGTGAGTTGAATACTTTGGAGCAGTGCTGACAAGGATGATGCCCCTCTGAAGTGTCTATACAAGCTTGAGACGAAGAATCGGGCTGAACTGCACCCTCTACTGTCGGCTTCTTGTTGTGGATGTGCATGTGGCGCTCCAGGCCCTGTTTGCAGGTGAAACGTCTCTCACAGTGTGAACATGGGAAACAGTCCGGTTGAGTTTTTGTATCTTTGATGTTGAGGTCTGGCTTAGTTGTGTCTGGTGCCTGGTTGGCGTCATCTTCTCCTGTGTCCTTGAAGTCTCTGTACTGGGAGACATACGAATGGAAGTGGGCCATGGTTTATGTTTGGTAGATCACACCTGGAAAAACAGAGAGAAATGTCAGCAGTCCAGAAAATGCATGGTTATAGGAGTTTGTATATTTCTGTAATGTCACCTCATAATTAAATGAGATAGCAAAAGTTACATAATTTTAAAAAGGTTCATGCAAGAAGTGATATAATGATTTGTGTGATGTTACACAACACTGCTGAAACAATAAATTATGTTTACTGACTGCATGGCAATAAAAATTTACTTATTCTGAATTACAGTACAATAATACAAATGTAAAACTAAACAAACAATGGAGACTGTTTGTTTAGTAAAGCACAGTTGGCATACAAAGTAATCAAAGAGCCTATCAACAAGACCCATAAAACATAAATAACAATATTAAAATTAACTGGGGTCCTCCGTGTGGAATTTGAATCAATCTGTGTCATGGAAAAACTAATAATTTTGGAATGGAAGTGCTAGATTAGCCAGGCTGGCAGCACCACTCAATTCATTTCACTCCAGCTACTAGTGAAATGAAACCAGCTGATGCATCAAGCTAGTGCAAGAGTTATTCTAAAGCATAATATAAAAACTTACCATTGCAATGTTTAACTTATACTCCAATGTGCAAGGTATCCTGAAGTGTTCCTGTAATAAAAAAATGAAAATTTAAGTATTTGATTGACATATAAACAAAGATCAGATTTTTTTTTCTTTAGGCATCAAATACATTACCTAAAACAAGTTGCCTTTTATTCCAAATCAAAACATTAAGTATTTTGATGTATTGCATTACAATTTAAAAGTTAGCCTTAATCTTAGTCTTGCCTTTAGACAGAATATATTAACATATTAAAGCAAATTTTGATGCAGTTTACATTTTCAGTTTTTCCTCTTATAGATTTTCTTATTTGACGCAGTTCGCGTGCACCTGTAAGCATATGAACATCCTCTGCAAATCCCATAAACACTTCTGTCAACCTTAAACATTTAATCAGACAAGAAATCTTAAAATTTCACTTCACAAATGACAGACCGAGTGCAAGAATCTTTAGTTTTTATCCAAGTGCAATAAAACGTCAGACGACTTTTGCCCTGATTGGTTGGTTTGAAGCAAACAAAATTTGTCAGAAATCAACCGTGAAACATTTTAGTCAATATCAAGAGAAGCATTGGAAAATCAAAAACTGACATTATTAGGAAATACAGTCAGATTGTTCAACAACAAATAGGCAGATGAATAATTGTCCCAGATCACCCACTGTCCTTAGACCCGCCTTCTCGGCAAGGAAAAGCTCACAAAAAAACACAAAAACAAACACCGGGGGAAAAAGAGAAACCTTGAGGAGAACCACAGTGAAAGAGAGATCTACTCCCATGGACGGACAGGCTGTAGACTTGACCAGGACTGACGCGGATCCTGATGCTATTTGAACTTTAAGTCAGTGAAGCCAGAAATCAGTTTTAGGAAATAAATGTTCTAGGAGGACGATGACAGCCAGTCAAAGAGGACATGAGTGGAGACACGAGTTAACAAGCTCAACCCAAAGAAAGTTAAAGCTAAATTATTCACAGAACATGGAGAAACTACAGTTATTCTAGTTCTTTATATTTTACCTCTTAATGACATCACAAGATGTAACAGAAGACGAGCGTTGGAGATGTGTAATCTAAAACAGAAGTTCTCAAATGGGGTCCGCAGGAAATTGCGGAGTCTGAATTTTTCAAGCAAAAGCTTAGATCAGTAGTTGTGAACACTCAGAGCACTCTTTGCCTCACAACATTTGTGTTCCTACAACTTTCTTTCTCACTTCAGAGAGACTACATGTGTCTGCGCCATGTAGAACTCATTATCAACAGATTGTGTTTTAAAGAAGCGTTTCGCACACCCAGTGATATTCTTCGAAACTGGAGCTTTGTATTGATGCTTACTTTGTGCAAATATGCCTTATATCTGCGGAGAAAAAGTCATAAACAAATAGTGAAATAAAACATATGAGAATAAAAACTCAATGTGGCGTGTAACGGCGCATTGCGGAAATCGTCAAAGTGATCTCTGGAGCTTCTGCATTTCAAGAATGTTTGATAAAACAGAACTCCTGTCCTGACAAAAGTTTGTGGAACAGCAGCGTTTTCTCTGCTCTGATCACAGGACAGTCTCGTCACACTGAAGCTTCTGAACCCTGGTTTACAGGGGAAGACTTTTGATTTTGAAATGATTTTACAACATGCTTTATATCTTTTCAATAATAATACAACTACATCATGTATTAAGAAAAAAGCATTTAAATAATATCAAATTGTAAAGTATCACAAAAAATTTGATTGTTTTTAATAAAATGTTCCTGTGGGTGGCTCTAAATTAGGCCTACAAAAGCATTATTTTTGTGATAAAGTGTATAACACAAAGCACAACTCTGGGGGAGGTTTTTGATAGGGTCGCACCGATCCAGCTTTTTCAGTTCCCATACCGATTTGGAGTAAATACAACAAAATGATTACAAGCTGAGAAAATCAGATTTGACATACTCTGCCACCTTTAAACAGTTGTGAGCGAACATGTTAGGTCAGCGAGAGAGCACTATCTGCGTTCTCCTCCTCAGCACAGACTTGGCTCACATTTCAAACGCTGCGGTCGGGAGAAGGACGGTAAGACATCTTCACAGAGACAAGCCGAGCCTCCCAGCGCTGCCCTGTAATTACACCTCATGTTTTTTCCTAATACGCTAAACAGATGTTGCTAAAATTGTGCTCAGCGCTCACAGCTACGTTTGACCGATAACCCGTCATTACTATCAGCTGCTGACAGTTTCTCCGCACAGACAATGGGATCGACATGGTGCAGCTATATTCACTTTGTTTAATAGTTCTTTAGTATAGCATTATTATTTTGCCTTTTGTACATTGGAAGTCTCTAAAATGCCTAAAATGGCTTAGCAATAGAAAAACATTGACTTCCTGTTCATAAGTGATAAGCCCGCCTCTTCAAGGAGCAGATCGTCATTTGCTTCGTTTAATTTTTTGCAAACTTAAGCGTAATAATGTTAAAGTTGATGTTTTTTGCGTAGCATGTCCCCTTTAAAACATAAATAAAGCTTAGTAGTTAATACGCTTTGTCTTTCGATAATCCTAAATAGACACTGCACAGTTTTGCAGTCATAATAAAGCGAAAACATCTAGCATGCTTACAGCTCACTTCCTGTTTATAATGTACACAACTGCGGAAAACACATGCGGTTGTTTTCAGTCTAAAAAGCACATTAATAACTTACAACTTGGCAAAATGTCTAACTTTGTAGGTTATAAAGCTTCAGAAAGAGACTTGGGGGAAATGGGGCTTTATCATGGGAGCCCGTACTTGTTGGACCAGGAAGTTAGCAGTCAATGTTGAGATCCATTGAATCATTTCTTCCGCAAATTGCAGTCAAGTTTGACAAATCTTTTGTGCAGTTAGTAGGGCATCGATCCTAAGTTTTTTAGTCGATATATTGGTCAATTGAGTCTTCTTGGTCGACCAAAGATTGTATTGGCTAACCGACAAATTCTTATACTACACCAATTGTTGGGCTGGGCAATATTGTGATAAAAATCGAATGGTGACAATCTGCTTTTTTTATCAAATCGTCATATCGTGATTTCCTTTTGCTGCACCTGTCTGTTTAAATATAGACTATTTTTTCAACCTTTTTGTCACAGAGTTGCGAAATCCAAGTTTTCATAGCAACTTTGGGCTTCTTTTTTTGAAGTAACTTTTGGAATGCATTTTTAAGTCATAAAAGGTATTAATCTTAGCAATTTTCAGGTTTAATTTATTAAAATATATACATTTATATGGATTTTTAGCATGTTTTCATTTCTAAAAGTCGCAATTAATGTAAGAAAAACATGATATTGCAAAATGTTATAACTAATCAATTTTTTTTATTGAAGGGCTGAGTTTGCTTGTTACTCTCTGAAAAACTGACAACACTGGTCATCTTTTGACAGCTGGATTTAGCTATCGATGAACTGTACTTACTTCAAAGACATAGGAAAATAAATGGTCTCAAAGAATCGTGATAAAATCTAAATCGTGATCTGACTCCAAGAAAACCATAATCTTTTGCCATATCGCCCAGCCCTAACAATTGCTTTAATAAATATGTGACCTATTGTCTCAGTCTCTGGAGAAAAATGTAGATGTTCGACGAAATGTCTAAATAGCATGTTAAGCACGTTTCACGTCACTGACATCTTTTTTACGTCAGTAAAGCCAAACGTAAAATAACACTTCAACCAAAGTGACATTTTCTTTGTATAAGTTGGATAAGCTAAGGCTTCAAGTTACTAAAATGGGCAAGTTTAGGACTGGGGCCTTGGGTAGGTTAAGATTTTTCATTAAAATGTATTACACTGTTATGAACAAAGATAATTTTTTGGTACTAATGTACTAGCTTAATTTCTTTTCTGTTAATGAGAAGCTGTTCTATTTAGATTAGGATTAGGATTTATACAAAACCGCAACAAAACCGTTTGCAGACACTCAGGTTCCTAATATTTTTTGTGCGTTTGCTTTTGCCTTTTTTAGTTGATGAATTAACGGACCTGGCAGTTTTTTTGTCCGACTCCATCCGTACACTACCTTTGACAGCTCTACACAGTTGCAGTGCATCATGTGACCGTCTTGCTGTAGGTGTTGATTGCCCTGAAGCAGCCTCACTCCTTCAGTTTGTTACACAATAGTAAACAAAGAGTCCTTTGACGGCGTCGGAGGCTAATTTGACAGAATTGGTCTGAGTTAATCAGGTGGAAGAGGCCTAGCTCCAGGTTAATTTGGGAGTGTTTCTGCTTGATGTGGTTGCAGGTATCTGAAAGAGGAAACAGTGTTGTAGTGTGGTGCACATTACATGACGTGAGTAAGACTGAGGCGGCCTGGCAATGCTACTGTCATTACTGCTCATCTCTACTCAGCTGGAAAGCACGCTGCAAGTTTACTGCTGCTGGTGCTACAACGGCTCCACTGCTGCTGGAAATGAAGTCATAACTGTAATTCATCATCTGTTAATTTGAAGTAAATACAATTATCTGCCTTTTATAACATAAATAACAATGTATAACATACATTTACAACATTAATAACAATGTTTAGACTTGAAAATGTGCTAGAAACCCATGCTTCATTCATAAATGGATACATTTTCAAAAAAATCAAACTTGAAAAAGTGTTCAAATTCACCTCTTTTATGATTTGAAAGTGCAGCCGAAAACCCAAAATTTATAAGAGATTTTGACAAAAGGAACCCAAGGCCACTACAAAGAATCAAACTTAACAAATGAGGCTAATAATAATAATAAAAAGTCTATATTTGAACAAATGTATCAAATGGAGAAATGGAAAAACACAATTTTCATCAGAAAAGCAGATTGTCACAAAGACAAGCTCACGATTAGATTTTTATCACCATTTTGCCCAGCCGTTTTATGTTGCGTGTTTGATAAAACCATTGTTGGCATCAGTATTGTTCAGACAGCTTTGGGGCTGATTGGTTCAAAAAGAGTTTTTTTTGCACTTGCTCTTCTTACAATTAGACTAGTGATATGATCCATATCGAAGTATCAGTATTTTGAAACGGCTTTTTGTATCAATTCTCATATGCAAATATATTTTTTGAATAATTTTGGTATTTCTGATCTGTTTGTCCTTTTAGAGGTTGTTTTTTACATACGTTTTTGGATTGGAGTAATCTGTTTGTACTGGTATCGATTATTAGGGCTGTGTTTGGCTAAGCACTTTCCGATACAATACATATCCGATACAGTGGCCACTATACGATACGTATCACGAGATGAAACATAACATTATATTTTACTGACCAAAATGAGAAAATGTAGAAAGTATTATTAAAGTATTTTCAGATTGTTTTTTATGTTTGTTACAAGTGTCTTGTCACTTTCAGATCAACAGTGTCAACCTTAAAGCACCAGAAGTGTAACATTTTTATGAGTTAGTATTCCAATACGTATCACAATATACCTCCACGTATCGACTCGCGTATTGCCAACTTCGTCACAATATATCTTGATATCGATACATCAAGCACAGCCCTAAGTATCAGTATAGAAAAAATCCCCAAAATACTTGTTTGATATTTTTGTAAAATATACTGTATGTTTTTGAAGACATTTTTAACTGTAGAGTTAAAAGCACTCTCTCTATGTTCAACTATGTTTTTGCCCTTTTGAAGACATTCATTAATTGGCAAGCAGGTTTCATTAAATATGGGACGATTATCACACTCTAACTGGTAAATCTGTAATTTATTGTAGGGCTGGGCAAATAATCAAAACATAGAGAGGTCGAGATTAAGTCGTGTCGATTTGTCAGTTATTTAGTTGGTGTTTTTTTTAATCAAAAGATAAACAACCATTTCCATGTAGCATCAATAAAAATAGATTGGCTACATGGTGTCTGACTTTAAATATCGTGATGGTATCGTATCATACAACACATATGGTCCTATCCTAATTCTCATGTCTTCATTTGTACTGACTGTGAACGTGACCAGTAACAAAAGTCCAGTTAGCCGTTGTACTGAAGCTGTGAGCACAGTGATTGTTGGCTGGTGCATCTCCCTCAGGCCAAAGACGGCTCCGTGGCAGCGTTTGGACCAGCCGACTCCCATTCTGAGCGGCAAATGGACTGTGTATAATCCCCTCAGTGATACCTCCGAGTCCCCAGGCGTCTTCCTCTACCTCCTCCTGTCTCTGTCATCGCACCAGTCATTCTCAAGCTGTTTAATGCCCCTCTTCTGGTGCTTCTCAACGCTTTTATTCACATTTCACGGCCGTTTGCTCTGCTCAGGCTCAGTAAGATGTAAGTCTTGGTTTTCTTGGTTGAGAATCAAAACGTCTTTACCGCTATCAAGTTTGTCCACTTTAGTTAACACAATTCAGTTTTCTTTAACCATGTGTCCTTCTGAAGATGTTAGAAATCTACAGTGTTGACCATTGCTTCACCTTAGTTTATTCTATAACTCTTGAAAAGTACTGTCTGGATTCAGTATTAGTGATGTCTTTGTTGGCTCTCATTTGATTTGTAATGGTTTGTGATTCCAAATTCTGATTCGATCTCAATCCCATATCTTTGTTTTAGTTTAGAGTTTTTTATTAATGTAAGGATGTTGACTTTGATTCATTTATTACCAGTATAAAAAAGATCTTAAATATAACCTTGAATGTTTGTTGTTATAAAATATTCCTGAACAGTGATGTTTTAATTGATTAGTTTATTTGCAGATGATGCAGATGAAACAAAATAGCTGATTGGTCGTCTGTCATTAGAACAAACTATAACTTCACTCACCTCACATAAAAGTCATTTTTCTCTCATTGATTCTGCTGAAATCTGCAGTGTTTTTCAGTCCCTCGTATTAGTTTTACATATTTTTTCTTGTATGTTTTTTCTTTTAAACAGCAATGTTTGTTTTCATACAGGAGACCATGCATGTCATTGATTGGGTAATTAATTTGTCAGTCACGTCCACTGAAACTCGATAAGGAACATGGTGGCCAGGCGATATATACTATATCATCTGGATTTTCCAGCCAAGTATAAAGACAAGAAGTCTGAGAGAGCACATAGTCACTTTGCATAAGCAAATAAATTAGCGCATCATGAGTCCTGGTTCACTGACGATTTGACCAATGTTGAATTAAACTCTGGAGGCTTTGTGAGTTTTCTTGTGATTGTGACTGTTGGGTGTAGGCATTCCAGAAGTAATCAGTAACTCACACTGTAGTGTAAAAAATGTTGCCAATATTATTAAGTTATAGTTTGAAGAGCTCAAGATACATGGTGGCCAAGAAGATGAAAAAGTGCAGTTGACTTGATTCAAATATTAATATAACATGGTTTTTGTTATGAAATGATATGATGTCACATTTATTAATTAGTAATCAAGTATATAAGCTATAGAGTTAGTATTGCACAATTCCTTGTCAACATGATTAGCTAAAAGTAGCCTAAGTCAATGTTGTGTCGTTCAGTTTGATTTGAGACAGTGATTTTATAATACAATTCACTTCAAGTTTACAGTATCTTGCTCAACTTTGCATTTACTCACAGTAAAGAAGCAGCCGCACTTTTCAACGAAGTGAGCAGACTCGGTTTCATTTTAAATCAACACGGCAATAAAACATCCAAGACGTCCCTGAATGTCACAGCCTCTAAGTATATGGTGACAAAAACACATGTCGTGTTGTACCGAGCTGACTCACACCTCCACAGCCCAGCACAGTCACTGTATGTGTGCTCGTTTGTCATGGAGAGTGTGTTTTCTACAAGACTAGTGCGACGAGACGAGGTGAGGAATGTATGGCTGCGTGGAATCTACCCATACCCATTTAATTAGAGCCTCCAAATAAGAAACGCAGCATGATTCAGCCACGATGAATTTCCTGAGCTACAATAAACGCAACAACAAATGCAGCAGCTGCTCGCGATATGTGGATCATCAACTCGGCTTTCCAACTCCTCTTAGGATGCATTTATAAGATTTTACTTTTTATGATGTTAGTTTATTTGACAGGAAAGGGACACATTTTACAAAAACAAAGATTAAGTTAAGATTCTGTGTAACTTGACAGTGTAATTGTACTTCCTGTTGGCTATGAGCAGCAAATATGACATAAGTAGTGACAATTCCACAACTGTTACCTTACCTAGCAACCAGAATGTAACAACGACCTATTGCTGCATTCCAGTCATCCTCAAAGTTCAAAACTCGGACCTCTGAGTGATGTTTTCTCCGAGTGTTGTGTGTTACTGTGTCAAGTCGGATTACCTTCACAATAATGAGCCATTCAGATAAAACATAGCTTGGAATTTTCCCGAATCAGCCAAAATACTGATCTCTTCATGTCAGTTCATCAACTCGGGACATTGTTGTTACGAAGGGCTATTCAACTTTATTTTCCAGAGGGTCAGATTTTACAACGACCGTGGCTCCTGGGCCGGTTGTAGTTGCACAATACGTCATCGTTTTACCAAAATATATTTCTGTAGTGATATCAACAATTTTTATTGCTCCTACCAAATGTCCAAATTGGCTTTAAACCACAAATCTGAATCCGAAGAATCTCTGCTTAAACCAAGAATAAACAAGATCTAAAGCAGAATTAAATCAATACTGAAATATTCACAATTGTTTTGAGCATATATTCTTCAAACTGGGTCATTCTCTGAAAGTGGGACTATAAAGTGTGACATCCAGGCTGAAAATTCAACTGCAGCAATTGTTTTATTTTGAGGTTAATTTCCATCTTTGAGAAGTGTACTGACAGGATCTAGAATGGTCAAGAAAGATGCACAACTATTTTTCCATTATAGCCATTTCAATTTAAATTTCAATTGCTCTCAATCCAGCATAATTCCGCATGTAGCATGGACACCACTTGGGACACATGTTTTAGCTGAGAGAGTTGCTATATACTAAATAAAATGTTGATTTTTGAGATATTCTCTCTGAATACACACATTAGTGGCGTTTATCCGCTGCAAGGTTCCTGAGCGTTGAAAAGTCTTCACTTGCTGATAAAACTGATCAGTCCGTGTGGTAACTTTTATAGACACCACAGTTACATTCAAATACCAGGATTCAACTTCATTTTCACAAAACTCAATACAAAAAGGTAGAAAAACGAAATGCAAACATATTTTCCAACATTATTCTTCATTTTATTGTGTTTCAATGCAGTATTTTGTCGAGTTTACATGAGGAAATTACATCATGTTTATGGCTGGATAAGATTGTCACACTTTGGTCATCATTTAAGCTATTTTTTGAAAAAAAAAAGTTCCATCTTATCTTGGGCTGCAATTTTTTAAAATCTTTAGAGGCACATTAGTAGTTATATTACATAAAAAATTAAAACAAAATATTATTATTTACTTAATGAAACCTGTCAAATAACCAATGGGCAAAAGGTCCACTTTCAGAGAATGACCCAAATATATTTACCAAAACAAAAAGAGCTAAGTCAATTGTTTGACTAAAAAAATGAAAAATGCAACATTTTATCACTTATGACACATAATACCCAGAACTAAATCTACAAACAAAAGAAAATATGTTTTTGTAACATTTTGAAAAGGAATGAGGGCCGGATCATATCTTTGAAGGGCCGATTTGGCACCCGGGCATTAAGTTGAATAGGCCCGTTGTTTTAAAACATCGCAATAGAGTGAATTTGTGCTCTGTGAAGCCGTTAGCATAGTTAGCATTGCACATAACAGCAGGTTTATAACGGCAGAAGCGCATAAACAGCACTTATCTGTATTAAATATAACACTGTATTTTTTTGTTGCTTCTGAATAGCAATCTTCCCCTCAGCCATGTTTTAGCTCACAACATTTAAACACCCTAACAGTTGAAATGTGTTTTACAGTGCTGGTTTTTATTAGATCACACCACACCTCCCTCACCTTTTGCGTTACGTCACTGTGATTCACTTTTATTGCTCAGTCTAATGATACTGTTGTGCCACTCCGATCTACTGCTAATAATATCAACAATGGGAAAACGTGGCATTATCCAGATAAGCTCCCCTGTAATAATATGCTATAAAAGGACCTTTATGGCTGTCAGTTATTATGGCTTTATACACACACAGACAGTAGTAGTAATGTGTGCTGCTCGTAGATTTTTATGATGCATTTTTAAATCATTAGAGTTTGATTATGTTCTTAGAAATGTGGTATTGTTTGCTTAAAGTTGGAATACTTGACTTTTCTTGTTATTAATTAGAACAACTTAGCTTTTTCTGCCAAAAAGTACATCGTAAATGCAGCATGTTGTGAAAAAATCAGGCTATTGTGTACTGCTGAATGGAATAATACAGTGTTTTTATTCTCAAAAGCAGCGTTCTGATTGGCTGTGCTTGAGTGGTCCACTCCAGTTTCACTTTCTGTTCGTAAAAAGATGTTTTTAAAGTCATGATTGCAGCCAAAAAAGAAATTATATAAGTATAGTAAAGTAAAGTATATAAGTGTTAATTAGAATGAGGAAGTTGTTAGACAGATTACAAAAAACCTACTTCCTGTTTTGCAGTGTGAAAATCCGGTACTGCAGCTTTAATGGTTTTGTTTCACAGATGAAAAACAAAGTAGAATCACTTTTTGCAGTTTAAATGTTTTCTGTACGTGATTTTTGAGACTATTTCATTTTGGATAGTAGGATTCAGTGCTTTTAACAGCTGCTTTTACACTAGGGATGCACAATTGATTGAAATTGACTCGCAGTTCAAGTGGATGCCATTAACAATTGGCTTACGCTGCAAATTTTTAATCATTTCTTTCACAAAAAAACAATTATTTTGTTTGTTCATAATCATGTTTTGTCTATGCTCCTATGATTGAAACATCAACTTTAAGCCAATCTATTTATAAAGCCTGAATTATAAAATGAATTGCGATTGCGTGGTTTGGTTGACTATAAAAAGTCACAGAATTTTGATGATTATAATTGTTTACTGGACAACAGACTCTTAAATACAAAGGCAGTGGTAATATTAAAAATAAATCTATGATAGAAGTATTCACCTTTATTGTGGTTAGAAATGTTATGATCAAATCTAATCATGAGCTCATCTCTGTAGCAATTAGGGCCCGACCGATAAGGCTTTTTGAGAACGATACCGATTCCAATATACAGTAGATGGGTTGGGGTGCCGATAACCGATATGACAGCCAATATAATAAGAAATAGAAAAATACTTTTTTATTAGGAGCAGATGTTAAAAGAACACTCTGTATGATTTAGTGATTTTAATTTGGATTTATTTATGGCACATTTAGTGTTTCTTCGGCTCTTATGAGTAACTTTAAAGGCTTAAACTAGTTTTTATCACATTATTTGATAGTCCTGTACAAATGAAGTGAATTCAAGAGGCTAAAGGTGCAGTTAGCCTCATTAATATGCACGACGTCGGCGTAATTAAAATGCGTAAATCGACCATTAACACCTCTTTTCACAATCACAATCACTTTACAGTCGCCAGAGAGAACGAGCTGAGGCAATGTTATTGTTGTATAATCATGAGCTAACCGCTAACTGCAGTGAACAACAAGTTACATTGAAAGTTTTAAAAACTCACCGTCAGATAACCTCTTCTCAGATCCCAAGACTTCACAAAAATAATTCCTTTAATCCAAACTCCAAACGAGAAAGTAGTGAGAAAGCCAACTTCAGCTTGTTGTTGTTGACAGCAGCAGTTGTGTGTCCTTTCTGACGAGGATTGTCCCTCTTCTCACACTGACACTTTGATAAAATGAAATGAAGAAGTTATTTCCTTTTCTTGAGTAAGTAGCTGAGTTGAAAGCGTTTAAATCCAGCGCTGCCTCAGAGCGCACTGATGCAGAGCGTCAACCTGGTGCTGCGTTCAGGTGCAGTCCGACAATAAAACTCCTANAAGATCAGATTTTTTTTTCTTTAGGCATCAAATACATTACCTAAAACAAGTTGCCTTTTATTCCAAATCAAAACATTAAGTATTTTGATGTATTGCATTAACATATTTAAAAGTTAGCCTTAATCTTAGTCTTGCCTTTAGACAGAATATAATCTAACATATTAAAGCAAATTTGATGCAGTTTACATTTTCAGTTTTTCCTCTTATTAGAATTTCTTATTTGACGCAGTTCGCGTGCACCTGTAAGCATATGAACATCCTCTGCAAATCCCATAAACACTTCTGTCAACCTTTAAACATTTAATCAGACAAGAAATCTTAAAATTTCACTTCACAAATGACAGACCGAGTGCAAGAATCTTTAGTTTTTATCAGTGCAATAAGTCAGACGAATGGCGATCAGGCCTAGATTTATCCGACCTTAGATAAACCCCAATTACGCTACTCACTTTTAATTGGTCTTTTCACATCGTCGCAATTATTTCAAATATAACCCGATGTGCATTAAAAGTTAACAGTGATGCTGCCTAAAATAATCTAAATAGTGATTTCCTATCTTGTTGAGTGTATATGCATTGCTCTTCACCTGCTGATGACGCTCCCTGTCCTTGCACCATTGCCTGCTGAATGTACAACACGTCGTCACTCCACAGTTTGGCTACGGGACTGCTAGCATCAACAGAAGGTCAATTTGCGCCATTTGATCCATGTCTACGAGTCATAATTTGCAGCAACTGGCACCAAATGCTTGCGAAGTATCGGAACGCGTGTGATAGTTGGCGTTTACGCAAGAAAATGCGTTGTGTGGAGCAAAATGCAGCGACTCTACGCGCTAGCCTGATGCTAAACCCAAGCTAAATCTAACTTAAACATTAAAACAGAAGGACGTAAAGAGCTTGACAGATATTGACAGAATGTAAGGTTATTTTACGGTTTGCTACTTACCGTTTGGAGCTGTTACAACAATGAGATCAATAGTTTTCTTAGCATGCAGATTGTGGACAGCTGTGTATGTTTTTCCCCTTCCTCAATGCACCACGGAGCTTCTAGCGTTGTGATTGGCTGGCGGAGTGTTGATGTGAGAAACGTACCAATCAGAGGCGGGTTTGTTCAGCGCTTGTGATTGGGAGGAGGCAGCTGTCAGAAATGAGCAGCTGTAACCACAACAGTTGAAAATTCGTTTTTCTGAACTTCTTCAAAAGCGACCACAGGCAGTTTGAGGATTTATTTAGATAACCATTAAAATGCACAGTTACATTTGAGACCAAAATGTGCAGTTGTATGAAGTTTAAGTATTTGTTACTATATTCTATATTAGCAGTTGAAGATACAAAAAAACAAGCTAGATTAATTTTATGGGTATTATGAATTACAGAAATAAACAAACAAACAAACAAACAAACTGTGAGGTGTAATACAACCTATGTATTTAAACAGTTTTACAATAATAGCTTATACTACTAATATTACTACAACTACTATCAATAATAATAAAAAATATATAATAATATGCCTAATAATATTAATAATAAAAACAAAACAAAAACCTCTCTTAATATTTTAATGAAGCTTGAAAATTGACATTTCTGTTTGTTTAAAGGTTTTATTATAGGTACTGTATGTAATAGGCCTATGAGGAAGATTATGTAGCCTATTAAATTCACACATAGGCCTATGTGTAGTGTCTAAAGGAGCAGAGTTAAGTTTGCCAGAGCTTGTTCCTTCATGTGAACAGCTCAACACACAAGCAGGCAGCTTTTATAGTCTGCTATTTAGAGTATGGACCATGTACACAATAAGTGCATTCTCTGGCTGGAAAAAAAAAGAGTTACCCGTAGTAATTATATGCATCTCTAGATGGCGCCATGTTCCAAGAAAGGTATTAGTTTTGTACAGTAGGCTGAAAATTGCAATGTTCATTTACTACACAGCTATTTCTTTATCTACATTTGAGTCAGAAAAGCAAATCATTAAAGTAAATATCTTAAAACCAGTATGCTCTGATATCAGTCACATCATTTTCATTAGCCAAAACTACCTTTATTTGTCATATTTTGTGTGTTTTGTACTTCCCCTTTGTTTAATATATTCAATCCATTTATAACAACAACAACAACAACAACAACAACAAACAGACCGATGTAATTGCTTGTTTTCAGATTCAGATTTTAATGTAGATTACATTGTACAGTTTTACTAAACACAAGACCTTGAAGTACAACACATATCTACATTTAACAATATAAATTTCAGATGCCCCTCATATGTATTACATTTTATTTACCCACAAAATGTTGAGATGTTGTCTGAAACTCCAAACCAACTTCAAACCTTGCATTTTTTTTCATTCATAATGTGCTCCACTATTTTATGTGCACTTTATTTATTTATTTGTCTGCCAGAAACATTTCATGGTTTAGCTACATAGCAACATTTAAAAGGCCAACAACATTTTATGCAGATAGGCACCTAAGATGAATATTGTGTATGAAGTGGATTGGTCTAGGCTGATCTAGATTAAACATTTGTGAAATTACCTTTTAGATATTTTACGAATGAATGAATAAGTGGTGTATGTATAGGCCTATAGCTCATTTTCCCAGACAAATATCGTCAAACGTGCTTCACACAGTAACCTCCCCCTCCCACTCAGTGATGGGAAGCAGCCCTTGGTTAGCTCAGCAGAAGTGACTCGCCTAAACACCTGGCTACTCAACCTCATGACACCATCACATTCTATAATGTGTACAGATATTAATTTGGAAAATATGCATTCTTACTCATCTGACCACAAATCTGAACTGTAACTTGCCTCTCTCCATGAGGTGGTAAAGTTTAATCCCATACATTCAAACAATCTAGGCATTTCCAGTGTCAGACCCTCCTCCTGGAAAGCTACACAGTGCACTTTAAACCCAGCTGGCAGTAACTTTAATCTTGCTATGTCGCTTGTAGGATCGCTCGGCATTCAGCTACCAAATACCAGACATGACTTGTGCCCTATACATCTCTGTGCTCTCATTCTATAGGACTGGCACATAAACGTAGCTGGAGGCATGAAGCTTGATATCTCCATTGAGCCCACGTATTATGCATATATCATGAGAACACCACCCATGTGCAGTGCAATGTAACTCATATGTGTCCCTACTCCTACAGGTTTGCCTCAATGCCGATCCATTCTGTCAGCGAGGGTCCGTGGGCTGCTGCAATGCCATGTGAAAGCAGGGGGAAGGCGGCCATGACAGTAGGTGTGAGGGTCTGAGGAGCGTGTGGCAAGGCAAAAAAAGGGGTTATTGACAATTGTTGAGGGGAAAGTACCGAGGAGTTGATGAGACGGGTGGAGTAGATGTGATGGATGGTTCTTGTTAGCTCACGTTTGGGTGGGAGGGAAAGAAGATATTTGTTATCAATATTTGGGGAAAAGTGAATATTGTTGATATAGGGTTGGGCGATATTCTCAAAAAACGAATACAGCTTTTTTTAATGATTACAACATTTTCCATTTGAACTTGGGCTGTAGCTGACCAAAGAAAAGAAACTAGAGACATACTGTACTCAACTTATCGATTAGGCAACTAAAAAGTATTTCTATATTTTGAAGATGTAGGCAGACTCAAACTGTGTTAAAAAATACTAAAAGTGTTATAAAAAAGTTGCGCATTAACATCAATCTACAGAAAAGTAGTAGAAAACCAAGTCTGATTAGAACAATGATTCTCTATCATCTGAAAAAGACATAATCATCCCAAACAACTAAAGGAAAAAAACCCTACTTTAAACAATAAACTCAATATTCAAATTTTTCATATCTTCAAAGCAATGTTCAAATTTTTTTTATCTGTTTAACTCTGTTAAGATAGCTAACATGTTTGCTTGGGGCGATCTCAAACAGATACAGCTAAAATAAACCCACCAAATAAATTCTACAGGCTATGTGCAGCTAAACAGGAAGTTGACTGCCAAAAAAGTGGGCGGGGCAGAATAAGGTGAATACTAAAAATCAAGCAAAGAATGTATCTTAAAATAAAGCTAGTATGGGCTAGATTGGTCTACAACAGGCATGTTCAAACTTTGGACCTTGACCAATTTTGTTGGTCTTCACACTCAGCTAAATTGGGTCAATTAACATAAAGTTACTGTCAAATTTGACCAGCTGGTGCAGGGCAGCAGAATGGTTGAGCTCTGGCATCCCAATCAGGAGATGTGGGTTTGACTCTCGAATCAAGCAAAACCAACATCTCACGATCTCTCTGGGTTGTGCTTACATGTTCTCTCCTGTCACCATGGGTTCTCTCTGGGTACTCTGACTTCTCCAAAAACATGCATGTTTAGGGTAGTTGGGCCTCACTGTAAATTTCTCTAATGAATGAATGAGAGAGTGAATGGTTGTCTGTCTGTCTTTATCCCTGCTACGTGTTGGCCACTGTCCAGGGTGTTCCCTGCCAATATCACTGGGATAGGCTTCTGTCACCACGATCACTAAAAGGAAAGAGTGGTAGAAAATGTGGTAGAAAATACAAACTTAGGCACATTTAGCATCCACTTAAACTTATTACCGTGGCAGCTATCACTTCTTTCCTTCCAGCGTTTTGTATTGTGTTGTGTTTATTACGTAGAAGTATCATTTCTTCAACGTAATAGGGATGTTCGCCGTGTTGTCATATGGTTATTACATGATGCTTTTATTGGCAAAACAATAAAAACTGAATTGATGGCACGCTGAACAAATACAAAAAATGACAATGATTGTATCTTGCTGTGTAACAGGTTTGAAAGAGCAATCCAAAATCTTCTCCTGTGTTCCTCAAAAGCCTACATCAAGAAAAAAGCTTTGGATTTAGGCAGGTAGGCCCTGACGGAAAAAATGTTAACTAATTTTGGTTCAGCCAACCAATAATTGATGTGACAAATATGGGCATGAGGGGTCTCTTACCAGAGGTCTGCGAGGCAAGGGTCTGCAGCCAGATGCCTCTCAGATTGCCTGGTGACTTGGAAAAGATGTCTCCGCCCACAATCACACCTGATGGAGTCACAATAATCCACATCTTAGCCCTGAGGAAGTTGCTAGGTTAGCACAAAACTCGACTGAAAAATACTAATTAAAATACTAAAATGGGGGAGGCGAGGAAACCATAGGAACTCTTGGCTAGCACTGGTTTGACTCTAGCTCAATCTTCCCTAACCATGAAATCAGACCAAAAGTGGCCTGGAAATCAAATCCCAGTGAGCAAAAGCTATATTTATACAAAGAACAATAGATGTCAATCAATTTCAAAAGTCCACAACAGTTACACCATTTGACAAAAGCGGCTGTGGTGTTCAGTCAGTATAATTACGAACCCACCAGCTGATCTATATCTCTGGCATCTTACTTTATTATAGTGTGATTGTAGAGGCTGTAAACAGTGTGTAAACAGCAGAACAATAAGGTCATGGTATGGATTTGTTCAGTTCAAAAACACTTTTACAACCTTGGCGTCTTGAGAATGTGCAGTGCATTGAGACATGAGTTACGATACTGTCATATTGTGTAATCGGCTGTAGTCTTAGTTTAGCCCACCGTTCTTTCTTATTGATACACTTTTACACAAATAGAAAAATAAGAGAGCACTGTGCTGCATTTATTTATATTTAACTATTTGGGGCATAATTTATTATTTGCCAATTAAAACCAGATGGCGAAAGGGGATTGTTTTTTACTAAAAAATAAATATTTAATAAAAGACATTAATTTAATCTCACTGGAAAATCAATTGAACTGAAGCAAGAAAAACATACACTATTGTTTGGCAAATCTATTTTCAGACATAAAAATATAATAAAACAAGATAACTAGTTCAAACACAACTGACACGTTAAGACATTTAAGGACAAATAAATGCCTTTTTGTTTGTTTTCTTCTTCAAAATGCTCTAAAGCTCCCCCTCTTTGTATCTCATGCACCAGAAACAATAAAAAAGTGTAATAAAGCAACATGATATGTTTCCCACATCAAGAATTGAGTTAGAGCTCTATAGACTGACTAAAAAGGAAATTTCACAGGGTAAACAATCAAATCATCTCCCCTGATATGCTAGTGCTGTAGAAATGCTCAAAGTGGTCTGGATGCTTTATGGACTTAAAACATGGAATATATACTTACTTATCTCGAGCTAAAGACAAAGCTCTTAAAATACTTTCTGACCCTAAACATCCAGTGTTCAGTGAGTTCGATCTGCTTCCGTCAGGTTGTTTAAACTAATTTTGGCGGCACAGTGGTTGAGTGATAGAGCTCTGGCCTCTCAGCAAGAAGGTTGTGGTTCGACTCCTGCACGGTCTGGGCCTTTTTGTGTGGAGTTTGCATATTCCTCCCTGTGTCCATCATCCATCCATCCATTTTCTTCTGCTTCATCCGGAGTCGGGTCGTGGAGGCAGTAGTCTGAGCAGGGAGGCCCAAACTTCCCTATCCCCACACACTTCACTAGCTCTTCTGACGGAATCCCGAGGCGTTCCCAGGCCACATAGTCCCTCCAGCATGTCCTGGGTCTTCCCCTTGGTCTCCTCCCAGTGGGACTTGCCCGAAACACCTCACCAGGGAGGCGTCCAGGAGGCATCCGAAACAGATGCCCGAGCCACCTCAACTGGCTCCTCTCGACATGGAGGATCAGCGACTCTACTCCGAGTTCCTCCCGTGTTACTGAGCTCCTCACCCTATCGAGCGCTCAGCCACCCTGCGGAGAAAACTCATTTCGACAGCTTGTATTTGCGAATCTGTGTCTGGGTGGTTTCCTTTGGGCACACCAGTTTTTTTCATAGTTTCTGGTCAAGCCTGTTTTTTTTTTTTTTGTTTTCTTTCATGTTTTGCATGTGTAAATGTTTCATGTTGTCGACCGCTTGATGTGTAAGTCTTGTGTTTTGTTGAGTGTCTTTTTTTACTCACTGCAAGGACAATACGTTTAGCCTATACTATTTAGCGATTTGGCACCTGGGCCTTAAGTTGAAAAGTCCTGCTGCTTTTCTCCAGTACCTTTTCTGAAATCACTGGTGCCTTGAGTGAAGTGTGATGGTGTATACGTGTATTTATAACTGGCACTAGTCCCTCTCCTGCATGTCCGTGAACCGCGCAGTCGTCAGCTGTGAAAACCTACCACACTCTCCTCACGCTTTTCCACATCCACCTCATCCGTCAAGTCATCGAACAAGCAGGTGCTGAAGTCACACAAGTCTGACTAAGTCTCCACAGTCCGCAGACACGTTTAAAGGAACAACGTGTACTCATCCAGAATCTATTATTGCGTTTGTTGTGGATATTTATACTTTTGTGCAGAGTCAGTGTAAAGTCGGGTCGTGCTGTCTTGTCAGTTGGAGTTTGCTCTCGCGTGTCAGGGGCAACATGTTAAAGAAACTTATCTGCCCTCTCTCCCCTCGGACGCAGGTAAAAATAGTGCGGAGTCTTCCACGGCCAAATTTAAGGTCTATACTCACAAGCACCTGGGTTGGACGCACACGACTCTGGGATAGTCTTCTCACTTACTGTGGATTGATTTAAGCAGGTTTGAGTGATCGTGGGTTGTTCTGCAGCTAACGCCTGAAGTACTGAAGTTCACCACTCAAGTAAAAGTGCTGTTACTTAAGTGAAAAAACGATTCTGGCAAAATGGCAAAAGTCAAAGTCCTGCTGAAACTTCTCTGTTTGAGGAAAAGTGCAAAAGTAAATCTGTGTGTGAATTTATTTAAGTAAAAACTACAATCACACTGCCAAAAGTTAAATATCTCACCTCAGTTAAAGCTAGAACTTGAGTGTTAAAATTTGGTAGACAATATCACATTTTTATGACATTTCTGACTGTTTTCAAGAGATTTGAGCAAAACAAGTCCAAACAAAACAAGTCAAATGGTCTATGTTCCTTGGATAAAAACATCTTTGAGACTTTTTAGCCAATCTAGACATACATTTTTTGCAGTGCACAAAGTTGGTTTGTAATGTGTTGATGGGCTGCACAGTCAACTAATAATAAATATTTTACGTTTATCATGTGATGTAATTGTTAAAAATTATAACGTTTTTGGTGATTCTGATCCACATCAGCACAGCAGATTTACACTTTATGGGCTTATAAAATAACCTGTTTTTGAAATGTAGGGAGTGAAAATATATTTCTTGAAAAATGTAAGATAGGTTAAACCTTAAGTGAAGTACAGATACTGCAAAAGATTACTTAAGTCCACTACTTGAGTTACTTGCCATCTTGTACCACTTATTCCCACCACTTTCATTAGCTGAAAAAATTCAGATTCCATGTTAAAACTGGTTATGACCAGCTACAGCATAAAAAAGTTTTGCAATGAAGAGGCGGCGCTAATCAACTCTGCAGTTGAGATCAGGAAGTTAATGCACCTGTTTATATTTCCTTTAGAACCAAAATCTGTCATAGTTTAGTACTAATGCAACAGGTCTCCATTAAAGTAATACTGAAAGCATTTTGTTTTAGTAGAGTCATGTCATCTGGTCACAATCTAGATCTCCTGAGTTTCAGTGAGCTTGATTGACAGCTGGATTAGCCAATCAGGAACATAAATAGTCTGTTCACTTAAAACAAACATGGCTGCAAAAGAAAAGAAATATCTTGGCCTGGTTTGTTGTAAATTAAAAATATTTTAACATTATTCAGAGGGTATTTCGATAACGCTATTACCTAAAAGAAATGTATTAAATATGTTTTTTAACATACTAGCACACATTGTATTTCTTTTTCTTTTTTAATCATCTTACTGCAACATTGTACATTTCTACAGGAAAAAATTGTAAAGCAACACTTTTTAATGAGTTATGTGTGAATTTCGATTTTGTTCTAAATGACAGGTTGTCTGTTAGTGAGTTTGTGCAGTCTGATTGCACAGTACATTGTGAATTTGACTCAAAATGCCGCAGAGAGATTGAAAACTAGACTCACGCTTTGTAAAGTATTAGAGAAGCTTCTGGATCCCAGGCAAATTTTTTGGATTTGGGTGATTTTGACCTGCTTTTTATTCTTAGATTTTTTTATTTATATTACTAGGAATCTTTCATTAGTGGTCAAACATTATGTACAATCAATGCAAAGTTATATATAATGCATGACATGTTGCTTAAGCAGACCAACAAGAGGGTTTTGTGCTGTGCTTAAGTAGCTTTACCTAGTTGACCACCACTTCTGTGTCTAATGCAAAATATGAACCAACAGTGAACCATTCTGAACAATGCACTGACCACTTACTGTATTTTACTGTCTGAATGAAACTCACGGTCTTATAACGACTTGTAAGTTTTGCAGGAAGAATGCATTGTGCCCTGGGACAGAAACAACATGTGCCACACCTCAGCAGCGCGGCCGGCCTGCATCCTGTGGCAGCGCGCCGCTCCGTGCCATTGAGTGCACACACAATGGCACATTCAGACCAGAGCTACAGCACAGGGGACAAAGAGCAGAGGGAGAGGTGGTCCATGCACAGCACATGTGTGGATCACAATGGACAGCTCTTATCACAGAAGTGTGCCCAGGCCCGACGCACAAAGCCCTGCTGTCATTCAACAACATGTCATGTCACTGACACAAGTTTTACTGCCCTGTGTGGTGGGCTGTGCTGCCAGCTGTGCACAGAACATGCTAATGTGAGGGATATACTCACTGTAATGGATTCGAATGGCTTCTGTTCACAGGAAAGCATGAGCAGTCACAGTTAAATGCATTTATTCTAACACTAGCCAGCCAACCCAAGCTTTTTTTTTTACTTTAATTTTTCATCACAGTAGGTTGGACCATTACAGGTTCAAGTCCTTTGTTTCAACTTTCAGCCAGGTCTCTGATTTAATCTTTTGAGTGAGTATAAAGTGGTGCTGTCGTCACATACAATGTCACACAATATAAAAATGTGAAACAAAGAACAAAAAGAATACAGCAATATAACATTATCTGGGTTTACACTCATTTATGTTCTTTTAACAGACAGTTTATTGATGAAAACATCAAAGAATTTCATTTTTAGAACAAATCCTCCTCAAATATTGTCACATTGTGACTGACGTTACAGTTTCATTTGTGAATAGAAAACTTTCTGAATTTATTACTCAAATAAAGGCCCAGGTGAGCTCTGGATCTCTGAGGGTTCGACAAGAGAAGCTCCCAGTAGCTTTTTTTTTTGTATATTTGCTTTGCATTTTATGTTCAGAAGAGCGAGTGGTGGCGCACAAAAGGTGCAACAACCTGGGGGCTACATAAGTTCGTTGTACTATGTGATAATGATAATAAATCTATCTGTCTCTGGCTCTCCGTCACCTTTCGGTTAAAAGTAGCTCACGGTAGCTTTAAGGCTCTCCTGGGGGAAAAGGTTGGAGATCTCTGCTCTAAAAGTTCATTGCTTCAGTACAAATAATCATTTTAGAACCTAATGAAATAATAGTAAGAAAAAGGTCGCTCCCAGACTATAATTCATGCTGTTTTACTTTAATAATGGTCATTTTGGAGTGTTCTACAAGTTAACCAATTCATCGCAATTAATCAGTTTTTGAAATAATTGTCAAATAATGTAGTAAACAAATTATTGTTAACTGGACTAAACATGCCATGGGCTGGAAAAATAAGTTTTATGACTAAATTTTAAAATTTGCTAACTTGTTTTTTGGAGGACCTGGATGTTCTCAAACGATTTAATTTTTTCTGGTCCAAATTATAAAAATATTTTCTTTTCATGACTTTTGCATTCTAAATAACTATGTGTTAACTGAAAGAATAATAAATCGATTAACAAGACAATCATTTCTTTCAAGTCCAAAGTCTAGACTCAGTTACACAGGCGTGATTGATCTGTCCTTTTGTCTGGTTCTGCTTGATTATTGCCAAACTCTAAATGGATCTTGTTGATGAGAGAAGACAGTGCGTGATGTTATAGTTGTGTTAGCCAACTTTTAAAGATGTCCAAATCTGGGCTTAAAGTTCTCCAGTTACATCTGAGACAGAGCATGGGGAACATGTACCAAGGAGGGATGACTTCTCATTTTTACATTCTGACTTTGCCATTGTGCCTTGGCCTAGTTCTGGTCTGGTCCATGTTCATGAGCTAAATCCCAGTTCAGTTCCAATAATGATGTATAATGAAATTATTCTTTTCCAGTGTGAGCAGTATTTGTTCATTTTCACGTCCCAAGCAGTCATTATTAATATACACCGAAACAAGGCAAAAACAGAATGCAGTCCATGCAGCTAGTCACAACCTAATTGGCTCGTAACTTTAGAGACATTGCTAAGACCTACCACTTTGAAGTGCTTCAGGTTAAGTAGCTGAAAAAGCTGTCAGGAACACCTGAAGCTGATTGGTTGAAGCTTCATAACAAACAAACAAGCTGAGAAATCAAACTGTTGCTAAATCTAGTTTAGGACAGTCTTCAAACACACAAAGCATCTCTTTAAACAACCAAAGCAGTCTTTTTACTAGAACAGGGGTCTGCAACGTGTAGCTCTTTAAGGACTCTTTAAGAATGTTGGGGAAAAAAGAAAAAAAAATCATAATGTGTGCATTTCAAATGAGAATACTGAATGTCTTTATTAAAGTATAAGTGTGCTGTTCTAGTTATCAGCACTCACATTGTGAGAACTGATGATAAAACTGAACATATGAGATGACAGGGAAGGAAAACTCAGCTTCTAGGGCACTAACAATTAGACCATGTTTCAGGAAATGTGCTAAAAATGTGTTAAATGATCCAATTTTGGCAAATTTTATCTTGCCAGCCCACGGCTTTTTGAAATTTTGCGTCATTATTTTTGAGGTGATTGAAATGCCATTTTAATAGTTATTATTTAAAATGCACCATATGCAGGAAGTGACAGAGTATATGCTCAAGCATTTTCCAAATAGGTCTTTAAGTCAAATTTGTGCAAATTCACATTTTTGTCTCCATTTATATTGTATTAGTAAATACAGTTAGTTTTTTGGCTGTTAAACTGTGTTACAAGGTACTTAAATACCATGGCCTACTGTTCTGAGTCATTTTTTTAGGGCTAATTATGAAGTTTTCGGTCAAAACAGTCACAAACTGACTCTTTCGCTGCTGTGGCCATGTCATTTCTAGACTCTATGTGCTATCAGTGTGTATTGTCCACTCAGAAGTGAGTACTAATGCTGTCAAACTAATCACACTGTTGCTGTTCGCTTTGAGCCCCATCTTTTACCTTTTACCAGTGGTTTTCAGTGAGTTTGCAGTGTTTGAAATGTGTCTGTGGGTGAAGTTATAGAGGTGAGCTTCTCTGTAAATTTGCTTAGAATTGAGCAAATGCAGCTCTTTTGTTGGCAAAGGTTGCAGGTCTCTGTGCTAGAATAATAAAGTCTGCTGGTGCCACCATGTTGAGTTGGTTCTCACTTTTGACGTCTACCCAAACCACAACGTCGCTCTGTGATTGGTCCACCACTGCATTGTGACTGCAACATGAGTATTCCGTTGCTGGCCAGGTTACTAATCACTGGCACTGTCTCCAAAACGACTACCTACTTGAATGTCTTCTCTGCCAACACTGATTATATTCTTTTCTCTTCGTAACTTCGATATTGTTTCAGCATTATAAACACTACACAAATGCACTGAAGCTATGTATATTCACAACAAGACAATACAAAAATAAAGTCCAAGCACTCGCAGCTCTCCAGGACCCTCCTCCCACATATTTAGAAAGTGCCCATAAAACAGCAGACCATATGCTCCGATACAGTGCATCTGACATAGCACACATAGGAGCGAGTGTCATCTTTCACTGTCTCCTGTCTCCGGGTCTTCAGTCACACACACACACCCAGGCTGCTCCGCTCGGGACGGTCCTGTTAGACCCAGCTGTCCAGGACACTCACAGCCCCCTCCAGGATGTGTTCTGCTCACGGTTATCTCATGTTGACACACATGACGATAACATACACTTCTACAGTCATCTGGTTTCATGCTGTTATGGATAAAGACTAGATTAGTTTGGTGACATTTTACTGCCCACACACAGTATTGGATAGAGAACTCAGTGTTGTGGTATTTATTATATATTATAAAGCATAAAGTGAATGTAAAAATGCACATCTAGCCCTACTCTAGCTCTTGACTTGGGACTTGACTTTTAATCATGCTTTAGTAATAGAAAACAATACTCAAGCACAGATGGAAGTCGTGTTTTTTCCCCCACATTTGATTTGGAGTTTCATCTACAAGCTATAAAGACATGGCATATTATTTAGTCTTATTCACCTTATTTAATCTTTTTTTTTGGCAGTACACTTCCTGTTAGTATAAGATAAGATATCCTTTATTGTCCCACAATGGGGAAATTCCAGTGTTGCAATGTACATTTCAAGAACAGCAGGGAAAACAGAAACATGCAATCACACAAGATAATTTTTGAAAAGACTTAAATAAATATAAAGTTATAAGAGTGGGAAAAATATTTACATTAATTGTTTGCTATGGTGGTTAGCCTGTAAAGTTCAGAAGCTTCTTTTTTCCTCATACTCGTTAGAATACAGTATGATTAAAAATTCTCAAAATCATTTGGCATAATATGTGTCATATCTTTGTGGTTCCTTTTCACCTTAGTTTGCCTCACCCATTGTGGCGGTTCTGATCAACAATGTTGATCACATTTTTTTTTTTTTTTTTTAAGACAAAATGCTCATGAAAGTGTAATCATGTTTTTCTTGTCAGATAAAAAATTGTAACAAATCATGATTTTGATTTTAAATAAGTCCAATGCCATAAAGCACATGTGGGAGCAGGTCCAAGTCACAACAAGTCAAGTCGTTGCACTGGCATCAAGTCACGTTAAGTCAAGTCAAGTTTTAATGTGTTGTTCTCTGTGACAATGTAAAATGAAGTAAATGTTTATACCGTGTCCTATTTTTAGCAATTTATAATTGCAATGACAAAATGCCCTAATAAAGAAATATTTTTTATATATATATTTTTTAACATCTGGTTTATCAACGCAATGTTTTGAGGCCTTAGAATAAAAAATACTCCTCTTGTGATCGTCTATTGTTGTTTTCAATTCATAAATACAAATATGTTTCAAATATCTTTAATATTCAATTTGTCTCAAAATGTTTTTTGTTGTTGTTGTTTGAGTTTTTGCAATACAATACAAGTCATACTCAAGTCATAATGTCAAGTCAGGCCTTTTGGAATCAAAAACCAAGTACCGTATTTTATGATTAGCCGCTACTTTTTTCACGAGCTTTGAACTATGCGGCTTATAAGGCAATGCAGGAAAATTATAGATTCTCATAGACTTACAATTAACAAGTGCGGCCTATATATGTACTTTATAATTTTTCTTACTTAAATCGCGTGGATGCGACTTATATTCAGGTCAAGTCATGAAAAGTGTGACTTTAGTCAATTCAAGTCAGTCTCCCACCTCTGCCATAAAGTTATATTCAAGTAGCCTCTTCATGTCTCTAAACACTTTTCTTTATTCAAGCCATTAGTTTGACTTCTACTTGAGTGTTTTATTGTGAAAGTGACACTCCTCTTACTGAGCCCAAACTTCTGCTGCTCTGCCCACCTCAGTGTGTTTCCCATTTGTTATGTAACTTAACCACAATGGCATTAGCCCCCTGCTGCTGCTGTTTATTTCTAACTGTTGTCACGCTATTGGACAAACAAACTGTGAGCACTGTCAGCATCGGTCTGATTTATATCCATCTACCTACCTTGTCATTTGTTTTTTAGTTGCAATGTTTAGTTGTTCAGAAAGTATACAAAAAATAGTAGTAATGGAAGACTGTTTTTTGGGGGGGACAATACACCTAAAATATACTTAAATGACACGAATTAAAACAATGCCATGCCAATGCAAACAAAAATGTATACCGGTAGTTTTCAAAGTAGTAACAGTACTGGTAGTATTTGCATTCAGAAGTACCCAGAAGTGAAGGTCATTAGGTAGCAACTTAACTTGGAGTTGTCTCTCTTTGACTTTGGACTTGACTAGGACTTGCCTTTCTTTAACTTTGGACTTGACTTGAGACTTGTCTCTTTTTGACTTGAGATTTGTCTCTCTTTGACTTGAGATTTGTCTCTCTTTGACTTGGGACTTGTCTCTCTTTGACTTGGGACTTGTCTCCTTTTGACTTGGGACTTGTCTCTTTTTGACTTGGGACTTGACTTGGACTTGTCTCTCTTTGACTCAGACTTGTCTCTCTTTGACTTGGGACTTGACTTGGGACTTGTCTCTCTTTGACTTGGGACTTGACTTTGACTTGTCTGTCTTTGACTTGGACTTATCTTTTTTTGACTTGGGACTTGTCTCTCTTTGACTCGGGACTTGACTTGGACTTGTATCTCTCTGACTTAGAACTTGGACTTGTCCCTCTATGACTTGGGACTTGACTTGGACTTGTCCCTCTTTGACATGGGACTTGACTCGGATGTGTCTCACTTTAACTTTGGACTAGACTTGGGCTTGTCTCTCTTGGACTTGGGACTTGACTCAGATGTGTCTCTCTTTAACTTTGGACTAGACTTGGGCTTGTCTCTCTTGGACTTGGGATTTGACTTGGACTTGTCTGTCTGACTTGAGACTTGACTTGGACTGGACTCTCTTTGACTTGGACTTGTCTCGGACTTGTGTCTCTTTTACTTGGGACTTGTGTCTCTTTGAAATGGAACTTGACTTAGACTTCTTTGACTTGGACTTTTCTCTCTTTAACTTTGGACTTGACTCGGACCTACTTCTCTTTGTCTTGGGATTTGAACCTGGAGACAATTCAAATATCAACACATATAAATAAACACATATTACAAATTCAAATCCACAAACTCGTCCCGTAACTGTCCAAACATCACGTGCGTCGCCTGAGACTGTCTCTTTGTGATCCCCTCTTTCTCAAACTTCTCCAATGCTGCAGGGGCTGTGTTCTCCCCGTCTTCGCCCTCTCACCAGCGGGCGCACGGTTCATAATTAAACCCTGTTATAAACCCCAGCCCAGGCACATGATGTTGCCTACTCCAGGGCCCACCCAGGAAGTGACCCCACCCTTGAGCCATGCGCCGAAATCCCCCTCCTCCTCCTCACCCTTCTCCTCCTCTGACGGGATGCCCCCAAAAAACTCTGCCCAGCTCAAAAGACCCCATTGTTGGCCCGAGTGTGAACCAGGAGGGGAGTCGTTGCTGGGTCTTTGCCTAAAACCACAGAGAGGAGAGGTAGAGAGGTACACTGCATCTCTGTCCCAGGCCAAAACACCGCCCCAAAAAAATATACGGCTAACTGTCAGGAGCTCAACGGCCCTAACTGACTCGGGACGTCCATATTTGGTGATGTTTGCTTCACTTTCACTTTTTTGGATGTTTGTTTTGAATAGGCCAATGGGAGAAGGTCTCACACTCACTGCCCATTTGAAAGAAATATAAACGCAATCTAATACAATTTGAATAGGCTTGCACAGTATGGACAAAGACTGTTTTTTAATGAAGAATCAGTCACCATTAAAGGAGACATATTTAGTTTTTTTTCTAATATTTAGCATTGACCTAGATCATAATTTTACTGTTTATTCATTGATAACAGCTTTATAAATCTAAAAAGGGCGTAGTAATAGAAACATGTCCATTGATTTCTTGTCAAAACTGCAGATCTGATGAACGCCATTTGAACTTATTTATTTTAAGGGCTTGTTATCACACATCTTCTAATGCCTTGAGTTTTAGCCAGTGTGCCAAGTCTATCATGTCACAAAATCCTGACCAAGTTCTTCACCAGAAATGACAACAAAACAGTCACTATTGCTCATTTTAGGAATCTGTCAAATGGGCAATATTTGCGTGATTGAAGCCACTTTTTCTTCTTTACATTTGGTTGGACATTTTCCTCTTGGGAGGTTTAATTTGCTGGAGAATCTTTACATACATGCCAAAATGAGTGAAGCCTGCATTTAAAAATATACATACATAAATGGCAGAACAATGTTGAGTAATCTTGTAAACGAGACTCCAGTGCTCAGAAAAATCTACCAGGAAGTCACTAGATCTGTTTCAAATACAGTCCATATTGCAATATGTAACAAATAAAATGTAAAGAATGATCTAATTCAATGCAAAGTACCAAGAAAAAAGGGACAGTATCTAATAAAAGCAGTGTTTTGCCAAAAAATAAAATTGCAAAACATATTGTTTTCATTTTGTATCCTAAAAAAAGGCCTCCTAATGTTCATTTTCTTGGAAAGTGTGTTTTTTTTGGCTATTATATTCCACTTTATGACATCAAAGGATTGCACATCGATGAGGACTGCCCTCAGTGGGATTACGCATTTGAGTTTTCACACTAGAAGTTACAAGGTGTCACTCATAACTCCGAGTTGCCAAGTCTGCCTTTTCATAGCGACTTTGGGATTCTTTTATTGGAAAGTTGCTTGTGAATTTTGATAGTCGCAGGTTGTGTTTTTTTGGGCTTGGACACGAGTGGCACTTTAACATTTTTTTTTTTTTACTTTTTGCACATTTTCATGTTTTATAGTCTTTATCAATGATCAAATACAAATAATAACCATCATTCTGCTGTGATGTATGATAATTAATCAACTGGTTACTTTACTTTTTTATTGAGGGTTAGGTCTGAAGTTACGTGTTGTGGGCTTTTTTTTAAAAGGCTTGGTCACTTGTTGCTGTCTGAAAACCTGGCAACCCTGATTAGAACTGACCTGGGTTAAGCTTGGAACTATAACTGGACTAGAATGGGACTAAATCAGATTTAGACAACCAGACCAAGTCTAGATCTTCTACAAAGTTTGACCGAAGCATTACCAGTGTGAACACAACTTAAAGAAGTCTGTAAACGGATTTACTGAGAAATGTTTTTTTTGGGGGGAAGATATTGATTATGAAGAAGAGGAGAAGATGGAGAGACTGAGGAGGCTAATGGTTCTGCTGCTGCGGTGGATAAAAGGCTGTATTTGAAATAGCAGGATGATGAGAAACAGATGGGAACTTCTTCCTCTTTTAGTGTTTTCAATTGTCCGTTTCTTAGCAGTGCAAAAACATCCAAAGGCAAACCCACTCCAGACTTTAGCCGGAGGAAATTTTGGCTGTAAATTGCTGTCATGAGGTTTGTACTGTCAGAGAAATAAAGAGTCTAATCTGGACGGTCTGAAGCCGAATGAAAATGTGACTCGATGCGGTCACTAGCCTCAGAGAAGATTTTGAATGAAGCGGCTTGTCTAAAGTGTGAGCATTTAAACGAAGGCTAAGCATGGCAGAACTCATTACATTTTTTGCTTGAATGGCCACAAGAAAAGCGTTATTGTAGATTTAGGTCAATATTAATGTTGCGCAACGTAAAGCCCATTAACAAAAAAATGGTGGAACTGATGAAAGAAAGTAGAGATGAAGGAGGAACATGGAGAGGCGGAGGAGGCTGATGATTCTGCTGTGAGGTATTGGAAGTTGCCGCTGAAACAATAATGTAAAAAATACATTTGTACATAAATTGTTTGACTGGTTGATAGGCATGAGTTTGTGGGAAATAAAAGTCACCTTCAAGTTATGCATTTGTTGTAGTTAACGGATCTATTTTGCTCTAAAATTTCTGCATACTAGAGAACTTTTGACCTGGTTTTACCTCTTCATGACTGGGGAGGCGTGGCTTGTGTAACAATTCTCATAAGAGATTTGATATTTGTTGTGGCACTTGTTATGTATAGGGTTTAATCTGACTCTGTTATGACTTTTGTCAGTTAAAACAGCTGTTGTTTTTGTCAGCTTGTTCAACTGTTAAAGTTATCATCTCTCTTTCTTGTAATGAACCTCCACTGTGGAAAATCGCTCTGATTCTGGAAGTACAGTGCACCATTGTCAAATTTAAAAATTCAAATATTACGCGTTTTAAGGTATGTTGCTAGCCAGCTGTGTCTCATAATTCATAATTTTGTAGTTTATAAAGTTGCAGAAACATTTTTAAATGAAAATAATAGCACATATAGCTGATTAGCCCTGAGGACGTTTTCAAACCTTTATTTTAATTTTATTTTTTCAAAATCCCAATGGCGGGTTATAATGGGAGCCCAATCGAGGAGTGGGCGGTCACTGCTGAGCTCCATTCTTCTGTGGTTCTTGAACTGCAAGTTGCAGCAGTGGAATTTATCCTTTGTCGTTATCTTATTTTGCTTTGTTCAATCCCATTAACAATGGCTAAATTAAAAATATATATTGAAGGTGGAGCAAGCACGCAATGGAGCCTTTTGCACAGTTTCCCCAAAACTTTCTTAACAAAACGAGTAAGTAGCACTATAGACACTAAGCAGTTAGAAAAATCAACAATGAGAAGAGCTGTAACCGACCTCGCCTATGTTTCATATGTTTGCATCACTTTTTAGATTATTTATGACTTGTGATATCTGTAGGCTATTAGCTGGCCGCGAACGGCTATAGGAACAATAAGAAATTGCTAATGATTGCTAATGCTAAGGGTAACAAACAAATACTGTGGCTCACCTCAGAGTAATGGAAGTATATCATATCCTAGGAGTCTTTCATTCAAACAGTAAATGGGTCTATACAAATCTAATGAATTATTAGTATTTTAACTTAAAATATTACCTCTATCACAGCTATAATGTCAACATATCTATTCAGGTGACAATTAGTTTGTAATGTCACATAATCCATCTTATAATACAGTTGCTCACATAAAATCTTAAGATTTGTTTTTTTATGGTTAGCTTTCAGCTAACTGCTGTTAGCGTACCAATATGGCTCGACTTGCGTTGGGTTCTAAAAGTAGTAATGAAGACTGATTAGGTGTGTTCAAGATGCGAAAATCTCTGCCTGGATTGCAGACGAGAGCAGGCGGCTGAGGCAAAGAGGAGGAGATTCAACTTGGACACTTGTTGAGCCCGAGAGCAGCGAGGCAGCCACAGATCTCACAGACTCACGGAGCTCTTGCGTTTGTTTGAAGTGTTGCACTGAATAAAACTACGTACAGCATTGTAAACGCATTTCTGTTCCCTCACACATCACAGACTCACTCACACATCACCAGAGCAATGAATCAAGAGCTCATGATAAAGATGGCTCACTTTAGATTTGCCTTTGTAAAAGTGACTTTCAGTTCATCAGGATCATGTATTAAGGTTGTTGTGTGTAATGTACAACAGTCTGGGTCTTTTCTGACTCATGTTAAACACGTGTGATGATATAAAAGTCCACAAATACGACAGAGGAGGAGAACTGCTGCGCGTCACGTTTGATCAGAGCCAATCCGCGGTCAGTCACCGCACTACATTTCCCATCATGCATCTTGATTTTGTAGTCATCGAGGCGGTGAAGCCGGGAGCAGTTGCTTTCTCCTCGCCTCGACGATTTGTCAAGTCGACTCGAGCCGGATTGATCTCTTGAGATTACCGGGGCCTACGTAGCCCTGACGTAGCCCCGACCCCCCTTACCGGCTCGAGCCGACTGCACCGTCTTGACCATCTTGAACACACCTAATATCATGGTGAATGATTAGCTGGCTCAAAACTGCATTCGATATGAGAGCAAAATATGTGGTAAGTATAAAATGAAATATTCGTAAGTATAACCTATTTGGTTTTACAGCTATGTTAACTATTATGTAGGTCTAATTTAGGAACAAAAGAAGTTTTCAATATTAATTGCACAATTTTGATGCAAGATAAAATTCAAATATGGCTAAAAGTTATTATGATTCCATTTGAATGCAACAGTCTAAGAGCTTTAGCTAATGGTACTAAGTAACTTTTCCTGTCTCCATGGAGATATTATTGCTTTGTTAATGCCATAGGCCTACTGGCGTGTAACTTTCTAAGACAAAACTAAAATAATGGCACATTGTGCAACTATTAGGTCATTTTAGTAGCCTATTGTTGTGCAAAATGAAGCTTAAACACACATAATGAAGTGCTGACACATCAAAAAACTCACAACAACTTGTGGTAATTTTCTGTATTTTATTGAAACAATATGAACAAAAAACACTGCAATTAAATAAAGTTTCAAACAACTCCCATGGCACAGATTAAAGACATAGAAGTGATAAAACAAAGCCAAGCCGAAGGGGAGGGGGCAGCACACAACATGTCGTCGCAAACGTTTTTTTTGCAGTGTCTGAAAACTACTCTCTCATTCAGTGCACATACTAACAGGTTTGAACAGGCAGCGAGCGAGAATAGCTGAAATGTATTTGTACAACCATTTTCTTCAAAACAACTTAACAGAACATTATTGTGCACAAGAATTAAGTGCAACTTGAAATCCTGGGGTCAATTTAAAAAAAAAAGAAGAAGAAAAAGAAGGCAAGGCTACAATGAGGAGACAGTGTGTTCTCTATGTGAGCTGCTAACAAGAAACACATTTAGGCTAGCAAAACAAAGACGAAAAAAACATAACAAAACAAATCAAATCCATGTTCTTTTTTGGAATGGGTTAAACATTACAGTCACTCACATTATTATAACGCACTTCAAAAGTTAAAATCCCCCCTTCGACAGTGGCACGAACCCTTCTGCTAAATTTCACAGATATGTATTAGCATCTCAGTGTTAGCGTACGCAGAATGGCTAGGTGCTCCTTCTAAAATTGCCTAAAATGAAGCCACTATAGGCCACCCTTCATACAGTCGGCTAAACTTCAGCAGTGTGGGCTTCAGGCGATAGAAAAACAAATCCGATAAGGTATAAAATTTCCCTTTGGTTGTTGTGTTTTTTTTGCTAGCGTTGATGCTACATGAGAGAGTCATTACTGCGAGCTGCATTGTCTATACATCCTGTGGAATTTGGAACAGACACTCTTGGTTTCTTCGCACGTCTTTGTTGTGTTTCTAAAAAGACATGTCCCGGTGGCTCTTGTACGTGTCTTAAAGCAACATTGGGTAGTGTAACTTGGCATTAGTGAAATACAAATCTGTACAAGTTCACTGGATTTAGGGCATTCAGCTACAATATCAATAATACACTTTCAGTAATTATAGGCTATATTTTTCATTTATTTAGTTTTTATTATAAAAAGCCTCAATGTAGTTTCAATGTGACTAGTCCAATACTAAAGTAACTGACAACCTTATTCATGGGCGATGATGACTTGCTATTTTGAAGACGGAAGCTACTCTGTGGTTTAGCTTGGTGTGCTGTGGGATTTGCCAACAATAGGTTGCTAGCAGCAGCTGGCTGATGCTGTTCACACATTTGGTCATGCTAATCATGTGGCTATGCTACAGCCTTGACCTTACTGTCTATGTCTCTTGACTGGATGTGATGTTTGTGTTCTTGAATTATTTGAGAATGAGTTGTTCGTATGTCCCAGCAAATGCATCCAAATCCACTTATTTGTCCCAGTTTTACACAAGACACGGCCCAGTCGTGATTTTTGACACCCTGAGAATTTCCAATTTTTTACCTGCTATTTTCACTGAATGTTCATTACCCTTAGCATCCTAGATCTAGGCAATGAAATGCAACAATATTGGTGACATACCAATCGCAGAATTACCGCAATATTGTAATTCTCTTGTCTCAATATGAAGCATTATGAATTTGCATCAAAAATAGTTCACTTTAAAGGAAAAAACAAAGATGTTTTTTTGTGATGGGTCATATCAAAGCCGCTGTTTTGAGTCAACAGAATTGCATGCTTGAAAAAGTAATCTTGTTATCTTAAGATCCCATCCGGAGCAAGACCACACCTCATTTTCCTTATATGGTGGCTATAAACATTTAGTCTCTTACACACACCACTGTTCGTGTCTTCGTGCCCCTTTTACCCTCTATCTTCTAATCATTCCTATTTGTATTTTATGTTTGTATTTTGTATGTACTACGATTTAAAATAGTTCTTGCATCCAAGTTTCTCAGATTATGGTGCTTGCTAGTGACTAAAAGATTGGCTTAGGATGAGATACTATTCCCACAAGACAATAAAGGACATGAGATTGGGTCCACAGGAAGAAGACGAAATTTTGACAGCATGTATAAATAAATTATGCAATTGGGCAAAGTTGCCGTACACAATTCTTGTGACACAAGGTTCTATTTCTACTGAAAGATAAATAAGAAAGACTGGATAATAATACATTGGAAGATTGGCCAAAGCACATATTCAAATGGGGATAACAATACATTTAGACGACCGATGAATAGGTGAATCTTTTAGTTTAGGAATTGGATGATCTAGTCCACATCAACTATAAGGAAAAATTGGTCATTGCTCATTCTAAGTTGAACTATAGTTGCGTCTTTGTAAGTGGATGAAACAGTCTTTTGTCCTTTCTATGGATGTTTAGAATTTGTCTTTGCAATGTTGCGTT
The DNA here is from genome assembly GCA_038363315.1 of Mugilogobius chulae. NCBI lineage: Eukaryota > Metazoa > Chordata > Actinopteri > Gobiiformes > Gobiidae > Mugilogobius > Mugilogobius chulae. Next base: position 45,717,738 of record CM076409.1, on the reverse strand, counting down.
AACACTTTTCGTAACAAGAATGCCACCTAGACTTTTAAAATTCCTACAGTATAAGCTTCCATACCGTGCTCTGAAGGGACAGCCTGGCCAGCCACCATTGAGTTTAAATTGGACCTCAATAGGAGTTCAATGGATGCATTTTGAAAAACAGACAAACAAAATCTATTAAGGGATCGTTTTGTCAATTTAAGGCACTTGGAACTTGGTGGATAAGGCGTGGCCAGGCTTAGAGACAGTGAACATAATTACAAATACTACTTTTTATGACAGTAAAATAAAGAAAAATAAACATTAATACCTCAAAGAACTGATACTGTTATCTGGACAATCCTAATTTTAAAATTCCTGCCGTTTAATGTAAATCTACTATCAACAACTTCACAAGAAATGTATGGGAAAGAGGTTTTGGCACCTATTCCCTTTTGTAATTTGAAAGTCTGCCGCCATCTTGGTGTGGGACAACGGCTTTAGGATGTGAGAAATGTTACTGAGGAGAGGTTTTGATCACAATTTTGTCCCTTAAAGGCTTCCATACATTACATAAACAGCTCCTCAATGAGTTTAGTCCGGAAATCGTCTTAGTTTTCTTGTGGTGATCTTTTCAGTCTGTAATTAGATTGGTTAGGTCCGGCTTTAGTCCTGGTCAAGGGTCATAGTTTAGTCTTGCTTTTGTCCAGAAGAAGTCCTTGTTCAGTCCTCGTTTTTTAGCGATCTTCTTTATCGACGTCACAGTTCAGTAGTTTCAGACTTTCCAGAACTTGGAGCGTTCGGGTTGCTTGGCTCCCTTTTTCTTCAAGGGCTGTGGGAAAGACAGACATGGTTAGATGCTGATTTCATACTCTGGTGATTACTGGGTTACAGGGGAAAAGAAAATATTGTCCATGTAGGGCGTGTTTTTAGTTTGAGGAAAGATTTCTCTGGAGTAAAACATTTGGGAGGTTGGGTGGATTAGGTTAACATAAAAGGATTGTTTAGCAATTAATAGTGGTTTTCATACAACTCCACACGTTACTGGTTAGCACTGTTTTGAGAAGCTGACATTAACTGAATACAAATTAGATTCGGTTGTAAATTTTGCATTTGTTTTTCCCAAAGGATTTCAGAATTTTTTATTTGTTGTTTGAGAGCTTTCTTGGGAGTTTTGTGGTAAGTAGCAAGCAGAGAACTACATTGTTTCAAGGATATTCATTGTGTCTACTTAACTAGAATAGTTTAGCAAAGTATTTGAGCTTACACTATCTCAACTATAATTACATTTAAAGGGCCTATACCAGACCTGGACAAACTTGAGGTCTCAGGTGGCATGTTTTTATCCTCTTTAATTTATTTTTTGATTGATTTAGCTATGGAGCATGTGTCTGCACTTGTGTTCTAAAGTGCGTTGACAGGCTTTTATGATTTTCAAATTTTAACCCTATTTGGTAGAATAACACCTGTTGTAAATATGAATGATAGTTTTACGTGAATCAAGAAGTTTGTGTTTGAAAATGTGTTGAAAATAACAGGAAGTAGAGCAGATTCTAAACTATTGATGTCACACTATAGGAAATGTGGATATTTTCAAGTTTTCTCATGAGAAACATTTTTTTAACCTGCAAACATATATTGTGAAACATGTGCATTTAAAAATATATAAAAATCTATTTCATTAGACAAGTTTTGCTCAACCTACTATGATGTTATCATTTATAAACAGGAAGTACATTTAGAATCCGAAAAAATGGCTAAACTGAGATGCAATTTGTTTTTTGTTTTTTTTAGTAAATGTGAAATATAATGATTTTAACTTTATTTAGTCAAAAAGTTTTCAACCGTCATGGACACTTTAAAAGGTATCACAATGATTGGACAAATATTACATTTAATAGAAATGTTTCAGAAATGTGCTTACACCCAGCCCATCTCCACTTTGAAAAAGGCTCTAAATAATTGCCCACAGTCCTATCTTATGCAAAACTGACTATTGTGAGCTTTTAGCATTTTAAACTATGGTCACCTCATCAAAAACAACACTAGAATTGTATTTTCATGCACACGTTTGAATCATGTGTTATTTGGTTGTGTAGATCTCTAAAGCTCTTAACACTCAGGTTACACCCTGTAATGTCTTCAATGTCACGAAGTGGATGTTTTCAAGATAACAGTTTGTTTTAGCCAAAGATATGGTGCTTTACACAACAATGCACTCATATATTGTTTGTGTATTTACACTATTACATCACACAGTGGAACAGGTCAAGAGGAGAACATGGCGCCTAAAACTTTGTGGCATTTGTGCGCCATAAATAAATCTTTTTGGGACAATATAGTTCTAATACAGCTGGTTAGCCATTATATTTTTTAAAATCTGATTGTATGAAATATATTATCTATTCTATTTTTTAAAGATATGTATCGCTATGGCAAAATATTCATGTTTATGTAATTTGTCTGCCGTTCTCTTGCAAAAGAGGATGTTTTTTGGTCAGTAGAGTCCTAAAAAAACAAAAAAGCACACAAAAACAGAAATCTCAACTAGCTAGCAGTTAGCTTATCATTGTTTAGCTCAAAGTTTTTTAAGCTAAACAATGATTTGTAACAAGGCTAAATGTGGTCAATACGTTTGTACCAGCTGACACTCTGGATTATTCTTTGAAGGCTAATGCTAACGGCTATAGTAGAAAATACAGGGGAATGCTCTGTGGTTCTTGAACCATACCAGACATGCTCAGACGCTAAATGTTCGTTAGCGTCAGAGCTGAACAGCAGGTTTGTATATCTATGGTGATGAGGACTGTTGAGCTCTGTACTATGGTTACAAGTAATTAAAAATGCCAAAGAAACACCAACAAAGAAGAGACTAAGCACATGTTCCCAATACTTCCTCTTCACAGAAGAGTTACTTTATTGAAAGCAGAATGTCCCATCAGAGCCACCATTGTCACACATGGATCTATTATAAAATCTGGGTAGGATATTGCTAGGCTAAACCCGACCCCAATTGCCCCCAGAGCTCAGTGTATTGGTACTGCCGCAAAACAAATCCTTGGCAGCCCAGAAAGCATTTTTCTCATAGAGCGTAATGCAAAAACAAACTGCCCATGTTCAGTTAATAGAGCACAGTTTTCAGAAAGGTCCAATTTTGTGACGAATTTTGTCTGTTTTTTCGAGCATAAACATTTCTACAGTTCAAAATACTCTTGTATTTGCTAAGATTGGCTTTCTATTTTATAACTTTGTCACACTTTGCTCTAGCAGTCTGTGCTCTGATTGGACAGTACGGTCACATGGTACATGTTTGACCGTGCTCGCGTGTGAGAAGAGCACAAGTGCATGAGTTTTGAGGGCTTCAAAACCAACGGATGGAGATAGCCTACTGGAGCCATACGCTGCTAATGAGCACAGCTATTGACTCAAAGGTGCGGCCATATTGGGTCACTGGGCTTGTTTGGACATGGGAATTGTAGTAAGATTGTGTGGTATTTCTTCAACTTTTTATTTTGTAATATATGTACTGTAAAAGTAAAAGGGCCGTTTTATCTTAGTGCAATTTTTTGACTGAACATTTTATATCAGTTAAACTCATGTACAGCATGTATGTTCTCTCTTTCTCTGTCTCTCTGCTCATCCCATTACTCCTCCACTCTCTCTTGCTTTCTCTTTTTCTCTCTTTTGTTTTCCTTTTCTTTTTCTCTCTCTCCCCTCTCTGTTGCTCTCTCTCTTTCTAACTCTCTTGCTTCTCGCTCTTGCTCTCTCTGTGCCCCTTCTCTCACTCTCTCTGGTTTTCTCTTTCTTCTCTCTGTCTCTTCTCCCTCCCTCTCTCTCTGTTTTTCTTTCAAATTGTCTCTTTCTCACTCTCTGTTTTTCTTTTTGTTTTGTCTATCTCTTTCTTCTCCCTCCCTCTTTCTCAGTTTTCTTTTTCTTCTTTCTTCCTGCCTCTCTTTCTCTCCCTGCCTTTCTTTCTAATTGTCTCTCCCTCTCTCTCTCTCTGTTTTCTCTTTCTTCCCTGTCTCTCTCTGTCACACTTTCTGTTTTTTCTTTCTTCTCTCTGTCTCTTTTTTTCTTTCTCCCTTCCTTTCTCTGTTTTTCTCGTTCTTCTGTCTCTCCCCCTTTCTTTGTTTTTTCTTTATTCTCTGTCTCTTTCTTTATCCCTTCCTTTCTCTGTTTTTCTCTTTCTTCTCTCTGTCTCTCGCCCTTTCTCTGTTTTTCTTTCTTCTGTTTCTCTCTCTGTCACACTCTCTGTTTTTTCTTTCTTCTCTCTGTCTATTTCTTTCTCCCTCCCTCTCTCTCTGTTTTCTTTTTCTTCTTTCTCCCTGCCTCTCTTTCTCTCCCTGTCTTTCTTTCTAATTGTCTCTTTCTCTCCCTCTGTTTTTCTCTTTCTTCTGTCTCTCTCTGTCTCACTCTCTGTCTCTTTCTTTCTCCCTATCTCTCTCTGTTTTCTTTTTCTTGACTCACATTATACACAATATACAATAAACACTGGTACAGTAAGGTAGGTGTATGTAAAGTATATTAGAGAATACATAATAACGTGGCCTTGACATTGCCTTATACCTGCATCATAAAAGCCTGCACTGGGGGCCCACTATCACCACCTTACGCTTCTAAACATGAGAAGAATGAGACAAGTTTGAAACAGCCACATAACACCCACAGAGACACAGAGTTATTTTTCCACACACATGTTAAGGCTTTTTACAATAAATCGTGGCAAGAAATAAAAGAGGAATGTCAATAATGATGAAGGACGGTTTGATTCACACTGTAAATATTGTCTTTGTTTAGTAATTAGACATTGTTTTATTTGTTTTAGTGATTGTTAGAGACGGAGGGAACACATGGTTTGGGTTTTGGATTAACATATTGGATCGTTCTCCTTATTCCCTGCGTTTGTTGTAGAATGTAATGATGTCATAAGAGCAAATATGGGCAAGAGACTGGATCTATTCACGACTTCTGTTGTCATGGCATTTCTGGTTGAGCCCAAATGTGTTTCCTTTGCAAGATGAGAGAAAATTCTAACTCAAATATTGCAAAAAGTAGTTTGAATTGTGTGAAATAGTCTATCTGATTCTTTGTGTGGTTTTGTACAGCATGTTTCCCAAAGTGGGGGTCGCGAACATAGCTGTAAACAAGGTCATTTGTGTGAATTGACCTCTGCTAACGAAGACAGCTGCAAATTATTATTATGTTTGGAAAAGTAGACTATTATTAAGGCCAACAATAGCAAGGTACAGCTGTTATATAATGGTCTATGTTATTCTTATTTTTAAGAATAATCATAATGTAGCCATGTTTTTATAAATTTTAATCTCGAGGTTGCAAGATGATTTCTAGATGTATCTGAGTCTGACTATGTATTTAATACATTAGAAACAATAACGCTACAACACAATAAACTACAAAACATAAAAACTACCATATTAAACCCAGTTTTGAATGGTTTTGCCTCTTCAAAATAATATCAACTTCATTTTCAGTTGCATGAGTTAGTTGAAGGAATATTTTGAGGGTTCTAGTCAGAAAAGTTTAGGAGCTCGTGTTGCAGAGAGTATCAAAATTGAGGTAACAACATTTTTTACTTGTAATTAAGTAAACTTTGTGTTTTCCACTAAACAGTCTTTGATAAATGCAGCAGTTTGTGAAAAAATGAGACCACTGAGTACTGTCTGAATAACACAGAAATCTAATCAGGAGTCGAATGCAGCGCTCTGATTGGCTGTGCTTGGGTGGTCCTCTCCAGTTTCACTTTGTTGTCTGCAAAAAGAAGTTTATAAGCCGTAATTGGAACCAAAATGAACACATGTTGATATTAACCATGTGCTGAATTTAGGAGAGGAAGTTATCAGATTTTATGTGTGTGAAAATCAGCTACCCCATCTTTAAGTTTAGCTACTGTTGAGATGAGCAGCTCTTTGCTAAATAAATATGACAACATAATGGATTAAGCAAGACAGTGTTTCCAGGAATATGGTGATTACTTTTGCGACACACAATTAAAATTATTAAAAGTCATGCTAAAAGCTACAACTAGTGACTTATTATATTGATTACAGAATGTGCAGCAATGGTAAACAATAACAACAAATATCCAGTTCCAGTAACCATGTTTTAGAAAATTCCAAGATATCTGCTTTCTAACTAATAGAAATCAGACATTTTTAACTACAATTTTCCCTCAAATACCTTTATTGAACCTTTTTGTTTTTGTACATTTATTCATTTTAGGCAATAAATTCTTCCTTTAAAGCTATAGTCGTAAAGTAATCGCAGTAATGATCGATGGTTATATCTATAAAGTGTGATGACATATAAATAGTTAAGTTCTGCGTAAACTACAGCTCAATGCAGTGTTTTAAGAACACAGATAAGTATTATATTATTAGGACCACAAATATAGCATCATATGTTAAATTTTTTACATTATTTACAATTTGAATTTTGGTACCTCTCCATTCGCAAGATGGCTGCCACAACTGCCACGGCAACAGAACAACTCATAGTGTCTCTAGTCATTATAATAGCTCAATAGATACAACAATAGATGCCTAAACTCCAATATTGTAGCTTGAATCCAGTTGTCAGTAGTAAGTTACTATTGTACATGCTGTTACTTTAAATTTTAGCAATAAGACTGGGCTATAGATAACATTAACAGATGCACAAAACCCCTGGGATAAAACCATTTATAGGTCGAATACATAAGCACAAAAATACATAAGCAGGCAGAAATAGGGTCATTAAGTTAAGTGGGCTGTTTACTGTGGACCTACGGGACACAAAATAACGCTGCAGTTGTCAGTCTATTACAGGACAAGGGGACACAGTGTGGTTATTATAGGAATGAGCTGAAATAGTGAACAAAACGTGACATTTACAGAAACCATCACGGTGTCTTTTTTAGACTTGGTGGGTTTTTTGCCCTTAGGAGGAGCCCTGTGACAAAAAAACACATGCACATTAGATCAACATGCTTCAGGCACTTCAATGCATTTGTCATTGATGAGAAACACAGGGATGCTTTGTTCAAGACATAACAAGCATCGACTTTGTTTGTCCATGCAAACTGTAGTTAAGTGCAGCTTTTATTTTAATGAATTTTTATAGTAGAATTCAGTTTTGGAAAGTACAAGAGCAAAGACTGGAAATATGATGTATTGGTTCATTAAATAACTGTCTTAAAATGTGATGCCAATAAAAACACATGAAATATATAGTACCTATATATTAGGTATATATTACCTAAAAAAATATATTTAAATAAAAAAATAAATAACATACCACCATACCAAAACAAAAAAAATCTTGTGTACCACCTTGTTCTGTGCCGCCCACTTTCCTTGGTAGCACACTTCCTGTTTAGCTCTGTCAAGGTAGCTAACATGTTAGCTACCTGACTGTCAATGCTGACTTTGTACCGGGAGCACACTTCGTACCTTTAGCTTTACTTCTTTTACATTGTTTTATTCGTATTGAAATTTGAAACTGTTAAACACAAAACCCCTTTACAGATTTCAACAAAGCAAAATACCGTAAATGAATGAGATTATTAGTGTTTAAAGCCGTAACTGCCTGATGAAGCTAGTTCCGGCTGCTAGCTGCTAGCTTAAAATAGCCATAAATAAATATGGCGTTTTAGTCTTTCTATTGGCAAACGTTTGTGAGATACATTCATAAATATCAACATAAATAAATTATGTTAACTGTACACTTACAAATAATGTGTTTAAAGATGTATTTTCGGCCGGCGCAAGTGTAGTTGCGTTAAAAGGTACAAAGTGGGCACTGACAATGACAGCAGGTAAACTAGACCTAAGCTAATGGAACTTTGGCTAACAGCTAGGTAAACTAGAAGTGCTTAGCTAACAAAAGTGGGCGGGGCAGAATAAGGTGAATAGGTTCTGTTCATGTTTTACAGGGTTTGTAGATTTTAACTGAAGGTTTTTCTTTGTGTAACTTATTCACACGTGTTTCAATTAATTATCCATTTTTAGAAACAGAATTAGAAGGAATACAATAGGTATTCATAATTTCAAAAATGTAGCATTCTATTTCGACTTCTGTTTTGTTCCTGTGTTAAACAAAAGACATACATTTTTACATTGTCAATTGCAAATTAAAAATTAAATAAGGCAAGTTTTTTAACCCCAAAAAGGCATGAACAAAATATTGATGAGTTTTCAAAGAAATTTGTAATAAATCAGGTCTTAATTTCTATAATTTGCATTTAATGCATTAAAAAAAATACAACTGCATCAAAAAGGCCTATGTTTCATCAAGGATTCAATTTGGTTAGAGACAATTACTCAACCCAGATTTACTTTTGATCCCCAAACACTTTTCCAGGGCCTGGAAATTAGTTTTTAGTTTTCCATGACTTTCCAGGTTTTCCATGACAGTGCGAACCCTGGATTTAGAATGTGGTAATGTCATCACAGATGGAGGGCAAACGACAGTGTTTCTTATTTATAACATTGTACTTTGTCATAAAATATCCAAGCATTTATTTCTACAGGTGACTAGACCCACTAAGGCCTGTAGAATGTCGTGACTCGTGATTCACATGAACAGAACCTATTGGCAGCCAAATTATACTTAAATCAAGCTAAAAATTTAAATAAAAAAAATAAAAAAATTCAACTCTTTATAAACATATCAGCTTATTTGAAGTATTTTTTCCTTCAGGGTTTTTGTTTCTGAATACAAAGCACAACCCTGTAAGAACAACAGTACTACCACTAGAAGAAGTATATTTGAATGTAATGTAATGAACTCACGAGTATTTGCCCATCCTCCGGACCACTGTGATGACCACAGCCAGAACGATGACCACAGCCAGCAGAGCCCCGATCACGATGCCTGCCACCTGCCCTGAGCTCAGACCCTCTGGAGACAAACACAAACAGAAGGTCAGACTGCAACAAGCATGACAAGATCATGTGCCGGTACATACGGCATGTCATCTAAAGGTTTATCAACAGTCAGTAATAACTATCTAACTGTGTGTTTGACATTTTATAGCCAAAATAGTGGCGATGGAAAATCTGTGCAACTGTGTTTTGTTATGATTAGTGTTCTCACTAACTGAATATGAATTGATTAACATAACTAATGTTTGAGTGCTCTGAAAATTCTGGTTTTCATCTACAACTTACATCCCTGCACTTTTATTACATGTTAGGTTATTAAATGTCAGGGAGCCACTTTTTAAAGAGAAAAGCAGTTAAAGACAACCTTCTGCTTGCCGTGGTTGGATATAGGGCCACATAAAAAAATCATCAATTTGAAATTGCAATATTTACAATTATATTAATTTGCAAAGATTGCCATTTTTAAAGAAAATCTTAATTTCCTTTTCAAATGACAAAGTCTTGTATTGTTTTGACAAAGAAACAAATTCTGAGTTCTAAAGATTAAACATGGTTTAAAACACAGGGGATTCTTGTATTACTTTGTCCGCTCATATGTCAGTCTTGTCAACTTATTTGAACTGAAAAAGATTGTGCAAGGTCTTACACCTCTTTTAAAAGACAGGTTAAAACAGCTAAAAAACACACATCCAAATTCTAAATGCGTGCAGGACACAGAGGGCAAACATACGAAAACAGCAAATGTAGCTCCTGGGGTCAATATCATTATATAATACTTCATGACAGGATTCCCTTGAAGCATGTAGAGCATTATCATACTCAGCAAAGTGTATTTTATTCATGTAAATATATACACATGCGTATAACATTTTGTATTTGTAGAAAAAAAAAATAGAAGAGTCAGGTGTGCCTTAGCTCATTCATATCTGATGAAACGTCACTAGGTAAAGCTAGGGCTGGGCAATTTTTCAAAAAGTCGACAGATCAAGATCGGGTCAAATCTAATCGTACATGATTTGGTTATGGGAATTCAATCTAAAGATCAAAAACCAATCCTTTGTCAGTAAAAATGTGTGGTTTGGAGCAAAAGTCAAACTTTGAGACAGAATACTGATCAATAGAGTCAAAAAATCTAATAAAAGGGACATGTTTTTGTTTATGCTCATAAATGCCATGACAACTATTAGCATTGTGATTCTAACAGATATGCTTTGTAGCGAAAGATTTACTTATTCATGTAGAGCTTGGTATAAACGTTTGCATAAGTATCTTTAACATATCATGTGCATGATATAAAATGTACAAGAGTCATTTTATCCTCACCCTCTGCTCCGTCCTCTATCTGCACCTCCTCTGCTGTCTCCGGTGCACTCTCTGCCACCACTGTCTCCTCTGGCACCACCTCCACCGGCTCCGTAGCAACAGGCTCCTCCTCCCCAGCTGCCGGAGCTTCGGTCAGCACCACCTCTGGCTCTACCTCTGGTTCCGGGGCTTCTGTGGGGGCAGGCGCGGGGGCTTCTGTCTCCACCACCGGGGCATCTGTCTCCGGTACGACCTCGGCGGCCTCTGTGGGGACCTCTGGAGCGGCTTCGGTCACCACCTCTTCGGGCGCGGCGGGTGGTTCGGTGGCTGGGGGATCTGTGACCACTGCCGGTTCTTCTTCTGCGGGTGCGGCGGGGGCTTCTGTGGCTTCTGGGACGGGCTCTTCAGGGACCTCAGCTGCGGCAGTAGCGACTGGGTCAGCCTCTGGTGCAGCCTCAGTCACAGGAGCGAATTCTTCAGGTAGTTCTGTGGGACCTGGAGGCAAATAGAGAACGTTTATTAATTTGGGAGAACATGTTTTAGGTCACATGTAGAGAAATAAAAGCATTGCAGAGATCTTTTTCCATTCTAAAGCTAGCATCTAGTTTGGATGTTTGTGTAGAGACCTATTATGTAAAATCCACTTTTCACTTTTCATGTTCCAAAAGTGTTTACTCAAAGTTGATTCATGCATGTTTGAGTACTTTTGTATTGTCCTGCAGCTGATGCCCCAGTGCCCAGAAAATCCCTGTTTTCCCTGTTTTACTTGCGATGGCTCAAAAAATTCAGATCCCAAGTAAAATGTGGAGTTCAAAATTACAAAGAAAAGGAGGGGCTTAACAGGAAGTCAATGGATCTGCTTCTATTTCCAAGACATTTTATATAATGAACAAAATCTGAATCACTGGTCTGTAAGTTTTATCCTAAAATACAGTACATGGAAAAACACAAGAGGCCTCCTTTAAGCATAAAATTTACTTTTGTGGGCTTTTTCTAATAATATAAAAAATAACACACATTTTAAAATAGTTTCGATTGGCAAAACGTCTCAGAGAAGTCAACTGAAGTCATTTTATTGTGTATTGCCCAAAATAACAACAAAAGTCATCTCTGAGGACTTTCCAATATTGTTGATTTAGCAAATATCAATCTCAAATCAGAGGGAAACAACTCATGTAGCAGGATGAGGACGGGCTTATCCTGGAGAGGGAGGTTGGGGGTGGGGTTCAGGTCCTTAAAGGTGCACTGTGTAACTTCATGGCCAAAGATAAACTTGAATTTACACTAAATAAATAATACAAATCAGTTTTCACTTTGAACAGGTTTGCATGGACACAAAATGAAGCATTATTTGGTTTGGAGGTGGGCTGATTTTCTTGTCATACTCTATATGGCATACAATGTAATTATCCCCATTCAGAATGTCCCAAAGTATGGTTTATCTTTCTAATTCTACTGAGTCGTATAAATGACTTTTCACCTCCAGAAAAACCTTTAATATGAGGGGGCATTAATGTTCTAACCTTTGTCGCTAGAGAAGTGAAACAGCTACAACAAGGCAAAAACAATAGCTGTAGCTTCAATGCTAAGTAAACTGAAAATATTCAAATGTTTCTAGTGAAGGTAATGCTTGTGTCTGCTTTTCATAACTCAGTTTACATGTGACCATTACAACCAGCAGAGGCACTAATAAGTTATCTCAGTAATTCTCCCAATGTAAGTCATTCATAACGTAGCTTGTTCAATGACGAGACATTCTGTGACCTGGAACTGTACTGACCTATGCTGACCCTTCTGCTTATCTCACAGACATAAGGTCAAACCACAAGTCTGGATCTTCAAGATAAACACAAGACTAACTTACTTTCACTTCAGAAGGACACAGTTTAACAGTGTGAGTTTAACTAAGGACAACAGGTCGTGTTCATGTTCCTAAATTCAATGATGTCATAAGAATAGATGGTGGGAAATACGTCTTTTTTCTAATTAATAAGATTGTACAATACCAAGAAGTGACTAGAAGTACTAACTTTTTGTATGACAGCAAAAACTACATTTAAACAATACTAATTTTAGCTGCCTAGTTTCCATTTTACTGAAACATTATCAGCCAGAATATTGTAAAGTCACATGAACCAGGGCTGCGTAAAACGTAATGGAATCAAAATTGCAATAATAATAGATGCAGTAGCAAAGACCCTTAATTTTGTTCTCAAATAACAAAACCTTTTACTATAATGAACTGTACCATCATGTCGACTTACTCACATTGTAAATATTACTGTTAATATTACAACTTCTAGCAAAAAAAAAATTTCTGAGGTTGGCGTTGGTCGAATGTATACATCTTTGTAGCCATTGTGACCTCCAGTACTTGCCAACCGAAAAAAAAGGCAGTCATAAGTTAAACATTGAGTCATTTAAATACAAGATTTTTGCAGAATTTGAGCTAAAGAAATGTCACTTAAGAACGTTCCCAGAGGCGTAACTTTACAGGCAAACTGGTGTTACATGAGAAACACATATCATCGCTGTCCAACTGTGGATCTCATTTGCACGGGATAGCAAACTAAATATCTATGTATTGTTTTTGTGAATTGAATTAAAAGACGAATGTTTCTCTTCGGGGCATAATCACGTCTGTGTGAAGCTGCGAGGGCAAGGTCGGAGTGACAGGATAAACATTTAGAGGAGATTTGTGATCTTATGACATCATCCCCGCGACCTCGCCTCCCCCTCCCCCTCCACCCATTACCCAAATCCCTCCCACATCCACTTCTCTAAACTGAAAGCACTGTCCCTGGTTGTACTAAGGATAGTTTTAGTTATGATAATCGTTTAATTGAGTGGCACTAGTGTCTGGTACAAGCATCTCTGCAACTGTGCTCATTGTGATTGTACATTGTTCTAATACACCTTATTTGTGGATGTTAATATTAAATTTTTTTTTTTTAATTTGTAAACTTTGTGTTTTCCACTAAAAAGTATGTGGTAAATGCAGCACCTTGTGAAAAAATGAGACCTCTAAATACTGTCTGAATTGAAGAATAAAGAAATGTAGTTCTAATCAGGAGCTGAATGCGGCTCTCTGAAATGAAGACAGTAATCATGTGAGAGAAGGTTGTCAGATTTCAAACCTAAATCGTGTTTGCAGTGTGAAAATCAGCTACCCCATGTTTAACTCACATGTGTCTGTGCTTGTAAGCGTAAGAATATCTATACTTTTTTTCCAGGTACAGGCAGATACAAATTGTTTTGTTTAATACAACATAGGCTTCAAAGTCGTCATCTGGACGTGTTTTCGAAGATCGAGATGTTTCGATCTTCAAAAATGCTATTCAGATTTAACTTGGCCAGCCAGATGGTTTATCTCGCGATATTTGTGAATTCACAAACATGACATAAACCATCTGGCCTTTCAGCCGCCCGATTGGTTTGAGAGTCCGAACCAGCGGTGTTTCGGCGTTGTTAAGACGGCTGTTAGCGTCTCGAGTCTCATTCAAGCTTTTAGCAGAAATACGGAGTAATTTCTTTTTGAAAGAAGGGCCGTATGTGTGACGTGTACTTGTAAGGTAGGCCTCACACCCAATCAGCTCGAAGTATTTCACTAAACGCCCCACCTTTTCTCGAACGCTTTCAGCGAGTCAAGTCCCAGATGGATATAGTGAGAACTCAGATAGGAGTTCAACACAGATCCATCTGGCATGAGCCAGGTTAATTCAGATGACAACTTTGAAACCTTTCAGCTATGATCACTCCTGGATGAATAAAGGATTACATTCTCTACATAATACAACAAAACTTCAATATACTATCTAATAGAAAATTAATCTTAACTACTTTCATTTTGTTAAGTCGCTTTCTGCTTTTTTTTGCACTCTAACCAAATAATTGTCTGAAATGATTTCCATTGTTGCTTGCATAGAAAAAGTAGTGTAGGAGGGCATTTTGAGAACTATTACTTTAAGGCCTTGATCTCATCTTGGATTTGAACGCATTTGGATTATGTTATGTTTTGGTTTTGAGGATGGTATGACATCAGGACCACATTTCACTACCTATAAGTTCTGCTAAATTGTCCCGGGCAGAGTTTGCAAGAAGGACCGCACAATAAGATCACGTAGACGGTGATAAATGTAGGAATTTACAAAGATGTTCCTGATTTGGTTTCAGTGGACTGCGGTCATAGGGCCTGATTTATCAAGCCAGGTGCTAAATTGCGGGTGCAAAAATGAAAAAAGTAGTGTGTTTTTTGTAAGCATTTTACACTCATTTTAATATTGGAAGATGTACATACAACGAACTAAACAAAACAGATATGAACCTTCTCAAATTCTGCATCTTTAGTGTGCGTGTAAGAGAAAAATGCCTTCTCTGTCAAGGTTTTGCTCCCCCTAACCTGTTTTGCACATGAGCAAATGCTTGATGCCTGGCCCTAATTCTTGGCTGAGTCGTGACCTTTAAAAATCTCGGCCTCGGAAAGGTCTTGGTCTCGATTAGTGTTTTCTTCACTACTACACTAACGCAGGGGAGAGGTGACCAGACCCACTCTTCGCAAAGTAATGCAGAAGTGTGGGCTCTGGGTCTTAAGCAAATTACCCCGTGTTGTACTTCTAAAATGATATTCAGTGCTCACAATTGTACCAAATGATTATTATTAAATATATCTTAACTATTCAAACTGCTCAACTCCTGAAAAATTCCAAATTCCGGTGAGATTTTGTGTGTGTTAGAAGTCTGGTATGCCACATCCTCTGCCTCACTTCCTCTGTCCTCACTTGTAAAGGGAGTCTCGCACATGTGTGTACTTCTGTGTACTTCAATGCACTTTTACTGCAGTACTTTGGCAGGGTGGGGTCGCCATGACGTTAGCGAGAAATACCAAAACGACTGAGCTGCTGTTGATCTTGTAATAATATCCCAGGAAGAGGATGTCTGCTGCCGGACAGTTAAGAAAAGAAAAAAAAGAAAAACTGGATGCCATTCTTAAGGGCTGTTAGAGGCATTATGTGAACAAATGTGCTGGTAAAGTGTTTGGATAACTATGAGAGGAATGGGCTGCACATTTTTATAGCGCTTCCCAAATATAGACACTGTACAGACACAAAGTCGGATCCATTCACTTTTATAGTCTGCAATCTCATCCAATCAAAGTAGCTGAGATGGTTAAGCTTGACTTTTTGGATATTTAATAACGTTTAGGCTAAAGTTGGCGTAGAAAGAGATTTAGATTAAAATGTATTAAAACAGGATGAGGAAAATTGGCCAATAATGAGATTTTTGTTTTTCTCTAAATGTGTTTCCACCCCAAGTCAATTTCATCCACATTTTATGATTGACAACCAAAGCTATAGTTGACTCAGTACCAGTTAGATTTCCATCAATAAAGGTGCAGTTTTAGAAGAAGAGATAATATATTCATTCCTTTTCTACCACTTGTTCTCGTTAGGGTCATAGGTGACTGAACCTATCCCAGTGACTTTGAGCTTTAGGTACTGGGAATGCCCTGCACTGTGGCCAACTCGTCCCAGGTAGGGATGCACAATCCAGCTTTTTCAGCTCCGATACCGATTCCTAGACCTATCTGTTAAACCCCAATATCAACTGATACTAGTGTAAGGACTGTACAGCTTTTTTTTCTTTTGAAAACATAAAAAATGTGATCATTGTGTTATGTAACTGTGCACTATAAACTGTTATTTATAGAACAAGTCACAACTAAAACACTTAATTGTGTACAGTGCGACTCTGCGTCCTAACCCAAACCCGGCCCGGGCTAGGTTTGGGCTAAGGTCCAGAATCTAAACTATAGGATCAATACATTCCTAATCTCAGGGTGACTACATAGAAACAGACAGACTATCATTCACTCTTTCATTCATTTGCTAGCGGAATTTACACTGTTGACCTATACATGCTTGAAGAGAGAACCCACGGTAACACAGGGAGACATGCCAAACTCCACACAGAGACCATCATGAGATGTTGATTTGATCCGACCCAGGAGTTGAACCAGCAATTTTCCCTTATTGGGGAAACTAAAGCTTAACCACTCTGCTACCAGATGTTTTAACAAAATAATGTATTGTATGTATTAGTTGAATATATAATGTAAAAACTTACTAGGAAGTAAAAACAAGATTCATATCCATATTGGTTTGTGCAATGATGAAGCACTCCCAGGCGTTCTGCTATACAGTGATTTATTTTCTCACATTATAATTTGCAATAGATAAAAGCTTTTTTTACCAACTGTGATATTAAATAAAGAAAACTATCGAATGTATTAACATTTTTAACAACCATCACCACAAGATATAATGTGAAAATTTGTTAGATAAAAGCATGTTTTGTAATTTAGATGTCTTTGCTATACTAAGAATAATAATACAGATACGTGTTGTTGCTACTTTACTTGCAATGCCACACGATTGCTTTTAAGAATGTTCCAAATATGGTTTTAACTTTCTATGTATTGAATTGTGTGGCTGACTTTTCACCTCCAGAAAGTCAACCTCGTATCACTTTAAATCCCAAACAAAACTATTTGGCAAGTTGCTAACGTCGCTTTTGTTTAGCCTAACAGTTAGCGTTAGCTTAGCAATATTATTTCCATACTTGCTTCCATGCTTTGAAGTTGGAACTAGTTCAAGTAGAAAACACTTGACCTTCCCACTTGGAATGCAACAATCTTACACAAATGAGTATTGTTGCTAGCTATTCCTGGTGTGATGTTATCGTTTCAACCAGGAAGGTAAAATTACAAACCTTAAAAAAATAGCTAAACTGTTTTTGTTTTTTTTCTGAGATTCATCTAATAATTTAGTGCACTTTAAAGCAGTCACTAATCACCACCACCAGAGGCTTCTCTAGTCATTATCAGTGGTCTGGTTCACCATCTTAAACAGCAGGCTCATTTAGGAAAAGTACAGACTCCATTTTATTCTGTCTGTCATCAGGCCATGGTCTTGGTTTCAAACTAATAATTTTCCCCCAATAATCCTGCTCCCTTCCCCTCAAACCACTACATATACTAAACTTTCTCCTCCTCTCTCTCCTTTTTCAGAGTGAGAACAAATGGAACTAAAAAAAAGGGAAATGACATCATGCCGTCTCTTTTTAGAGAATTGTTCAGACTGGCAATATCAGTCAGACCAAGATAGCTGTGAATGGACTCACTATTGTCACTGACACATAAGACGGAAGTTCCTCCTCCTACGACTACTCTGCTTCTGTCACGTTGGACTATTACGTCAGCTGAAGATCTACCACTGACTAATAGTACTGAGTGTTGGAGGGTTTAATGAGTTAAACTGTGTTGGCTCTACCTAGATTCTCAAAAGGCCACAGGAGGAGATCAAGCCTTTTCTGTTCGAGCTACTACATTATGAACATCCTCTAGAAATACGTCAAACTGAGAACCTAAGTGTTTTTAAGTCATTGCTTCAAATGTTTTTGTATTCTCAGGCTTTTGGGTGATTTTCATGTGCTTGTTATTATGTATAAATGTGGTTTTATTCTGTTTACGCTGTGGAGCACTTTGTAGCTGTTGTTTAGAAAAGTGCTATATAAATAAAGTTTTACTTATTGCAGCTTGTCCTATATGACACAAAATAGGGAAATTTTGAAATCTTTTGCTGAGGCATTGAAAGAGAACACTTACTGAACAAGATTCATCAAGCAGTATGAATGAAGTAACTTGGTTTTCCCCCCAAACCAGTCAGTTTTGCTTCTGTTTACATGCAAGAGAGTACACACCGATTACCCTGGAGCACAAGTGCCAAACTCAAGGCCCGGGGGCCAGATGTGGCCCTCCACTTCATTTCATGCAGCCTTATGGTCCTAAAAGTTTTACTTTAATCTTATACTGTAGTAATCTGAGTGTCTTAACCTAATGAAATGATTTGTCTGAAACTTAAAAGTAAGTCATTCACTTAAACTTAAAAAGTAAGTATATTCAGTAACTTTCACTTCAATAAATATACAATAATCAAACATAAACTATTATGTGTAGTTTGTCAAAGATAAGTAAAGTTAATTATAGCTACAACCAGCCCTTCAAGGACAATCTCGATGCCAAAGTGGTCTTTTGTTAAAATGAGTTTGACACCCCTGCACTAGAGAGACATGGTTCTGAATGATTCAGTTACTTAGAGATATTGCTATTAGTGTTTATTATTAATTGTTCAAACTGTGTTACAACACGTAGTTAAATGTGAGTTTGTGTCACTTTGTGCAGGGCGTGTTACTGTTTCTAAAACTCTTAACTTTATGGCTATAATGTGGAGTAGGTATGGGCTGTGAGCATGCTCAGTTACATTTTATTCAAGACCTGTCATGATGACATGTAAACTGTCTGTTTATATGTTATCTGAATATGAACTACATCAGTCAGGGCTACCTGTGCAAAAACCAGTTTACAATGCCTAAATGCACTTAGACAACTGATTTAAATGGGACTAGTCCAGTTTTCTTGGGCTATATTTAAACGCTCTGATTACATACCTCAACGTGTTTTTTAAAATCTAAGAAAAGTGCATTTACAATAAGGGAGCAGACTTTAAAAGCACAATTGCATTTCTCCTACCTATGCTCCACATAAGGATGACTTCAGTCTGTCCGTAGCCATAATAAACCCCATGCTCCAGTGATTGTGACCTGTGTCTAATCATCCTTAATCATCCTAACAATCGCTTCATTCTGTTACAGTTCCCACAATTAGCTCCATGTGGCGTTTCCTCCTGCCGCTGTGACCAGGCTGTGTGCTGTTCATATCTGAGCATCACTGACCACCAGCACTTCCTCTGCTGCCCTTTAATCTGCCCTGCCAGTCTTCCTGAGTGCCTCTGCCCCCTCCGGATGCACGCTCGCAGGGAAGGAGAGGAGGAGGACGAAGGTCTTTGGAAGTAGTGGAAAGTGTTAAAAAGACAGAGATCTCCAACTTGATAAAGGATATACCGTATGTCAGTTTGACTTGACTTTTGTATATCGGTTAGTGTTATTTAAGCTATACTCGTGCTATAGTGGTAAAGTCGGTCAAAAAGTGCCTAGTGGATTCTGTGTTTGAGGATAAAATTGGGGTTGCTATATTTGAGCTCAAATAAGAAGCTAATTAAGGACCAATGTGTGTTATAGTACTGGAACGCACTATACATTGATATTTACAGTACGTTCCAGTAGCACTCTTAGCTAAAACCTCCGACAGCTTCACTACTGATCGTACCTGTGTTATTTTGTCTTTAGTTTGTCTCTACAGTTCACCCGCATCTGTGCCTTCGCTCCTGCGCTGCTTATGTGCGTCTGCCGTTATAAACCTGCTGTTTGTGCTGCAATGCTAATGTTGCTAACGGCTACACAGAACTAATGTAAACAAAAGCACAAATTCACTCTTGCGATGTTTTACAAACAGTAACAGCAATGTCCGAGTTGACAAACTGACATAAAGACATCTTTTTTTGGCTGTTCTGGGCAGTTTCCAAGCTATTTATTACTTGATTGGCTCATTACTATAAAAGTCTATACTATAATCCAACTTGACCACTGGAATGCACAACACTCGGAGAAAACATCACTTCGAGTTCCGACCTCCGAGGACGACTGGAAGGCACCATTATTTCACATTTGACTCAATTATTTATCCTGTAATCAAGGTATAATAAAAAGTAGTAAAATAAATATATATTCTATTCCTGTTTATCAGCAAAATATGTCCAGATTCTAGGGTGCCAAACAATAAAGCAGCTCATAAGGTTCAAAATAAAAACTGCTAAGCTCACTTCGAAGTACTTCAAAGCAATAAAAAACTAAAGAGATCCATTTTGCTCAGTTTGGCAATGACATAAAGTGAGGAAGAAGGTCTTGCCTCGTTCTAACCTCACCAACCTGATCCAGTCTTAAAGGTGCTATGCTGCCTGAAATAATGAAATTGTTAGTAAACAGTCCAGATATGCTAATGCTGCACAAATGCTCAAAGTGAGTCTGGATGATTTATGGAATTAGCTATAGAGCAGAAGATCTTAGATATCTCTTCATGACATCACAGATCAGAAGCATTCAGAATGGTGTTTTGGGGGAACATAAGATATCTCACAAACAAAACTTCAGCTGTGTTTTTGATAAGGAAGCATTTATAGAATTGGAATAACAATTTTCTTGGAATTTAGTGGTCCATAATTAGATTTCACCTAAGAAGACAAATTAATACTAATATATATTAACTGGAGATAAATGATTTTAAGTTATTTAAAAAATGGGTCTAGTGCCTTTAAGCTAGCTCTTGTGCACTTAAATCTACATCTCATGATTGTGTTTCTCTGTGGCTGCTTCTCGGCTGTGGAACAAGTTCATTTTAAAGATCGATTTTCACTAGCTTTTAACTTTCAGCAAAATGTTTACAAACATGCAAATATATCACATTTGCTTTAATATATCTATGTACTAGGGGGTGCACTCCCAGGTTGGACCGTATCAACATCTCACAATCTCTCTTGGTGGAGTTTACATATTATCCATGGAAGTATAATTAGAACTGGAAGATGAGTCCAAGATGGCGGCCCGTTGTTTTCAATGGCTTCTGCTCATTGGCGCATTGACGCCGAAAAAGATTTTTACTTCCGCGCTCTTTCCTGACCAATCAGCGCGATGGTGGCCTGAGCGGGGAAGAGCGGCGGAGGAGCGGGGGGAGCGGAGATAGCGCGGGCAGAGCGGTAAGCTAGGCTAAACACCGTTTAAGCGTTTGGAGCATTGAAAAAAATTGGAAAAGTTTATGTTGTGAAACTAGAGAGAAATACCTTCAAAATGAGACCTTAGTTAAAGCTGTAGGAGTCGTGTCCGCGGAGCAATAGCAGTTTGAAGTGCCGAAAAATGCATTGACGGTCTATGGGGAAAGTTTTCTTGGGCCCAAGAAAATCGCCACTCGCACGGGGGAAAGAGGGGGCGGAGTCCATTCCAGATAATATAATACATCCATGATATTATCCCCGTGTCACCGTAAGTTTTCTCCGTGTACTCCGGTTTCCTCCGATCTCCAAAAACATGCATGTTTAGGTTAACTGGGCATCACTGTAAACCTCTCCTGTGAGTGAATGAGAAAGTGAATGTTTGTCTGTCTAACCCTGCAACGAGTTGGCCACTGTGTTCCCCCGTCTAAGGCCCAAAGTCACTAGGATAGGCTCCACTCACCTGCGACCCCTAATGGGATTAAGCGGTATGTACATAATATCTGTATGTTCTGTGTGTAGCACATTGGTCGTCTGTAGTTTTAAACCACTTTATAACGTTATATTGTGTGTTGCTCAAACCTGCACAACTGAACACAATTCTGTGTATGTTTTTGATAAGAAGATTGCATTTCAACTTACCAATAAAACATAACCTTTAACCTTTTATCAGCACAAAGCCACAGAATGTGCCTGTGTACCAGGACACTTCGGTAAACACATGTGTCACAGCAGCAGCAGTCATCAGGCCTTTGACTCACACTGATTCAGAAGGAGAGGAAGAGGGGGGCTTTAGGAGGGTCTCAGCTCGTCTCTTATCTCACATGTGCCGGCCCCATGTGTGCTGACAGCAGCGCTAAGTGACGCATCTGCCAATCCGCCAGAGAGCGCACGCAGGGTCCAGTTTCCTGCCACTGCTTTAACACTATCTTCCCAATGTAATGTCAGTATGGAGCTATAAACAGACTCAGGAGGAATAAGTTATGTAAGGACTGAACTGAACATGTGACTGGCTTGGTTGTGTTCAATTCATGACGATTACAGCTGAGGTTTACAAATGTGGTCTTTACATTGGACACATCCTTCAGTTGTAGTGACAGGAAGCATTCTCCAGAAGAGGAGTCAGTTTACCTAGCTGCAGGATTAGCAGTGTCTGTTCAGGGCTGATAGGACAAACTATAGAACTCGGAGGAAGCTCACCTAGATACAGGGACAACACATTTTAGTTGACAGGAATTGAAACTTACTGAAATCACAGTTCAAATATATTTAACTAATTAGTGTTGTCACAATACTAAAACTTCAAATTTGATTTTGATACCATTATACCTCAGTACTAAACTAACAGGCTCTGTGCAAGGAACGTCAATTTATATAAAAAAAAACTCCAAGAAAAAACGCTGTATCAAGCTTCAGGAGACAAACATCTGTCAGATCGGTTCATACATGATCGAAACAGCTGCTCTCGTCCCGTTTCATTGTTTTATTCAAAGAAGTTTCTCCAGCTAAGCAGACGGACAGCAGCTCTTTCTGCATAAAGCATGGGCAGTAGAGCGGAAAATGACGCTGTCTGAAAATCACTCTATTTGGAAGATCAGACACTGAACAGTAAGTTGTAATGATGCCTCAGAAAAATGTTAAATATTTTACTGATCAGAATATTACTTCACCATAAAGAGACATGTTTGTGCGTAAATGCTAACGCTAACTGGAAATACTCATAATTGCATAAATGAAGCCAACAACCAGAGCTTATATTAGTACCACAAGAACAACAACAACAACAAAAAAAACAAAACAGAAAAAAATATGTAATTTTTTTTTAGGCCTGAATGATGAAAAATATGCAACATTTAATAGCAGTAGTATTTTATATTCTGATTTAGTTTTTATTCTGATTGTAAGCTATATTTTTACAATATATTCAGCTTGATAATGACTAAATTTACTACTGTAACACTGGGTAAGCTCAGACCTAGGTTAAACTAGGATATTTCCTTCCTATTTAATCTGTAGCAAAATTGATAATTATGGGAGACATTGTGCAGTTCTCTTTTTCCCGTCACATTTTCCCATTTGTGGTTTCTTTATCGATAACTGTTTAAATCAGTATCTAGATTAGATACTAGTTTCAGTGTCAATACTTTTTGATACTTTTGACAACCTTATCATGAAAAGAACTAAGCAATAAAGCAAGTTATTCATCAAAAACATCAACTTTAGTCACATTTTATCAATAGCGACTCATCAATAACCTATTAGATGTATGAATAGTTTTACATTATTACTTTCCAATTGTTTTTGTCTAGACTTTTTCCACACACTCAAAGTACTTTATTCCAATCATTAGAAACTGATTTATATAGATGAATATTCAAATTTAGCTTACAATGACTGATATTTTGAGTCAATGTGACCTTCTTTTGAGTCCTGAAATCATCCCCAAGCAGTCCCCAATAGGTACACACATCTCCCCAGGTTCTCGTACCCCTGGTTGGGAAACACTGCAGCATAGAAAAGAGAAACAGCTGGGCCACGCGTATTGTCCGAGTCTTCCTATAGAATGACAAATAGCAGACTTATGTAACCCTAAAAAAGCAAAATACTTTTATGTAACCGCATTGGAACTAAGCAACACTTGATCAATCTGGCTCTGTCAACAAAAGCTCTCTTTAAATTGATCTAATGTCCTTACAAATTACACTAAAGTGCATTTGGCGCTTCTTTAAAAGGTCTGGAAAAGGATGATGGCTGATGTTAAGAGCAAACTAATAGAGCGATTGTGTCGGAAAGAAATCTAACTGGCATGAAGTGTCAGAGAAATATGTTGTGTTGTTTTGTTTCCAAACATTCCACGTTTTTACACGTTCGAGGCGTGTTATGTGAACAAGCAAATGCAATGAAGTAACGGCGATAAACTGTGTGGTGTACAAGGTTATTAGAACTGATGTGTTTGTATGGTCAGCTAAAGATCATGTCAACCTTGGCGTTACACGATGTTCTTAAAAAAAATATATTGCACTAGATTTACATAAAAAATCTAAAGGAACTTCGGTGATACTAAACCTTTAATTCTGTCTACAATCACATTTCAAACAGAGCTGCTAAACTGGGCGAAGTCTGGAGACATAAGGAGCATGGTGGTTGGTGAGACACACAGGTATCGGCAACAGAACTTGTAATCAGAATTAGGTGCACAAATCTGGACAAAATGTGAATGTGTCCAAAAATCTGGACACGTTCACATTTTGTATTACAACCAAAAATTGTGTAAACAATTTTCATTCACAATGCCCTCCATTCGCTCCAGAATGTTATGATGATGATTTTGTACAAAAGAGACTATAATCTTGCTAAAGGATGAACTAGAAATAAACATTTCTTTTTTAAAGGCTGGTGAAAGGGTCATGTTCTCATAGATTGCGTGTCTATATTACGCTATGTAAAAAAACGCTTCGTTCTATTTTCTTGGCGTCTTTTCGATACTCAATTTTGGTTCGAGAGCACACGGGAGGTTTGTTTAGGGTTAATGGCTAATTTTAGGTCTGAAGTTACAAAAACAGGTAAGCTCAGGTCTGAGGCTTGGAGTTGGTTAAAATCAGGATTTAGTTTCAATATAAAAATAATACCACGTACACCATAGAATTGAACTGAATGAACATATTTCACACATTGGCTACAAACATGTGAAATAGGCACACAAATAAAAGAAACTGTGTTCATATGACATGCTGTTTAAAATTGCGTGGCATACATTTCTATAAGAACAGGCTGAACGTACAGCTAAAATACAATATACTGTAAAATGACCTTAAAGTGCCCATGACAGGTTGATCTACTCATTTCAAAAAGACGTAGTTAAGATCATTATATTTATGGTTTTACTCAACATTTTTCAAATTTCATTCCAGTTTGGCCATTTTTTAGCATTAAAAATATACTTCCTGTTCATTAAGTATGACATCACGCTAGGTAGTTGCCTAGCAACCATGTAATAAACTGGGCCCAAACTCTTCAAATGTAACTTTTACTTGAGCCATAAAAATATACTAGAACCTACTTCTTTTTTTTTTAAATGTGTGTTTACAGGGTCATAAAAGTCAGTTTCTTGTGAAAAAAAGGAAAATGTCCTTGTCTCCCCAGTGTGATGTCATCAGTTTAGAACTCTGCTCTACTTCCTGGTATTTTCAACATATTTTCACATTTTTCTCCACAAACTTGTTCTTGATTAACGTAAAACTATCATTCATAATTACAACAGGTATTAATTTACCAAACTAAATAAGAATTTGAAAAATGTTCAAACCTGTCATGGGCACTTTAATCTTTGTTCTAATGTTTGGTCTTTACTGAGTTACATTGCTTCAACTATTCTTTTAGACCAAAACACAAAGATACAGAGGTAAAATCAAGTGAAATCTATTTGAATCTGGCTGTCAATAGCAGATGACGGTGGTTATAGGGACGAGCAGTAGAACTATCCACACTGCTCTATACTTAGCTGTCGCTCACCTGAGCTAAACCACCCAGGGAGCCAGAGAAAGCTAACACTTTAGCTTCAGTTACGTTGTGATGTCGTCAAGAATCACGCTGAGCCTCCAAGAAGAGCAAGAGAAATCAAGCTCTCTATATGAAATTACTCCCCAATGACCTGCAGTAGCATTAAGCTAGCAGTACAAACAGAACCAAGTAAATATGTTTTTGCTAGCTTCTCGTAAACACATTTTGGCGCTTACAAAGAACCATTTATAATTTTTCACTCTATCAAATTATTATTACCAAATTCAGATGCGATACGACTCTCCACCCTGTTCTCTGCGGTTTTAGGAGTGGTCTTAATTTGAACTAATTGCAACTCGAATTATAGCCTGACGTATGAAAGCTGCAGCAGTAGCTTGAATACACTTTTGAAGACATAGCCAGTCGATGAGAGAAAGGTTCTGGACTGGAGCGTGCATGCGGTGGAGCTGATGTAATTGTGGCTAAATTGACCTGACGCACCAGCGAAAACTGAGTTACGTAAATGTTTGGAAGCACAGAGTTTCTTTTTAAGTGTTTTTTTTGAGTCAGAGGTGCTGATTTATTCCTCATACTCCTTCTGGTTTGGAGACAGCTGGGTACACAGTTAGAATAACACTGGAAATACCCAAGAAACACAGAGGTGGCTTACCTGAATTCAAGGCTTGTATTCTGCTGAAACTGAGCTTTAAATGGTTTTGTTTTTCAGACTGTATTCGCTTTAGCTTTATTTGCGCATTTCTTTAGCCTGACTCTAAACTTCTTCTACTTTACAACATGTTCTGTGGTGGTAATCAAAGTCAACCAGTTAGCCAGTTGCGATGCTAGGAAGTTTTGGTTTTACACTCATTTAAAGGCCAAATATGCTAAATTGACTTAATTGAGTTTTTAATCCTTTTCTAAGATTGCTTCCTCATCAAAACACAGCTGAAGTTTTGTCTGTGAGATACTATTTTTTACCCTCTGAGCCTCAGAAAACACTGTTCTGAATGTTCCAAATCTGTTATGTCATAGGTAGATTTCTGAGATCTTCATAAATCAGGGTGGCCCAGGGGTCAAAAGCAGCCTACTAAGAAGTATCTTTTGGCCCAGCATGATCAAATAAACCATGGACTAGACTTTGGTGGTTGATTTGTTCTTAGTGCACTATGTTAGCTTCTTATTCAGTAGACTTTTATACATTGTTTCAACAAAATTCTGTCATGCCGTTTAAATGTTTAAGTCCTTATAGTCCTGGTTTAGTCTCAGTTTAGACGAGTCTTGTTCCGGTTTGCATCAGATGTAGGCTAATCCAAATAAAGTAAAAGTTTAATCTTTTTTCAGAACCTGGTCTAGTCCCACTGCTGCTCTGATTAAAGTGTGATTTTTGACTGACACCGAGTTTGTTTTAATCCTGTTTCCATCCTGCTTTTATGTCATAGTGCATTATTTATTTTTTTGTTTTGTATGTGTCACAGTGAAAAAGACTATTACCATTTTGAGTAGTTTGTGGACATTAGATGTAAACACATTTATAGTTTTGTAGTTTTGTAGTTCGGCCTTCAGACCATAGTCTGAAAATCCAGCCCATTTGTTTGGAGCATTTCTGCTGTATTTGCATATCAGGCTGATTTGATCGTTTTCCATATGTAATTTTCTTTGCAGACAGAAGAGTAGATAAAATTCTTGATTGAACTCAATTCCTAATGTAGGAAACACATCACATGTACAGCACATAACACTTTTTTTTGGTTCTGGTGCATGGGATTGCAAAGGGGAGGTGCTCAAGAGCTATGATATTTGTGATTAAAAGAGATATATTATAAGAAAATCTATTAAAATGAGCTTGAAAGCGTAACTGTTTTATCCTGTTTTCACCTAACCTCTATTTCTATGTAAATCTCTGTACTTTTTTTTTTTTTTTTTTTTTTTTTAAACTTAACCCTTTATGCTCCAGGGTTGTTCATTTAAAATGCAATCCAGTTAATATAAAAACTGAAACTTTATCCTGGAAAATCCAAACTGATGTCTTTCTTCATTAAGTTGTACAACCGATACAGAATTGAGTCTGTAATTTTCCAAGCCATTGAAGCTCTTCAATGACTTGGTGCACAATTGTTACTTTTTGAACAAAATTAAAGTTAATAGATCTGTTTCTTTTATCAAGCTAACAAACCAGAAAGTGACAAGTACAAATTCTTCCTACAAGCAGACAAGCTAAAAAT
This sequence comes from Mugilogobius chulae, assembly GCA_038363315.1. Classification (NCBI taxonomy): domain Eukaryota; kingdom Metazoa; phylum Chordata; class Actinopteri; order Gobiiformes; family Gobiidae; genus Mugilogobius; species Mugilogobius chulae. The sequence goes on along the minus strand of CM076409.1, from coordinate 45,690,147 downwards.
CTGCCCAGATATTAGTTCAATGTGGCAGAATTCAGTAAAACCATATAGAAAGAACCAAAGAGAACACCAACATCAACTTTTCATTGCAACAGCTTGACTATTTGCTTTGTCTGACGTCCGAGAGAGTAGATCATTCTTGTAAAACTGCGAGATGTAGGCAGTGTACTAAACGCCCTTTGCCTTCAGTCTAAATACAAGCTTCATAAAGTAAAAACCACAGGATAGAAAGGTGGGAGTATAGAAACAGCAACTGTCATCTATCATGTGTCTGTCATGATCCCTATCACGCTCTGTCAGGGGCCCGGGCCTGTGGAGACGACCTATAGCACAGCCTGAATACTTTTAATGTACACAAATCCGGAGGAGTCAACGGGAGATATTTGCTGAAGAGGCATGAGTCAGCTGCACTTTAAGACTACCTGCTAGTTATAACAAACAGGAAAGGGCACTGTTAGAAATGTTGATGGATGAAAAGGTCGGTGTAAAAAATGTTAAGATATGTCTCTATGCCAGATCACCCAAGCTCCTCTCATCAACCAATCTCCCTCTTCTCCTAACTTGCCATTTATGTGTTTTATTCTTGTAATAAGTTCTAAAAGATAAATATAAATGACAAAAACATTAGGAGTCAATAATAAGATTCAATAAACATGATAGGTTTTATAGAAATCAGCAAAAGCAGCTCAGAAGAGAAGTAAAATAAATTACACTGATCTCATCCCCAGATAAATACAGTGAACACAGGTGAACGGTGCTTTCATATTGATGGAGAACAACAGCTCAATGCTCAACAACTACAACAGCAATTTAAGAAAATATATAGTGCTTAATACAGATACAAAGACAGATGAATAACTGATCCATCGGTCCAATTTCTAAATATAGGGGGATTTTCGGTCCGACGTTACTTTCCCTCTTTGTCTGGTTAGCTGAGGAAACTTCTTTGAATAAAACATGTACATTATTGCCATGATTAAAATTACATCTGATAAAACTAGAATTTTATTTTTTGTATTTTTTATGATTTCATTCTTTTTCCTTGTACATATACAAAGATTTAAAACTGCCACTTTATTCACTTTATTCTCATAAAATTAATTTGTTTAATCTCAAACTGTTGCAAGTTTATTCTCAGAGCTCAAGATTTTGTCTCTTATACTTCTTCATTCATTGCTGTTCCTCAAAATCTTGCTGGGGGCCTGATCAAAATAGGTCGAGAACTGAATCTGGCCCCTGGGCCACAGGTTGCCCACGTCTGCTTTATATCTAACAATGCTAACGATAGCTGCGAGCTAAATGTTAAAGTGATGCTAGTGCCGCTTGATATTTCCATGTAGCTCTTCTAAGCTAACTGTGCTAAAGAAGTAGTTGTGCTAAAAATACCAGAGAATAAAGGTAAAAAAGTTCTTGACAGTTTTCAGCCAAAAGTACATGTAAAACGAGCAGAAACAGGTAAAAAAAAAAAAAAATAAATAAAAAACACAGATAATATATTTACAAAGAATAATGTTCATTGTTCGCCTGAGACATCTAAAGTTAAGCCGACTATTTTTTCCACTGAGAGCCAATAACAGAAGTTTGATTGAGTGTAAATCCATCCTATCTGAAAACAATGGTTCAATGATAGAATATTTGAACTTAAAGATGCCTTTATATAATCAGCTGGATGCTTTGGTGTCTTGAGAAGGAGTAAAATACCGAGCCAAACAACACACATATCCAGGTGTTTTTTTATATGAGGAACACAACACTGTAACATGAAAAGCTCCACAAAGTCACTTAAGCATATTATGGGCCCTTTAACCTCTCTTCCTTGATTGAGGGGCATCTGGACTCCATCAGGCCGGGCCCAACAGGAACACCATTACGAGCGCGGCCCTCCAATCGCAGCCTATACAACAAGCAGCCTGATTAAATCCACCAAAGTAATGAATCATAGCTGGCAGGACAACGCGTAAACTGGGATCTACGCAGTGTATCTTTTCAAATGGTCTCTTTTTTAAACAAGACGATAAGAGACGCAGCCACCCTTAACCTGGAGAACAACATTCTAATCAGCTCCTCCAGCTCCCACACTTTACCCAACACTCCAGTCGTGTAAGAAGTCCTGAGTCAGCTCTTTGTTTTCCACCACACATAGGTGCTACAGACAGAAGGCATCTGCATCTTAGACCAGCGCATACAGTCAGGCTTAACCTCTTAGACAGATTATTGCATGTTTATTGATAAATGCAGAGACAATTTTCACACAGCTTACAGGTAGATTAAGTGTCATTTGTCAAATTGTGTCAATGTATGAATTTTGGCCCGTGTTTACAATGTGATCGCTAGGTAGCAGTTATGGAATTATCTCTACGGTCATATATGTTGGACAAAGGACAACTATAAACCTCAGCAAAACTCAATTTCTATCATTTCAAACTCAAATTTGATACTCATAAAATACTCGATTCTTGATGCCAATTTCAATATCACAATAGATTTTTTTTAGTTTTTTTAAGTGCTTTTTTAAAACAAAAATATTTCTTTCTTTATTTCTTCTGACAATCCAGGTAAAAGCAAGTGAAATGTTAGTGAAATCTTAAATATAATCATGTTCACTGTGTTTAACAGAAAAAAGGTAGTCCTAGCCTGTAACACGCACTTTAAAGGAGACATATTATACAAAACCTCATTACTAACCTCTCGCTCTCATTGAATTAATAAGACACTTAAAGATGCACTGTGTAACTTTTAGGCCAAAGATGCATGTACTTGAGTAGATGCATTTTTGTCATTTAGATTCTTTGTTGCTAAGTAAATAATAAAAATCGACGTCTTTACTTTGAGTAGGCTTGCATGAACACAAAATAGACTGTTATTTGGCCTGAAGGAAGGCCTCTTCTGGTTTATTTTTATAGAAAAGCTGTTCTTTATCTATATTCTTACATTATGACATAAAACATTTATTCCCAGTCAGAATGTCCCAAAGTAACTTTCTCTTTCTACTGAATTGTGTCGTTGACTTTTCGTCTAGAGAGGATGTTACACAGTGCACCTTTAATACATATGTTTGTGTATAACTGATATAAATGACAGATGAAGTGATGGACAGGAATCACGATATGAAAATTACAACAGACCAAAATAAGTTAAGAAATTCTATTCTAAACAGACTGGAATCTGATAAAAATCTTAGATCTAAAAATGACACCAATGTCGACACATTCAAACTAATTTGTGTTGACACAATGCTATCATTTCAAACTTAATTTCAATACTAAGGCATTTTAGCACAAAAATTGAAATGGAACGTCTAGTTTTCATCAAGTTAATGTGATTATCTTTGGTATCAATACTTTGTTAAATCTTGTTTTGTGCTTGAATCAATACTTGATACTTTTGATAACCTTAGGACAATCATTAAAACCTATAACAATTATTTATGTATTTGTATAAAGAGAAGAATGCATTAATGACGAGACCTCTTCTGCTCTGCCTCTTCATTATAATTTTTTTTTTTTTTTTTTCAAAAGACTTTTTTGTTGGAAAGTAGCTGCATGGTCTTTTCGAACCCTACATGTTTTAATCATTTCTTTCTTGTTTTTTTTTTTTTGCGCAATTGCAAATAAATACAAGTGGGCAGGGATAGGTGGATAGGTGAAAATGAATCAGTCCAAATTAAACTTTGAGTAAACTAATGATGGGAGAAACTCTAATTACATACCAGGTTCCACTGCAATATTTTTAAATTTCACAAATTACATATATCATAGATCACAAAATAACTGGCCCACTAACAAACCCTTAAAAAGTTGAAAAACTAGAAGAAAATCCAAAACCCAGCTTCAGTCAGACGTCTGGTTTTAAAACATCCTAAAACAACCCTTTGGCTGACGGAAACTTTCGCGATGACCAAGCATTTCTGCAGCATGTGTCTCATATTTGGAGCATTAGACTCTTTTTTCAATGCGGAGGCAGGCCACTGACCCCTCTCTCTTCACAGTGAGCAGAAGTGATGGAGGTATTATAGGCCCAGGGAACGCAGACAGAGCTCATTATACACACTGCAAATGGGGAACAGGAGGGAGAGGGCCGCTTTACAAGACACATGGGCTTTGTGAAGTTACAGCGAAGAAGCAGCTAGTTAGACTGAACTTTAGCACCGACAGCAGTGTTGGTGTTGTTTCTTGACGCAAATTCAGACTTTTGGAATGACTCATTTCTTTGTTTCAGTTGGGTTTATGTTATTGAATTGAATGATTTATATTGTACTGTTCGTTAAGCCAATTTCACACAGAAACAAAGGACCAGATTTGGCGATAATTTAAAAATGTGGGCCTCTTTAATGAACAAATCCAGTAACAACAATCAGAAAAGAGAAGTTGGCAGGATCAGTCAGGTTTTTCATTATATTCCAACGCCTCAGTCCTCGTCTGATTGGTCTGTCATTTTCTCGGGATCTGTCTTAAGGTGGTTGTGCGTAGTTATGTTCTCTCGATATATCAATTACGCGTCATTGACACATCGGCCTGATGTGCATGCATTCGTTTTAGATTACTTACCGGGAGGCTGCTCTAAACGCAGCCAGGCTCATAAATGTAGTGGCCGTTGTCTTCCAGCTATATTATTTGTATTATTTGCATAGCCTTGGTTTATAACAACAACAGAAAAAGTGTAAGATTGGTTTAAGAAGTAATAAACTATAGACTCATAATCTGGGATTATTTTCATGAAGTAGACACTCAGGCCTGTCAAAGTACAATCGCACATTTAGCAGAGATGTCCGGCTTACTTGTTTGTCTTGGTAGGTTTAGTTTAGTAATAAATTTGGGCATTCAGATATAGATATATGAGAATGATCGGTAGAATTAAAAGACTCCACGTACCTACCAGTTAAGTACCGTGTAGTTATAGTAACTAACGTGACACTTACTAGTACTTACTTGGTACTACTGTACTGTGGTACATATGATATATAGAGTGGTACTTTGTGGTACTTTGTACTAGAGTTACTGGTACATACCACTGGTAGTTACTAGTGGTACTCTCTGTTAGTGTGGTCAACTTTAACTTTTGTACGCGCTCCATACAATTAGAATGGTACTTTTTGAGTTAACAGGTTATTTGTACCACATTACTGGTACATACCACTGGTAAAAGTTCTGGTACTTATGTGGTACTTACAGCTGGTACCGTACAGTGGTACTTTGAGTGGTACTTGTACAGCAAGTTATGGTAATACTGGTAGTTATGGTACTTAATGTGGTACTTACAACTGGTACCAATACACGTGGTACTCTTGGATGGTACTGTACCCAAGCAGTTTACTAGGTACTACACCTCGGGTTAGTGTACTGGTAGTTACTGTGGTACTGTTTACCTGGTACCAATAGCCAGTACAGTGGTACCTCTTTGAGTGGTATTGTCAGCAATTACTGGTAGCATACATGGTCAGTCTACTGGTACTGCCCATTTAGCTAAACTTTTGGTGATTTGGATCACGAAGCTGCGAGCGGGCCAATGTGATGTAATACGGCACGACTACGTCCACTGCTGGCGCGAATTCTTGGCAGCCACCAAAAAAGAGGAGCGGGATTTTCGCTTTTGGAGAACCGAGCCCCCAAATCGTTACACAAGAAGGACACGGACAGGGAACGTAGAGAGAGCAAAGATTGAAACTACAAAAGCAGAACTGGACTGAAAGGAGTTTAAAACAGTGATCTCAAGTTGCTTTTTTGTGAATATAATATAGGATATATATAATATGAGACTTTCTCCTCCTCCGTTGTTGACAATTTTCTGCAATCTGTTCACAGGTCCCTTCCTTCTGGCAACTCATTGATGGAATGACACTACACTTATTGTGGCCTAACCTTGGCTCTAGCAAAAAAAGCAACCTCCCTCACGCATTCTTACTTCATCACAGATTCAATTCACAGAAGCTCATAAAATTGCAGTTTCAATACGTCTGCTCGCAACAGTGTTCCATCCATCGTTGGCTTATCTACGATCTTTTGGGTTTGATTCATCTCATGCAAGGCTTGAGTAAATCCGTCTGTATGTTCTTTGATTTCCACAAAAACTTTGTGGTTTCCATTATTCCTTTTTTAAACGCCCCACTGCTAAAGCTTTTAAAACAATGCAATATTTAAGAAATTTAGAACTACGTCAGTGCAATGTTTCGCCGAGTGAGTCAAGCTGCATCAGGTGCAAGCTGCGAAGAGTACGTAGTTTGAATTATGTTGATTAAGAGGCAAAGTATTTAATTTATGTTTTTTTTTTATTTTTATAAATATATATAGAGATAAACTATAAAGAAATAATTTAAAACCACTTATTACTGTTTCTTTTTAGAATGGGTTTTGGTCTCATTTTATTCAGTTTATTGTTTTTGGATTGGATTGATGGAATGATGACTTTTGAAAAAAATAAAATAGATATATACTAGGGCTGGGCAATATGGCTATATTGGCAACATCTAAGATATTTTTGGTTTCATATCTCGAATATAACACGTTTTCTCGATATCTTTTGACGTGACATTTTAGAAGGTGAAATTTTTTTCTCTCTAAGCTTTAGTCATGCTAATTAAGAGAAGTAAAAGAGTAATTTTCATTGATAATAACATTTTTTGTATGCCTTTTGCTGAGTAAAACTAAATTCTAATGAATGCCTTAAGTTTATATTTGAACAACTAGAACAAAAGAAAGAGATTTTATTAAACATTCCTCCATTCTCTTGTTCACTTGTATTATTTTAACTGTAAGGAATGAAACAGTTTATAAAGTGATAAATATTCGATATGTCCGCATAAGGCCCATTCACATCTGTCAGTTTATATCGTTGGATATACATATACTGTATATTGTATATACCACAGCCCTAACTCTCTAGTACATTTAAGAATTTTAAGCAGATGTTGCGTCTGCTGGTTAGAGTCTGCGATTAGATCTGGTGGACTTATGGTGGTATTAATACTATGCTGGTGGGTACTTGTGGTTGTATGAACTATTGGAGACTGATGGTAATGAGCTACAGTTGTGCTGTTTCTAAAGACAAATGCGAACTTAAAGGAGGTGAGGTTTTTAGTTGTGCTGTTTGGAGAGAAGTCATATGGTTGAATTCTTTACAAATTCATGACTTTTACAAATAAATAATATCATATTTTTGATCATTGTTTTCTCATTACTAAGACATCCCTATGGCCATTCCTACATTTTATTTAGGGTCTAGTTTTTGGCTAAAAAGTTAACACACTCAAGTTTTAAATACTGTATACCTTCTTTGACACACATGTCACAATGATCTCATTTACTTACATTTTTCTCATTTCTCCAACCCATTGCTCTAGTCTAAATATCTTTCATTGACTCAGTGGTCAGTCGAACGAAGGGGCAGAGGGGCGTTCCATGTCCGTCATCTTGTCTGGACTACTAATGTAAACTCTTCTGCTTTAAATGTTTAATTAATAGACAGACTGTTATTTTAAAGTGTCGCGCACCCTCTGCACCACACACCACAAACGGACCACCCTTCGTACCACCACAAATGTGTCAGAAGATTAGGCTCTCCCTTTGGCATTACCATGTTATGGTGGGATATTAAAAAACCCTAGCCCCTCTTTCTTCTTCACTCCTTTTATTTTCTCTCTCAGTGTTACGGACAAGGGAGGCCAAAAGGGCAGGGCTATTTTTAAAAACGCAACCTTTACACATTAGACTGCCTGGCTCCATTTAGCCGCGGAGACGATAACTGTGCCGCTAGGGGCTAAACATTTATTAGGTTAAGCGTGGGGTGGATTAATGCCACTTGAGCAAGCCTTCTATGTCTGTGTAGACTTTGCGCTGGATCTCTGGGATTTAGGGGCATTTCCGTTGTACACCCTCTTCACTATCCTTCATAGATCATAGTGAGTTATGATCTAAAGTGACAAGACTTGAACTCAACTTACTACTATAAGTAAGTGGCTTAAAAAAGTGAGAATATGTGGCAATTTTTGGTTTGATGGAGAGACGAAAGGCAGTTGGTTTAAGAATACTTGGGGTCTTTATTATTACATTTGCTTGGATTTTGCTAAAAATAGTCGTACAAAACTAAAGGTTAAAAATACATCGATAGTTATTTCTTCTTGAGGCTAGAGCAGAAATCTTGTTCTAAAACTAAAAAACCTTCTTGTTGTTGCAAACTTAAAGTGAAGTAATATAGTTTTTATAAAATACACAGGATCTGCCAACATGAAACAATTGATTGGATAGCACTTTTAACCATTCATAAATCTCCTTAATCAACATAAACGCACTTTCCCTCACGCGTCGCAAATGCAATAGTGGGTCTGGTACCACGCACCTGCCTGTGTTTCAGAATACTCTATGACGTACGGGCAATCAGGAAGTTTATTTATTCGCGTGCACACATGAACAAAGAAACTGTCATCTGCCTTTAGACAATCTAACTTCACACTCACTCGTTTTTTGGCTTGCGTCATTGATTCTGCAGAAATCCCCCATCTTTTTTAATGCCACGTGATATTATTCTATGGCGTTCTTTTTGTCGTAAGCAGCCATATTGGTTTTCTCCATATGGGAGACGATCTGATTTTGATTGGGCTAAGAATTTAGCATCACTCCTCACTGGAAATTCGATAAGAGAGACACTTGGACAAAGACAATACATTTTTTATAGAATCACCTAGTTTTTTTCAGGCAGACACTTGAGCAAGACGTAACATACTGTACTAAGTTTATGCAGATTTTTGTATTTTGTTCAATAATTGGGTCCTAATGCAAAAAATATTGTAAAAGAAGAGAAAAGAAATTCTGATGATTCGGAATTTAGATAAAATCGAAATATTTTGGCCCCCGATTTCAACGATTTATTTTTTCCCCACAGAATCCGTCACCTAAAGGCCTTATAACACCAACTTTATAATCGGACCACCCCGATTACGTGGGAAGTTAATATAATGTAAATAAGCTTGAACTTCCGATGTTTCTTTCAGCTAAAATCTACAATACAGTAGTCAAACAAAACACTAACAGGGTTAACAAAGTTGATTTTTTAGTAACCAAAGAAAAGTTTTAGAAAATAAACAGGAAAAGTCATTAGTCAATATATATGAGAAGACCGCCTGGAGGACAAGTTAGTATATCAAAAGCTATTTAAGTACTTAGATGCTAGTGTATGTTTTTTGTCTAGCACAATGGTTCTGATTGTTAGTGAGAGCTGTCAGTCCTGCGGATTCCAACTGCCGACGTTCTCTCTATTTGGCTCGCAGTTTTCAAACGTGGCTAATTAAGTTGATTTGCCTGGGACTTTGTGAGCTCATAAAAGCTACGAGATCTGTTAACAGGAGCTGAGAGAATTGATAGTGGTATTAGGGGTAACCTCTAAGGCCATAAATCTTTCTTTTGCTCTTTTGTTTTTTTTTTTTTTTTAAAAAAAAAGCAACCCCTATCAACATGGAAGTTTTAAAATAATAAAATAAAAAAAATTAAACGCGAGGCAAATTCAAGCTTTATTTTCCCGATTACACAACCAAACAACCCTCATTTTCAGATTAAAACAGCTGTTTACTTTTCTAGATCAGTAGTCTGGATTTGTGTTTTATTTAAGAGATGTTTTATTTGATGAGTTCCCTAGGCTTAGAAGAGAATTAGAAAAAAAAAAAAGGCATTATAATAAAATAATAAAGAACAAAAATATATAGAAATAAAAGCGCATATAATTTATATTATCACGATTAGAATTACTAAAAAAACTAAAAAGAAAAAGAAAAAAACGAAAGAATTTAATTAATAATTATTTGTGTATGAGAGCTTGTGTTTCTGGAGGATATGGCTCAAAAACGCCCAAAATGTACAATAAATCATGAACATATGAAAACATTTCTTTGGGTTTAACAAGTAAATCTTAACTTACTCCAATCCCCAGCCCTAAACGTACACAATTTAGTAACTTGAAGCCTAAACTTACCGATAAACCCAAAGAAAATGTCAACCAAACTCATGAATATTGTACGCTTTTGACATTTCGTTGAAGTTTTCTTCGGAGACTGTGTTGCAAAATTAGCTGTCTTGTGTAGTTTATTTAGCATATCCAACATTCAGGAAAGAAACTCAACAAAATGGGTATTGACTATCTAACTACATAGCTAGAAACAAGCCAAGTGCTCTAAACCCCAAAGTCCGATGGGTGTTTGAGAAAAAGTTAATATTAAGCACCACAGTATCATATATATAAAATAAAGTAGTTTTATTCAACTTTTAAGCCAAGATTCTTTTTTTGATTAGAAGAGGCATTAAGTAAAGTAAGTAAAGCTGATTTATTGATTTTTTTATGCCACACTGCCATCACTTTTTCTTTTGGTTATGCTTAGCAAAGTTTAGATTTTAAGTATTTACTTCCGGTTAGGATTATAACTAGGGTTAAGGCTAGGCTTAGGTTATTTTATGAATTTGGGAAATGCGTGCTAACTGGGCCATGACATAACTGTGTTGGAAAAAGATGCATATTAATAGATCTCGATTTTTGTTTCACTGTTGTTTAACCTTTTCAAAAACAATGTACAAAAGATTGGTTGTCAATCTTTTGATTCAAAGCCATCCACCAATTAACTGACACTTTACATGACAGAATCTCAATCTCTTGATTTTTCGATGAACTGTCCAGCTCTAGCCTTAAGTGACACATTTATGCCAAAATGATATTCAGTAAATGATTCACTAATGTATGTCTGTGCCACTATAATCTCATATGGGAAACACTCCTTCAGATATTCCAACAATACACACTGAAGTAACCATCACAAGACTTACAAAGCCATCCAACAAGGTCAGCGTGTTACTTTGTTTGAATTTTTGCTGAATCGGTCCCAAAAACAACAACAAAACAGCGCAGTAATGAAAAACAGAATACAAATCTGTATAAAGCTATAATCTATGTCTAAGCCTAGTGAATCCATCAATAAAACATCTTAATAAAACACAATCAGGACTACTGTCTAGAGTAACAGCCTGTTTTAATCTGAAAATTGAGGTTGTTTGGTGTAATCGGGAAATAAAGCTGAATTTGCCTCGGTTTAAAACTTTCCGTGTTGTAGTTAGGGGGTTGCTTTAAAAAAAAAAAAAAAGAGCAAGAAAGTCTATGGGCCTTAGAGGTTACCTAATACCACTATAATTCTCTCAGCTCCTGTAACAGATCGTCTTTTAGCCTTTTATGAGCTCACAAAGTCTCCAGCGAAATCCTGAACTTAATTAGCAGCGTTTGAAAAGACTGAGCCAATAGGAGAACGTCTGGGCAGTTTGGAATCCGCAGACTGACAGCTCACTAACCAATCAGAACCATTGTGAGCAAAAAATACACATGCATCTAATGTACTTAAATAGTCCTTTTGTATACTGAACTTGTCAGGCTGCTTCTCTATTATTGACTAATGACTTTTTCCTTGTTTAATTTCTAACTTTCTGATGGTAAAATCACTTTTTTGTGTAACCCTGTGAAGCGACTGTTCTTGTGATTTTGAGCTGTAAAGAATACATTGAATTCAAGCCTTTTTACATTTATATTTTTGTAACTTTCCACCACTAATCTGGGGTCTCATTTATAAAGCTTGTTTATAAGGCTAGGGCATGTGGGAAAAAAAAATCGATGAATCGGGGGGGGCATTTCGATTTATCTAAATTTCCGATCAGAATTCTTTTCTCTTCTTTTCACAAGATTTTTTTTTTGCATAGGACCAATTATTACACAAAAAAAATCTGCATTTAAACTTTAGTACAGTGTTAGTCTTGCTGCAAGTGTTGCCTGAAAAAATCTAGGTGATCTATAAAAAATGTATTGTCTTGTCCAACGTGTCTCTCTTCGAATTCAGTGGGAGTGATTGCTAGATTCGTTAGCCAATCAGAAATCAGGATCGTCTCCCATATGAAAACCAATATGGCTGCTTACGACAAAAAATGCATAGAAAAATATCACGTGGCATTAAAAAAGATGGTGGATTTCTGCAGAATCAATGAGCGAAGCAAAAAACGAGGTGAGTGAAGTTAGATTTTGTTCTAAATGGCAGATGACAGTTTCTTTGTTTCATGTGTGTCACGCGAATAAACTTCCTGATTGCCCGGTACGTCATAGAGTTGATCTGAAACACAGGCAGGGGTGGCGTGGTGACCAGACCCACTATTTGCAATTTGCTGACGCGTGGGGAAAGTGCGTTATTGTTGATTAAGGAGATTTATGAATGTTAAAAGTGCTATCCAACAATGTTTCAATTGTTGGCAGACCTGTGTATGTAAAACTTTATTCTACTTCACTTTAAGTTTGCAACAAGACAGAAGGTAGAACAAGATTTATGCTCAGCCTCAGAGAAATAAGCTAATCAATGTAACGCTTTAGTTGTACGACTATTTATTAGCAAAATTTTCCAAGCAAAATGTAATAAATGAGACCCCAGAAGTATTCTTAAACCAGCTGCCTTTCGTCTCTCCACCAACCAAAACTTGTTACAATTTTGTCACTTTTAAACATATATATAGTAATTGAGTTAAGTCTTGTCACTTTTAGATCTAACTGCACTATATCTAAAGGATGTGAAGAGTTTACAACGGAAATTCCCCTAAATCTCCAGAGATCCAGCGCAAAGTCTACACAGAGCATAAAGGCTGCTAAGTGCATGTTAAGTCCACCCCACGCTAACGCTAATCAAATGTTTAGCCCTAGCGTCACATGTTATCGTCTCCGCGCTAATGGAGCAGGCATGTCTAATGTGTAAAGGTTGTCGTTTAAAAATAGTCCCTGCCCCTTTTGGCTCCTCTTGTCCCGTACACTTGAGAGAGAGAAAGTAAAGGAGGGGGGAAGAAGAAAGAGGGGGGCTAGGGGTTTTAATATCCCACCAAACATGGGTAAATGCCAAAGGGGAGGAGCCTGATCTTCTGACACATGTGGTGGGTAGAGGGTGGTGGTGGTGGTGGTGGTGGAGAGGGTGGGCGACACTTAAAAATAGACAGTCTGGTTATTATTAAACATAAAGCAGAGTACAGTAGTCCAGACAAGAGGAACTGGACATGGACACGCCCCCTCTGCCCCTTCGTTCGACTGACCACTGCAGTCAATGGAAAGTATTTATTTAGACTAGAGCATGGGTTTGGAGAAGAGGAGAAAAATGGTAGTAAATGGATCATGTGAGTCATGTGTGTACAAAGAAGGGTATACAGTATTTAAAACTTTTGAGTCTGTGTTAACTTTTTAGCCAAAACTAGACCTAAATAAAATGTAGGGATGGGCCGATATGGATGTCTTGAGACGATTAGAAAAGCAATGATCAAAATATGATAATTATTATTTGTAAAAGTCATGATTTGTCAAAGAATTGTTGCAACCATATTGACTTCCTCTCCAAAACAGCACAACTGATAAACCTCACCTCTTTAGTGGCATTTGTCTGTAGGAAACAGCACATACTGTATTCTCATTTACATCAGTGGTTTCTCAAAGTTTTCACACCAAGTACCACCTAGCATAGTATAAGTACCACCATAAGTACCACCAGATCTAATCGCAGACCTTATCAGACGCAAATTTCTGCTAAAATGTTCTTAAATGTACTAGTAGTAGTTAGGGCTGGGTGATATATCAATATACAGTATATCGTATATCGAGATATATACTGGACAAGATGTGAATGTGGCCATATCGTACATATCGAGATATTTTATCACTGTTGAAAAACTGCTTTTCATCACTTACAGTTACAAAAACAAGTGACAAAGAGAAGGAGAAGTTTAATAAATTTTCTTTTTGTTCTAGTTGTCAAATATAAACTTAGGCTATTCATAGAATTTAGTTTTACTCAGCAAAAGGCATGACAAAAATGTATTTATTCAATGAAAATGTACCTTTTTACTTTCTAATTAGCAGACTAAAGGCTTAGAAAAAATATTTCACTTCTAAAATGTCACTTCAAAGATATCGAGATATATATCGTATATCGAGATATGAACAAAATATATCTAGATGTGCATTTTTGCCCATATTGCCCAGGCCCTAGTAGTAGTACTAGTGTTTATTTTGGTCAAAAGTCATTCATTCCACATCAATCCAAAAACAATAAGACTGAAATGAGACCAAACCCATTCTAAAAAGAAACAGAATAGTGGTTAAATTAGTTCTTTATATGTTTTTACCATAGAAAGATAAATAAATTAAAAACTTTGCTCTTAATCAAACATATATTCAAACTACGTACTCTTTGCAGCTTGCACCTGATGCAGCTTGCTTACTTGCGAAACATTGCACTGACGTAGTCTAAATTTCTTGAAATATTGCATTTTAAATACTTAGCAGTGGGCGTAAAAAGGGGATAAGTGGAAACACAAAGTTTTTGGGAATCAAAAGAACATTACAGGATTACTCAAGCCTGCATGATGAATCAACCCAAATAGATCTATGAGTAAGCCAACGATGAGGGAACACTGTTGCGACACGATTGAAACTCATTTTTGGAGCTTTCTGTGATGAATTAAGATGGCGTGAGGTTGCTTTGTTGTTGCTAGGAGGCAAGGTTAGCACAATAGAAGTAGTGTCATGACCACAATAGTGCCAGGAAGGAAGGAGTGAACAGATTGCAGAAAAATTGTCAACAGACGGAGAAAGCCAAGACGAAATCCAATTATTCACAAGAAAAGTAACTTGAGACACTGGTTTTAACTTCTTCAGTCCAGTCTCTTGCTTTTGTAGTTCAATCTTTTCTCTCTCTCTTTCCCTGTCCGTTCCTTTCTTGTGTTACGATTTTTGGGCTCGTTCCAAAAGGATATTCCGCGCTCCTCTTTTGTGTCGTGCCAAGAATTCGCGGCTGCAGTTGTGGAGTAGTCGTGCCGTATTACATCACATTGGCCCGCTCGCTAGCTCGTGCCGAGAATCACCAAAGTTTAGCTAAGCCCGACGCAGACTTGGAACGGTGACAGTGTGGAAAAAAAAAAGATGATGATAGAGGAAATGTCTGCTAAAACAATATGCAGTGGATCTACGGGGAAACTTGGGAGAGACGAGGTCAGCGGGTTCAATAGAGAAACGGTAATGTGAATTGTTAAAGGGGAAAGTATTGTGATTAAAGCTAGGCTACCAAATTTTTGAATTGTGAAATAAGGAAGTAGGTACTTAAATCTTCCTGACTTGACTTTGACGCACCAGTAGCTTCAAAAAATCTGTTTTAGCCACTAACACAATATTAAAACTGCTTTTTCAGACTCAAAAGTGAAACAAACTTACCATCTTTTAAATAGCCAATCAGCTCTCAGCATCCTAAAGTGACTCATAGTGTTCCTTCTACCAATGGATTTAAATTTGAAAGAAAAATGTATTAATTAGAAGACAGGTCTGATTTTTTCGCCAATGAAGAAAGTCAAAGTTTACAATTTATGAAATAAAAAATGTAGGTACCCATCTTTAAATATGCTAAACAAGTAATATTATAGATGTCAATAGATTGAACTATTATGTTGTCAGTGAAATTAGCATAAACTTTAAAAAGGGCGTGTCACCTTGCCAAAACTGAAGCCGAAGAAAACTTTATTAAATAAGCGGGAAAACATAACTGTTTATAACAGCAGATACTCAAAGCCAAATATTCTATTGTAAATGGTGCATTTATCTCCCATGCCCATGAATATAGCAACCATTTTGAACTAATCAAACGATACGTTTGCCAGTCAATTCAGGTTAACTATGTTCCAATTTAGATTATTGGAGGATAAAGTGTATTAATAGAATTGGCAGTACTTTGCCAAACAGTGCTTGGTTACTTCTATCAGTTTAAACTTGAAGGTCAGCTTGATTTATGGCTGTACTGCTTACTATTTAACTCCAAGTAACTCCATAAAGCATTACATTACTTGTGGTTTGCCAAAAGTGAGGCAATAGTAAAATATTTTTACATCTCAGAATAGGACAAAATAGGATATAAGTTCTACCTTGGACTTGACAAATGAAATCTTGACCATGAAGTTTGATGAACAACTTAATGGTTAAGTTTTGCTCTGATCACTTTGAAAATAGCTACATCTGCTTGTCAAATAAGCAGCTTAATAATCTTGATGAACTGCACATTATCTGGCAACTTAGAAGTCATGTTTACAGTAATATTATATCAAGTCACCAATGCATTTTTTCTATAATGAGCCAATTATACTTCAATTCACGTTTGGGAATTTAGAAAGAAAGTTTGCAACATTTTGGTGACTTAAATTTGATTTTAAAACCAAATTTAAGTCACCAAAATTCACACAAACCACATTTTTTTGCTGAAATTGAACCCTTTAAGTGAAATGCTAGCAAACCAACATAAACCAGAAGAAGTTTTAAGTCTTGGCATCAGTGTGGCAGGGCAGGAAGGAGGGCAGACAAAGGGCGTGTATGATTCGGTGGGCACATGGAGGTAGACTGCAGTGGACACAGTGTACTCAAGCCAAGACTGACAGCATGACAAATGAACTACTCACTTGCAAATGTTACGGCGTAGAACGGACCAGCCAGAGCCAAGAAGATCAGCAGCTGAAACTTCATCCTGTCTCCCAATTTCTTCTCTTTTTTCCCACAGTAAAAGTGTCTCAGAGCTCCCTTTGGGCTTTGATAGGAGAAGCGGATGTCCTCAGGCGAAATCAAGTCTTCAAAAAGTTAATAAAGAGTTACAGATAGAAGTTAGGGAGGTTTTTGTGGAGGAATTGGACAAGTACTGTACAGGCACAGCTGAAGTGAGAGTGAGGGGAGTGAGGGAGGGTTTGGTGCTCTGGTGGGATGGGCCCGCAAAGCAACAGGCAGGTTGTGCTGGAGGGGGGGGTGGGAGGAGGAGGAGGAGGGAGGGGAGCAATACTGAACTGTACTGTATGGGAGATGGAAAGTATAGTATGTTAGAATGTAGTAGAAAGCTAAAGTTGTAATTCTTGAAACGAGGTGTAAAAAAGAGGTTATTCTTGGGCATAATGAACAAAAGGTATCTCTTTATTGTTCTATTCTGATCAAGATATAGTCACACAATGTTAAGCCAGTGCAACAGAAATGTTTTAAAACATGTCTTTAAGCTATTAGTTCAAGTCTAATTATCAGATGTGGGAAAAAGTGTAGAAATATCACCTTATTGCATTAATTTGAAACATTGATTTATTGTCTGTTTTAATTTGTGTATTTTTATCAGTAGATATTTTGTCTAATAAACAAAATTGCTTAAATTTTGACTGACTTCACAACATTCTATTCACCTTATTCTGCCCCGCCCACTTTTCTTGTCAGCAAACTTCTGGTTTAGCTGCAGCTTGCGTAGAATTCAGTCGTTGGGGAATTCAGGTGCTGTTTGAAATCACTTTATATGACAGACAAGCAAACATGCTAGCTATCTTAACTGAGCTAAGCAGGAAGTGTGCTGCCAAGATATGTTTAAATTTTAAATGGTTTAGTCATTGGTGGAAATGATTAGGGTTTTGTAAAGATTATTTCTGGTATTTGATGGCAAAGTACATTAGAATTGAATAAGGAAAAGTGGCTCTACTCTAATCTAGTCTTATTACATTACACGGATATATCTACACGTAACAAATGAGGCATTGGGAATTTGTTTTTTGCCAAAAAGTAACATTGTGGGCCTTTAAGAAAATGAAAGCTGATGAAGCTAAAGTGATGCTGCTTGAGGCCAACATGAACTTCTATAAACAAGACATTAACAGAACATTGCTTTTGATGTAGAAGGTTCACTCACTCACCTGTGTAATACCTCAGGTGTTCACATTGGTTCTGTAGCTAAAAATACAAATTTTGATTATGTTAGTGTATATTTTTTCTGTTGAAGACAGAAATACATTTTTCCAAGCTACCTGATGAACAAATGCATGATTTTTTTTTAGATTTGACAGTCAGTGGTGGATTTCTGGGAGGCCGGAATGGCTGCCACGCCTTGGTCACTCTGTCACAGGGCAGCTTCAAGTGTCTAGAACAGCCATGTGCAACCAGTGTGTGCAACATATGTTTAAATCATCGTTTTCATCACATGCAGTCATTACAAAGTCACATAATTAGTAGCTATGACAGCCTTTTTAGTTGTGTTTCATGCCTTTCATGTTCTTTTGACAAACTGAAAAAGATACAATAGGTTATTTTTAAAAAGCCTGATATAACAGTGTGATACTTTGCTACCTGATGCTTTGCAGGTAACTGATGAAAGTGGGCAGTGATAGCAATCTGTGGACTGCATGTGGTGAATGGAGAGCACTTTGAACTGTGGAGAGGGGGCCGTGAAGGCAGCTGGAACATTGTGTGACTTTCACACAGTGGAACATGGGTGGTCGCACAGTTTACATGCAGCACAGCAGAGGCAGCTGTACACAGGCAGAGACTGCCGAGATCTCTGGCTCAAACGTGACACCTGCTGGATGAGAGGAGAACTACAGTAGAACAGTACAGGATATACAGTAATGGCAAGGGAACTGAAAATTGTTTAAACAGTTTTATTCATGTGTTAAATGATCTACCACCGAAGTCCAAGAGGTTCAGACTTCCAAAGGCCAAAACAAAACGATTAAGGCAATATTTTGTTCCTTGTGCAGTTAATGTTCTTAATAATGTTTAGTTTTTAACTGCTAGGGTCTTTGGGTTTTACATTTTTAAGGTGGTGTCATAATTTTTGAATTTATTGGACATTCTATATGAGTTGTGCTCCCACTTTGCCTTTTAATGTTTCTATGTTTTTGTCTGGACTGTTAGCTGTTTGTGTTGCCACTGCACACCAAATTTCTCTGCAATGGGACAGTAAAGGATTGATTGATTGATTGATTGATTAGGCTAAAACTAAATTAAATTGAATTAATAAAGTCAATTTATACAAAAATCAAAATGATACATGTTTTCTTAGTTATCTTTTCTGCCTGTTTTGACTCGGACCCTACATTTAGGCCCTTTCATGACTTGCATTTTTGTGTATAGAACAGATATTTAGCCCATAGAAGCTGTGATAAAGTAAAAAGTGTATCAGACAGTGGCAGTTGCTTGGGTAATCCAGAATGATATCACTGGCTATTTTTATAGAGCTCAGGATGTCAAAAAACAACGGTTACTATGGAAATAATGGGAAACCCATCGTGTTTGTAGCAGGTTTGCTGAATTACCATAGAAATGCAAAAGCCAAAGCAATAAAAAAGCTAAATTAAACAGCCAGTAAACGGCTGAATCAATACTGGTAAAGTTATCTAAATCTGTAATGTCAAAATAAGCTTCAATCAATGTTATTTTTAGTATTAAACAATTTATTATCTAATAATATCACCGGTGTGTAAGGTCATGATTCACAGCTAAAAGGAGGGTGTTAGAAAATGACTCACAGGTGTATTATGGATTTGCAAGTTGTGACTTGGACTTCAGTCACAATTTTGATGATTTGAGACTTTGGACTCGACTAAAAGAAAATGGACAGTGACTCAAGACTTGACTTGTGTTTGGAGCTCTGTGAATAATGTAAATTTACACTAACAAACACATCCCTCCTTACTTCTGCATTTGTGACCAGAAATTGATGGGATAATTTCAACTCGAGCTGGACTCTCACATAGGACTTGATTTGGACTTGCCTCTCTTTAACATTGGACTTCACTTCCACTTGAGGCCAAAGTCTCTCTGCTGCAGGCACAGTTTTATATAAAAAGTTACTAATTGGGTACAACCTGCTTCTGGTTAGC
This sequence comes from Mugilogobius chulae, assembly GCA_038363315.1. Taxonomy (NCBI): domain Eukaryota; kingdom Metazoa; phylum Chordata; class Actinopteri; order Gobiiformes; family Gobiidae; genus Mugilogobius; species Mugilogobius chulae. Next base: position 45,670,456 of record CM076409.1, on the reverse strand, counting down.
TGTCTGCCAGAACTGCAAGTGACTGAAACACATAAACTGAATACTCACTTGTATATGTGATCTTAAGCAGTACTTCAACACACTAGTTTCAACACTTTGGCTCGAAAAGACTGATACACGTGTCAAGCAGTGAGTTCAAGCACAGCATATCTTGCACCTATAAAAACGTGTTGTGTGAGGTAAAGCAGTCATTCACCCACCAAAAGTGAGGATCTACTTTTCAAATCTCGACTGGACCAAAGCACATAGGTTTGCTGCAAAAGAAAAAAGGCATCAGAACAATAGAGCTGCAGCGAGTTAATCATCAATTAATCAACAATTCCAATAAATGTCAACTAATTTAGGAATCAAAGAGTTGGTAACTTACTATACACAGAATATTGAACTTTATTTTCAGATTTTTTTGCCGAGCTGTGACCTCTGGGCCGGAGGTGCAAAACGAGCCACCATTTTTATATGTGCACAAAACACAAAACATTAACATTGCAAGCTGTATTTGATTTTTGTGGACACTTGCTATACACAGACTCCAAAGCCTGGCTTGTGCTAGTGAAAATGTTTTAGGAATCAGAAAAAAGGCTAATTACTTCAAAATGACACAAGATAGTTGCCAAAATGTCTTTTCAATAGAAAAATACAGAAGAAATAATTTATGATTTAGGAACATGTTATCTTAAGTTAAGCAGATTTAGCAAAAAATGATCTTTGCAGTTAAATGATCTTTGCCTGGGATCCAGAGCTCACAGTTCTGCAATAAATAAATGTGAAAAATGTAACAAAAAAACAAAAAAAGAAAGAAAGAAAAGAAAATACATAATTTTAACTTGATGTAAGAAAAGAAATTGTATGTCACCTCCATCACATGACAAGCTTAAGAAATGTTTACATGTACTGCTAAAAAATAAAATTAAAATTAAAAAATAAGTTCTTACTTCGAGTCAAATAAATTGCCAAGAAAATTGTACTTACCACATTGGCAAATGTGTTCCTATTTTAAGCCAAATTTTCTTATAACCATGGTCTTACCTGCTTGTCAAAAACTGATCCTGTCAGATCTCAGAAGTTAAGCAAGTCAGGGCCTGGTTAGTACTTGGATGGCAGACCGCTGGAACACCAGGAGCCACAGTGGGACGACAAGAGTGGACTGTCATGTCCTTGGGCAAGACACTTAACCCACAATACCTCAGTGTCTGCGTACACTGGGTGAGAGGATCCTTAATTGTAAAGAGCTTTGAGTGCTTTAAAAGGTGGAAAAGACCATTCACATTATAGCCAGTTAGAAATGCATTGAAATCAGTGATATAGTCTATAATACATAAACAATTACATCTAATCCAGTTAAAACAACTCAAATCCAGATTAAAATTCTGAATCCAAGTCTACATGCATAGTTTTTGCAGTGTGGCTAAACATAAACGTTTGCAATATTGGTCAGATTTCATGACAATAGCCTTTTGAAACACAATTTAAAGAAAAAAAAAAATTAAGAAATTAATTAATTACCAAAACAATAGTTTGTTGCAGCCCTATAAAATTCACTACATAATCATGTAACATTGTATTACGACATACTACAATCACAATGTCTTAAACAGATGTGTTCAGACATTAATTTACAGAACAATTGTTTCCTACGGGTTAGAAAATAAAGACAAAAGAAGTCAGCGGGTGAATTTTTTGCAGTAAAAATGCTCCATGACATTTTAATACTGAAAACACTGACTGAACAGACATTTATCTCCAAACACAGAATACTCAGGACGCACACTGTCTATTTACAATCCACTGAAGTTATATACACGTGCCTAATAACAAAATACTTTCTCTCCCGCGTGGGCTTTTTCAATGGAAACAGAGGAGCACGTACTTATTTACAAGGACAACACGGAATAACATACAATATATATATGCTTGCTGTTCGTTTGTGGACAGCACTGAATGGCAATATCTTAATTATTCTTTTTTTTTTTTAAAGCGCCAACAAGCACCTTCAAATCGTACCCGTTTAATACAAAGTTACGTGGGTATTTTTTATTATTATTTTTTTTTAAATTGTGTGCTAAATGAAACCAGATAGGACTATACACACAGCACGAGAACATAAAAGTCACAGTAAAAAGTCTTACAACATTTCCGACACCGTTTTGTTCAAAGTCCTTAGAAACACGAAATAAAGCGTCCATTTTTCTTTTTGCTAATGAACTGTGCAAAAACTGCTTTTCTTTTGTTCTAACGAGGCAATGCAAAAACAGACTCTCCCGGCCCGAAACGCTTACAAACGTGATCTGAAAAAGTGACTGAGAAGCTTATTCCACAGTATTCTGATAGCTTATGAATAATGGAAGGGTTGTAAATGCTATAGGTCTGCGCTGTAAAGATACTTGTAAACACAGTGTTGTAGTTTGAATATGGCTGAACGGTGAAGTGAGCAGTAAAAAACAGATTATTAATTGATGAAACCCCATAATGCAATGGTACAGAAGTCAGACAGTCTTTCGAATTCACAAGAATGTTTTTGATGTACAGTTTTTCTCAATCGCTTTGATCATCTTAAAGCTGGGGGCTACATTTTTTGTGTGTAGATTGTCAAACGTTATCTTTCCAGCAAAAGGTATACTGTAAATATAACATTTGTGACAAAATCAGACTGCTGTGTACTGGTTGAATCCAATAACAAACTATTTTATTTGTAATAGGTTGCCGAAAGCAGGGTTCTGATTGGCTGTGTTTGGGCGGTCCACCTCAGTTTCAATTTGTTGTCTGTAAAAAGCTGTTCTTAAGTCACAGTTTAAGATAAAACTTAATCTGGATATTACAGTAATCACCATGTGAGGAGCTAGGATTTACTTTACAGTTCACCTGTGGTCTGAAAATGAGGTACAACAGCTTTAAATGACAGTTTGCAAAACAGCTCTCAAGAATCACAGATTTTTAATTCAGACACAATTTTAAACTAAAAAAATCATCCCCTCAGAAGAAGGTTTTATTGACAGAACTCTCAAATCTTGCTCAAGTGTTTTCATGGTCTCTTTCATTCATTTGAAACTGCAGCTCAGAGCTTTAGTCCTATGCAAGACAAAAGAGACCAAAGGTTCACCCCAGTTCGTGATTGTGATTCACACTTCTCACAAATATGAAATGTATTAGGAGGATGTGTCTCTGTTTCCTAAATCTAAAATCAGTCAATATATCTGGAAGGGCAAAAAAGCATATTTACATTTTGACTCTATTTTACTATACTTGTGAAAAAATAGTATGTTAACACTGCTTTTGCAATGCATATTGTTCATGTGACACCAACATCACACGAGTACACAGTATGACCCTCTATACATTCTACAGATAGACCCATATATCGGCCGGTTGATATATTTGAAATTTTGCATATCAGCCTTATTTTGGCCGATTTTCTTGAAACTCCTTTGCAAACTTTCTTGATCACTCTTTAAAATGATCTGTAATGTGCATAAACATGTATTCATTAAACAATGAGACAATGGTTTAGAATGAACTTTTTCTTTTTTGGATATACTATCTCATCTCAGCTATGACTTTTAAAAACTAAAATAAGCTAATCGGCCTCAGAAATCGGCTTTGAAAAGGCATAGATATAGCATGGCTGACAAAATAAAAAAAAATCTGCATCAGTATCGACCCAAGAAAAACCCATACTGGTCATCTCTAACACTAATGCAATCTCTAAGACCATTGTCACAGTTTGTCATGCGTTCAATCTTTGAGTTTGATTTAGGTTGTTCACAAATGCTGTCGAGATTGAAAAAGTGTTCAATGAGACCTACTGTTTTTTTATTATTCAGTAATACACTTCGACAAATGTAGATTAGTCATTTATATTTAAAAGTAACTGTTGTTCATTGTAAAAGACAATTTAACCTAAAATTGCTGAAAAATAGAAAGAGCCACAACCAATGAGAAACGTTCCAAATGATTCAGCCACCTCAGCCTTTGTACAGATAAATGCCTAAATAAGTGATCAAAAAAAAAAAAAAGTGATTGAGAAAAACTGTAAATAGTAACCTTATCACAATCTATTAAAAATTGTTGGAAAAATATGACCTAAGCAATATTCCTAAAAAAACTGATACTGACTTTTTCCCCATGACGAGTGAGAAATCAGCCAAACGATTTGAATGTAGGACATGTAGTTGCAGAACCGTACCACATTATTGAAAACAAGAGGAGCGTGACAAACAAACAACCCGAGCAGCTTGTGAGTAGGCTCCAATGTGACCTTGAAAATCAACAGAAAACAAAAATATTAGAGCGACTCCTGCAGTGCCTTTACGCTTCAGTAGGTGGAGCCATTGAATACCTTTTCAGAGATGAACTTAATGCACAGAAAGATTAGCTAAAAGTGAGATCTGTTAGGTTGGAATCATTATTTATCTTGAACTAGAAGAAGCCTTTTTCATTTAAAAATATGACATTCCAACTTAATTTTCTTATATTTCTCAATAATAGGAAAAAGTACCTTGTGTTCTCCAACTGGCCTAATCTCTCACTGAATTCTAGGATGTTTTGTTGCTTTGTTGTCTGGTGATATGTGAAACTATCTTCAGTTTTAATATTTATTTAATTTAGACGAATAAACAAACTAATATTTTCGTTCTCTGTTCTGGTAATCTTATCCATTCTTAGCCTTATTTGGACCTGCTTTAGTCTCATTTTAGATCGAAATTTAACCCATTGTTCTATTGGATTTGGAACATGTGCAAAAAAAACTGTGCCATTGCATTACAGAGTCTGAAATGAGAGAAAAAAGTGGTTGTACTCTAGATTTCTTTGTTCCCTTTATGATTGGCTTCAGTTGGCACTTTCCTATTCTTAACCTGTTTAATAATTCTGTCAGGAAAAAAAACTCTAAACCCGTGTAGCCAAAATTAGTTTTAGAGAATTGAAAAAAAAAAAAAAAAAGCATGAGAACTTCACAGACGTTCAGACAACACTTTGGCGGAGGTTAACCCTGTCATCGGCGACGCAATCCACAATCCAAATACAGTATCTTGTCATGATTTTACACTTGGTCCATTCGAGTTTTTTGTAATTCCTCCCAAATGATTGTCTTCAAACTAAAATCCCACTGTTTCACTCGGATTGTCTTCTGTTTCCACGTGGAAGGAACAGGTTCTCAGAGTCACGTGTAGCTTGAACATTTCTTCTGTATTTGTCGTGTTTTTGGAAAGGTTTTTTTTTGGGTTGTTTTAGACAATAGAGTCCCAGTCGAAATCGTCCTGGATGTCGTCAGTGGTGAGCATGCGTCTCACCTGGAAGTGTCCCGCCGGGCCCAGAGAGTGCGGCTGTGGTTGGTTCAGCTGACTGTGGTGGCCTGGAGAGGGACAGGAACAACACAATGGGTGAGTCCTACAATAAATACAGTATATTGTTTAATGTGTAGTTGCTAACATTTATAGTAGTATTTGAACTATTTTTGTCCTTGTCCTTGATTAGGTCCCTATGGCATATCGTTCATGTTTCACACACATAACCCCCAACACCCCCAGTGCCCCCACACACCTACACCCCGCCCCAAGTAAGGCCACGCCCCCAGGAGCCTCCTAAATCCAAACATGTCCTGTCTCCTGGTCGCTCAATAGGAAAGCATGGGGAAACTGTGGCTTACTCCTCACAGGATTGTTTCGATGGGAAATACACACAATTCATCATCAAGTCTAAAAATGACACATTTCAGCTCTTCTGAAAAGGAACAAACACAAAAGTTTGGGAAATCACACTTTTATAGAGGATTTTCAGAGGAAAAACAATAAGTGTTTATAATGGAGGAAATGGGGGAAAAATGGCACCAACAGAACGAGAGAAAAACTGCTTCTGCACAAAAACTACAAAATCGTCAAAGTCATAGTTGGAACTGATTTTTAACTTGTCCAGCGCTGTAATAAAAGCTCCAAACAAATCCAGTTTAGATTCACTTTTTATATGATCAATGGGCCATTTTGTGTTACCTTTTCACCACCACAAGTCTGTAGCCTACAAATAATAAAACCTTTAGGATTTTTTTTTTCAAATTTGGTATTTTTAGTCAGAACAGATTTAGGCAAAAAAAGTTTGAAAAATAAATATTTTACTAAAAGTTTACAGTCGTCAAAAAAAGTGGAGCAAAAGAGCTCTAACATCAGATTAGGAACTTTTTTTGGTCTTAAGTGTCTATGTTTTGGCATATCAAAAAAAATATTCTATATCAAAAATGTTGTCCATCTTTTTGAAAAAGAAATTACTAGAATTACTGTAGTCTGTTGAGTTAGCGTAGCAAACAAATTGTCCTGTAAAGAAAGTTATCGATCTACCATAGGCTTAAAAGAACGCAAAAGATTTCAAAACTCAATCAATAACAAGAACAATGTAATTAAACCAGATAATTCAGAAAAGTAGACGGAAGAGGACTTACTAAACAAAATGAATTCACTAAAACAAAAAAATTATAGTTACCTCTGTAGCAGGCTCACAAAAATACAAACACACATTTCACAAACAAAACAAAAAAATACATACATTTACCTGGAGTATACTGATATCGTCAAAATATTTCAAATATCGGCCAATACAGATACTGATACCAATAGATCGCCCATTCCCATAAATGTATGTTAGACATCTACTTTGCTTTTGTAGTCTGTGGACAGATGTTGAGTGTCTGGGCAGATGTGGAGTGTCAGTCTACCCTTACTCATGCTAAATTACAAAGTTAAAATTCATTAAAATGATAGATTACAACAGTCCAGTCAGTCACAGTCAGGTACAGTATTTTCCTACATAAAGCAGTTTATCTTTGGGCTAACAGCTTGTCCGGCGGACACACATTCACCTGTTAAACTGGGGGCGGTGCTGTTGATGGGGGGCAGGTGGGAGTATGCAGGAGGCCCCATCAGAGACATGTTCTGTCTGGAGTCCATGTACAAACTCCCTGTGGAAATATACAACAGACAAGAGGTCAGTGACTCAGTACTGCCGTTCACACCTTCACACAGGCAGTGTCTCAGCTTCATATCAGGAGCACGCTGAGGAGATGAAGAGACAGTTTTACACCACCACTCGTCAATAAATACATCAGTCAATCATCATTTAGCCTGTTAAAGCAGGTATTAGTGTCAGTCAAAAGTGAAATGACTGTAAAATTACCCCCAACAAGTGCAGAAAAGTCACTTTATACTGTTATTTGGAAGCTTACAAAAAGTCTGTTTATTGTCTATATTAGTATTTGTGAAATATAAGCTCAAAACAGCATGCACAAAATTATTGCTATTTTGATGATGTGCCCACCTCTAACTGCAAGTTTTTTTTTCGCTACAGTGAAGCAAAACACAACTTTTTTTTTTCTTGTGGTACGCTGTGTACATGGTGCTAAAATACTATTTACCAAATACCAGAATTTTTGGCCATTTTAGTGCAAACTGATCAAATTAGCGAGTTTCAAGTCAAAATACTTACAAATGTCTTGACTGAATCCAAAACTGTGTGCTGATTACAAACACCAATCAGACTGCTGCTCTCTACTCTCAGCCCCTCCTTTCATCTTTTCAACATACTTTACCAGCAGAAAGTTTAGTTTAAAATGTGTTTGTGGGTGGAGTTTAGAGGGTTATCTTAAAACTTTATGTAGGTAAGCATTTCTAAAATTAAACACATACCTTTTTGTGTGGTGAATTATTAAAAGCAGCTTAAAGAAATTTTAGCTACAGTATGTCAGCAAAATGCAAAGTAAGTTATCGCAAGGTGAAGCATTCTACTTTTTGCAGCAGGTAACATATCCTGTGTTTAGGGGCATTTTACAGGTTTTCTATAGTTGGATTATATCATTAGAGCATATGCACCACTTTATCCTGAAAAAACAAGAAATAGTTTAAGATCTGATTAAAATGTAAATTAATAATCTTTTAATAGGTTTAAGAGCCCACACATAGACACTTAGATTGTTTGAAATAGGTCTGTGCAAGTAATCAAATTTAAATTTCAATTATGATTTTTGCTGTAATCCATTACAAAAAACTATGACTACTATATGTATGTGTATTTGTAGGCACTATAAATATTTTCTTCGAGTTGGAAAAGGCCCAGACTGTTTCTTTACAAATGCAGTATATATTTACACTTGTTTTTTGTGAGATATATCAAGTTTTATCTCTTCACTTTCTTCATTTAAAATCTCTATAAGCAAATTATTGCAAGAATAATTGTTATTTCAGTTATGATTTAAATATCATAATCAAGCAGCCTTAGTTTGAAAGAATCCTTTTTGCAGCATACTATAGGTGTTTTTGTTGTTGTTTTTTTAAATCACTTTTTTATTTTTTTATTTTTTCACATGCTAAATACTAAGTACTATATCAAGATTTAACGTGAAAGTCCTTTGATTATTACACTAAAAAATAGAATCTGTTCCATAATATTTTTTTTTCAAACAGTGGTCCCACACACCTGTGCTGATGTGCTGGTTGTGTTGACCATGTTGGTTGTGCTGGCTGCTCTTCTGGTGCATGCCTCCTCCGGCGTGCTGCTGCTGGGCCTGGGACGGCCCACTCTGAGGCGGGTGAGAGGGGTGAGACGAGTGAGAACTGCTCTGTGGAGGGATCACTCCGGTGGCAGTGAAGAACTGGTTTATGGACGAACACAAGTCAGCCATCTGTGCTGCATCTAATGTCCAGTTATTGAGCTCAGCCTGACGCATGCTCTCCTTCAGACCTGGAGAAGAGGCACAGACAGTTGGGATTGGGAACAACAGAATCACTTGAAAACATTTGAAAGAGATGCTAAGTGCTGTGCTGATTGTTAAAGCACACTAAACTTCTGCCCCCCCCCTACAGCTCTCTTGCGTAATACTAGCCTCCCAAACCAAATATTTATTTATTTTCCTCATTTTTTAGTATCTTTGGAATTGAGATAGGACAGCAAAAACACAACTAAACACATAAAATAATCAAAGAAGAGCAGTTCAGGTCAGGATGTTGGCGAGGTTCCAAATCTGCATGTGCTGTATTTGCAGGAGGGCACATTTTTTAATTGACCTTTATTTAACCAGGGGAGTCCCACTGAGATTCAGAATCTCTTTTGCAGGGGAGCCCTGGGGAAGGGTCAGGGAAGGCATGCTTTAGATGCCTCAAAAATACATACGTAGTCATCACAGGACTTACAAAGACATTCAACATGGTAACATATTGCTTAGTTCTGGTTTAGCAATCATAAGCTAATTACTTAACAATATATTAAAGCATTATTCCAAAAAATTTATTAAAATACTGATTCAGAATCTTGGGTGAACCTGGTGTCAAACAACCCTATAGAAAAAAAAAAAAAAAAAAATACAGGGCCTCATTAATCAAGCATTTGCTCATGTGCAAAATAGGTTAAGGGGAGCAAACATAATGGTGCCTTCAGACCAGACAGCGTATTTGCGTCCATTTTCAATGTTAAGTCAATGTAAACCTGCATCTTGAGCGTCCAAGCAAATTTGCGGTGCGTATTGGTGTCTGTTGACGCGCCTTCATGCCTCTGAAGACGCAGCGTCTTGCGAAGTGGAAGCTCAAACCTGCGGCGGACCCAACTTTGCACGAAGCTGCGCAACGCAGGAGTTGGGAAAAATCTATCTTCAGACATGTTGGAAGTGGCATCACCCAATCAGAAACTACTCTCCTGTGACACATGACATGCTGTTCTCCTCTACCATCAAGGGGAAGGAACACTGTTTACTGAAGTATTTTAATATATATTTTTTTTTACATAAGGTCACTTGTTTTGGGGCTTTTTTCAAAGGCTTGATCGTTCGTTGCTCTGACAATCTGGTGACACAGCAAAACAAACAACATGGGACATGATCTGGACTTACAATGCACTCACATGGATCTATTAAAAATACTCGGTATCATGTTTAAACCACTGCTGTACAACGTGACACTGGAGAAGCCAAAAAGGACAGAGACAGCAAAAGCATGTTCCCTGGAGGAGGAGAAAGTTGTGCGATCGGGTAAACTACATTTTATATAGCCAAAACAAAAGACTCTATCTCTCTCCCTCCCTTCTCTCTCTCAGCTGTCTACGAGCAAAACAAAGCCTTTTGCAAACAAGTGGGAACGCAAAGAAAAGTGTTCTTGTCTCCCGACACCTCGACGTGCATTGAGGCGTTTTGGGCACCTGTTGGGGCGCCAGCTTCGAAAATATTCTGCATTAAAATACACTTTAACGCGCAAATTTATACACTTAAACGCTGTCTGGTCTGAACGCAGCATAAGAGATAGAGATAGATCAAATATTTTTGGATTAAATTGACATTACTGGAAACACAAACAAATTAAGTTCATTATAATGTGTCATCATATACTTAACATTAGACAAATCCCATAGATGGCATTTTTTTTCGTCTCTAAGCAGGCATCCAAGCTGACCTTCAAAAAACACCTGCAGCTTTCAACTGCATTAAGAGCCACAAAGCACTGAACATTTCCACATTTCTGACAACTCCCTGAATGCACCACGCTCTCACTCCTTCTCCATTCACACAAAAGGAGACCGGTTTATTTTCTGGAGGGATATTTCGACAGACACTTTTCTCTGAGCTACATTTGGCCTGCTGCTTGGAGACGTGCCAGGCTGAGTGAGGGATGGCGTCTCGTGTTTGGGAGGTCAAGCGCTGCGGGAAGGAAACAAGGAGAGAGGAGGCGAGGAGAAGAGGAAGGACCAAACGGAGCATTTGAAAGCAGCCCCTGTCGTGTGGCTTTGTGCAGCGGCCGTGATAACAGGCTGTTAGTGAGCCAGGCCTAATTGGATTATTCACATCATACGTTTGGGAGAGAGGGAGGCAGACACGGGAGATGTGTGTGATGCTGCATAATGACTTTTATTAGGCCAGAACCATTACTATACTGAGGGCAGGAATATGGAGCCTCTAGGGCCAGAGTGGAAACAGGGTGAGGCATTGTGCTGGTCGCATCGGCCACAATGAACCGACTATATGTGTCATCTGTTTGAGGGACTAGAGTGTGGCTGTATAGGTGACGCTGTAGACCAGACCTGGGCAAACTGCAGCCCGGGCCTGTTTATGAGAATAGATAATTTAACTTATTGACATACTGTAGCTATGAAGCATGTTCTGTGGCTGTGTTCTTAATAAATATCACTATAAATGTTGTCAAACCAGTGAAATCGTCTACAGAAGATAAACAAACAAAAAGAAATCTAATTAAAACAACTCAAATCCAGATTGAAATTTTTAGACAGAGCTATATTTTTTTGAAATCTTGTAAAATGTGGTAGTTTGTCGCAGCAAAGATGATCTAGATTTGAATAAATAATAATAAAAATAGTTGCCCACCCCTGCTGAGCTATACTTCAAGAAAACAAGTTTCAACCAACAGGTAACTGGTGACATTTTGAGCGCTTTTGACCGTTACCCAAAACGATCCAGTTGATGTCACCACTCAATTCACAAATGAAAAGTTTTCTATCGATTAAGCCACAGGCCTCACACACATTTTTGTTTTGGCTGTTCCCTATCTGTATTAAAAACAATTAGTCTAATTTAATGTTCTGTCATTTTAAACCCCCAAAAAACATCATCTAAAATATACTGTTATGTTGAAAGGATGCTCAAGAGACTTCGGTATTTGTTTGTGTCAAATTCTTAGCGTAACGGAGCTACTGAATAACACAGTGTTCTAGGAGCTGTATTTTTTGTGATACCTTGAAAAGGCGACAGGTCCACGTCGGCCCAGTTGTAGCTGGTTGCAATGCGGCAGCTCTCTTTGAGCCAGTCCAGGTTTGGATACCAGTCTGTGGACAGGCCTGGACTCAGCACAGAAAAGGAACAGGTTAGAGACTGTACTTTGTTCCCTTCAAGCTTTAAAAACAAACTGTTAAACAAGATCACACAATGAAAAGTCATGCCTCCTGTAAAAATATATTGTTGTGATCACCTGACAATATTAAACAGCTTGACTTGCATTAAAAATAGTTCTGTTCAGAACTTTATCAAACATTTTATGCAAAAAAATCTTAAAATTCAAAATATTTTAATAAACAATACAAAGAAACAAGATCTCATAGCTTATATGGTGAGAGAGCAATTAAGTCTGAAGTCTGAATTTGCACCTAAGAAAAGGAATCACGAAGAACAAATAGAATAAATAGAAAACATGACTAATGTCTGTAATGACGTGATAAATATCGTATCGTGAGCTTCATAACGAGTGAGATTTGCATTTTGTTACATTCCTACTTTTCATATGGATGGGCGATACTTGAAAAAATTCATACCTCAATCATTATTGTGATAACAATATTTGGATGTGAATGTGTTAAAACCTGACTTCAATTTTTTAAATCGATACTTGACAGTTATTTGTCACATTAAACTCAAAAGTGCAGCAGTCTTCCATTACACCCCTAACTCCCATTTTACATTGACTTAATAAAGACATTTTGCTAATACTATGTATATAAACTTGTCTATTTAAAACTATACAACATCAATTATTTAAATTTGATTGTTATATTTTAGGTTTCTTTTTTTTCATTTTTGGATGGGTTACATATAGCCTCATTTATGGCAGTTATTTCACTATTGCACCATTTATACTTAAACATGTTAATTTTTACAAAAAAACGTTCAACAACTAACCAGTTTCAGATAAAGTGATTTAATTTATGCAAAATTGAATATAATTGCTAATATCATATGTACTGTCTACACTACCTATAGTTGCTAGTGAGGGCTGTGGCAAATTGACTGAAAATAGAACAAATAAAAAAAAAAAAAACACGATCATTGTTAAAATCCTGAAGGACAATCTTTAACAACAATCTACACAGTCTGACAGTGGGAAGAAAGCGTATTCGCATCACTTGGAGATGTGAATGCTTGAAAATAAATGTTTGCAGTGTTAGTTTAAGCAGAGTGTGTCATGCAGAAATCCTAGTACCAACCAATACCTCGTCTTCCCACTGCATACAGCTGCTTTAACCACCCAGCCACCAGGCAGCACAGCATCTAAACTAACTTCAGTCATGGAAAATCACGTGATGCTCATTCTGCTTTCTGATTGAATAATAACCCTGAAATCTCCAGTTTTAAATTAACTTTTATCACCACAAACAATACATCTCACAACATGACACAAACTACTTTAAAGTCAGCGGGCACAGGCAAGATGAATGGCATTTTTTTCCACTTATTTCACACCGTGTCATGATTCGCAAACATGACTAATTTATTTTCAAGTACTAAGCGTCTCCTATACAAACAGGAAAGAGGATTTGTGTGACTAACAAATTATGCAAACATCCTTTTCGAGCCATCCTTCATCCCTGTCCTAAAATATTTATTTCCGATGTGCCTAAAACTGCTGTCAAAACGAACGGTGATTACTCTAACAACCTGCCACTGGGGGGAGTAACTTCACCTCGCCGCACAACCCAGTTTCAAATCAAAGGGAAATAAATGCATGCTTGCCTTCACCTTTCCTTCATGCACAAACAAACAATGAAACCTAAAGCCACAGAGGGATTTGACATATCCGTGTATTGGTGGAGGGGAATGCTAAACCAGGTAAAATGCTCTTTCTTTTGGCCTGGGAATATGACGTGGGAAAGGCTTGCCGGAGCTCTGGAGGATCCGGGGTGTATTAAGACTAGTGCTGCCTCATAAGACGGGACGCCGAGGGAGAAAGAGAGGGGAGAGGATAGAGGGGGGCTTATCTGTTCGATGCTGTGAGAGAAATATGATGCTGTCAATATAGCACAATAAACAAAATGTGAAACGTGAACTGCAATTTGTATCGTGTGTAATATCCTCTCACGTTTCAGGATCTTTTCGTGATGTCTCTTGTTGTAGGTTATGGATTATTTTAGGTGAGTGCCTGTTGTGAATTGCAGATCTTCAAAAATATTTCAAAACTTTAAACATATTATGCAAACTCAACTTATACAAGCTAATACAGCAGTGTATCTTTGTTATTAGAAATGGTATTTTGATTCCTCAATGTTGGAGTAATCTTGTTTATTCTACAACCAAAGTCTAAGCCAGAACTGGGCAAACTACGGCCCGGGGGCCAGATGTGGCCCTCAGTCTGTTTTCATCTTTTCAAACTCTTTTCCATCTCTATTTCGTAGCCATTTTTCAACAATAAAACCAAGTAAATTAAAGGTGGAGTACCTGATGTTTACAGTAGTAGGTATTTAGATTTGTTCAACTACTTCCTAGCTTTCAGAAATCTTTCAGCACCTGTAATTACTCCTAAAGAACACGTCTTTACAAACAGCAAAGTGAAACTAGAGGGGACCGCCCAAGCACAGCCAATCAGAGTACTGCATTAGGTTATCTATGTGAAATAAATGTTTTAGTATTTGATTGAAAAAGTAGACAGTGACCGGATTTTGTCACAGTGTGCTGTAGATATAATAAAGCTTTTGATAAAAATGAGAAAGTTTACTAATCTATCATTAAAAAAAAGTGAGGTATCCCACTGTTAAAGGCCACTGCTTATGAATTCTGCATTTTTTAACTCCAAGTCGGTGGCCAAATGTCTGCTTTTAAGTTGTTTTTAGAAAATACTGTATGGTGACCTACATTTTAAAGCTAGGGTGAGGTTTGTTTCACACTGCAAAACAGAAAGTAGGTAATTAAATGTATCCAGCTTTCCCAAATTCTTCAACACAGGCTAAATATTACCATGCATCAATTTTTGGCTGCAGTCACTTTTAAAGAACATATTTTTACAGGCAGCAAAGCTGCTTTAGGCTCTATTCTAAATACTTAAATTTTTGATCAAGACAAAACACATAGGCTAGATTTACTCACAAAGTGTTGCATTTGGAATAACATTTTGGTGGAAAAGACAAAGCTTCCTAATTTACAAAAAAAAAAAAAAAAAAAAAAAAAAAAAAGTACTCCAGCTTTAATTCTGAATACTGTTAATAACATAAAGTAAAAGTCTTAGTCACAAGCAGTGTCAATCATGTACATTAACCTACATAACCAGCACCGCGTACCTGTGCTGGAGCAGGGCTGTGTGCCGTGGCTCTGGTGGGACAGTGTCTGAGGGTGCTGAGGGTGAGGCTGGAGGTGCTGCTGATGGTGATGAGACGGAGGGACAGGGGGCATCTGGAGAGGGGAGGGCTGGTACGAGCAGGACGTCCTGGACTGAGGGCCCGAGTCCGAAGGCATACCCATCAAACCTGCAGGAGTGAACGGAAAGTTTATGAATGTCAAATCACAAACAAAAGTC
Source organism: Mugilogobius chulae (assembly GCA_038363315.1). Classification (NCBI taxonomy): domain Eukaryota; kingdom Metazoa; phylum Chordata; class Actinopteri; order Gobiiformes; family Gobiidae; genus Mugilogobius; species Mugilogobius chulae. The sequence goes on along the minus strand of CM076409.1, from coordinate 45,655,208 downwards.
AATAAGCGACATCCAATCAGGACTTTTGAGGCTGAACACTGACACGATATTCTGAAATTTTGATCGACCAATACCGATGTCTTGGGTTTTCTTTTATTCATGTATATGCACTGATTTGTGATTTCTGGTAATGAATTAGTTGTGCCTACTACATATGACTACATTTTTCCGTGATCATTTATCTGCTGTAGTATTGATCCTATCACTACGAAATAAAAAAAGGGAGTTTAGATTGTTCTCTGTCAGAATATGTCTGCTAGGTGTTCAAAGATATAGAACTGATCTCTATGTCTTACTGTTGTTAGGTCAAAATTGTCATTAATAGTAATCATTAACCCCTTATGAGGTGGAAGTCTTCCCCCATGGGCCTTCACACTTTTGCTTAGTTGACTCATTTTTGTCCACCATCTAATAAAAATCAACTATCAAGCTTCATGACACGTTAAAGATAAAAATAAAATTGGAATCCAGTTGTTTACCAGTGAGAATAAGAATCAGATTTTACTCTAAACTTACAAATAAAAAATGCCCCCAAAATTCTCCAAAATGTAATAAAACTTTTAATGGGCTCTGCTTAAACTTTTTTAGGTCAATACAGGTCCCTAAACGTCATTTTTAATGAAAATAGCATAAGCTTTTGAATAGGAATTGTCATGAATAGAGCATAAATAAAGCCTTAATTATATAAACGAATGGTAAATTAATGAATGAAAAAGTTTATTAATGCTTAATAACTACTTAACTAAGGAGCTAAAGTTAGGATTTAGGGTTAGGGAGTAGGATTCGGAGTAATTAAGTAGTTACTAAGCATTAATAAGCTTTTTCATCTGTTAATTAATCATTTGTTCATATTGAATTAAGTCTGTATTAAGGTGTAATTAATGATTTATTAAGCCTAATTATTCTGTAGTTATTCTAAAGTGTTACAGAATTGTCAAAACTCAAAATATACCAAATCGAGAGTCATTCTGGCCCAGTGATACGAGCTATACTGCCTCTTACATTTACCAAAGAATAATTAGGCGGACTTTAAAAATTTATGGTCTTTTGTTCTTCTAAAGCTATAGTCAATCAGACATAAGAGGCTAAAACTACAGAACCTCAGCTTCACAAAGAAGCCTGCCAATTGTTGGTGCTCCAAAGGGTGCAGAAAAAGTTTCAATTTGAATTTTAGATTATTTTAATCAGGCGTCTTAACAAATGGGTCTCCCCTTTTATTAAGTCATATTTCTTTTTAATAAACACTAAAACTTCTAACACATTCACTGCAATACCATTTCTAATTCTTCATTGTTTCATTTACAAAAGCCCTCTCTTTCAATCCATATCGGTTTCACTGTCAGCGATTTGTGTGTTGCATTCCACCCTCCTCTCCCACGCCGTAAAGTGAACAGGGCCTCGTGTCAGTAGCTGGAGTTTAACCGACCGCATCCACCTTTCTGTGTTTGTGTGGCGGGGATGTACGAACAAGCAGGAACGACCACCACCAAGCCAGGGGAGAAAGAGGAGGGGGGAGTCCTGGTGGGAGGGCGCCCGCTGACCTGAAAGCAATTAGCGCGTTGCTTCACAAAGTTTCAACCCAATCTAATTAGCTCCTATCAAAACCTCAGACCCCAATGCACGGTTGTAAAGTTTTTTTTTTGTGTGTGCGCGTTCATCTCCTTAATTGACTGAGCGAGCCGTAAAGAGCAGATACGCGGAACAGCCCGTAGTTTGTTTATTAAAAGACAATGGAGTACGAGTAGTGCATTGTGAAGGTGAACGCGGGCAGGTTTTACTGCTATGACAACAGGAGGGGCCCGTGCGTGTGCTGCGTTTCATTTGGAGCTTAAGTTTGACAGTTAATTATGTGCGCGTAGCCTGATAGTGTGGGGGCATGTCGCTGTCACGTGTCAGTTAGAGACGGGTGAGCGGCTGCAGTGGGGAATCGTTTGCTGTGACTGCTGAAACTGCTGCTTTGATATGAAAAGTGGACCTGGTGTCTGTAAGATTTAAGTTTGCATCGTGGATTCCCTCATACTTGTTCTAACTTACATAAGGTGCAGTGACAGGGATGATTTAAAGGTGCAGTGTGTAACTTTCGGGAGGTAAAAAGTCAACTACACAATTGGCTGGAATTGGAAAGTTAAAACCAGACTTTCCGGACATTCTGAAAGGGTCTAAATACATTTTATGCCAAAATGCGAAAAAACAAGCTACACTAAACATTTTCTATAGAAACAAACATGAGCGAGCCTCCTCAAGGCTAAATAACAGTCAATTTTGTGGCTATGCAAGCCTGTTCAAAGTAAAGGGCCAGAATTATCAAGCATTTTCTCATGTGCAAAACGGGTTAGGAAGAGCAAAAACTTTGCGTGGCTGACATTGTGGTTTCACACAAACGGAAAACATGCAGAATTTGAGGTGCATATCTCCTTTGCGTAATATGTAATGTGTACATCTTCCAATATTAAAGTTAGGAGTTGTCAAATTAGTGCAATAATTGAGATTAATTAATTACAGACATACTAATCGAGTAAATTTTTTTAATCGCATTAATCTACTTTGAAATCTTTAACTTCATTGTTTCCATCTGTGAGTTGCAAAGTGGACATAAGGGTTGTTCAACTTGACAACTTAGCAACAAAAGTCTTCCTAAAGTCCCATATTTCCCATCTGCAACAATCATGTAATTACTTAAACTGGATACAAATAAAACAAAAACAAACACTTACGTTTTTCTCAGCAATTTTTAGGTGAGATTAAATATGGATTTATTAGATTGATTAATAATCATAATTAAATAATCTTTTAAATTTTTTAATTGCTTGACAGCACTAATTAAAGTATGCATAATTTGCACGCAAATTACATGAAATTTTCAGTTTCAGTTTGCCACTGCAATGTATAATAAATCAGGCCCTTAGATTTTTATTTATTTTTTTAACAAAAAATCTAAAAGACAAAAACATGATTTTATCCAAGTCTACTTATGGCCAAAAAAGTTACACAGTGCACCTTTAAAGAACACATATTGTGCAAATGTATCTGTTTGAGTTGATTTAATTTGAGTTAAAGTACTGTAACATTGTTTCCTCATCAAAAACACAGCTAGAGTTCTGTCTATGAGATACTATTCTCTTAGATTCTTTCTCTTCTGAACCTCAGAAAACCCTTCTCTAAATGTTCCTGATCTGCCATGAGACAGATATTTCCAGAAGCATGTTTAATACAGTAGATAAGAACAATGCAAAAAAAAGAAACAAAAATATCCTTTAAGTTAAGTTTTCAAATGAGACATATTATGCCATAAGTTGTACAACAATGATCATATGCAGAAAACAGACATTATGTTTCATCAGATGATTCTCCATAGTATTGATTTTAGATCCAGAACAGTATTTAGAGCAGTGAGAGTGAACAAACAAACAAAACAAACAAATAAACAAACAAAACGGAACATCATTTGTATGGTAATTTGAGTATTCAGTTATTTCAAAAAGATTTTGATGAGAAAAGTGCTTAAAACAAGTTGGCTATTTTACAGACCGGTGCAAAAATTTTACTGTCATACAAAAATTCTGGGTACATTGAAACATAGTATTTTCTGTGACTCAGGGCAAGATTTTGCACACACGATTAATGAATGAAACGTGTATGTATTATTATAAATGTATTATTTTGTGTAATTATCATGTTAAGCTTCTTACCAATATAAAGTCACTTATTAATATAAAAATATATATTTGATTTTTTTTTTGTAGTTTTTTTTTTTTTTATTTTTAGCAAAAGTAAGGTTTACATTTTTTTTTTTCCAATATTCCTTCTTCTTTTTATATAACTATAATTACATAAACTGTTATACTACAAATGTTTCAAATACAGTAAACAGTCATACCTAAGTGATAACCAGTAAGTGCACGTGCACAGTTGGTGACCCACCTTGTTGAGAGAAGGACTGCTCAAACACACACTTGTAGAGGCTGCGGAAAGAGGCGCTGAGGTCCTCAAAGTCAGAGAAGCAGAGCGCCTTGTCCCTGGCTGCATCTGGGACGGCCAGACCAGGGAGACCGTACTGGGACTGAGGCGCAGGAGGAGGGGGCTGAGGGGGGTCCGAGTGGCTGCTCACCTGTGGGACAGAGGGAGAAATAAATTATAGATAAACTGCATTAAAGTTGATCTCATTTTGTGAACATACTCCAACAAAATGTGGAACAAAAATTGAAACTAAATCTGAATTAGACTAGTACAAGTACACACCAATACTGTCTAAGCTCATATCAGGACTAAAATATGTGAAAACCCTGAACAAAGAATATTACAAAGTCTAAGTAAATCATATCACCTTTTCCATGGCCAATCTCGTCTGAGGTTCTATAGGAGGCTAAGCAGAGTAGACCTTGTTAGTACCTTGCAAGGCGTTATACTTTTTTCCCCACCATCATGACTAGAAGTAAGGGTGTTTGTGTGTGAGGAGTGGTTGGTCCAGACCTACAATACAGCTACAATAGTTGCTTCTTACCGTGAATGTGTAGAAATAGCTTTAAATGAAGAAAAATCTACATATTCATCAACTTAGCCACTCGTTAATTCTAAATGACAATATTAAACTAAAAGGATGTAACAAAGAAACAAACTGAGTTGAAAATCATAGCAATCATTTAAGACGCATCACTATAAAAGTCAGGACCAGAGAGTTGCAGTTCATGGTAGCAATGTATAATCTAATTAGCTCCGCGACACTGCCACATGAAGGTCATTGTTTAAAGGATACATATTGTGATTCCTCCATGTATTTAGTAATAAACTCTGACACAAGTAGATCAGCAATTTACATTTTGTCCATTGTAAAACACAAAAAGAAACGAAAACGTCTTACAAATATAAACAGTTCCTTAACTTCCTGTTCAAAACTGCTAAGCCCCACCTCTAATTAACAAACAGCAGATTTTTGTTGTTGGAAAGTGGTTACCGTACATGACCCTTTTGAACCTTATATGCTTTACACAGAATATGAAATACAGACAAGTAGGCGGGGATAGGTGGTAGGTGAAAACAGGACTTTTTTTAGCGTTCAAGCCTTAGCAATAGGACATTACAATCAAAATACAACTAATGAGAGAACACTGTTATAACATATGGATTTTACATAGGTCTAATAAAGTCAATTTGCAGAGAGAACTGTAGGTAGTTGAGTGTTTAATTGGATTAATGAAACACTATTTTTCGGACCAATGGTGTCTTGTCTATAGGGATGTCCCGATCAGGTTTTTTTGGCCCCGAGTCTGAGTCCGAGTCATTTGATTTTGATGATCTGCCGATACCGAGTCCCGATCCGATACTTTTATAAAACATTAAATGTTAAAGTAAACAAACCCAGATGACTTTTATTTTTTATTTTGTTTACCTTTTAACATTTAGCACTAACATTTGACTTCTGTGACGTAGCTTGAACAATCAAATAATACATAAATTCTTCACTTGCAGTGCAACAGTAAATATTAAATTAAAAGGTCTAACATGAAAAAACAGCATCAACTTAAAATATCCAGCAGGCATAAGAAAACAAAAGTGCCACAGTGTTTTCAAGTAAGGCAAGTAATGTGTTTTAAGAACTGCACTGCACTCTCCAGCTTTCATTTTACAGAAAAATTACGTTTTTCTTGATGAAAACCAACATCTCTTTGCCTACTTCACGTTGTACTAAGAATCTTAATTTTTCTTCTATTTTTCACCCCGTCCCGCAATTAATAGTGTAGGATTCAGGCAACCTCTCGCTGTCTCTCATACACGTGCACGCGCCTTAGCACCCAAACATGCACGCGCAGCACCGAGCAGCCGCTGGAGAGAAGCCAAGAAAGAAAATAGACCCAGGTAGGACTAAACGGCTCATACAAAGCGATTCTGAACAGAAGGAACAGCGCTGTTTTCACAAACACGTTCGTTACAAGTTCAAATAATGTGGGTTTAAAGCAGTCCGACTCATATTTGTGGAGAAAAGAGCCTCGTAAGGACGTGATTTAAAGTTTGTGTTTGAAGTCGGAAAGTTTGCGATGTTTACGGTCGTTCACGGAGCTTCTGGGCTCGGTACATGTTGTTTTAATGGTTGTAATCTTTGTAGTTGACGTATTTTGAAAGAGCATCGGAACTTTATTTTGTCTCTGCGCGGCTTTTTCTTGTGTTTTTCCTGCTGAAAATTCCGGGAGACGCGCCGTTGACGCTGATAATAATAATAGATGTCTGATCTATTGAGGGACGCGTAGCGTATTGACGGCCGTCAGACGAGCGTCTCACACCGCTGCTGTAAATTGTTAGAACCAAATCAAACTTGATTCCATTATGAGCGACTCCTGCGCGTATGGGCCGTATATGACGTGCTGCTGCAGTTACGCGCTGCTACTGCTTTGTGGGTCACTGTGCCACCGCGTAACTAGATATGATGTTAAAGTAAGTAATGAGAATAATATTTCCGAGTCCTGATCGGGAGATAGCGTCCGATTCCGATCGAGTCTGAAACCACGAGATCGGGGCCGATTTCCGATCACATGATCGGATCGGGACATCCCTACTTGTCTATAGTAGAATAAAGATTACTTAACCATGCACAAGGATAAATCAGAAGGAGAAACTATTTTAATCTGGTTAAAAACTCAACATTTTTGCATAATAGCTTCCAGAACTCAAAACTATAGCTTCGTTTTTATTATGATGCATCAAACCTAAAGCAGGCAGGAATATATGAATATCCAAAATAGCTATCTGAAATGGAAATTTAGAAAGCCAAATAAAGTAGTTGGATTTGTCGTATAGTGAGCGCTGTCTCCCTGCAGCCTCAATCATCTCGTCTCTGTCACATTCCTCTCAGAGAAAACACAGCAATTTACCGTGATCAGAATGTCCAAACATCAGACACTTTTACTGACAGGACACTCACGCACGAGGCTATATCTCACTGACGATGAAATACCACCAAAACCTTCAGTTGTCTGCTACTTCCAGTACTGCTTCGACTTGCTCTGTTACTACTATTACTACTGCTACTGCTGTCATACTGTTGTCTCTAATTCTATTAATGTTACAAGTTCTCAAAACAATTTCACACAGGTAAATGAATGTAAATCTGGCCCTGAAGCTGTCTTGGAAGAAATGCAGTTGCTAAAGGAATGATTTTGCTATAAAAGTCTGTTTTGTAACAGATTTTTCTCATCAGAATTGGCTCTGTGCACTGAAAACCAGTTGGCTTGTTTATATTTAAAATGGCAAACGTGTGCACCCCTGAATACTTTCTGTTTAGTTCATTACAATGGGGTTTTCACTACGTCTAAGGCAAAGATCATAAAGCAAACAGTGAGTTCTGGTGGATGCTTCTCAAACATGTCAAAATGTTTGGATCTAAATGGCAAAGCTAACATGAAGTACTCCTATGTACATTAGTTAGAATAAGTTAGCTCTTTAAAATATGGTCATACCAGCTTGTCACAACCTGATCCTGCCAGATCTAAGAAGCTAAGCAGGTTGGGTCTGGCCAGTACTTGGATGGGAGACTGCTTAATGAACCTCAGGTGTCACAGTGCGAGGAATAGAGGACAAAGTCATAGTTTTGTTCTTTGGTAAGTAGGGATGGGACGAGACAGAATTTTCACGAGACGAGATGAGCCACGAGATTGAGTCCACGAGATCGAGACGAGACAAGATTTTTAAATAATTTGCATTAATTGTTTAAATTTAGAATTCAAACAAGGCAAATAAAAAAAATGATTTGTATTATTTATTATTGTTAGTTTATATTCTTTTAGTTTAGCCTTAGATTTTTATTATTTCAACGATATGAGTTTTGACTGAAATTAATCCGCTCCCCCGTGTGTAGCTCAGGCTCCGCCCCCTTCCCCTTTCCTTCTTCACAGCGCTGCCGCTGATTCTTCCATGCTGCTGACAGGCACCAGACACACACAGATGAGACTTTTTTACAGTTATTGATGATATAGGCCAAAATATCTCTTTGTGGATCTATTTTAAATTATGTTTAAATGTGAAAAACACTGCGCTGTTCCCGCGATGTCCGCGCGTATATTTGACGATTATATATTTTTCTTTTACAATGTTTAGGACTAATTATCTCTGTCAATATTGGTCCTATCTTTACGAAATAAAAACTGAGACAGAGTTTAGACTGTTTTCTGTCAGAATAAGTCTGCTACAAGTCTGTGTGTGGAGGAGATCATTTACTACAGCTGCTCAAAGATACAAAACTTAATTTCATGACCATGGAAAAATCTCACGAGACAATTCAGTACGTGTGCGCACAGTATCGTGACAATTTGATCTCGCGAGATCTCGCGGCACGAGATCTCGTCCCATCCCTATTGGTAAGACACTTCACCAACATTGAGTGGTGTGTGTGTGTGTAAATGGTTGTTGGTGGCGGTGATTGGAAGATGCGATGACACAAAATGTCTTGCTTCTGTTAGTTTGCCCCAGTGCAATAGTAGCCACAGCTAGTGTGGAGCAAATGAATAGCAAAAGCATCTTTGAGTGTCATGAAAAGTATCAAGAGAAGTATATTTTTATTATTAAACAGGCAAAAGCCAACTGACATTGTGTGCACACAGACAATTGTGCCAGTAAAGCTCAGTTTATACTTGACCAGGTTCTCTGCATTGATGTCAGGGAAAAATGTGTGACTTGCGAACAGTTCAGCAGAACTCAAGGCAATTCAATGGTAGCTCCCTACTGCCCTCTACAAGCAGCTGCTTGAATCCCACAGAAACTAGAAATACTGTCAGTGTCTGCTCCAATCGTCTCATTTCCGTGCGAACTCCGTGTGCAGGAGGCATAGACCAAGCTTTAAAATGTCCAATGATAAAAACTGCTTTGTGACAAAAACAGACAGCTGGTTCAAACTAGGGATGGGACGATTCACTTAAGTCACGTTTGAATCAGATTTTGCAGCCACGATTTAATAAACTATATTAAATTAAATTTAAAACAAAGCCACATTCAGTCAGGTCTTGCACAAGTTCACACTTTGTTTCTTCAAACATTGTGGCTGTTATAGTAATATTGTGTGTATTATACAACTACAGAGTGTGTTTAAGTCAGTGGCTGCATGAACAAAACTGATCAACTCTGGCCTTTCGATTCGATTGCTGCAGAATGCAAACAATTTCCGAAGCTTTCAAACAATTTTCCATCTCTAGTTCAAACACAAAATACTGTTTGTGTGTCACTGGGCAAAACATTTTGCCGCATTGTTTATATCTCCAGGAACTAGTCACAGCAGGAAAGATGCGATGCAGTCTAAAACCAGGCAAATCATTGTAGTCTCCTATAGCAACAACCGAAGAATCCCTGTAAGCCTTTGATTAGCATACAGGGACATTAAGGTTAATTGGTTACAAGAAATATGCTAAAAACATTGAAATTACAGGGGGAAAGCAGGTCACCAGGTAAAGAGGCTCCACTAACCCTAAACCCTCTAGACCCGACCGGATTAATCTTCTGAAAGATGACAGAGAGCCAGGGGTGGAGGAGGTGAAGGAGCGAGGTAGAGGGAGACAAGATGGCCGCCAGACACGGAGGTTAACGAGCTGAGATTGCGGTGACCTTTGCTGGAGCAGGTGCGGCAGTGAACGGGCGGACAGCGGAGAAGAAGGAGGAGGAGGAGTGGAGTCATAAAGAAGAGCAGATGTTCAAAGGAAAAAGAATGATGATCTGGGGTGTAATTCTTGTGGAACAGAGCTTACCGTAAAACTGGTTTGTAAGAGGCTGTAAGGGACGGCTGTTGCTAATTATAGAATGAGTTTGAAGTTCATTAGATTAGTAGTCGTAATAGACACAAGGTTTAGGGGTGCAGTGCTGGTAGAAAGTAGGGCTGCGGCTGGCAAAAGAAATTGTTGAAGACTGAGAGTTGAGGCCCTGAAAAAGCTTAAAAATTCTGAAATGACAACTGCTGCAGTGACATTTCCAACAGAGCAAGAATTCAGTCTGTGTGATTGGCAAATGAATGAACAGTCTTGCTGCTAAAACATTAAATAAAATAAGTGGTTTTGTGTAAAATGTTGACTCTTCCTGTGCACTGAAGATTAGGGCTGCACAATATATCGATATCGAATCGACAACTGCGATTAGCTAATCGCAAAAGCCTTGATTTTCCTCCTTTTCTTACGCAGTACTTTTTTAACAATTGTTTTTGGGCACAGCGCACTACAAAAGCGAACACAGAGCAGGACAACAGTGACTAAACAAAAGTCTATAAACACTGCTTTCATGACTGTTCTAGTGCGTATTCAATAAAACCATTCATAAAGAAGGAGTCACGCCGTTAGCCATACCTTACTTGGAAAAGTAAAACATTGATGGTTTCCCAGGCAAATCCAGTCTGTTTTCTTCACAAACATAAAATCCAAGTGAATAAAAGCTGCAAGACTGATATTATTTCATAAACACTACAGTGTCATGCAGGTTTTCTCAGTCCTGATGAGATGAACATTTTTGGAGTTTTAGCGATCTTTTTTTTTTTCACTCTGAGACATTAGAAGTATGCAGGGCAGTTGGCGCCATCTGCTGGAGTAATTATACTTCTGTCTTAAGGCAAAAATCTTACACAAGTTTAATCAATAAGATTAATCAATAGTCTTCTGTTACTTCTTATGCAGGCCAACTGAAGTAAGGTCCACAACAGCCAATCAATCTTGGTTATAGCTTCAGTTGTATTAATGCCTAAAATGTATGCATTGTTAAACTTTTCAAATTAGTAGGGCAAATTTTGCTACAAAATGGTATGCTCAACAGAAAAAAAACACATACATGTAAATATCAAATTGAAATCGCAAAGTCAAACAGAAAAATCGCAATTAGGTTTTTTGTCAATATCGTGCAGCCCTACTGAAGATCTTTTGAAAACACTAAGCTTGAAAACATGGCGTCGTCAGCACAGACTGGACAGAAGAGTGAAAGCCAAGCAATGTACAAATACCTTTTGCAACAGAATTTGGAAGAACTTTCTGAAGAATATTTGGTAGCACTTTAAAAGACCTCCACGGTACCTACCAGTTAAGTACCATGTCAGTTACTAGTAACTAACAGTGACACTTACTAGTACTTACTCTGGTACTTACTGTGGTACTTACACTGGTACCTAGAGTGGTACTTTGAGTGGTACTTGTACCAGCAGTTACTGGTACATACCACTGGTACTTACTGTGGTATTTACACTGGTACTTACACTGGTACCTACAGTGGTACTTGCAACAGCAGTTACTGGTACATACCACTGGTAGTTACTGGTACTTACTGTGGTACATACACTGGTACTTACACTGGTACCTACAGTGGTACTTTGAGTGGTACTTGTACCAGCAGTTACTGGTACATACCACTGGTAGTTACTGGTACTTACTGTGGTACATACACTGGTACCTACAGTGGTACTTGAGTGGTACTTGTACCAGCAGTTACTGGTACATACCACTGGTAGTTACTGTGGTACTTACTGCGGTACTTACACTGGTACTTACACTGGTACCTATAGTGGTACTTGTACCAGCAGTTACTAGTACATAACACTGATAGTTACTGGTACTTACTGTAGTACTTACACTGGTACTTAAGGTGGTACTTGTGTCATCAGTGACTGGTACTTACAGTGGTAACTATTAGTACACTTACCACTTTTAATAATTTGTGGCACACACATATGTTTCAGTGGTGGTATTATTGGTACTAAATTAAAAAAGTAGAGCTTATAAATTATGAATAACAATAAAATGCAAGTGTTAAAAAAGCACCACTGTCTTTATTTGTGTCACAACAATATTGGGTATTGACAAATACCAAAGTAATTATTTGTTTCAGTAAACAAAACAACAGAAAACAATTTACAACAATCTTAGCTTAATTCCAACATTTATTGATAAATATCATGATACATAATGGTAAATAGTGGTACTACAATGGTACTTATTACAGTAGTTGACAGTTAACTACTGGTAACAACGGGACCTGTTCTAAAGTGACACATACTGGTACTTGAGTGGTACTTACTACAGTAGTTGACCGTCAACTACTAGTAACAATGGGACCTGTTCTAAAGTGACACATACTGGTACTTCAGTGGTACTTACTACAGTAGTTGACAGTTAAGTACTAGTAACAACGGGACCTGTTCTAAAGTGAGACATACTGGTACTTCAGTGGTACTTACTACAGTAATTGACAGTTAAGTACTAGTAACAACGAGACCTGTTCTAAAGTGACACATGCTGGTACTTCAGTGGTACTTACTACAGTAGTTGACTGTCAACTACTGCAGTAAGTACCACTGAAGTTGCCCCACTGTGGCACCTGAGGTTCTTCTGTGGTCTCCCATCCGAGTACTGCCGAGGCCCAACCCTGCTTAGCTTCTGAGATCTGACTGGATCAGGCTTTGGCATGCTGGTATGGCTACGACCATACCAGCATGCCTATACTGGTGGTAAAAGTTCCACTGTAGGTACCAGTGTAAGTACCACAGTAAGTACCAGTTACTACCAGTGGTATGTACCAGTAACTGCTGGTACAAGTACCACTCAAAGTACCACTGTAGGTACCAGTGTAAGTACCACAGTAAGTACCAGTAACTACCAGTGGTATGTACTAGTAACTGCTGGTACAAGTACCACTCAAAGTACCACTGTAGGTACCAGTGTAAGTACCACAGTAAGTACCATAGTAACTACCACTGGTATGTACCAGTAACTGCTGGTACAAGTACCACTCAAAGTACCACTCTAGGTACCAGTGTAAGTACCACAGTAAGTACCATAGTAACTACCACTGGTATGTACCAGTAACTGCTGGTACAATTACCACTCAAAGTACCACTCTAGGTACCAGTATAAGTACCACAGTAAGTACCAGAGTAAGTACTAGTAAGTGTCACTGTTAGTTACTAGTAACTGACACGGTACTTAACTGGTAGGTACCGTGGAGGTCTTTTAAAGTGCTACCGAATATTTTATTTCTAAAAATGTCACAAGTGTGTTCAGATGCCAAACATGGCTACTTTGATGAGTCAAATGTTTAGAATACATTTTGTTTGTTCAGTTGATACAGTATTACGACTTCTTTTTCACCTCAACATGGTATATTTAATTTCAGACCCCAAAAAAGTAATCATTTTCAGTAAAAAGTGCATTGTTCTACACTTTTTGACTGTCAGCCTTAAATAATATAAACAGAAAAGGATCTGATAGTATTATGTTTAGTTACATTCTTTTATATCATGAACAAATTGTGAAATTAATGACATTATTGTGACATCTTTACAAGGATCTCGACTCTGTGTTGTAATAAATAAATAAATAAACAAACAAACACAAACAAAAAATAAATAAATAAATAATTTGTATCAAGTAATAATCCACTATTACTGATTATCACTAACACTAACCCTGTTTTTTGCACCTTTCCCAGGCTGGCTTTTCTGATAGATAGCTATGATCAAATAGACTGCGTTCAGTTTTTAAATTTGATAATGTCATAATAATTTAAGGGTCAAGGGTCAACATAGAGTCAATGTAAGAATGTAACTAATTATCGTTTGGGATTGGCTACAAAAAAGTCTGTAAATTTACCTCATGGAATAAAGTCCACTCACATTATTGGAGTTATAATGACCACACTGAGGCTTTTATAATTATAGTAATTACTGATTACACTTTGGCTTATTCTGTGCTAACAAGGCAGACAAAGAACCTTGCAACATGGCTTTGCCAGAATAAAACAAGTCCAGGAATCTTCTATTGTTGTGCTTTACTTACAAACAGACTTATACATTTAGGAACTCATTTATCAAGCATTTGCTCATGTGCAAAGTAGGTTTGTGGGAGCAAACACTTGGCACAACTGACCTTTTGGCAGAATAAATGCTGCCTTTGTTTAGTTTAGTATGTAATATGTCTCACAAATTGCCCATGCATTTTTTTTACACCCAATATTTAGCTATTTGATAAATGAGGTTCTTAGTTTTATTATAAAAATATTGTCAAAATATTTAGAAAAAAAGTCTCACCGGAGTATAGCCGTGTGCACTGGTGCCTCCTGCTGTGGACATGTTGTTTAAGTTATTTAGGTTGTTCATATTGTTGATCGTGACCGAAGACATGCTCTGCTCTGATAAGCTGTTACTGAGGCTGCCTCCAAGACTCCCAGGACTGTGGCTTCCCTCTGGCTCGGGGTTGTACAGGGCCACCTATAGGCAAATAAAAACAAACATATTGCTCATTGCCCATTGGCCAGGAGGAATATGAATTGGCCAAATATCTGCTATACATTATAATATTATAAGCAAGGGTTTGCAGATTTCACAGAACAAAAAGCCAGGGTTTGACACAAAAAGATAGTTCAATAAATGTACAAATGTATATCACATCTTCTCAATCCAGCAACATTATGTCTGCAAATTGTCACAAGGATTTTCTAAATATGTTTTTGTCATAGTTTAGACAAGGTAGCTTAAAAAGTTAGCTAAAATGTTAAATAGTGTACGAATGTGATGGTTACCCAATAGTTTTGACACACACAAAAAAATAGAAAAGTTTTGTTTTGTAGTCAGTTGACAATAGGGTTGGAATATGAAAATAAATCAAAAGGCTGTAAATGAAAATTTTAGAAAGAAAACTCAAATAAATATGAACATAACAAGTGCGTGATAAAAAATTAAAACAGTATTGGGGGCACATCAATGTTTGTACCTGCCACCCCTGAATTTGGTGCTACGCCCCTGCTTATATGGTGACATGTCTCCACAGCCAAGTGTCCAAAGGTGCAATATTAATATGTATGAGCTCAGGTAAAAAATGAAAAGATAATCCTCTGACCGATGGGCAGATGCTTCCACTGGTAAACAGTAGAACAGATATACGCATTTAGTCCTGAAAGCTTATCATCTGAAATATCAAGTGTAAACATATTTCTAAATTAAGTCATTCCTTGTGTTTTGAAAACTCTTTGACATTCCTTTCAGACTTCAGAATAACACAAAGCTGACTTGATGTTTCTAAAGACTGACATGCAGGAATCATGTCTAGCGTCCCAGGATCACAGGGCTGTTAAAAGACATGCCTGTGAGTGAGTTTAGTTTAGTTTGACGCTTGTGAAGCAGAGCAGAACCCTGTACCTTCAGGCTACGTTTAATTGTAAAAGAGGGAAAGCCACAGAGAATATGTCTGAGGTTTAAAGAAGCAACATCCAGACGCAGCAGAGAAACAACTGTGTGGGATTCTGACTGGGAGGCCTGCATTCTACACGATGATGCTTAACAGTAGTGAAGGTAGATAACGTCCAAAAGGGTTGAATCTTTTGTACTTTTCTCTTTTAAAATATCTTCTAAAAATCAGGTCTTACCTCTGTTGAAACTTTATAATCACATTATTTTTAACTTAGTAATGCTTCCTCTTAATATTCTCCATTTTGTATAGATACACATAACTATTTTTAGTTTTTTGTACAAAAAGTACATTGTAAATTACTCGAAAGTCAATGAATACCACTTGCACAATTTGTAGCTTTTGATAACTCTATACAGTATGACAAACTATCACTGACTAAGTTTAAGGAGACTTTGTAGAGAATCGTGAGACGTAATTAAAAAAAAAATGTGTCTCTTCATTGACATATTTCCTTTTGGCAATCTCCCAGACATGCTTAAAATTTGAAGTCAGTTTTCTCAAACCTTACAGCCCTAAGTTGTAGTTTTGTAAGTGCAATTTGGTCCATGAGATGAGATCATAGTACTGAAACTTTTTGAGAGATATGAACTAATCAATTTGAAAGGCATGTCTTTAGTACTGTATCGTTGTTTACATTGTTCATTTGTACTGTCCAAACTAAACAATACACCAGGCCTATTCAACTTAAGTCCCAGCGGCCTTCCAAAATTTGATCCGGCCCTCAATTCAGTTTCCTAACATTACAAATATATATTTTTCTTGTTGTGGATTTTGTTCTGGGTTATTACTCTGGAAATAAAGGCCAACTTAAATCTCTTAATGTCTCTTAAACTAGGCATTAGTTCTACTGATTTTATTATATTTTACTGTTTGAAAGCAGGATTTGCCAATTGATCTTGTGTGTTTTTCTTGTTTCAATTCCAGTGGCATTTTTTGTCTCATTTCCAGTTCATATTTTAACAAAACAATCCACTTTAGTCTTATTCTATTAGCAAATAAAGATAATGACTTAATTTAAGCATTTGTTCACTCATTATCCAATCAAAGATCACTTTTTACAGTGTTCAGTACAGATTTAATTCTAATTCGGCTCTAGATCTTGGTTAGTTCTGGTTTAGATCTGACTTAAAGGTGGGGTAGGTGATTTTTACACTGCAAACACAATTTAGGTTTTAAATCTGACAGTTTCTCTTATTAACCATTCAACATATTGTTAATATCAATACATATTAATTTTTGGTTGCAATTTCTACTAAAAAAAACTCTTTTTTCCTTTTTTAAAGTGAAACTGGAGTGGACCACCCAAGCTCAGCCAATCAGAATGCTGCATTCAGCTTTTGAATAGAACTAAATTCTTTATTTTTCAGTTCAGACAGTACTCAGTTGTCTAATTTTTTTCACAAAGGGCTGCATTTATTATGTGCTTTTGGAGGAAAACACAAAGTTTACATATTCACAACTAAAAACTTAGCTACCCCACCTTTAATGTTGAGATACTGCAGTTCAGGTTTGGTTATGTTGTTTAAAGCTAATTTGGACATTTTGTAGAGCAATAAAAATACACTGTGATGCTAACTCATGTGAAAAGCGGTGACATATTGTGCAACTAGCTGTCCCAGAAGCCTTGGTCCTCGGTAAAATCTGGCAAATAAAGTTGAACAGCACAATACACCATTATTTGTGAATCTTTGCTAAATCTTAATCATTTGGAACATTATAAGTCACTCCAGTTCTATGACAAAATTGCACTGTATTTGAATCTTTTTCCATACACAGAAGCTACATTTTAATTAATAAGACAGTCACTTAGGCGCAAGGTGAAATACAGTCTTCAACATCCCCCCCAAACTGCATGAAATCCCCACAGAATAGTCTGGGAGTGAGCCTTGAGAAGCGGGGAGGCTACATCTGCAGACTGTGCCACCTGTCTGAGTGCGTGGGCCGATATCACTGACGCTACTGCAGCTCCTGAGTCATTGTTCTGAAATGTATAGTGGTGACTAACAGCATCTGAATAGTGTTTTAAAAGCCGCGCATCTGTCCAAGGCCCGGCTGTGTCCCCCCTCATCGTCTGTGGCGCGTTAGCATAGAAGGAGCGCCGGTAATCAGTGTAAGGTCATTTTTCTTTTGTCTACCGGGCTTTTCACACCGCTGTCCAAATGTAACTGAGGAGACGGAAAAAGAAATGCGAGCAGGTCTATGTTTCAGTGGAGCAAAAAGCGCTAATTAAGAAGCAGGTATGAATAGGAGAGATAGCAATGCAATTTAAAAAAAAATTGCTCGGATGCGGATCAATGTGTGTCATGGGGCGAAGGGTATGCATGGTTTTTAGATTTTAAATATGTTTGTAAAAGGGCAGTTGGTTGTGGGGCTGCAGTGATTTATTGACTATTGTGACTAGTTGTTGTTGCTGTGCAGATTCTAAAACCCATAAAAAGACATTTTATAAGTAAAAGAGTGGAAAAGCTAAACAATTTCATATTGTCATTAATAATATGCTTAAAGGTTCCGTATTACACAAGTTTTGAGTCATGGTAAAATGTTATTCCAACTGAAACATACACAAAGATGTGCCTGTATTGTCTTCATAAGTGAACTACCTTACTGTACAATTACTCACAATAACTAGATTGTCAAGTTGTTGCATATTTAATTTATCTTTTGTTCAGTTGCGATTGCCACAGAAATTCTTCATATTTTTGGGGTGAAACGAGTGGCGAAGTTTAAATGAGGCTAAAACAATAGCTGCAGTAGCTAACAATTTGGACAATTAAAACCTGAATAATGTGTTGTATAGGCACATAGTGGCATCACAAAGTTGAGCTTAGTGTTCTCTATTCAAGTAGAGAACACAACAGGATAACCTTAATCCTACCCCAAGTGTAGATGAAATAAAATACAATTGCAGGTGAGTTTTTGGTGAGAAAATTACTTTGTAACATGCAAAAATTTGCAAAATATAGGGTCTTTAAAGCTGATTCTCACACTGTAGTTAAATCTGACCAGCTCTGGTAAATACACATGGTAATATATCCTCATGCATTCATTTTCAGAACAACTTTTTACAGACAGTAAACTGAAATTATAGTGGACCACCCAAGCACAGCCAATCAGATGGGTGCTTTCAGTCATTTATGAGATTTTACATATTTTTGATTCAGACAGAACATACAGGTCAGATTGAGTCACAAATGCTACATTTAAAATATACTTTTTGACAGAAAAGACAAGGCATCCCAGTTTACAACAAACCTGCTTAAATTTTGAAAATGTACTTCATATAGAGAGTCATTATATTTAAACGTGTATCTGTTTGCATAAAAAGCACAAATGGGCAGCAGAAATCATCTGATCAAAACATACTCAGTAACAGTAAAGGTAATTACATTTCTCTTATCGTCTGATATAGAATAAATAGATAGAACTATTCTACTTCACTTGACTTTTTTGTTGTTGTAAATTAGGTAAATTTGTCTAGTCTATTGTAATCACAGCACTTCAAAACCCTGTTCTGTGTGAATCATTCTTTTACTTCTCAAAAATAGCCAAAACTAGTGCTCTTAATGGCTGTGTTTAGTTAGACAACTTCAATTTCACTTTAAAAATGTAAAAGGAAAAAAAATGCAAATGGATAATAGCCAGATTCATATTCTTAATAGTTACTCTTACAGCTACTCTTACTGTACTTTTAGTACTTGTTTCTTCAAATACCTTTATACTTTTTGAGTCAGTTCTTGGACTGCTAATTCGATCTTTACTTGAGTAATATTATTTATAAGTAATTTTACTCTTACTTGAGTACAAATTTTGTCTGGTCTGCCCAACTCCGCTAGTCCACTATTAAACAACAGTTAATGAAAATCTTAGCAGTGAAATTCAACAGTAATATAACAGCATTGTCGTACTGTCAGGCAGCATTATCTTTAACATTTCTGTGGTGAGGTATATGGTTACTTCTGATCGCTATGTCTGAGTTCTGCATTATCACAAGACTTCATCACAATGGAATGAAAACAAATGTGAATGAAGTGACGAGACAAAATGGTGCGGTTCACTCTTGGAACTATACAGTGTGTTTTCTGGGAAGCTTTCAAAGAGGAGCGAACCAGGAAACGTGGAATAAGAAGTCAGCCTCAGACAGCAGAGCAGACACGGAACAGACAGTACAGAGGATATGAGATATATGTCAAAGGTCAGAGGGCAGAGGTGAGACTGGAGCGAGGTTTAAAACGGGCAGGACGTCCCGGGACAGTTTGACATTTGAACCGCGACTGTCGGCCCACCCAGTCAAGAACTGAATGTCTTCTTTTCACTTTGAGAAGATAAGATACACATTTTTTTAACTGTCTATGCAGCGTTACTTTATTCTAGAACTTTAACATTCTTATATATTTTGTTTTTATACAAACCAATGACTATTGATTCCATAAAAATGCACTTTGAAACTACTATGCAAGATTGGATTTTTTGTTTTAACATTCAGGTTTTTGAAAGTGTAATTGCAAGCATATTAGATAACCTCATTAAAATAATAGCATATCAATAATGTTAAACGCCCATTGTACAGACTTCTTCCAAAAAGTTTAGTTCAGTTCAGTTCTTTATTTGTCCCGCCGTAGGTAGATTTGTTGTGCAGCAATTTCAGGTTTGGTATCAAAGACAGCAACAGAACAGACACACAACAGACATTCAACGGACATTCACATTGGCTCGAAAGTAAAAAAAAAAATCAATCAAAACCAATATACTTAACAAAGACAAGTTTTGCTCCGACATCACTTTTCGGTCAGCCTCAGCCTTCCTCGGATAGGTGGATTTAACCTGTTTCTGAAGTAGCAAGTTGCTTCCACTACCTCGTAAAAACACTATGAAAAATGTTAAATTTCACATACAAAATCAAAATTGTGCTATTACTAAAAAAATAAAATATAAAAAAATAAACCATTAATGATCATTACTTTTTTTAAGGCATATCACCTAACCCTACTAAACAGAATACATTATTTCGTAACAGTGAGAATTTCCTTATCAGAACTGGTGTCAGAATCTACTGGCAACAGAGGGAATCAACAAGGAAAAACAAACAAAAGCTAGTTTTCTGCTTTGATGTCCAAATCTGGGAAAACTGAAACAGGTGTACAGCTGGAAATGTAAAGGCAAACTGATAGCAGTGAAGAACATAGGTATTTCTTATGAAATAGCATATTTTAGTATTTGCATTATTTTTAAAAGCGGCTGTAGCTAAAAAACAAACAACAAAAAATCCAGTGCATAATTAAATATGTCAACTACATCTTATGTTTTGGCTTCAATTAAGACTTAAAGGGACTGTACCCGATTTTTGCTTTCTTAAAAATTTAAACAAAAGAAATACCAAATTTTAAGCCTTTCTACATCAGTCACATGCTTAGGTCACTTACCTAATGCATTCTGAGCCCTGAATTGTTCCCCACAATCTGTTTTAAACTTTGTTCACGGCTGTTAGCCACAATGCTTACTACAACTACAACAGCAACAACAACAACAACAACAACAGACAAACTTAGAGGAGATTAGTGAACAAACGGTAGATGTAGTCGAGGCAATTTCCACCTGAATAGACAAATCAAGAGATCTGCGCTGGGGAGAAATTGATTTTAAGGTATTTTATTGTAAACCATCGAATATAGTCCCTTGAAAAACATCTGTATATAAACAGCAAAGTGAAACTGGAGTGGACCACCCAAGCACAGTCAATAGGAGTGCAGCTATTAGATTGAGACTGTAAAGTGCATTCTGCATTATGGTTTTGACACAAACTACTGCATTTTCAATACATTTTAGAGGAAAAGAATAAGTTTAATACTTTACAACAAAAAAAGTCAGATACCCCAGCTTTAAGTTAATGCCAGCACTTCTGCCCTCTATGGTTTGTACCTTGTTAGTGACAGAGTTGATGCCCAGTGTCGGGGAAGCTCCTCCAGACATGATACAGTCCATCCTTAAAGACTCCGACTCCAGGCTGTATGGGGTGGAAGCCTACAATAACAAAACACACACACACGTTTTTACTGCCATAGTCACACTGAAGCACATTCTTTTTATAGCTTAAGCCATAATTTGTAGAAACGATTGGCCACAAAACCAAAAAAATGTTTTGCTACTGTCAGCTCACACTGATGTTGATTCCTTGGACACATTTGGCTACTTTATATGGCTGAATTATAGTGTGCAATGTTTAAAGATTGGCAGCCAAGCTTGGAAATGTCACTGTGTGCAGCGTGAAAAAAATATCATTTCTATTCTCATAAAATAAAAAAAATCAATGAATGCAGTAATTGTAGCTTGCTTGCTAATTATTAGGTCACAGAGCTGTAAACATGACTGATATAAGAGTAGAGTGACAGACAGAATGATGAGGCAAATTCAAAGTGACAAAGGTTAAAGGGAACCCATGACTGCTGCTTGAATGAGCACCTGAATCACCACAGAATCTCCCAGGCTCACACTCAAGCAAGGCTTTAAATAAAAACTACAACGTGGACATTCACATCAAACAAAACTGGACCTAATGTGTTTCAGCAGGAATGTTTAAATATGTCGATTTTTTTGTTCAAAGTAAAACGTAGTATTAGAATAGTGACAGTGCTTGTGGTAATATTTGCAGTTGTAGTAGTAATGTTTCTCTGACTAAGTAAAAGTGAGCAAATGTCTGTCAGTGCAATTAGCTATGCCAAGACATTAAAGTCACCATTACAAGATTAGTGTAGTAGTTTTTTATTGATAATTGTAAGTGTCATCTAGACTGTACAGATTCTTAGGGAGTGTTCACATTAACACTGATTTGCACCAAAGCAGAAATTACCCAGGTGTGGTTAGACTGGACACATGATAAGTGCATGCCATTTGTGTTTACACTTGTCCAAGTGACATGACACAACTAACATTACAACTGCTCCAGACTTCACTCAAAGTCAATCAGTCAAGGCAACTATCAATTCAATATTAGAAATGGATGATTTATTGGTTACTGCAGTGTTTTTCAACCACTGTGCTGGGGAACACTAGTGTGCCTAGAGTTGCTGCCAGGTGTGCCAGCACGTTAGCACCAGGGCGTCCTTCCGTGCGCATCTTGGAAACTCTCAAAATTATCAGCTTTTGTCAGTTTTTAACATTCAATCTATAAAATAAGCCCAATCGGATTTAATTAAATGATTTGGGAGTGTTTGGGAGTGTTTTTTCAGTAAGAAAGAAAACAAAAACAATCACCCTTTATGCATTTAAAGATGTTCTATGTAAAAATTAAATAATTTTGTGTACTAAAATAGCTTAAATTGACCAAATTTCAACAGGTGTGCCACATAAAATAAATTAAGCAAGAAAGTGTGCTGTGACTCAAAAAAAGTTGGGAAAGACTGAGTTACTGTATCAGTATCGGCCAATATTTGGCGCTAAAATATTGGAGGAGTTTGTCCTCAGAGCATCAAAACACTTGGCAAACACAGTTGGCAAAAAAAACTGCTACATATTTACATGATCAGAATAATTTTTTCTAAGTATATTCAACTTTTTACTAAAGTTAAAAGTACAATACTGATCTTGTGGGTCTTGCTTTACATTTGAAAATTCCAATATTGGTATCGCTAAACATTGGTTATTAACTGCAGAAGGCCAAATATTGATATCAGCATAAGACAAAAAATCTATTTCGGCCAATCCATTTCCGATTTACATCAACGTTACAATCTGGCCAGTTGAAACTTTATTTGGTTGGGTTTATTGTGTCATTTTAAAAAAATATGTCTTGAGTAGTCGCTAGCTGCAGTCGAACTATTAGCTAATTACGAATACTTGCTATAACACTAATTATTTAACTTTGTAGCAGCAATGGAGATCAATTGCATATAACTTGAGTAGCATTCAAACTAATTTTCTATAGCTTATTCACAATCCATATTTAGATATACAAAACAGCATTGACTGGTAGGCGTTCAGTTACTCCACATTTGAGGCATATTCTAGGCTGAATGGGGGCTAAAGTTGAGGCATTTTCTTCAGTCCTTTCAGAGTTCATGACAGCCGCCTGCCTCCTCCAAACTGCTTACCGTAAGAGGATTGGTCGGGTAACAATGCAATCTGTAATTTATGATAAACTGGCAGGAAAACTGGTTGTCGGTTTGGAGATGAAGTGGTGGAAGGATACAGTGTAGAGGTGACGAGGAGACAAGGAGGGAGAGGTGATTAGGTAAAAGTACTGGTTCACAAAGGGTTGAAGTAGAACGGTGTTAAGCTGCTGGGGAATCTGAATGGTAAGGACACGGCCTGTAAATATGGTTGTGTATAAATAAAGTCATCACCATTTTAGCATTATTGTGTCAGGATAAGCAAATAAATTCAGATTTTTTGTAAGTCTATGTGGACTTTGTTTACTTCCTGCTTGAGTCCATGGAAATGTAACTGCTTTGTCTAGAATGTTCCAAAGTAAGCCAATAATGTAGGGCTGCGACAAGTTAATCGATTAATCGCAACCAATCGATTATTGAAATAATCGTCAACTAATGTAATCGAATAATTGTTAATTCGTTGTATAGAGGAGCTTCAGATTGAACAGACTTGATTCTTGATACCAATTAGGCCTATTGTACCACAGTAAATAAAAATACAAAAATAAAAACTTTCTAAACTGACATTTTCAGGACAAAATACAAATACTTTCTTTTTTAAACATGTTGGTTTTAAACTAGAAATATGGGGATTATTCAAAAACTGTCACATTTTGTCCAGTTTTGTCCAGTCCAAGTATTGATACTTGTTCAAATGAGTATCTAGTTTGGATACCAGTTTAAGCGTACATCAATATCTGAATTTTGATACTTTTGACAACCCTAAAATCTACATTTCCCGGACATCCTTGAGTGATGTTACTTCAGCTCAAATTCAGTTCAAGTCACTTTTGCGCTCTAAAACAACTAATCGATCAATCGAAAGAATAATCGCCCAACTAATCAGTCGGAGTGAATGAACAAATGTACAAGTTTGAAGAGCCTAATTTCAAGCAATGTGTATAAGTTTTGTTTCAACTAGAGGTGAGTTTTAGGTAAATAGGCCCAAAAATAAAACTAATTTAGTGAATGTGGTGTGATGTTGGGCTGGGTCAAATTTGGAGATCAAATGAATCACATTTTTCCACCTCATATTGGACAATCTCGAGTTTTCCCAACAAAACAAGAATGAAATATCTAATTTTACTTAAAGAAAATACACACTAGTTTGTGTTCTTCAGATAACACCTAAATTTAATTAAAGACAGTCAAACCTGCTCAAATCACGATAAACACTACGTCAATCAATCAATTTAAACTTACGGGAATATTGTCGTTTTTCCAGTGCAACTAATTCGAATACAGATTGGAACACATTTATGTTGAACTGACAGAATATCGTCCAAATATTGTTATCAAGATTTGCCAAAAATGTATCGAGATATGAATTTTATCAATATCGCCCAACCCTAACTGGAAGTGTTGTCGCTAACGGGAGATCGAGTAGATAGTGTTTGGGGAAAGTTGGATGGAGAACTTTATTATCGTAAAAGGATTGAAAGAGAGACTGTTTCATAAGAAATCTGATTGCGTGGATGTGATTTTGAACGACAGACGCAACACCGCTCAGGTCATTCGTGATAAAGTCATGAACAGTGTGGGAGTAACGGCGTTTAAGTATAACGGTGTTACTAACGGCGTTACTTTGATGAGTAACGTGTAATCTAATTAATTACTTCCCGTCAGTGATAACGCCGTTATAGTTACTGTCAATGTAACGCGGCTCGATATTTCACTGTCACCAGAGCCGCTGTCGTCTCATTCAGCCCGGAGAAGAGGCGCTGATTGGCTTAAACGGCAATAGTAACCAATCAGAAGCAGCGTTGGCGGGTGTATGACTTTTCTGACATTCTGATCGGTTGAGCACGACACAAGTTTCCTCCGCTCACTTTCCAAAACACGACGAGGAAATCTGCTCAAACTATTGTAGTTTAAGGGATTTTTGTTATATTGCGCTATTTTACCAACATGGAAATGAAAACAGACGACAGCGCGAGTGCCACGTGCGTTTGGAGTTTACAGATGGATGCGTGCGTTTGGAGTTTATAGAGATCACATCACAAAGTCACAGTGGATACAGGTAACTTTCTCCTTAAGTGCAGCTGATTTCGTTGGCTTTTTGGCCGCGGTTCACCTCTGTTTTGTTGCGTGCAGATGCTTATTATGTTCTAATGTCCGCGTGTGTTTAGTTCTTGTGCTGTTTGGGCTGTTTCTGCTGCACGAGGCAGGTTTGGCTTGCGTTGTTGTCGTGACAGTTCATAGTGTCTGGAGGAGAAAACTGTTAACGCTGCTGCTGTTGATTTGGATGACTTTCAATAAGATAGGATATTCATTTATTATTTCATTGTTTTGTGATACATTAGTCTAGTAATTAGTTACTTTCATCACTCAGTAAGCAGTTAGTAACTCAATTTTTTGGAGAAGTAACTAGTAACTATAACTATTTTGAAGGAACTTGCCCAACATGGTCATGAATGATGCAAAAGGTCATAAATCAAGGTGTATTGTCACCACTTCCGGAATAAAGGTTGTTAAAACAAGTTAATTACAGGCCTTGATTAACTCTGTGTGAATCTCATGCCACGTGACGTCATTTAAAGTTTAAAGATTTCCCGAGGTAAATATTAAGATCGATTAATCAACTACAGTAAATGACTAAAGACGTACAGCTCTGTTAGACGACGATATTTAGTTGAAGCAAAGCAATTTCTAAGCCAAACTAGAGCTTGAGTACTATCTAATATCCAAACTGTAACTTGAATTGCAGCAATCTAACGCATCTTAAACACACCAATTAAAAAGTGTTACTCAAACATCCAGTTTCCCTCGGTGTAAGTCGGCTGTATGTCTTGGCCTTTGCGTTCCTCGCTTGGCCCGTGTGACAGCCTCCAGTTTGTCTGCCAGCGTTTCTACTGATGCGTGAGAGAAAGGGTCGGAGGGTCCATCCATGTAAAACGAGATGACAAGCCTCGGAATTAATTAATGTTTGTAATTTTTAAAAAGAAAAAAAAAAAAAAAAGTCGTCGCTTGTGAAGAAAATATGTCTAACTGCAGCCCGGGCCCTGCTGTGGTAATTAAGCAGAACACCAGCTCTCTTTCTCTCTCTTCTCTCTTTCTTCTCGTTCTATCGCTTTTCTGCAAATGGACTTTTACCTTGATGTCTTCTTAAATCCCTCAAATTCTCTCTCATTTACCTTGGCTGTACCTC
Source organism: Mugilogobius chulae (assembly GCA_038363315.1). NCBI lineage: Eukaryota > Metazoa > Chordata > Actinopteri > Gobiiformes > Gobiidae > Mugilogobius > Mugilogobius chulae. The sequence continues at coordinate 45,628,731 of CM076409.1, read as the reverse complement.
GCAGCCACCGTGCGCTTTCTGGGTTCCCCGGAGACCGCCAACTTGCAGCCGCGAACGGAGTAGTCAAAGTCAAAACGAGTGGAGAGAGCCAGACGGAAGGAGGGAGTATTCGGGACAAAAAATGCAGCTTGGATCACGTCGTTTAGGTCTTGTGCTTGATTAGTAATGGTTATGTAGCAGAAAGAGAGTATGTGTGAGGAGCATATGGAGAGGCTATCGCTGCAACTAACCATTTTTTAAACATCTGTAGTTCTTTAGATTATTTGATTTGTTGCTTAGAAGGCAAAATGAAGCCTATTGCAACCATAATCAAGGCTAAAATGGGTGGATGTTAGTTAAAATGGCTGGATTACCGAAAGTCACAATTTATTTGATAGTTGTTTTTTTCTCTAGAAAGCAAAAAGTAGCGTGCTAAGGGCCAATTGTAAACGCTAAAAAATATCAGTTAATCTTCTGTAATTTTTTCTGTATATTTATGTAAATGTATATGGGTTTGTTGTTGAGTTTTAATAGTTCTGTTTTCGCAAAATTAAAGATTTTTCTGGTTTGTTTTTTACATGCTACATGTTTTTCTGTATTTTGGGTTCAGGTTCCTGCACAACTTCTAGAATGAAATTTAAGACTTTTAAGACCTTGTCACGGAACTTTGTGAGCGTGTCAGTTCAACTTGAGGCTAACACGGAAATAAATGAAAGGTTTGTTACACAGGCAGCAATTTAAAATCTGATCTTTTCACCACGTCACCATATGTCCACGATCCTCAAATAAATCATGAAAATATTACGAAATACACGCGGTGACGTGCGCGGCCCATTACGCACAGCGCGCAGCATCTGAAGTGTTAGCGATAGCAAAGGAAGACAATTTCAGCCTGAAGTGGTTGGATTTTGACCCCCCATTTTAATCTAACTTATGTTGTTTTACATGTCAGCTTGCGTTCTGTACTGCAGCTGCAAATGAATTGCCCTTCGGGGATCAAATAAAGTCAAAGTTCAAGTTCAAGTTGTGTTTAAGCGCAGTGAACTTACTTTAAAACTTGCTCTATAAGTGTAACGTAGCGTTCGTTTGGCAGAGCTGAAAAGTTCTTGTTTAGTCCCAAAGCTATAAGGTGATTGGTGCTAAGGCGATTGTTCTGGGCTGTCGCTCCGTCATCTCAGCAAATGCCATATTTCTGATGCGTACATATCTTCATGTAGTATTAATAAATCTGCTCGAAATACAAGGTCTTAAATATGCAACGCCAAATTTAAGACCTAAAGTCCCAATTTTGATAAGACCACCCTTAAATTTCCTATTTCATATTTAAAACTCTAAGGACCTGCGGAGCCTGGTATGCGTATTGTAATTTGTAAATTGGCCAGTGAGTGCTACAAGTCTATAAGCTCATATGACAGATAGTTGTTCTCGTTTTGACTTAGTTTGGTATGATCGTCCTTGTGGTGAATACGGTATGTATCGTAATTCTACAGCAGTTTGCCCCCTTTTAGCATTTGCTGTGCCCCCTTTTTAGTAGACTAATTGATTAAGAGATCTCGATGGAACAACTAAAATTAACAAAAAAAGTAGAAAATTGAGAAGTTCTAAAACAGAATCTCTCCCATGTTATCCAAAAAAGTACCAAAAAGACTATTTACTAGGGGTGTTCAAAAATATCACTTCTTCGATATACTGTATAACACAACACTCAAACTCCAAATATCTGTATCCATACTCAAATTCCAATAGCAATATATTGTAGATCGTGGCCTATTCATCCAGGACAGTAGAGGGCGGCACTGTGTCTTTATGACGATTGTCTAATGTTCAAACTTGGCACATTAATTATCACTTTCTATGATTATAAAAAGAGACAAGTGGTTTCTTAATTTTTCCGAAACTTGATCAGCTTTGTGTTGCCATTAGTATCAATATAGTCATTCATATTAACAGAATCAACATTAATGTAATTTTAATAACTATCGGAAGTAAATAGAAGTAAACAGTGGCCTTAACTATTAAATGTGCATATGTATTAATATAATGTTGTAAAATGCTTTAACAAGAATGATGGCGTGTTATCCAGACGTGTTAATGCGTTCGGCTTCACATCCACATAAAAACTCTAGAATTAAGATATATTATAAGTGTAGTTTATGATGTGTTCTAATGACTTCCCATAAAAGCAGCAGAGTTGTATCAGATCCGGTCGGAGGCAGCCAAACCCGTGTCTCACTTTGAGGTTAATGACTAACATATATTTATAGAAGCCACCGCTGTCAGTCAGTGTACTCAAATCTACCTCTCGTCTGCTTCTCCCCGCTGCTCGTGTGGTAAGGGGGGAAAATTACCCAGCATGCACCCTGCTGCCTGTTTGATTTACTGTGTACTGTATTAGGAAGTGTATATTGTTAATGCTGCAACGATGACGCAGGCTGTGAGTTTGTATAACATCTGATCTTACGCTGTATAATCAGAGTGTTTGATTAGAATGCAGCTCGACAGTTACGCCCACTTCGAGGCTTGTCATGCTTCCGGTTCTAACATTTTTAATAATTTTCTTTAGATGTAATCTCAGGCTTCATCTCCTGGCAGCAAAATAAATGATTAGGGGAGATAAACAAACCTAGCAAGCAAACACTTGTGGTGAATAGGATAGTGTTGTCACAAGACTAAAATTTCACTCAATCTCGATAATGACAAATGCACTCGATACCACAAGAACAAAAATATTTACAAAAATTGGCAAAATGTTTTTATTTAAATATTTTATTGGGACGACATAGCGCTCTTGCCTCATAGCAAGAAGGTCCTGGGTTCGATTCCCAGTCGACCTGGGGCCTGTGGAGTTTGCATGTTCTCCCCGTGTCTGCATAGGTTTCCTCCAGTTTCCCTACCTCTAAAAATATGTTCATTAATGCCACCCTTCTCCCCACACCCAGGACTCCCCTGCAAAAGAGATTCTGAATCCCAGTGGGACTTTCTTGGTTAAATAAAGGTCATTATTTGTAAATGTTGGTGGTAAAGGTTCAAAATCGAAGGAAGATTTACAGTATTTATTATTTAAAGTCTTAATAGTGTATTAAGGGTGCATCTTCACTGATGTGCTTCTGTACATTGTATTTATTATACAGTATATGTATTTTTCCTGGACCATTGTTATTGTTATAGTTGAAAAAAATATGATTTTGTGGTTTTAAAAAAATCTATAAAAATGTAAATTACAAAAAACCACCACAACAACAAAAACAATTACTTTTTGCAGAACTGGCCTTAAGCCCTTTGGCGCCCTAAGTAAGTAACTAATAAATGTGTCTTTTACAATTGTTATCTTATGCTTAGTTTTGTAAAAATGCAGTGTTTAAATCTCCAGACATAGCAGTTCATCTGCTATTCGTGGTCGTAACTCAATCAATATGTGTCCTCTTGACGCAAAATAAAACTGGCTAACATTTTATTGATTTTTATGCTGCATTTGACATCTTGTCTACCTATGCTCAAGCCTCCCCCAAATATTCTTCTGTTTATGATTGTTTTATTTTATAGTATCGACACTGCCTTAGTCTCATTAATGTTTGATTTTCTATTTATGACAACCTAATTCGAATATAGTGTTTTTGAGCTCAGAGGGCTGTGAATTTATTTTATTGTTGATATATAAAAAAAAAAAAAATTAATTAGTTCTTTTTATATATTACTGCTTTTAGTAACCAAATAGCTTTGATGTAATCTAACATGTGTCACATTATTAGAATGTACTTAATATTACTCATTATCCAATAATAATATAAACACTTTATTTATATTTTCTAATATTGTGTTTCTGAAGTTATTTCTGTTTCACACAGTCGCTTCACCTCCACGTCCTAACCCTCTCCCTTAAGCTCCTCCCCCTCCTAACCCTCTCTCTCCTGCTGAGGGGCTCACTCTGTCTTCTCTGTCCTTCTTTCTCCTTTACTTTATTCTCAATTCTAGATGAAATGGGACTAGTAAATATCTCTTTATGGAAGCATTGTTAGAGTGTGAAAAGCACTGTTTCCCAATGACTAGAGCTGAAGTGTGAAATTTAAATACACAATACATTGAAGTATTTTCTTTGTTACCACTTAATGACATCGCAAGGTGAAACTGAGCGTTTATATACTGTATATTGATATTTGACAGAAATCTAAACTAAATTGCCTTTAGAACATTTTCTCCAAATATTATATCTTTGACTAAAATACATCAAAAGCAAAAATCTGAATTACTTTTTCACATTTTTTTCCAACTCTGAGCTTCCCCCTGCGTGTCACACAAAGTCCACAGCTGCTGCTCGCGACAGGGTGCTGCTTTCATGTGGTTTGCATCACTCACCCTCTCTCCAGATCGAGGCCTCTTCTTGGGTCGGCTGGGTACAGAGTCCTCCTTGGGATTGGTGTCTATGGCCCAATATGAACCCTGGAATTAAAAAAAAAAAAAAAAGGCAATGATAAATGTGCACCAGGTTTGGAATTGCTGCTACTGTGTTTAGCTTTGGTTACTGTATGTCTGTGAAGATTTAGTATGTTTCCTTCCGTATCCTAAAGCTGATGGAAAAGTCTTAACCTGACTGAAAGTAGGTTTATTTGTGCGTAAAGCTCAATGCTCATGCACACAACAAGTCAACACAGCACAGTTTCTTTAGGTAGCTTATATGGTTTTGTATCTGTGTAGAACATGTTTGCTGTTATAATATAAGAAGGAACAGGAAATGTCCTCAACACAAAAGATTTGGTGAATTATTAATTTCCAAAAAAAAAAAAAAAAAAAAAAAAAAAGACGTTACATAGTCAAGTTGTTTGTAAAAAGACACAAGTAGCCTAGCTGATAAAAAAAAAACGGATTCTATCCAGTTTTTAATACAAAAAGCTGTAAAATTAAAACCAACTAGATTTTGCAACAAAGCAAATCCTTCAACTTAAGCGTACGATTTTTGCTTCCTTAAAAATGTAATCAAACACAAGAATATAATTTAAACTACTAGTCTACATGTCTTGCTCACTTACCTGTAGAATTCTGAATAGTTCACCACGAGGTGTTTGACGTTTTTTTGTTTTTTTTTCACATCTGTTAGCAATGATGCAGGCTGGTATGCTAACAATAGTTAGCCACAATGCAAACAACATATGAACTTTGTGGATTTTAGTGAACGAACTGAAGATTATTAGAAGTAGATGCACTGATTTTGATCAAAATAAATGCAATAATAAGTTGTCTGTGCTGAGTTTTTTTTTTTGCCGAGAAATAAGGTCTAAGCAGGGGATATGCTGGGACAGTTATCAGTTTGCCTGATTGCAGTTGGACAGTCTGCTTCGCCATTTCTAACCAATGACAATGTTTCTGATTTTCTAACAATTTCGTGAAATAAAAATTAAGTGAACTAAAACAATTATTTTAAAAAATGTCACAAAATTGCAGGGTAGCCACCCAGATTTTAGTTTTATGAGGTGGACACAAATACTGTGCATTTTCTACTGAGAAGCAACTGAGAGGGCCGACACATGCTTCGAATTCCCTTAATATACTTAATAAGCACTCTGGCCTCACAGCAAGACAACTAATCCTCCTACAACTAAAAACATGCCCAATGCACCTCTCCAGGACTACAGATGGAAATTAACTGTAAAAGCTAGAATCTGGAACAAGCATCTCTGCCATTGTGCTTAATGTGATTGTACATTGTCCTTAATAAACCTAACCTTACTTTTAACAGGGTAAAAATTCTTCTTTAATTTCTAGCTCATTTTCCAATCTCGAAAAATTTTCTTCGCAAAAAAGTTGCCTTACATTCCGTTAACTCACAACTCTCTCAAAACTAATCCTCCTCCAATTCCTGTTATTTTTCTGCTGCTTTCTTCGCTCTCCTCCTAAATTGGCGCTCCCCTGAAAACCACCAGAAACCCTTTTCAAAACTATAACTCTCGGCTGGAGCACATACAATAAGAAAAATCAATTGCTTTTAGATGTTACTCTCTCTCTCCTCCTCCTCCTCCACCTCACTCTCTTTCTTTCTCTACCTCTACCCCATTTGGAGGGTCAGACTGGTTTCGGTTTTAGGTCTGATCTAGGCCACACACCCTCAAGTCTCTCGGTCCCACCTCGCTGAGCAGTACACAGCCAATTAGCGTTAGCACATGCATGATTTAGCTTCTCCTCTCTCCGGCTTTTTCCGTGGAGGTGTTGGTAGCGTGCTCACCTGACCCCCCTCCCTCCTTCCCTCATACGGAGATATCGACTGATTCGATCCAGGTCTGAATTAAGGTGCAGCTCAGGTCGGCGCGGGGCTAATCAGAGGGGAGCGCGCCTCTTTGTGTCTTCGCTGCAGACTATAGACCCATACGCCGAGCCCAAGGATTTTAGGTTTGAATTATTTAAAGCTCCTTCCCTCTTAATTCATTTTTCAATGGCTCCCAAATCCCCGCCGCTGCCTGCCTCTCTCTCACTCTTTCCTTTTCCTTTCACAGCAGAGCACGGCGAGTTCGATGAGAAGTTTGTTAGTGGCAGAAGCGGAGGAGGGCTGTTTTTTTTTTGCAAATTAAAGGTGAAGGCTGGATGTCGGAGGGTTTGTAATGTTAAGTGATTGTCTTCAGAGCCAGTTTGAGTATTAGCGAAGATGATAACAGGAGAAGTAAAAGTAATGTCTTGAAAGAATTGGTGAGTTGTGTGTTTTTTAGAGGCACACGTCGAGAACATATCTGTGTCTTCGGTTTGATGCTAATAGGTGCAACTGTTAGGAGTTTGCACGTGCTACAGCTACCAAAATAATGATGAAAAAACATTGAAAAGTGTGAATTGTTGGGACTTATCTAGGGTAAAAAAACATGCCCACTACTAATGTGCCTCCATAGTGTGAGAGCTTGCGTGTCCCCAAAAATGGACTCTTTCCATGGAAATGTGATTCAATAAGCTACATTGTTTTCCACAATAAGGTAAAAACATAACTACAGCCGTTAAAAATGTATAGTTTTTGCTTTTAATTTACATGTTATCCACTCAGATGAAATTGAATTGCTGCAGAATCTCTGAAGCTGCCTTAGCAAATTAAAAAAGAAGGAAAGTGTATTTACTGTGTCCAAAACACATTGTTAATTGGTAAGTCCAGGAACTATTTTGGTGACACAAGCACATTTACAAAGCTAACTTTGTTTGGAAACATGTTTTATACATTCTCACATTGAGATCATCGTTCCTTATCCTTAAGAAAAATGATTTAAAGCAGTAACTCCCAAAATATATGTATTTAATTTGTAAATAGTAGCCTAACAATTACTAGGAGATACAGTAAATCATTTTGTTTTATTGTTTATGTTAATGATGTTTTTAGGTTTGTAGATCATTGTGCGGAAACAACACTAAATAACTTATTGAAATGTTCAAAAATATAAAGGTGCTACTGCTAAAGCCACTTAGACCACTTCAACCACTTAGAGAAACTGTTATTGTGTGAACACAAACATGGGACAGGGTAGTTCCTATGACTAAACAATGGCTGGAGGAATCTTGGGACTAGTTCTTGGTACTTTAATGTACAAAAACGCCTTATGATTCAACTGCATACCCCAAAATCTCTCAGTGATAAATGTAGGCATGGCTGCAGTGTTCCTTGCTTTGTAGACTTTTGGTACAAGACACTTTTTGACATTAACACACAGCACTAAAGTGACTTAAAGTGTTACAAACGTTATGATGTCATCGTTGTAATCTCAATGGATAAACTAGTTGAGTACTACAGCTTCACATATTCTGCACTGTGCTCAGACATAACAGCAGCTTATTGTACATAGGAGTTTTTAGACTATTGTAACTCTCTCTATATATTTTTTAAATTTTTGGTAAGACAATTTTGAAACTATTATCTTGTTTGATTAACTGCTGTTCTTGAACTGTGTGTTGCAACACTGAAATTCCCTCATTATGGCACAAATGAAGGATATCTTTTCTTCTCTTTCTTCTTTTTTAAGTTTTGCCCCAGCAGAGCGTTGTTGTCAAAGTATCTATTCTGTTAAGTACTTTTTGCTATGTTTCAACAAATAATGTATTTTTCTTAAACGCATGAAGTATGCGTAATACTGTTTTTAGCATTGGCTAGTTGCCATAAATTATGAAAAGCACTTCTCAGCTCATTTTGATGAATAATTATGAGCCTCAGAAGGTAACAGAACAAAGCATGTGCACTAGGGATGAGACAATTCTGTTTTGTCACAATTAGATTCTTATTTCGATCACAATTCTGATACTTTTCGATATTGCTAAACCTCACAAGAACAAACTAGTTTTTTCTGTGAATTTGAAAGATAAAATATACCTTTTCAATGAATAACAATAAGCAAGAATGTCCTGAGATTGACTCCCAGGCATCCAGGGGCTTTTCTATGTGGAGTTTGCATGTTAACCCTGTGTCTGCAAAGGTATCCTCCAGGTACTTTGGTTTCCCCCTACCACTGAGAACAGGTGGGACTTTACTGGTCAGTTTTGTGAATTAAGTAAAGAGTTTATTCATTTAAAAACGCTAATATTTCAGTCACTTTAAGATTACCCCGCAGCAATTAAAACCACACTTCGAAAACAAATTCAAACGAACTTCTTTCAGGTTCACAGCCCACGTTTCTATAGTACATCCATGCATTCTCTCTCCGGTCCGCCGCGTTGCAAACTTATCTCAGCTTCCTCCCACTTTGTGTGAGTGCGAATGGGAGCAGGACACGGTCTAATAAAGCATGAACGTCTGGCATCTCCAACAAATGCACCGACATATACTTATTATTCATTACTCCTGTACTGCATTATTACTGGGGCCCAATCAATATGGGAAGAGCACGCAGCGAAAAACGCATTAAGAATTCACCATGGCGGCTGGTTGTGGAGCTTTTAAGACTTAGCCGAGGCATATAAGGGCATATCTAGGCACGTGCGGCTAATCTTGTCTTATTTGTAAGCAGGATGAAGCGGGATTGCATATTTATTGTGGCTAAAGCAGGTTCTTTCGGTGGAAGGTGCGGCGTTGAAAGAATACGTACTTTTCCGGGGTCGTCTTTGGAGCGAGGAACTTTGAGGAAACACTTGTTCAAGGACAGGTTGTGCCGGATGGAGTTCTGTGGAAAGATAGAAGGGAAAGAGGAAGTTAGGAAGTTTTTTGTTAAGTGGGAATCAATGGGTTTAAATCACACTTCAGTTTGATTGCAATCCAGAGAGCTGTGGTTGAGCTTATTCATCTAGCAAGATATTGGTTGAAGTGGATGAATGAATGCATATGTTTGTCTGTATGTATGTAGTGTGTAGTCAGTAATTACAACATGCACTTACAGAAATGCGTAAGAGTGTATCATGAGCATGTTTGCAGTTTTTTTTACTTCTATTATGCGTCATTTCTGCTTCGCAATATTGTCTTAGCCTCCTTTAAGTCTTCTGAACACTACAACATTTTGGCCTGATTTTAAGCCTCCTCAAACTCGTAAAGGGTAGGCAAAAAAAATGTTTTTGTCGTTTCTCTCCTTATGTATGTGCGTCAAACGCAAGAATTTTTGCAACAGACAGCATCTGGTGCGACTACCTTGTGACGACGGCTCTTACAATGTAAAATAAAGAAGAAACTTTGACTCATCATGTGTAAATAAACGTAACACTTTATGCACGTCGTTGTAATGGAATCTTTAAATGTTGTTGAAGTTCCTGGGAGAGCTCAAACTGAGGCATTGGAGTCCTTAAACCTCTCCAATGCTAATGTGGATCACACCTTATAGGGCTATTCAATTATATTTTACAGCGGGCCAGATTTTTCAAAGAACTATGGTCTGTGAGTCGAACAACAAAGCTGCCCCAAGAACTTACATTTAGTAAGTTGAAATTGAAAATAAGTCAAAAATAAGTCTGCCCCATAACAGGCTTACACTAGCACAGATAAATCAGAACAACAGGACAAGGCTAAACGTAGAGTTAAGCCAACTCTATGTCTCTAAGTCTACATTTGTGCTACTTCAAGGGTTAACAGGACTAGAGCACAATTTGTGAACCAGAACAAAACTGAATAAAACAAAACAAATATCAGTGGCATTTTAGCTGATTCAATTGATTTAAAAGTACTGCAGGCAACTGAATACCAGATCTAACCAAGAAATGTGGCCCAGTCGGTGGCCCAATTGCTATTTGAATAGCCCTGCCTTATACTGTTTGGACTTTGTTGCATGTGACAAGACTCCAAGCCCAGTGGTGGGCTGGAGGCTCCCAGGATCTGACTGTTATATGTTAAACTTTTGTTTCAGTGCTGTGCCTGGCCTACGTAATGCTAAGAATCACGCACTTGCAGGAACCCCTGCCCATTTGGCCTGTTTGCCAAATGGGCAGGGGTCCTTCAAGTGCATGATTCTTAGCATTACGTAGGTCAATCTCAAACGCACCTGCTTCTTAACTGATGTGTGAATCAACTTTTTCATTTCCCGCTTGCGTCAGTGTAACAGCTCCTTAACTCTAATGACTGTGACATTTATAAACCTGGTTAATCCACTGGTGTTTCATCATTGTTGTTTCACTTTAATAACATGAAAAAAAAAAAAACATTGCGCTCGATCACGTGATGTACACACAATTCTCTTCTCGCTGGTGCGCTCCACAAGTCTGTGTCGTCTCTGTTCTTTTTATGATATGATGTGACTGAGACAAATAATCTTTAAATCTGTGGCCTGTTCTTTTTTGGACGCGTCTAAAAATCACAAACGATCGTAAACTCCGGTAGTGTGCAGCCGGCTTTAGATGCGTGTTTTGGTTGAAGCCATGTTGGGACATTTGATTTGGGCTAAACGACTAAGCTTAGGTCTATCAAGTTGCAAAAATGGGTATGTTTAGATCTGAGGCTTGGTGTTGATTAAGGATTAGGATTTCATTAAATTCAGGAGAAAATAGATCAGATGTTTAAACAACCGCATCACAAAATCTTCAAATCAAGACACATTTAAGCAATACTCAAAAAAAAATGTCCTTACAAGTCCAGGCAGCTACATATGTTTTTAAATCTAAGGGGGAACATTGTGATACTTTTTTCCCATCACAGATTTGTTTGCATCCTTTCTTCATCACATTACATTCTAGCTTTTTAGGAAATAGAAGCAACATCTGAACGTTTTACCTGCACAACCCTTGGCTCCTGATCTGCATGAGTTACTAAAGTGGCTTAGGGTTAGCCGCAGAGGTGAAGATGAATCGTGTGGACATCTGGTGCAGACAATATGAGGACAGATGCCGCCAGTGTGGGAGGTGACATGGCAGTGCTCACTTCCTCTTACGGTTTCTTGAAAGTGAACGTCTTTGGTGTTTTTACTAGCTCTGAATGGCAGATTAGTTTGTTGTATAGTTTACCGTTATTTGTGAATACAAACCTATGGACACACTATATTATATACTATTGTAACTGATACCTTTCACATTATATCATACATATTAGCTGGACAGCAAGGTGTGGAGGTCTTATTTTAAATGTCAGCTGTTTCTGTCAGTTGCAGCTATCCTTTTTGTTCAACATTACACAGCTAAACAGACCCATGAACACTTGAGTACCCAAGTTCCTAAAGTGTTTTTTTGTATTTTTAAAGAGTTTTCACAACAGTATGCAGTATGTTTGTTAATGTATGCATTGTGTCACCACAAACTAGGTCTGCAACTAACACGTTTTTTGGTAATCGATTATTCATTTTGTTCAATTAATTGATTATCATGCTTGCTTATGTCGTAAAAGGTTGGTCATTATGAGTTTTTTTTATGAAACTTGACAAATAATGGAAAAATAGTGCTTAGTAGACAGCAGGGCTGGGCCAGTTATCGAAAAATCGAGATCGAATCGAGCCGAATGGTCAATTATTTGGTGGTGGGTTTTGAATCAAAAGATCGAAAACCAATCTTTTGTCAGTAAAAATGTCGAACAAAAGTCAAACTTTGAGGCAGAATATTGAATTATAATTTTAAAAAAATTGAAAAAACGGGAGATAGTAAAAGTGTTAGTTTTCATTTATGTTCAGAAAAGCCATCTTTCTAATGTTTTTTAAAAGGTTAAACAAAATCAAATCGAAAATCGAGCTTGATCAATATGAGGAAAAAAATGAGATTATATATTTTTTTTCCATATCTCCCAGCCCTAGTAGAGTGACTCTCTAATCTGAAACTGGGACTGAATTTTGGTGTCAAGCCATGATGATTTGTGGCCATCGGTTCAGCCGATAACCTGGTTGCGTCTTTAATAGAACATAGTAGGAGTTGTTTACAGGCTGATGTTGACCCAGAACACATTACACATCTAACATTTTATTTGAAAGGGCACTGTAGAGTTAAAAACTTAAGATGAATGACATAAAATAACACAATAAAGTCAGCACAAAACTGGAACATGGTTGTACAATAAATAACAGTTCCAAAACATTATCTGATGCATTTTCTTATGTTTTGAGAAGGGAAAAAAGCTATTTTAGTGTTTATAGTAGTATTGGTTAATATCAGAAATCGACAGATACTCAGTGCCAAAGAATCAAAATCGGTTTCAGGATTGAAGCTTTCCTAATGCTTAAGCAAGTGAAAATGTCCTGACTTCAGTACTTACAGTATTATCTTGGTTTGAGCAGATTTTGCTTGTAGTAAAATTATCTCCCAATGGATCAAAATATTCTTTCTTGATGAAGGTGACATGCAAAGTATTTTCTTACTTCAAGTTAAAAGTTCTTTTTACAAAAGAACTTTTCTTCTTTTTTTAAGTACAAAAAGCCTTGTTCTATTTGGCTTTGGCAAATGGTTTTACTTAACAAGTGAAATTCGCTAGCTCAAGATGATGTTCTTGTGAAAATTTAAGATGCTTAAATATTCTGTTTATTTTTTCGATTTGTTTTATTAAAAAGACATTTTACATATGTAATGAAGTAATTAGCTTGTGTCTGATTCCTGAAACTTCTTCTTGACAATGATTAAAAAATTAGTTGATGATAACAAAAATAATAGTTTAGGGAGGTCATTATCATATATCCGGTAAACAACAAACTTAGTACATTATATTTCATTTTTAATACACGTTTTCTTCCAATAGCTCTTTCTTCATTGGTCAGCGTTACAATGGTTGACTTTCCATACATTGAGGTTATTCAAAAGCATGACACTTCTTCCGTAGACTTTGTTCCTAGTTGCAACCGAAAGAGTTCTAAAGTTTAAAACAAGCAAATTATGCAGGATGAATAAATCGTCTATAAATAATTGCTGATCAAAGCTACGCACATGCACGTAGCCTCAAATTAGCTTTCATCTTTGTCCAGATTAGACTTCCTGTTGTTCAGAATTTGCAAAACTCCTAACCCAACTTTGCTACTTTCTCATTACAGCAGTTGTTGGCACACTTTTAACCACTGGAGTTACTACTTGTACCTCCTCCACTTCTGAAACTGGACGTTCACTTTTAAGGTGAGAACAGATCTATACTTTCTCGGGGCCCATAATGAGGAGGATCCTGACATCGGGTGCAATATTAAAAGCTTTTGTTTGGCTGTATGTTGTGTACAAGGCGAGCCACACAAAAACAACACGAAGGTAGACAGGCTAACCTAAAATGAACCAGCCTTCCCTCGCGGCGCCGCTCTGCACTCATCTGCTGCTGCTAATTAATACCACTGAGCACCAGCACTCACAAGGCACGGGAAAGAAGAAGTGGTTTCTCAAGAGTTTGGACTGGGTTTTTTTGTGTGTTATTGCTCCAAAAATACTGATCTGTCTGATTTACTGTATCAGAGACGTTCAATAGACCATTATATATATATATATATATATATATAGGAGACAACGGATGGGTTTGCTTAAAATAATAAAATGTATCAGAATGAATGTGTCTTATTATACATTACAACTTATTTGAATAATGTTGCTAAACTCTTGAGCGATGTTGCAAAAAAACAACTGTTTGAAAATTTTGTTAATATGTTTATCATCGAAAAAAAAGTGTCAGGGAGTAAACTTCCATCAAATAGGGGTTTAATATTTTTAATATTACAGTCCCAGAATACACTGCAGCCCGGCCAGACTATGGAAAAATAAAGGCGTACATTCCTGAGATGTGAGTAGAAAACCTCTAAAATGCACTGGAATGCAGTAAATTGCCTAGTTTGTCAAAAAAAAAAATGTTGGGAACAATGATGTGTACAGCATATGTACTGCAACATAATGTCAGTGTTTCCCATTCATAGAAGAGACTATGGCGGCCCACTATGGTTTAATTTTTGTCCCCGTAGTCTAAACATGAGATGAACAATTAATTGATAGTTCAAATGATGGCTTTGGGATTATCATGTGCATATAAAAGTAGGCATTTTTATTTTGTAATCAGTGTTTTTCATATGTAGACGCCATCAATTACATTAGAATCCAAAAAATATATATACAAAATAAAATGTATCAAATACAGATTGTTTGTGCCACCATAGTCTCAGTATAATCCTGTGGAAAACACTGTAATAATGTGTTATAATGTAAATCTGGACATACAATAAATGTCTTTTCTTAGCTTTAACTTCCATATTTGAGTACAACACAGAAGAACCTATATTTTTAAAAGTGGCCCTCGACCAAGTCTGACTTCGATAGATTCAATTGAGTTCTGCACATTATCAATCTCTCTAGACTCGCCCTGAAAGCTGTCGGAAATAAAACGGAAGGTCAAGGCAATACACAAATCTGACTGAGCGATGTGTCGAGTAGCTTTTTGTTAAATACAGTTGAGAGAAAAGACACAATCACCTCTCTATGCAAGTTTTGTAAAAAGCGTACACGTCTGGCCAGACCACGATTCTGAACCGTGACTGGTTTGGAAAAATCATGAATATATCCCTAGAATCTATCGAGTAGAGCCAGGTTATCAAATATCTGCTTGTATAACAAACTACAGTCGGGCACACCAAACATGCTTTAAATGAAAGCAGTGCTAGAATAAAACTTTGTATAAAATTTCTATCCAATTTCAATATTATGATACACCTCTGCTTGTCAGTATACCATTTCATTCTCACACGAAAGAAAACAGCACAGAGCCTTTACCATGACTGACCAATCGGGTAAGAAACATCCAGTTTCCTTCTTTTGCAGCGTCACATATTCAAATGGACCCCCACATGTGTCACTCTGAGTTTGCAATAAAAGCAGAAGAAGAAGAAGAAGAAGAAGAAGAAGGAGGAGGTCACATGGTGCAGACTGCCGTTACGTAACCCTGGTCTGAAGATCTGGGTCACCGCGCTGAGGCAAATCGAACGGGCATTTCCTCTCAACTGGATTAAACAGACTTGAGATGTGAACGCAGCAACGGCACGGCAACATCAATGCACAAGAGGCCGTGTATTGTGGACTGGAAGATATAGGCGTGTTTAAATTAATAACACCTTATAAGTCTTCGTTTCTGATTAAAAAAGTCTAATCTAATGAAGGTCTTTTTAGGTCTGCGTGATGGTCTTTTCAGTACATTTCATGCATGTGTTGGCTCTAAGCTGCCTCCTGGTGGAAATCCCGTTCTTGCAACTTTCTCCCCGACCCGAGAACAGTCTGCTTGGCTTTTTGTTTGGCTAAAAGGTCTTCTATGTATTTTTACTGCCTTATTTCAATAAAAACGAAAAGGAAATGAATAGGAAAGGGGAAACTTTGCATGTTTGCTGGGGAAAACCAGGGCTGAATCAAATGCTAATTTATAAAGCTATAGCTAGCAACACAAGATCCTTTGTTGTTATTGCTGTTGAAATACAAACTGAATCCATAAATGTTACATAACATTCTGTTCGTGGGAAATTTTGAATGCACTACTTTTTGACAGAGATGGGCGATATATCGGTATCAGTATCTTTGTCGGCTAATATTTATGAATTTTCGCGATATTGAAGAAACTAAAGAATAAAAATGATATATGAATAATTAAGCTAAAACTAGCCTTAGTAAATAACATCACAAAATACTTTTCACTCAGATAAATATATTTGATCTTCAGCAGTAGAGCTCCCCCTACAGTTCTCTTGTACAAACCAGCATCAAGTCTACAACATAACCCTTTTCCTTATTTTATTGTTTTATTTAGTTTTCAAATAAGGCGAAGAAAAGAGCATCAAAGACATTTTACACTGTCAAATTTAAAAATGGAAGAGCCAGTGTTTCTCAGGAAAGCTGTCGACAGAAATGACAAGTGTAGATTTTCCAGCAGGAGGCAGCAGAGAGAGCAGATGTTTGCTTAAACTGTCCAGAAAATACATACGTTTGTAACCATCACAAAAAGACATTTAACAAAGACAAAATGTCACTTAGATCCGCTTTCAAATTTAAATATTGATATTGGCAAACATTGGTTATCAGCCACAGAGCGGGGTCAAATATCGGTTATCGGTATTGGGCTCAAAAATTTCAGATTGGCCCATCCCTACTTTTTGATCGGCCCCAAATAGTGCCCTAAGAAGGGATTAGTGTGGATGTTCAGGTACAAACCATGGAATTGATTCCCGAACCAGAAAATGTCTTCTATGAAAACAGCTCAGGACTAGCCCTTCAAATATTCAAAGCAAGTTTGTTGTGCAACCTGTATGTACAGTATAAGTTGGTATTTCATGGGAAGTGTGTTCATTTTGATGGCAGTCAGGCAAAATAAACTGTGAAGAGATACGTTTAGTCTTTCAAGTTCTTTATCAGATTGCCTTTTCCTTTAAACAGACCAGTGTGGTGTTTTTTTGTCCATCCATCCTCAGGTCACGTGATATTACAGTGACATGTCATGCTGGCTGTTTTACGCAAATTTTGGTGCCATTTTTCTTGCTAGTGTATAAAGCAATATCACCATCTGCAGTCCAGGGCGATAGGTTAAAAGCCCCCTTGTCCGTGTTTATTGTTCTTTGGGTATTTTTTTTTTTTTGCTTCTTTAATCTAGTATTTATATTTGTTATCCTCCATCCCAATTATTTCAGAATTTTCCACGTCTATGATGAGACTCTCTCTTCTGCAGACATCTGTAATAACTTATTTGAGGTTTAGCAAATCGCTGAAATCTTAAAATCTGTGTAAAACAACCAGCATTCTATGGCATCCAAAACATGTCAAGGTATGAAGGAACACCACACTGGTCTGTTTAAAGCAAAAAAAGAAACATGGACATTTTATTGTTATGGACACAAAACTTTGCACTAACAACAAATTGAACTCATCTTGCCCCCTGACAAATGTTTCAGTTGTCCCACAGCAGGTCAAACAACTAATTAAGTACAAATTGGGGGCTTAAAGAAGTCCATGAGTTCAAAATGACTAATAAAACTGCTATAAAACCACACTTAAACATAAATAGGAGATATCTCATTTCACGAGTGGATTAAAAAAAAAACTGTTGGGACTATAGTTTTAATCTCCGCTGATCTAAGATTAGTGAGTAGACGTCTAAACACACACTGCTTTCCTGGCTCTTTCTTAATTCGCGTAGTTGAAGAATTGTAAGTCGGTAGGCACCCATGAGCTATTGTTTCAGCTTACTCCTTTCTGGTTTTGTATAACACTGCAATTAAATGTACAATGTAATATATTATGTATAATTGCCCCCAAAACAAACGCCTCTCCTGGTCTGCTACTTTAGTCTGATTGGACTGCAGCCAGCAAAAGAACTACACAGACTGCTCCAGATGAGTTAACCTTACTTTTTATAGTTTGTATTCATTTGACAATTTGAGGGTAAGGAAAGATGATGCTGATATATGATAATTAGTCTCCTGCTTGTCGTCTGAATTGTGGTCTAGTTTGACCAATGTAGTGACCACTGATACTAACATCAGCAGATAACCGATATTCGACGATGCAGACATACAACTTAATTTTTACTTTGGAGACAACAAAAACACAACATGTATTTTATCTGGGTCATAAAATATTCTGCGGAATTATGATGTAAAATGTAGCCGTATTTTCCCGTAATTGTTAATTTATTTCATTTTAAATTTTTAATCTGATCAAAATAAGAAAAATATGACCCTTTGAGGACGATTGGGACTAACACATATCACACAGTATGCACGGGTCAGCTTTTTTCGTGACCTGCCCCACCCGACCTGAGTTAAAATTTAACCCGACGCACCCGGCCCAAAAAGGATCTGACCAAAGCTGACGTGCAATCCAAATTGTCTCTGATTTCACAGTAGGCATACAGACATTTGAGCGGATAGAAAAGATAATTTGTTTGTGGAAGTTTGTGGAAGTTTGTATTTTTAGAATTCTAGGCAAAGTTTTATAAATGACACTCCTGGACTTTTCTTCGGGTGAGGATTTGACTCTTTGCATTCGTAGTTTACAATGATGAGTTTGTTCATGCTGGAGAAATATTTGTGTAGATAAAATGTGATTTTGACTTCAATAACGTGGCTGCACCTTGCGGACAAAACGCCACGTTTTTTCTACTCTACTCTCACCTTTTTTTTCCTTTTATGCAGGTATACATTAACTATATAAATGAATTATTTGAATTTCGTTTTTTAGCATGTATATACATCTACTCAAATTTATATCTTACTTTGCACAATCAATTTTCTTTTCACACTTCTAGACAAAAAATGTATGACGATAGGCACACAATACTGAGACTCTAACACCCAGAAAATCCAAGCAAGGAAGAACTGCTTGAAATTCCAAGCCTGAATCCCACCGGTGTTAGACGGCGGGTCAAGAGGCTAAAGGTTCTCCAAGATGGTATTAACCTGCAGCACTGGGGGGCCTATTGAGTAGTTTATACATCTATCTCCACTGAACTGAATCTGTCCTTCAACGTAAGCACTCACAACTCCCAAACAGACACGCCGAACTAAGATTTAAAAACAGGGGAAAAAACGCAAGATATTTTATTAACCTGCTGGTGTATGAAAAGAGGGTGCAGTGTGGCAAAGTTTGGAGCAGAGGTAGCAGGAGCTATATAGTCTTTGTGGGCCAGGTGTTTTAGAAGTTTAGTCTCCTGGGTGAGCAAAGGAGGAGGGATGACTTATTATGAACTGACGGGAGTCGGAGTGACAGGCGCTGGTTCAGGATGCTGCCCCGAATACGAGTCACGGCTTCAAAAAGTCTCATACATATGCATTTTGTTTGAAGGACCCTCCCCCCCTCCGTGCTGCCTCAGCCTGTGTGAGTGTGTGAGTGTGGGGAGGAGATGTACAGAGCTGGAGTGTACCTGCAAATGAGGGGCTGTCTGCAGGTATTGGACAGAAAGACAATAGTATTATACAACAGGCGTGCACTGTCTGTGTATGGCAATGTGTGTTTAATGGAATTGCACTCAGAGCTAAACCAACTTTTTATTGACCTAAATGTTCTCTTGTAATGAGACTTTTTTGGTTGTATACTTGCACTTGTTAAGGCTGCAACTAACAGTTATTTAAATATTTGACAAGTGATTTTTTTTATATTATACAATAAGAACTTTTGAATACATTATCAACCAAATGAATGTTAAATATGCAGGCTGAAAACTTCAGAGTATTTGCAAATGTTAGTGTATTACTGATGAAAAATGTCTTTCTTATTCTTTTTTGGCTATTAATAAAGTCACAGTCTTTGCTATGAAGATGTTTGTTTGTTTTTTCAAAGTGTTTTAAGGTTGGTATAGTCTAGGGTTGTAACAAGATAATGGACTAATCTCAACCAGTCCTTTTTTTTTTTTTTCTTTTTGATGTAAAGATAGTTTGCAGCAACTGAGGATGTTTTAGGCAGACACGTGGCAGACTTGAGTCATATTTATACTGAGACTTGACTTGATAAAATGATTAAATAACTTGAAGACTTGAAACAACTTGAGAACTGTGCATCTTTACGTTAACAAACTGGAACCTTTTCTTCACTTCATTCCAGAAGATAAAAAATCAAAGACAAGCTTATTTGGTATTATTAATATAAAAAGACTTGAAACTAAAAGACTGGGACTTGTGCTACACTGATTTGGAACTTGATTCAGATTTGAGGTTAAAGACTTAAGACTTACTTGAGACTTGCAAAACAATGACTTAGTCAATGGCTTGCATCTGGGTAAAAAAGTTACCATAATGATATATCATAAAATTTGCAAGGAAAAAACATTCTAAAACCCCATTGAATGCTTGAAACACTTGGAAAGATAAAGATAAGACAACTTTATGTGCAGACTTTTTTGAATCAAAAGTCTGCACAAGTCATCATGTATGTAATGAAGCAGAACATGTGTACGTGAGAATATTGCAAAAATCCATCAAGTATATGAGTATATTTTCCCTGTGGTGTGACTGGAGTGTAAAGGTTTGCTGATCTTCGTTTTCTCTGCGGCTCAGTGAAAAGGACACCTCCTTGCTCTAAGCCACAGCCTCGTACAGACAGGTGCAGACAGGTGGAGAACTCACTGTACGATCTACACCCACACTCTTCATGACCTTCTGTTTCATTCTAATCTAAACATGTCACTTTGCACACACAGTCACCGCTCATACAGTATTGTGGACACCTTTTACAGAATGGGTCTTCATTGCGAGCTTGTGAACTGTTCTGCTATAAGAGGTCAGGGAGGTTCGTGTCCTGTGGGTGGATGAGGAGAAGAGAGGTGACAAAACAGGAAAAAGAGGAGGACACAGAGGAAGAAGGTGCTTCCGTGAACACTCTAGTGAAACACGATAATCTAAAAAAGAAAAAACATTCTCGGTTATGTTTCTATTATTCAGTGCTTCGCCACATCTCAGATTGACATTGTTGTTACTGTACATACTTTGCCTGGAAAATCCAGACAATATATAAAAATATTATGGCCATCGTGCCCCTCCTTCAAATTTCAGTGGGCCTGATTAAATCATTGTTTTACCATGGTAAGTCAACTGAGAACAATTTCTCATTTACAATGACGACCAGGCTAGGCAGCAGCACAAGACACAATCAACAAATCAAATCAAACAATCTGTGTTTGACAGATTATTGGTCTCCCAGATGAAAACCAATATGGCTGCTTACGAGAAAAAATTAATAGAAAAATATGGAAAAAATGTCACAGAACTGAAAAAAAAAAATGGTAGATTTCGACAGAATCAATAAACAAAGCAAAACAAAAAAAAGTGGTGACCAGACTCACTCTTTGCAATTAGCTGAAGCGTGGCTCTGGATCCCAGGCAAGTCCAGAGTTCTTAAAAGCATCAAAACCAGAAACTAGTATGGAATTTGAAAGTTATAGGCACTATACCCATTTTTTTTTTTTTCAAATAAAAGCAGCACAGATATCTTGTTCAGGTGAAATGGTCTCAGTGCCTTGTCTACACCTATAGTGTGTTTGTTCAAATCTACAAAGTTTGTTATTGGCATTATCTTGCTTTAAACAGTTGTGAAAAAGTTTAAAACATATCATGGTAAACAAATCTTATGCTCAGAATGCATAAAGCAACAGAAAAAAGCATAACACTTTATATTTTGGTTTATTTACAAATTAGGAGTAGCAATTTTAAGAACCAGTTTCAAATGACCTTGAGCTTTATTCGAACTAAATTTGGGTTTTACAAAAAACTTGGGAGGAAATCCAGTTCATATATATGTAGCTTGACAATGAGCTGTCAGCTGGATAAAATGTGCATGCTCACTGGAGGAAATGAAAATTAGCCTGAACGTCTGTAATTTATTAGGTTCCCTCCCAAACCTTTCTGTGTTTTGGTTCTGAGCCCTATTCATGACAACACTTACTGCATATGTATTATGATTATTGCTACATATTGCTATTTTAAAGTCCATATTTAAGACTAGCATACTGGATATCCACTGGCTTTTACAAAACCTGGGAATACCAAAACTGCCAACAAGGTTTGGATGCATATACCATAGCCTTTAATATTTTTTAAAAAACAATGCATATGCTTGATGGCCTTATATTGAGTAAGTAATAGAAACCTAGAATAAAGCTTACCTGATTAAATGACTGGATTTCTACCTATTTTTTAAGGTAGAAATCCAGTGCTGTGCAAATATATGTAATTAACCTACATCATTTGTGATTGTCTCATTGTCATTAGGCAGCAGGTCATGAACACTTATCCTGACCATTATTAACACACGTTTGACTTTGAAACCGACTCTTGCTTTCGCCTCAGTTACACGGCTTCACAGAAGTTACTCAGCAGGTGCATGTTCTCCATTTAAGTGTTACTTTTTTAAAAACCTTGACAACTTCCTCTGAGCCACACACTTCAAATCTACCACCACATCCTCACTTGTTTTAATGACCATTCCAACAAAAGCTAAAAAGAGCCAAATTGAAATCTCAAGAGGCTGTTATAATACCATTTATGCTTTCATACTGACTGAAAACACCGATTTATTTTAGTCTTATTTGACACGACAAAGACCGGCCTGCTGTTTCTTCTTGTGTGATACATGACCGGTGGATAATACTAAGCCCATTTCGTGGTGTAATTGTTGCATTCCTGAGTGCACAGAGCCTATTATTAGCCATATGGAGGTGCTCGAGGCCTGGGTTGGTTCAGAAGGGAAACATTTTTGGGCCAGGGCCAAATCCTGGAGGAGAGAGCAGCAGAAATTCAAGCTTTTAATTAAGAATCTAATACCGCCACTGCCATAAGTGATTAGTGTGTAATTAAAAACTCCAACGCTGTTTCTCACGTGGATATAATTAACAACGCTGTGCACAGATCAGGGTCAAAGTTGTGGTTTTTGAAATAGGTGGTTGAAATGAACAGACTAAACTAGGACTAAACTAGTATGCAGGAATAGTTTTTTATGTTGTACTAAACTCAAGATCATTCAAAGATGATCTGACAATCCTAAAAAGTCAAGGTTAGACTTCTAGGATTTAAGAAAAAACAAACTTGGGATTAATTTGACAGTCTGGGTGATTTTATGCTTTTCACCGTACTAACATTTTACCCAAACATATACTAGATAGAAAAACCTCTACTCTGAACAAAAGCAAAAGTGTTTTAGTTATTTTCTCCTATTTTTTTATGAGCTGAAGATATGAGTCAAAGATATGAACATTTTCACTTTTCTTTCCTCCCATATTGTTAGTTTGTCTTATTCTGATCTAGTAAGCATTTCTTAAAGTCGTTCTGAAGGGAAAAAAAAACCTAACCCCGCGTTGGTTTTTGAATTTGTGTTTGTATTTCTGAATTTGAATGTCTTTGCATTTGAGTTTTGGAATTTGTGTTTTTTGAATTCACGTTTGTATTTTTGAATTTGTGTCTTTGTGTTTATGAATTTGACTTCATGTTTCGGAATTTGCATTTGTGTTTTTGAATTTCCGTTTGTATTTCTGAATTTGAATTTGTCTTTGCATTTGAGTTTTTGAATATGTGTTTTTTGAATTTGTTTTTAAATTTGCATTTGTCTTTTTTGAATTTGTATTTTTGAATTTGTGTTTATGAATTTGTGTTTATGAATTTGTGTTTATGTTTATGAATTTGCGTTCATGTTTATGAATTTGCGTTTGTGTTTTTGATCTTGTGATTCTGAATTTGACTTTGCGTGTGAGATTTTAAATTTGCATTTGTGTTTTTGAATTTCAGTTTGAGTTTTTTCACTTTGTGTTTGTATTTTCGAACTTGCATTTGTCTTTTTGTGTTTATGAATTTGCGTTCATACTTTTCCATTCACATTTGTGTTTTTGAATTTGCGTTTGTATTTATTTATTTGAATTTGTTTTTTATTTGTGTTTTTTCAATTCACGTTTGTGCTTTTCATTTATGTTTGTATTTTGGAACTTGCATTTGTGTGTTTGTGTTTATGACTTGGCATTTGTAGTTTTGAATTTGCGTTTGTGTTTTTTCAATTTGCGTTTATATTTTTTAATTCATAATTGTGTTTTTGTTTGTGTTTATGAATTTGTGTTTTTAAATTTGTGTTTGAGTTTTTTCACTTTGCGTTTGTATTTTTGAACTTGCATTTGTCTTTTTGTGTTTATGAATTTGCGTTCATGCTTTTGAATTTCCATTTGTGTTTTTGAATTTGCATTTGTGCTTTTTCAATTTGTGTTTGTAATTTGTAATTTGCATTTGTGTGTTTGTTTTTGTGCACTTGTGTTTGTAGTTTTGAATTTGCGTTTGAGTTTATGTATTTTTGAACTGCATTTGTGTTTTTGAATTCACATTTGTATTTTTGAATTTACCTCTGACAGGAGGAGCTTTTCAAGATGCTGAGACAACAGCACGAATATTACGACGCTGTGTGCCTTAGGCTGGCCCAAAGGACACTTGGAAATGTTCAGTTTCAGCACACATCACAATGCCAAGATGTCCACCGGAGCTGTTGCCGTGAGTTCAACGATCATTTTTTAAGCCGTCTTCAAAGTAGTTTCAGAAATTTGGCAAAACATCCAACTAAGACAGAAAGCAGACAAGACAAGCAAACAAGACTAGATCAATCAAAACAACTTAAATACTGACTTTTTTCATACATTACAAAATCCACCTTCATGCACTTTTCTAGAGCAAGATTTTTTACGTAAAATCCAAGAAAACAGATTAATACTATGCACACAAGCAAGTAGCAAACCCTCCACCAGAAAAAGTTGCATCCAGAATCTTGCCCAATGTACATATTTTCACAAATTATTCTAATGTCAAAGTGAGTAATTACATTCTAAATATAGGTATGTAGAAAACATGGACCATCTAAAAAACGAATTGTCAAAATAAGCAGAAAAATGTTGGTAGGATTCACCCCCAAATTCGGTGTGCATCCATAAAAAAGTCCATTTGCAGAGGTGAGGTGCTGCTTGGATGACAAATCGCAGTTTAAGGAAAGAAATGGGGAGAATTGTGGAGGCATTTAGTCCCATGTAGCAGCCACCACTGTCCCACCCGGCTGTCAGAATGAAGCATGGGTGGCGGAAGACTATTTTAAGGATAAATAAAGAGGTTTTAGATGTGCAATGTGTAGCCAAGGGACCAAAATGGAGGGTTAAAAAGCACAGATGTATAGTAAGGAATGTGTGCGTTAATAAATGAATTCAGGACTAAGTATTGTTTTAGTTGAATGGATAATGAATGCAAAGTGAAGGGTACATTTGGCTGTTTTTATGAAAATATCGGTAGCACACAAATGGAGATGGAGATGCATTATTAGTCTAGCTTTTCATTTGTAAAAGATAAAACAAAACTTTTCTTGCAACGCGGTAATCACAACCAATTTCTCAAGCAGCGACGCTATGAATTTTTATAACAATATCTGTCTGGTCAGATATTCAGTCAGACTTTCTATTGGCCAAAAGTTTTTACTGTAAGAAAGATTATAAAAGCTTTCAATATGTGTGATTATCTGTATTGAATCGACGGGAAAAAAAAAAAAAAACACTTGATTGCATGACATCACATTGTAGATTCTGAAAACAATCAATATTTGTCTTTGGCAATGACAATTTTTTTGATTTAATGAAAGTGTTGGTTCTATTTTTTACACATTTTTTTAACGTTTACAGCTGTTCACGTTTGCTTACTTACCTAATGCAATCTGGGCCTCATGTTGAATTTATAAGCGCTTTTCACAACTTAAAGCCAAGAAAAATGTTGTTGTCATAGTTAAGATAGTCAAGCTAAGAACAACAATGTATACTAGCACATTTTGGAGAATAAAAGTGTCTATGTTTATACGTACACAACA
The DNA here is from genome assembly GCA_038363315.1 of Mugilogobius chulae. NCBI lineage: Eukaryota > Metazoa > Chordata > Actinopteri > Gobiiformes > Gobiidae > Mugilogobius > Mugilogobius chulae. The sequence goes on along the minus strand of CM076409.1, from coordinate 45,603,120 downwards.
GGGATGGGACGAGATGAGCCACAAGATTGGGTCCACGAGATTGAGACGAGACAAGATTTTAAATAATTTGCATTAATTGTTTCAATATAGAATTCAAGCAAGGCAAATTACAAAATTTGATTTGTATATTTATTATTGTTAGTTTATATTCTTTAGCTTTACCTTTCAGTATGTGTATCACCTTGGATTTTTATTATTTCAACGATATGAGTTTTGACTGAAATTGATCCGCTCCCCGTGTGGAGCTCAGACTCCGCACCTTCCCTTTCTCCTGCTTCACAGCGCTGCCGCTGCTGCTGCAGGACCAGATGCACACAGATAGGAGACTTTCCTACTGTTATTGATGATAGAGGCCAAAATATTTCTTTGTGATCTTTTTAAACTATGTAAGTGTGAAAAACACTGCGCTGTTCCCGCGATGTCTGCGCGTATATTTGACGATTATATATTTTTCGCGCTGACTTTTACAATGTTTAGGACTAATTATCTCTGTCAATATTGGTCTTATCTTTACGAAATAAAAACTGAGACAGAGATTAGACTGTTTCTGTCAAATAGTCGCTACAAGTCTGTGTGTGGAGGAGAATATTTACTACAGCTGCTCAAAGATACAAAACTTAATTTCATGACCATGGAAAAATCTCGTGAGACAGTCAGTACGTGTGACAAGTATCTACGTTTGATCTGTCCCACCCTAGAACACAATAAATGCTAACTTCTTTCTCCAGAATAGATGGAGTTTACACTATGCTACACTAGTAGTATTAGCTGATATCGAGTATTGGCCGTAATGCCAAAAAATGTAAATCGGAATCGGAAATGTAAAAATGCTGGTTGGTGCATTCTTAATAACTGCAATAGAATGTATTTATCTAGATTTTAAAGACCAATTGAGTAAACACACTCAAGTTTTCACAAATCCCATTCTAAAATAGGCCAAATCAATCTGTAATCAGTCTGTATCTGCGTGCAATAACTACAATCAATATATTTTCTCTCTTTTGACAACCCTCCTCAAACCTCTGCTCCATCTCCACCACAGCGGTAGAACAAACAGCCTCCACACTCTCTCCGTTTGCTTCTCTACTTTAAAGGGAAAGACTGAAACTGCTCTGAATTCAGGGTGACTCTGCATTTGGAAGCTTTCTCGGAAGCTTGACCATATAGTATTCAAGGTAAGAGTATTTTTCATCACGACAATGTTGAAACAGTAGACCACTCTGTCAAAGCCATTTCTCTTTCAAACTTAACAGCAGTCCTAAAAGTCCTAAAAATGCATTTGATATTCTGCATATTTTCACTCGCTTGAGAAAATCTGCAACTCTCATTTATTTAACAGAAATAGTAAGACTTGTCAAAATATGTTTCTTCAGAATATCTCACAAAATTCTTCTATTTGAAAAACAGACTGCTATGAAAGTGTAATGTTTGCCAGATCAATTTGAAGTGGCAGATAAAAGAACCTAACAAGAACCTACATAAAAGCATACACATGGATAATAAAATAGTAAAATTTAGGGCTTTTGTAGTAGCTGCTACAGGAAAAAGTCAAATACATAGGACACATACCTTTGCTTTCAAGGCTGCAGGGAAAGAAAATAAAGTAGGGCTATAACATTATTTCAACACTAAGCAACAACTAATGATTATTTTGAACTACGGCTCTGTCTGAGTCATAAAACGTTAGCTTTCAGGACATGGCATGTTTTAGAGTCTGTGCTAAATTTGGGACCAGTCTTTTTAAATACTTGGGGCATGTTTATATCAGTGTAACCTGTGATTCATTCACGCTAGATTTCTGATTTGTTTTTTCGGTTCTTTAGCATTACGTTCCCATTTTCTTCCGTTCTGAAACAGCAAAAAGGCAAACATACATAGAGACATTTCGATTTTCAATGATTGCAATAGAATGCTTTGACTTGAAAATGACTTTGTGACTATAAACACTTTGTCCAGATGCCCACCTTTGGGATTTTTTTTTACAATGAACTAGCTAGTTTTCAAGATTTGTAACCTGAACTTGACTAATGATAAACCGTAATTTGCAGCAACTTAGCACCAAATTCTGAGCCGGTACAAAACTTTTTGAACAGATCTATTAGTCAGTATTTGATTTATTCATTGTTTATTTTGTTTCTCATTATTGCTAATCTACACTAACCTATTGCACATTAACAATATACACACGTCCTAACCTTTTTTCTTGCGAGGACCGATACAATCACAATTTTTTCAGGGACCGGTTGAGGTTAGGTAGCACCAATACCAACAATGTAAAATGCACATAACTGTTTATTGTGTATTTTTTTAGCTTTCTTAGTATATTTGCTGCTTTCTTAGTATATTTGCTGTTTATTGGTTAAGTGGCAAGGCACGGCAAGGAAAATGTATTTGTATAGCACAATTCATCATCAAGGAAAGCACAAGGAAGTAGTGATAGACTATAAAATAAAATAAAGATACATTTTAAAAGATCCTCTGGGACCTGGCAGCAGATGGCTCACGGCCCAATTTACGGCATGCAATGTACAGTATATTACTTTTTTTGTGGTGATGGAGCTAAGGCTGGTAGACGCTGAAAAAAATTAAACAGGGATGGTATGCTAAATGTGTCTTCAAAATGTGTCTTCAAATTTCTTACAGGTACTTGATGGTTAATAATCAAACAAATGTGAAATATTGGTCAAATTAATTACAAAAGTGTACAAATTTTGCTGTAATTTAGGATAGATGCTTGAGTAATTGTGTGCTGCTTGCAATTGTAGAAAAAAGGTTTTCACGGCTGAAAAAAATCTCAATTGGAATAAATCTGCAAAGCAAATAAACCAGCAAAACACGTTTTTTTGCAAAGCTGTGCCAAGAGTACAAAGCCTACTATTTGGGATAAGTTAAAAGCAAAAAGAGGGGCCTCCAGTCAGGAAAGTCTGTGGACATGAAGGTGTGAGAGTTCAGAGGTCATGGGAAACCACTTACCACTGTAAGAGCACAGTAATATGAAAAAAGAAAGACTATGAATCATCATCAGTTTATTTAATGATAATAAAACACAATAAAAAACAAATCGCATGCAAGTATTTGGAAAAGGTAAACAACATTTTTCAGTTCTGTTATGACAATTTCACTTTAACTTGCCGATAACCAGCATTACTCGGCAGCGCTAGGGACTGCATTTGATTTTTCTCTTCAAATAGATCCAATAGTGTTATGCAAGCGCTCTTTAACCTGCAACCTATTGAATAACATCGTGTATCTAAAAAAAGTGAATTGTCTTTTAGTCTCAGAAGACGTACGTAAATGTGCAATGAAATGTCAAAAACGTACGTCAAGTACGTTAGGTACGTCAATTTGTTACGAAAAGCCAAAACGTAACCACGAATTTTAGTTGAAGCCACATGGTGACATTTTTTGGGGTTTATCTGGTAAGTGACTAAAATTGGTAAGTTTAGGATTGAGATTTGGGGTAGGTTAAGATTTACTCGTTAAACCTCCAAAAAATGTCGCCACAATTCTTCAACCAAGATTTGTGTTTGTTTTTTGACTTTTTTTAACATAGCGACGTTAAAAAAAAGGTGTGAAAACGTGCCTATTGTACCATTTTGACATTTCGTTGTTTATCCATGTTTTTTTCCGGAGAATGGGTTCTTTTTTGATTCCAGACCTTTTTGCATCCATACCAGGATATGCTGTACCGATATTGTAGAACCAATTACCCAATCTGGGATCCAAATACCCAATCTGGGTAATTGGATCTGTGCTGGTATCACTATGGTATATTCCAATATTGGTGCATCCCTGATTAAAAGTTTAGATTTTTTTCTACAAAACGTGATCCAGTGTTTTTCTTTTTTACCTTTCACTATCATTCAAAAACTATTTGGGCCTTAGTTTAAGTTATTTGTTCATAGGCAATTATGAGGCATTTACATAGAATAATAGACAATGTCTTAATGTTTGAACATGGTTTATAAACATATAAGTTTTTCTTGGCTAATTAAGATGTAAGATATAATACAACTTTAGGCCTCATTTATCAAGCATTTGCTCATGTGCGAAAGAGGTTAGAGGGAGCAAACACCTGACACAGCTTACATTTTTGTCTTATACACGAGGAGGGGCATATTGACAGCGTAAGATGATAGTATGAGCATTATCAAAGTAAATTGAGTACAAAATGCTAACAAATAGTACATGTATTTGTAAATGCGTTTAATATTGGGCCAAAACTCCTCTGCAGAAGGCTTTAGTTTTTCAAGTAATACATTAATGTACAAAAATACAGACATTGTGGGGCAATTTCAATTAAAAAACGATCATAGGTAAAACAGTTCTCATGCAAATAGCGTTACCAGTTTTTTCTCACCTGAGTAATCTAAAGTTTCACCGGTGACATCGCAGACAAGCTTGTTAAATAGTGTTGTATGAGTTAACTAATAAATAAACCTAATCCAGTCCTAGTCCAATCCATGTTTAGTCCATGTCGTGTTCCGGATTGCGTCCTGGTTCAAGTCCTGTTGTAGATATGAAGGCGGTGTCCTGGTTTAAACTCTGTGCTCCACATTATCATACAGAGCAGACTGGAGCGTGCGCTGGGTGTAAACTCCCTCTCACAGACAACAAACCTCCCTCCTCCTCCTCCCTTTCAGCTCCACCAAACAGCACCATCCAACTACCACCCAGATCTGCTCCACCACACAGCAGCACCCACGAGGAGCAGCTAACCCGCACGGAGCACCCAGAGGCGGGCGGTCTAATCGTCTTGTACCTCTACGTGAACTGCAACCCGACAGGAGAAGCTGCTGGAGGTTGAAAACTGCACTGGACAAGAGATTTTTCTTTACAGCTGAAGTGATTGACTATAGTGCAGTTAATCATTATAGTGAACTGTTGTATTAGCAGACGAAAGTGACAATACGCTACAGTATACTTGTGAAAGTAGTTTCCAAAATATGCAAATCTTTTAACATTTGGCTTATGGCAAATGAAAAAAGGTATAAAAGACCAAGCATAGAAATAAAAAGATCATGTACTTTCACATAACACATTTCTGTTTAAATGGAAAAATATCATCCATGACTATCCAGCAAACAGTGCTGTGTCTAGGGTTGCACTAATTCAATACTAGAATTGGATATTAGTGCTGATTCAGGGAATTTTGCTGGATTGAGTATGGGCTCCATGATATCGGTTCAGCCGATATCCTAGTTGTGCCTTTAATTTGCAGCCGGTGGCTGAGCGGTTAGCGCTCTTGCCTCACAGCAAGAAGGTCGCGGGTTCGATTCCCGCACGGGCCGGGCCTTTCTGTGTGGAGTTTGCATGTTTCTCCCAGACACGGGGTGGGTTTTCTCCGGGCACTCCGGTTTCCCCCATCAACCAACATGCACGTTAGGGTAATATCCTCCAGCTACGGTAGTCCTGACCAAGCCTAGCAACAACATCTGGAGATGGGTCCCCGAGCGCTGCACTGCGGCTATCACTGCTCCTGAGGAGATGCCCCAGAGGCATTGAAGGATGGGTCAAATGCAGAGGACAAATTTCCCTACGGGGACAATAAAGTGTACCTTACCTTACCATAATGAGACTTATTTACTGGCTGATGTTGATCCAGGACATCTCATAATGTTTGACTTTTATTCAGATTCAATTGTTTAGTTGTGACTTGCACTTTAAGTAAGTTACATAACACAATACGATAACATTTCTTAAGTTTTGAAAAGAGAAAAAAAAAGCTATTTTAGATATCGAGTATCGACAGATACTTAAAATCGGTATCGGAACTGAAAAAGCTGGATTGGTGCATCAATAGCTGTGTCCATACTAACTAACCTTACTTTCTGTTTTCTCCTTCGACATAACTTTCATATTGTTTTCGTAAGATTGCTGGTGCTCTCAGAACTCCGGGGGAGACGTCAGCGGTTTTCAACATAAAATGTATTTTATAAATTATGCCTCGTATAAATGATGTATCATCTAGAATGATTTGGAGCATTTGGACATAAATATCATATAAAACAATATGATTGATCAATTGACAATATAGTACCGTAGTTCAGTCATTCTTAACCATATGGCTGGGACTCAAAGTTGGGCCACGAGCACCTTCTTGAGAGTCGCACAATCAGTATAATACAATACATTTGATATGAGATTGGGCCCCAGTGTATGATGCCTACAATATTCCACAGAGTTGCATTGAAGACTTTGAGGAAATAATTCTTTGCAAATTACCCAAGTTAGGGGGTCTTTGGAGTGTGAAAAAAAGATTAGTTGGTACTCGAAACAACTGCTCTGAAGCATTCTGGAGATATACATGTATGAGGCCTGAAAGGGTTGGATTTTGCCATCGTAAATCTCTTTTGTGAGACCTGCAGACAGTCAAAAACAGAACAGTTCAGTATAGTCAGTATTTAAGAGTTCAGAAAGACCTGCCGCATCTACCAATGGTACTTCTTCATACTGAACATGCAGCTTGTTGAAGAAAAGAGAAAACTCATTGTTTTTCAAACTATATCTTAACTCACAGGAAAAACAGCACTGACCATCAATAACCACACTTCAAACGAGCAAGAATATAAGAGCCCAAGGTTTGCCCATTATGCCGATAGTCCAAATACACAATATGCATTGAAAGCATACTGCTAATCTTTGTTTCAGCTTCTTATTGCTAAGCTTACAATAATATAAAAATACAATCTTTAGCGTCTTTTACAATTCCTGATAATAACGCAAATATTTACAGGTATAGGGAACCTTGAAAGAATTACACTTATAGAATATCATAGATCATTATATTAACAAGAGTGGGCGGCAGCAAACAACAAGTCAAGTCTTCGCTGAGTATTTTCTGCAGTGTATGAAAAACTGAAACGCTTTCTTCAGATTCGCTTTTTTTTTCCTTGTCTAGAGTTCTTGATAAACATGCCAATCTGTGTCTATACCTGTGATCTGGACCTGACCCTGACTTATGTAACTCTACTCCACAAAGCCTACTGTTTGTGAAGGGTCAAAGAAGCGGCCACAAGTTTCCAGTGTCTTCATAAATCTAAGCATCATCACCTGCTGGGCTATTCCTGGCAGTGTGTGTTTGTCTTTGGTCAGTGGTGCGCAGACAATAAGCAAAAGTAAATAAAAACTACTAAGGAATCTATTCAGTGGTTAGTCATTTTGAAAGATTTTACGTGAATAAGCGATATCAGTTGCAGTATCTATGGGTGAATTTGTGTTTAAAAGCATTTGTACTAAATTCAAATCAAGAGTTATTAGGTTTTGTTATAAATATGGCTACAGGCATATTTCATGCAACGGCTTGCCTTAAAAAACTGTGCATGCTCATAATCGTTCAGATGGGGAATCAGCCAAGGCGTAATAAAATAATTAAATATTTAATGGACACAAGACAACAAGTTACAGCTAGATAATCATTTGCCGCATGTTAAGACCTTCACGTACGAGGGAAATAACACTACAAAAGCAATAAGCCTGGCATTTGATGTGCATTATATCAAGTTGTCTACTTTATATTTATTTTTTAGCTTTTTAGCCAAAATACCCACTTTTATAAACACAAGGCTTTAGTAGTAGTATTGACCTCGTATGTGAAGGTTTTAACATGTTACCAGTGCTTACGTAACTGAAACTTGCTCTCCGCTTTGTGATTTTCAAATACAGATCCCCACAGTGAATGAATGGATCAACAGCTTTGAGGCAACGTCACATGGACTATTTAGATTCTAGGGAAGGGAATGAGTTCGAAAACTTTAAAAATAGTATGCAGCGATCAAATCGAAAGGCCAGAATTGATCAACTTTGCTCTTGCAGCCACTGACCTACACACATGCTATAGTTGTAGAATGCAAATAACAATACATAATACAATAGTAAATATGAACGCTAAATAAAACTGTTTACTGTTCAAATGTCATAAAAAAATACAGTGGCTTTGTTTTAAATGTAATTTACTTTTTAGTTATAAAGTTAAAAAAAATGTCAATGTTAATGTTAGTATAGATGAACTAACAAAATGGAAGAACATTTAAATTGTGGCTGCAAATTCCAAAATGGAATTGAATTGAGCCTTAAATGAAATGTCCCATCCTTACTAAACCAATTCCCGGTGATCAAAGATGGCGGCGCTGTGCATCAATGGCTTTTGCTCACTGGCGTTCGTAGCCATCATGGCTGTTACACTGTAAAACCTGGCTAGTTAGCGGAACTCAAATGATTTTAGGAAACCGATTCCACCAATTCAATTAGTTAATCAACTCAAACCATTCAGGCTCTAACAGTACTTAATCTGAAAGAGTAAAGAGAACTCAAAGACTTGGTTAATACAACTCAAATTAAATGCATCATAACTCATACTATTCAGTACATAAACTCAAACAGTTAAGCCTTGAAACTTGAATGCTGTATTACTTTTAACTCATTTAAATAGGTTAGTTGTTCTCATACTATTTGGAATACCTTAACTCAACTATATAAAACATTAAACCCAATGGTTTACTCAATTTAACTCATATAAAATGGTTATTTCATTGCATATCAAAGAGTTACACATACTTAATCAGGGAAGCAATTAACTAAATTAGTAATAAAACAGACACCTAGTATTTTTAAACATGTTTTTATTACAAAACATTTGTAAAAAAAAACATTTTACTAAAACAGACTGCAGAGGTTGCTCTTAACTGCTTGAGGCCAGAAGAGACATTCAGCTCATGTAGCTTTATGGCGCTCAACACTGACCGCCCACTTCCTGGTTCAACAAGCTCTGACTCTCATGTTAAATCCCCATAGACTTTTCGAAAAAAAAAAAAAAAAAAAATTAAAAGTTTGAAAATGTCCTCGGCGCTAATGAGCAATGTGATGAGTCAAAAGAATAAGACCTACATTTTAGTTTAAAATCCTTATAAAGTACAAAGTTATTGAGACATTTTGTCAAATTTCAAGTTGTAGATGAGCTTTTTAGACTGAAAACCGCACTGTGAAGTGGAGTTAGCACATAGCTGGCTAGCCCACGATATGTCTTTCAAGTTTTAATATTTGAATTTTTCGAAAAGTCTATGGCACTTTACAATGGGGAATTTACTTCCGTAGTTGAGATGCAAAGCATAAATGAGTTCAAACAAACACACTAGAGCATCAGTCCAGTTGGTGTTAGACATTACCACTCCTCAAGCACAATGAAAACTTCTTTTTTGTAAATGGAACTCCTCCAGGAACTTCATCTTCATCAGTCGTGGCCACCAGTGCAATATCCCCTCTTGAAACTCCATTTCATCCTGACGAGGGATAGAATAATAATTTCTTGTCAATTCATTAAATAGTTTCTAATAAAAGATATGATGCAGGGCATCAAGAAAAATGCTTAGAATCCCTCCTTAGTGGAAAAAACATTTCAGCGAATAATTAGACAACTAAAACTCTGCTGGCAGAGTAGGCACTGGGCTCACTTTGTCAAGTCAGTTTAACCTGAAAGAATCTGGACTTTTAAATCGTTGAAAATGATGTGGGACATAACAGACTAAATGGCTGCTTGGAATATAAAGCCCACGCTTCAGCAAAGTGTGGGTCTGGTACTCATTACCTCTTACAAAAAATGCAAATTAAGACATGTGAACCATGTGTATGAAAACAAAATCACCTAACCAGGACTATGGTGCATCAGGATGCTCATCAGAAGTTAATCTGGTACAATATGAGTTCAAAACTGAATAAACTAATAACAGAACATCCTAGAACACCTGAAGCGGCTGTTACACCAGTAACACAGTGAGGGTTAAGAAAATCCAACCAGATGATCAGGCGGTGAATTGAGAGTTGTGGAATTGACTGATACATGTCTAAAACTACAAAGAAGCAGAATATTTTCCAAACACTCCAGCCTATGCTAAAATAGATTCTACAGAAACATAACATTTTAAAAGAATAAATAAACTATAAAACTAAATTAATTGTTAGTGTTTTTTCCAATACTTGGTTGCCTAAGTAGGTGGAAAAACAAATACTTGATGATAAACTGTGTCAGTAGCTAAACAAACTAAATTTACAAAATCAAAAATCCATGTTGACTCCAGTGAAACTAGTACTTCAGTATCAATGCATTTTTACAAGCAAGTCATTTTGTCACAGGCCTGAAAGAGTTCATTGAGGGATGCAGCAGCTAGCACTGTAGGCTACTGTGGATATGTCCCATGTTTAATTCAGAATTTAAAAACCTTTTCAGTTTTGTAATTGCTAATTAAGTACTGCACCTTGCAATTTCTTAAAAGACTTGACGAGTCCTCCTTCAGATGGATCACAAGGCCGGACAGGGGGTACAGTCCTTCTGGGATGCATGTTCTTCTCTTAAGTGGATAAAAAAAATGAAAATTAATAATAATACAGAATGTTCATATAAATTTATATTTATTTACCTGTTTTTCATAAGCCATAAAAAGTTCCTCCATCTTCTCTCCCCACGGACCGGATCTTTGTTTTGTAAAGTTTGATAAGTCTTGATTCAACCTGCATGAAATAAAAAAACATAGAAGGTTCTGATTTGTGATGCCATCAAATTCACTGTGAAACTAAAGTGAGGGAAGGGTGTTAATTATAATGCCAACTCATGAAATTAGCAGTTCTGACAACATTTACCTGTGCCTCACTAAACAGTTCGGGCCATCTTTCCTTCAGGTCAGTCACAGGAGCAGAGGTTGTGATGACGTCTTCTGAATGATTTCCGATGTCTGCTTTGTTTCTCCGTATTTCTATGCCTTCACTTAACAGTGCAGGCTTCAATGTGTTCTCTCAATAGCAGAGCTGCGATAACCTCCTAAACAAACGTTTAACACAAACATTAAGACAAAGGTCAATAATTAATACTGACAACAGTAATAAAGTGACACTATGTCACTTTTAGGAGGTGAAAAAGAAGCTAAGGCTACAACTAATAACCATTTTACTAATCAATTAGTTGGGCGATTATTCTTTTGCATAGGTCACGCAAAACTTCTTGGTACAATATGACCTACATTAAGCTGATATGTCACTTGAGGATGTCCTGGAAGGTGTAAATAAACAAAATTGTGCTTCCATCAAAAATATTGATTTCACACACTTTTCACATCATTGAATTGAACAATTTTAACAAGCTTATTGCATGTTTTGAAGAAAGGTAGTCTATTTAGTAATTATTAGATAAGTAAATTAGTTTACGATAACTTCTATAATCAATTTGTTGCATTTAATCAATTAAGTTGTTGCAGTCCCAAAGTCAACTACACAATGTGATAGAATCAGAGAGTAAACAATATTTAAGAAAATTTGTAATAATAATTATTATTATTCCAAAGTGTAAACAAATCTTTCTTGTTTTCCAGGACAAATAAGCCTACTCAAAAGAAAGTGTTTAAATTATTTATTTAGTGCAACTTGACTGTTGAACTAAAAACCTCTAAATCAAATTTAATTATGTATAATTTTTGGTTAAAAAGTTACCTGTGTGGCTTTAAATTTGCACTAAATTTCCTGACAGATTCAGTTCATAATTTCATGTAAAAGACAACATTGCTGACCTTTTTTACCGTGTTGAAGTGGCGCTTCTGTGCCCATGCGAAGAGTGCAGATGTCAGTGGCTCTCTCAAGGGGGTAGAGCTGCTACAACCTCCTAAGCAAAAGTGAAACATCAATGTTAAGAGGACAATGATTAAATCCTGAAAATAGTCTTTAGAGGTTTGACTTGCAAGTCATGACTTGGACTCATGTCACACTTAAGTCACTATTTTGATTAGCATTTTTAAAACGTGACAAATTAGACTTGAGGCTTAATTTGATAAACTTGATAAATAAATACCCAAATTGGACATGAACCAATGATGTGTTTGATACACAGTAATTATTTAATTTGCCTAGCAAAAATTATAAAACTGATATTAAAAAATATATAAGGCAAATGCAAAATCTAAGTTAAAAAAAAGTAAATTTTGCATAGATTCTTACCTGCAAAACTGCACGTTGACCTGTTAGGGTGGCCTCCTCACAACACCCTCCTCAGAGTAGCCTAATAAGAAATATAGTTATAAATAACAAAAAACATAGTTTTATTGTGAGGTCTAAGAAAAATATTATGTGCATGACTATCACAAAGACATGTTTTAACTCGACCGAGGAACAACCAACCAACCGACCCTGGGCTCGGATTTCAATCGGTCCAGTTCTGTCGTGATTCAGTCTAGAGCGGAGGGCAGAGTCCGCTGTTCCTCCGGTAGCGCTGCCATCACCCCTTTGATCCTAGCACGCGCTAGATCAAGACAGAACCGGAGCAGAACCGATAGCTGTGCACTGGGTACACAGTGCTTTAACACAGCCGTCATCAAACCAGTCCGCGGACTCGTTATCAAATTTAAAGTACTTAACCACGTAACTTAAACGATAAAAACTCAAGCTATTTTGACTTAGCCACCTGACCAAGTTGCTCCTGTCTAGTCACTGCGTACATGGACGAGAAAAAATAAGCTAACGCTAGCTAAACTTTATGCTAACACAAAGGCGCTGGCCTGTCTTTACCCCCGCGAGAAGTGCGGAGCAGTGGCAGAAAACAGCGATAGTGAAAGTGAAGTGATTTTAAATGCAACACAATACATGATACGTACAGAATTAAACATTTTTACACTACTTACCGAGCGGATTGAGGTGTTTGTGTCGTCCTCCGGTGATGATATGGCGCTGAGGAAAAAACGGCTTTCTGGCTTGAATGTTGAACAGGTGTCGACAGCCAATCACATCACGGTGTGAGCGGCGTACACCCGCCCCCTTGCGTAATTTTGTCCAATCATAAGTCAAACCACTTTCTCCAGCCCATAGACTTAAATGGTGATTTAATGAGAGAAAAGAAAAAAATAGTCGCAAGGAGCGTGGTCAAATACATTTTCTCAAAAGAAACTACGTGGTTGCAGTTAAATTTTTAAGCTCTTAAAGAGAATAATGCATTACTTCACGATTTAGCAAAAAAAAAATCACCGTTTATATACCCACCCTGTACTCGGTGTATCCTAGGTCATGGTTGGGAAGTGGGCGGAGCTTGTGTTGGCACCGGAGTATTCTCTGATTGGCAGTTCGCTGTCGTTGCACTTCCATGGTCTAAAGTCATTATAATGTGTTATTTTCGGTAGTAACTTTTAAAGTATTGTTCTCTAGTTGTGTTAGCAAGCATTCCACACATGACTTCAAGATCTGCAATTGTTTGGCTTGCAGAAAGAGATTAAAGAATCAAGTATTGGCCTTTCCATCGTAGAGTGATCAGGTGGTCGAGAGGTAATGTCAAGTGCCTATCACACGTGAGCTTGCGGGTTCGCCTCCCGCAATAAGATATTGAGATTTTTTTTTTCACCGTGGCAAAACAAGAAGTAACTTACTTTAATTAAGACAATGAAGTGCAGTTAGGTTTTCATCTATTAAAATGCTTTTTGTGCCTGCCTTACTTTACCAGCTAAAAGCATGCAGCACTGGGCCCACTAGGCCTACATCTTGTTTTGTGCATCTAAAGAGATACGACTGCTTGCTGTAAAAAACAAAAATAAAACATAATTCAAACAAGTCTGGAATTGGGTTTGCTGCCCCATTTTTTATTATTTGGCAACTTAAATCAAACACTGAACTAATAATACTGATAAAAGGCAAAAACGAATAATTTTATCATTTATTTTCAATAGTCTACATTGCGAGTGAGTACAACTAAAATGGTTCAGAACCATGTTACTTAAATTGTAATACAAATCCACCAAGACTTGATTTAAATGAGTTAACACCTCATATTTTTAGTTTTGGGCTTTTGTAACCCATTTAAAAAGAGTCATGCTAACTTTTCATAATATTTGAGTTAGAACAATTCAATTCATTTTGTAAGATGGACTGTTGGGTTTTACAGTGTAGCTTTAGCCTTTTGCTAGGTGCGCTACATGCTATGGAACATGCGCAGTTGTGTTTCCCCCATAATTCTTAGCATGAGGAGCTGGACATTCTGAATGTTCTGACCAATCAGAGTGAGAGTTACAATGCGAGCAGCGGTAGCCGAAGCTAAAGCTTAAAAAGACGTTTTATACAAAACTAAAACCTTTTGAGCTGGAAAAAAGTTTATGATGTGAAACTAGGTAAAAATTGCCACAAAATCTGACCATTTTTAAAGCTGCAGATGCTATTTCTGTTGAACACAAGCAGTTTGTGTTTGCATTGCGCTCTAGGGAAAAGAAAAAGCTTTGTAGCCCGTAGAGGGATTTTCCCGCTGCAGCACCAATGGAGCAGCCACTGGAGCTGATTTACAATGGCTACAAGCTAGCAATGTCCTATCCAGATAATATATTAGATCCATGTAGTAAACATACAAAAAAAACATGTATTCATAAATATTCCCAATCTAGATCTTGATTGATAATGCATAGTAAAAGTCACAAGTTGCCATATAAGAAATCACTGGCTGAAATGGAGTGAATGAACAGACATGTATAGTCTGGGCGGCGTAAGCTGGCTGGAGAAAACGTACTTGCTTCCAAAAGAAGATGAATGAATATTTATCATTGCTTAGACTGCGCCCTTTAGCACATCTCCGACCAAACTCTTAATAACACGATCCGTAGCCAGGAAATATATGAGTTCACAACCACAATGCCTCCTCTTTTTGGCACCGTGCTTTTTAATGATGCCACCTGAATGCAGCGGCACACGCGAATCAATGAATCGCGCCGTGTAATTACCAGATACTGAACCAACCTGGCAACCCAATATGCGGCGCTAAGACAAGGCACTGCGTCCTTCCACCACCACTGTGAAGGGAAAACTAATTGAGTGCACGCAGGTAAGATCCTCTGCCAAGACAAGCCGGTTTCCTGTATCCTAACCTTTTTGTCGAGCTTTTTTTTTTTTGGTCATGACATTTGTATGAGAAGCAAGGAATGGAAGGGGAGAAGAAAAAAAAAGCTGGGAAATAATGAGTGGTAGAAATATGTCCCTGCTCTCAAAAAGATGAATTGGTTTGAGCGTTTGCAGACAGTCTTTTCAATGTGTCAGTGGAGGAGCGGCATCCATCTACAGCTTATTCGCTAATAAGGCAGAGAATCCCCCAGACGCAGCCGTGGGACCTATTCATTTGGCTGGCGGTATCAGTGCCACCTCTCTGCTCACATTAGCCGAGGATTTGCATAGCTACATTTACATACGGATTTAATAATGGCGTCTGAATGGGGAGAAGTGCAGGTGCCAATCATCCGCAGTTCACTAAAGGGGTTCGGGTGTGCGTCTGTCTTTGTGCGAGTGTGAGTTTGGAGGCGATGACTAAATCTGATTTGAGGAGTATTCAAAGACAAGGAGAGAGTTGAGGCTACAGCTGGATGGGATATGGTTCCAATCATTATGTTTTCGTTATCGTTTTTTTAAATGTCGATTGGTGAAATTTTGCTGAATCAAGTGCCGGTTTAATGACATTGGTTCAGTCCATTTCGTGGTTGTGGATTGGAATAACACTAATGACACTAATATTTGGTCAGAGCTTCTCATAATGTGTAAAAAACGTATTCAGTTGGTACAATCCGCATAAACAGTTGCTACATAACTTAATTTGTAATAAGTTAACTGTGTTTTGGAAGAGAAAAAGTCATTTTCAGTCCCTACAAAACATCCGTTGAAGTATTAGCACATTATCCAAGGCCAATTATACACTGAAACAACTAAATCTCAATTCATTCCATACGCTAAAAAATAACGTTGGCTAAAGCCGGCTGCACACTACAGGATTTTAGGATCTTTTGCGATTTGTTGACGTGCCAAAGAAAAGAAGAGGCCACAGACATAAGGACAATTACAACAATTATTTGTCTCACACAGTCGCATCATCGTCGCAGGAAGAACAGACACAAACTTGGGGAGCGGAGTGAGCGGAGAACAGCGCGTGTGTCAAGTGATTGAGCGCAGACTGTTTTCTTTTATGTGCGCGGTTAGAAAAATGGACAATGAAATGTGAGTGGATTAAACCAGGTTTATCAACGTCACAGGAGAGAGGAGGCTTGTTAGAGGTAAGGAGATGTTACACTGATGTATTGTGGGCGTGAAATGAAAAAGTTTAAACAAACTCCATGTTGGCCATGTTCTATGTCGGCGTAAGGAGCAGGTGCGTTGGAGATGACGTGCGTAATGATCGTAAAAAAGAATCCCGCACTTTGACTACGAGCACAACGCGTTACATTTATTTACAGATGAGGAGGAAACGTTTCTTCTTTGTTTTATGTGCACGTGCACATGCAGCATGTGAACCTCATGAGGATGCATCCAGACAAACAGTCACAGTGCCGCACAGACGTAAGGAGAAAAACGAAATCTCCTCCGAAAATCGTTACTCTGGCCACACCTCCCCGAACAAGTTGAGGGCACATCGGGCTTAAAATCGGGCCAAAACTAATGTATTCCACAGCTGGCTTTATGGATACATAACTAAGATTCTATACATTTCTTTAGCTTGTTTAATATTGAGGTGCAACTTATTGTATTGGCTTATTGCTCTGAGATCATAGCATTCTACAGGTCAATCATACTTCAATCATGGAGATGGTAGCTAAAAGAAATATTGTTTAAATGCAGTTTAATGGGTCTAGTTACCTCAAAAATCATCTGATTTAAAATTTGGGAAATAATTCTTTAGATATTTCAGAGCAAAGTATGTTATTAATAGAAAAAACAAGCCCTCTAGCTAATCTATTGTTGAAAAACTGCTATCTGTTTAGAAAGTCTGTACCAAATTTTTATCAATGTAGTTGCCCTCCAGCTGGATTTGCTTCAGCTTTGATGAGCACTGTTTTAGTCTCAGAAAACTAGGAAGTATGCTGTTAGCTAACCCATGACTAAATAATGACTCTACTAAACAATTAGGACACTTCAACATTAACTAATTATGTTTCAATGGAACATCCTTTTATTTGAAAAATTCTCTTCAACAGTTTGACTGAGTGGCAAAAGGATGATGGAAACACCTGATAAATTGTGTTTCTTAGAGTAATTTTTCCTAGGAAATGTATTCCTCTTTGGTATAAATTTTATAAAATAGCTTTTCTGTTGTCACAGCAAAAGTGCAGCCTTTAGCTAACTAGTTTGCTAACGGCAGTAGGAGATTTTGGACATTTTTACTGCTCAACAACACGTAATTCACTCATCAAAACGACTAAAAACACGTTCTTTAGGCATAGAAAGGCAAAAGATGTGACAGTGTGCGTCAGTGAGGAATGTAGGAGAAACACAAGTCATTTTTCTGCTTTTCTGCCACTGCTTACCTGATATTTTTCTTTTTACCTGTCGCATACACTTACAACATACAACGACATACAATTTTGGCTTTTACAGGAGGAGTCATTTGTCTCAAGTCAAAATACAATATCTAATCTGCACACTCTCTATAATTTACAGTAAAATTCAAAGTCCTACCTTCCAGCCGCTGCCCGCCTCTCTGTAGTAGGGGAAGTTATCGCAGATCCACTGATAAATCTCACTCAGGGTCATGCGTTTCCGCGGTGACCCGTTGATGGCGAACGTAATCAGACTGGCGTAGCTGTAGGGCGGCTTCCCGTCTCTGTGCTGCGCGGCCTCCTCTTGATCCAGCGTGGTGTTCTGGTCCAGGTGGGCGATCTTCTTGGGCCCCGTCCCGTGATGCTGGTGCCCTAAGAGGTGATGCGGCCCGTGCAAGTGGTGCGCGTGGTGGTGATAGTGATGTCCGGAGTCGGTTTTTCTGAATCGCCGCCCTCATGCTAAGCTGGGGCAACCAGTCCATAGAGGTAAGACTACTCTCCAGCTCTGAGGTCATGACGGTGGATTTGTTTTTTTTTTTTTCTTTTAGGTCAAATGTCAGCAGTGCGTGGAAGATACTTGGGTGAGGTCCCGTTTGGCTCACTCGATTGGAGTCGTGCTGCAGGATTGGCTCGAGTCTGGAGAGGGAGAGAGAGGTCTGTTTACTATGAGTGTTTCATGGGTTTTGGCTGAAGAAAGCGCACTTGGCAGAGACACACAGATATTAACTCGCGCACATATTTTCCAAACACAAATGCTGACTGTGGAGTTGACTCTGGTTCAAATAAAGATAGGGATGTCCCCGATAGCACTTTTTACTGACTGAGAGTAGATGCATATGAGTTGTGAGCTACTTACTTTATTTCTCTAGGTGCAATTATTCCTACATTGATTTGGTAAAAGTGTCACCATTTTTCAGACACCTCAGATTATGACTGCCATGTATTTAATTATAACAAAAACATTAAAGCAAGAATGCCTTTAATTCCTAAGCCATGTGGTAAAGTTTACTGTCCTATATGTTCATGTTAAATGAAACCTCTAAACTCCACCCACAACCACATTTTAAACAGAAACTAGGCTTGGAAGTGAGGGGCAAAGTGTGGGGTTGTGCAGATCAGAAACAACTTGAGCACAACAGTGTGACATCACGATATTCTGTAATCATTCAGTTTGTACACAAAATAAAAGACTTAGAACAGCAAAGAGTGATGTTGTTCTTTGTTTAGTTGTTCTTCAAGCAGAACTAAGCAACTTCAGCGGTAGTGCTCCCCCTACAGCTCTCTTGTGTAATTAAACTACACTGCGAATCAAAACATTATTTATTTAATTTCTCATTTTTGCGTAACCTTAGAATTAAAATATGGCAGCAAAAACACATTAGCACATTTTACCCAGCTAAAAATTTTAATAAAAGAGCAAGAGTTTCTCAGAAGAGTAATTCAGGTCGGGATAAGGGCGAGACAGAGAAACTGCAGTTGCTGTATTTGAAGCAGGAGGCACATATTTGAAGCGGGAGGCAATACATATGTAACTATCACTTACAAAGACATTTAACAAGATAAAATGTTACTTAGTTCTGCGTTTGGGTTGTTGAACTTTACACAATACAATTTGAGATTTTGATGCAAAGGAATGCAGTGTTTCTTCTAGGTTTATAAGCTTAGCAGCAGTAGTTTTTAGCCACATACATACACTATAGGAAAGATATAGGCCTATGTAATGCAGTTTTATAAATATTGGTAATGTGACTTTTATTGCACTGCTATGAAACATTTGTTTCACAATTTATAGAATGAAAATAAAGATCTCAAAAGAAATAATATTCTATTAGACAGGATGGTGCATTGTTAGCAGTGGTCTGTTCTGCCTATAGAATGGTAGGAGAAACACTAGAACAAAACAGCAATAGACTAAATGTGACTATTTGATAACCTTTATCAAAATGATTAATCAAAGAAAAAATCTTGTCATTCTTGTGGATTTTTTTTATATCGACACTTGATTAGGTTTAGTCTAATTCACAATATGATTTCTAATTTTCCTGCCAGTGCTGAGGCATCATAGGTGCTCACATGATGTGAAAAGACACATTGTATATCACACTGTGCTCCCAGTGTTATAATTAGATAACACTGTACAAATCAGTTTGCCACAGTGCAAAGTACCGGTAATCAATTAAAACTTTGTCTTATGCAAACTGGCTTTCATTACAACACATTAACAATGGTAAAATCATTATAATGTATTTACAATATTAATAAGCAAAAGCTAACAAAGAATGAATACACAAGTGAAGCTAAAATAAGACATACATGACTTACTTTTCCCGTTGGTTTCCATCTTTCTCTGGGCCAAAGCATCTGTGGAAGTCTCTGCAGCGAAAGGACGAGCCCTTCCTCTGCACATGTTCACAAAGTCTTCATTTAGTTCCACTTTGTCTCCCACCTCCTCCTCCTCCTCCTCCTGTGTCACCGCTGCAACACAAAAACATACAGAGCCCGGTGATCCTCCTCTGCCAGACAGCTCTCATAAGATATTAATATCTCAACAGCACTCGACCGGCCGCGGCATGTGTCCAACCAGATTAAAACTCCTCTGTTTCTGCCTCTCACTTGCCGCAAAGTGGAAATGGCAATTGGATCCGCCGAGTGACTAAAAGCTGGGGAATTGTTTTCACAAGTGCCTGCCAAATGGGGGGAACGGAGCGGCAGGAATTCCAGCTTCAGGAGGGAGAGAGAAAGAGCGTTTAGCAGCACAGAGACACTAGCTAACCGCTTTCAGCTAAAGGATACAGTGGTGTGTCCTGTACGGCGTTCCTCAGTCCGCTGTTAAATATGTAGCAACCTTTAGGCTTGGAGACTACTCGGAACAGCAAAAAAAACTACTAACTACATAGATTGATATCAATTTGAGCTATTTTAAAGGCTGCACTGCTGTGTTGTTGTGTTGCAGGAAGTGTGTTGCTTGCTATTTAAAGGCCCTGCGTCTGATATTTTAATGTAATAACTTAAAGCCTTTCAAAACTTAGGAAGCACACTGTTAGCATGTTGTTGCTAGCTTTATAAGTGCAAAATGAGCTTGGGCTTCTGAAAGTTGCCCAAGCCCATTGCCCAAGCCCTCCCCCTTTAGAAAGAACCTTCAGAAGTGGAAGAAGTGCTATAGTTTTCATTTCACATAGGATAGGAAAAAAATCACATTTAAAAGTAATACGTTTTACTGCACATGCATGTTAACAAGCTTGTACTAGTTCTGTTTTTGCCACACGATTGGCTAATACACCTGTCAACTAAAGTGTGCTAATCCATTACTGACAATGAGCAAAGTTTGGATGGCAAAAATAAAATAAACCAATCCAAAAGTAGACTTGAAGAAATGCATGATTTTGTTTTTCAAATGTGTTTGCTGCACTAAGCAAAGAATAAAAAGTTTACTTTGAGCAGGTTTGCGTGGACAAAAAACTGAATGTTATGTGACTTATAGAAGGAACTTGTGCTGTATGTTTCTTTAGAAAAGCTGTTCCTTTACTGTATGGTTCACACAATGTCATAAAACGTATTTTTCTCCATTCTCTAAGTCCCAAAGTATGCTTTACCTTTCTATTTCTACTGAACTATGTACTTTACTTTTGATCTCAAGAAAGTTACACAGTGCAACTTTAAGATGGTAAAAATCAAGTACAGTTCCTTCAACCCCTTTTTTCCCCTCACACGTCTCACTAAAATCGTCTAAATTTCAGTTTAACCCTAACAACACAGCTAACCCTTGGTGAAGCTGTATCCCTGTAGTTTTAGCTTCTGATGACTAACAGGCTCTAATCAGAAGTGAGAAATAAAAACAGAATATAATTTCTGCCTACATTTGTTTTTGGTAGATATAAGGATCGGTATAGCTGGTGTTGACAGCTGAGACTTGAATGACACTAGATTCATTCCAGAAAGGTTGATTTGACTCTAATATAATAAGGGACATAATGGGACATAATGGTATTTTTATCTTTAACATTTCCAGGTGGTGTATAGTTTGTTTGTTTTTTTAGAGAAAAATAAATTTATCAAGGAAAAATGGGACGAACCTTCAAAGGGACGCTGGAATTAGAATGGGATAACCTCAGTCCAACATTGAGTAATTGTAGAAACTAGGTAAAGAAACCAGTGAAAAAAATGAAATGGGGAGGTTGAAGTGGCTCGTGGAAGATGGTAGGAGGTGGTTTGTGGTAAAGGAGGAAAGTGTGGGAATTTTAAGATGACTGTTTTGAGTGTTAGGCTTAGGGTTGTAGTGACTGGGGATAAGAAAATCTACAGTATTATGCTTCTTTCTTCAAGTTCTAATCTGACATGAATTGTATATAAAGTTGTATACTGGACACGTGAAAAACAAAACAATCCATGAAGGTCGCATTGGTTTAAAATGTGTCTCCAAAAAGCACCTGTTCAGTATTGGAATTACTTGAATCCACAGCACATTTTTTGGAAAACAAGAAAACTTTGTTGAAAATTGTTGCATATTTTTGGCCAAAATTGCTCTTACATGTCTCACTCTTGATAAAAGTATATAAAAGTACAAAGTAGATAAAGATCAGGGCGATACTCTTGGGTCAATCAAAAAGAAAACGTGAAGAATGTCATCTTATAAGCTGGAAATAAATTACTCAAAAAAAAAACAGACCCACCAAGTTCGTTTTGCATTACAGGTCTCCTTTAAGTTACCAAGGTGGAAAAGGAACAATTAAAAAAACATGGGCCTGAAGATAAGTTTGAAGTTTTACAACAGTTTAAAATGATTCATGAAGACAAAGGCTTTCGTCGTTATGTTAGTCAGCGATTGTTCTGTTCTCTTAGTCAGTGACAGGACACTGAGAATGTCATGTAATATTACTCATCGTTGGAGCCAACATTTTGTATTCTAATCATTTACAACAATGCAGTGTTGATTAGCATCTTATACCCAGAGGAGGCTAGAAGATGTCTTTTTTTATTATTATTAATACTACATTAAACTAGCCTACATTAAACATAAACTAATCAAAAAACACCTTGAGTTTTGATTTGTTTCTTTTCAGTAATCTGTTTGGTAAGTTTGGCATTCAGCACTTAATCTTACTGTATCAAAAACAGAAGTTGTATTCATTCATGAAGGTCTTCCATGAGCTTAACGTCTCAAAAAACAAGTTTCAGAGTTCAGACAGTAATCATATAATTGAAATATAATTACTTGCACATCTCTAAGTTGACCTGGAGTCGCGCTATGGAAACTAAAATAATTATATAAAGTTTTATTGATGCATAACTCAGGGTCTTTAAGGTATATTGTCCTGTTCTTGTAGTTCTGACTGTATCCAGGCTAGTCCCTCTGCTCAATGTCATCTCACTCCAACAACTAGGTCAGGTATCGCAGAACTGCAGGCGGTTCCCCAAAAGAAGGAAGTACGGTCGGTCATCAAATCAGCAAACAGGAGTTAAGTGTGTTGAACAGAAACAACTCGAGCTGAAATAGCAGACATTCTCCTCATTTTAGCAAATATTAGCTTAGAGTAGGGCTGGGTGAAAAAATATTATCACAGTTTTCCTGGAGACACATCACAATTTAGCTTTTATCACAATTCTTGTAGACCACAGGTGTCAACTCAAGGCCGGGGCCAGATGCGGCCTCCACCTCATTTCATGCGCCCTCAAGGTCTTGTAAGGTTACTTGAATTTTATTAAGTGCCAGAAGTAATCTGTATGTATTGATCTAATGAAACAATAGTCTGAAACTTAAAGAGTACAAGTCATTTTTAGACTAATGCAGATGTATATTCAGTTGTTGTCACTCAATAAATATACAATAATCAAATACAACTATTATTGTCGTATATCAAAGATTAGTGAGGTTAATTTCAGTTACAACCGGCCTTGAAGGACAACCCCGATGCCAATGTGGCCCTTTGTCAAATGAGCTCGACACCCCTGTTGTAGACTATTGTGTTAGTGCCTTTGAGGTAATACAGTATCTGCTTTTTCTGGAAGTACCTACTTTACTGTGATTGGTTAAATCAGCTGTCACTCACTAGAGCAGAACAAAGACGACCAGTGTTGCCAGATTATCAAAGAAAAACATGACGAAGCCTTTGAAAAATCCCCAAGAAAAAGTAACCTCAGGCCATAAATAAGTTATTGAATAATTAAAACACTGTGTGAAAATACAATTATGACATTTCTAACACTAAAAACAGCTTTTGAAAAGATGCCAAAATCCATGTTTCATTCATAAACGGATATATTTTTGTAAATCAAACTTGACTTGAAACTGCAGCACAAAAGACCTCAATACATGACCTTCAAAATTCATACGACTATTAAAAACAGACGCTCCAATTCATTACAAAGAAACGAACTTGGCAACTCTGAGGCTAAGAGAAGTAGGTTGGAAATTATTGTCTGTATTTTAACAAACAGATGCATTAAATAAGAAATGGAAATCACGATTTCACCTAAAACAACAGTGGGTCACATTATTATTACGATATTGCCCAGCCTTAGCTTTGAATATGATATTGTAGCTTTAAACTTGAAAGTTTTAAGCTTGTTGATTTCTGACAGATACGTTCAAACTATACTTCCTGTGTTTGAGCGAGATCAAACTGCAGCTAAAGCAAAAACTGTGGAGAGAACGAACCTCAACGGTAAAAATGTCAGGATGATTTTGATAGAGGAAATGCCCTCGATATTCATACCAATTTTGATACCGTGAGAATTTAAGATTCATTTTCAATACAAACAAATAGTTCAGTTTAATGATTACATTTTTAGCTGTAACTGTCTCAAATGAATGTAATACTAAATAACGTTTGAGTAAAGTTACATTTACTCCTGTTTGTGATTTGTTTCAAAGTATTGATACCTATTCAAATGAGTATCTAGAGTATTAATATCAGACGGTATCACCAGAGTGAAAAGAAACCAAAGATATGATGAAAAATGTATAAATAGTAATGTAGTATATACATCTATTTTTTTGTGTGTGTTTCAATTTTTTTAACCAGAAAAGTTTGTGAGAAATAGTTTTATATTGTACTACTCAATACAACTACTAAAAATGTTTTTATGAGACTGCATTTTGTTACAATTTACACTTCAGCGTGCAAAGTTTCTGAATAGGCGTTGTAGCACAAAACTAATGGAAATACGTGCGTGGAGAATTGTTTCAGCAAGGGCCGTGTTTTTTAAAAGCTGCCAGAAAGCAGCTAACAATGGCGTGCTAGATGCAGCCTCGCTAGGATTCAGAATCTACATCCCCATACAGTCACCTCTGCTCGTCCTTCAACAACAAAGACACTCCTGGCCCACGCTTCTCCATTCAGAACCTCAGTATATGTATAATCAAGGTAAAACTTCAATGCCTCGCGCCGCCAAATCCCCCGGAGAGAAACAGAGCAGCGGCAGAGAGGAGAACGAGAAGTCGGCGAGAAAATAAATCAGGAAAACATGTTTAATTGCGAGAAGATGAACGGCTGTTTTTTGGAGAAGAACTCATCAGTGGTAGCGCTTATGAAGGAGGACCAGGGAGGCTGATACATGGAAGAGAACACGGGGATTACATGAATATATGTTTGGTAACACGTAATCAGACAGAAAGATGGGTTTGGGGAAAAACCTGCTAGATTTGAGGAGTTTTTGTTGAGTCACTGCAATGTCCAATTCATGTGTTCAGAACCTCAAGTTCATTACTTGTCTTAGATATATGATTTAAACTCAGACTTGCCCATCATCAGTTATTCTTATAATTGGTACAATCAAGAGTCCAGGCAATTAATTCAGTTAGAAGAGTAGTCTTTCGTTGGACTAGAGGCCATTGATGAGGTGCTAAAGACAGCTGATCGATTAGTCTAAACTAGTTAAAACTAGTCTGAGTAAAAGGGAGAAAACTGAAAAAGTCAGTTGCTTTCTGAGCTGACCATGTATTGAAAATAAAAAGCTTATTAAACCTTCAATCTTCTGCTGATTAAGTCTATACCTTCTGATGTTTGATTGGTCAAATAAAAATGTGCAAAGTATTAAATAAATAATTATTCATCTAGAATATTGGTTGACTAAGACAGTGGTTCTGGAGTCGCAAAATGATTTCTTGCGGTTCCTGATGATATG
Organism: Mugilogobius chulae; assembly: GCA_038363315.1. Lineage (NCBI taxonomy): Eukaryota > Metazoa > Chordata > Actinopteri > Gobiiformes > Gobiidae > Mugilogobius > Mugilogobius chulae. The sequence goes on along the minus strand of CM076409.1, from coordinate 45,577,696 downwards.
TTGAAAAATGTAACCTACGTACTTGAGGAATTTATGTAGGCTTATCGTTCAAAATAATATCAAATATAAGGCTTGAGATTACTTTATCCTTTGGGGTGTAGCTTATAGTTTGGAGGTTTCAAAAACCTACAGTTGTTTGGGTTTGAGACGGGAGGTTTCGCAAAGTTTGAGAACTACTGGACATCATCAAACCATTAACACCCGAAGTTGAAGTCGAGAAGCAAACCTGGAGGTTGCAAAATATTTCAAGACAGATTCATTTATTTAAAAAGTGCAATGTTAGAATGATCTTGGATCATATAACACAAGACATATAGCCTATATATCTACATACACATAGGACGGGGCGATATAGTAAAAAAAAATTTCACAATTTTTGAGCCAGATCACGATTTCGATTCATGTCTACTTTTTTTTTGCCTTTGAGGTACAAAGAAGGTTCCTACTTGGCTAAATCCATCAGTCAAAGACTCTCTTGTTGCCAGATTTTCAGAGTGAAACAAGTGACCAAGCCTTTGAAAATAAACCTCCTATAACAGCAACTTCATCCATTCAATAAAAAAAAAAAAAAAAAAAAAAAACACAAATCGATTAATTTGAACGTTGTTGTTGCTAAAAAGTATTAATAATTTGGCATTTTGTAATAGTTTTTCTAACTTTAACAACTATTTTTAAACATGAAAATAAGCTACGATTCCATGTTTCAGTTGTAATCAAACTTAAAAAAGGCTAAAATTCACTACTTTCATGACTTGAATGTGCAGCCCAAAAATCCACAACCTTCCAAATTTATAAGAGACAAACAATCTTTAGACTTCGTTTAGGTTGAAAATTTTGCACGCTATGATGACTTCATAAAAAAGCAAATTGTCGCAGAGATGAGCTCACGATTCGATTTTTATCATGATAATTCCCAGCCCTTCATACACACATAAACCCGCTTTTATGTTTTGCAACTTTTGACAAACATCTACTTCATTTTGCTGTGGTTGGGATGGTTATTTTGGGTATAGTAGATTATTAAAGACGCACATCTCTACGACGAGGTTTAAGCGGCCTGCAGAATTCAGTTATTATTCAAGGGGATGTGAAAACATTAAAAACACTAGCAGGTTAAACAGCAGAGGTAGAATGTCAGGTAAGATCTCTTTACACTTTAACTATGAATGAATTTGTGTGAGTGAATTCAGAAAAGCAGTTCTGTGAGCTACAGAAGCAACTTACCACAAGTGTGAAGAGAAAACTAATAATGCAACATAGAGCATCTTTGGTCGGTTTATATTTTTGATTTGGTGCAGATTGGAATGGCTGGATGTCAGTGAACTATATGGCGTGTTTACATGGTCTAGTACTAGTTTACAATCTAATTTAAATAAATGAAGCTGTGCCTTCTTACAGACAAGGCAAGTTTAACTATAAACTGTATCAGAATTTGTACATTAAGCAATTCAAGGGACATTAGTTTATGATGGGAGATTGCTGCACTTTAGTGATTCATTTGACAAATATTTGTTTGATAATTAAACACACTGGAATAAATGACCATCTTAAATGAGAAAACACTATGGGCCAGATTTATCAAGCATTTGCTCATGTGCAAAACAGGTTAGGGGGAGCAAACAATTGGCATAGTTGACATTTTCCTTTCTCTTTCTAAAGATGCAGAATTTGAGGTGGTGCATATCTCTTTTGTGGAATATGTACATCTTCCAATATAAAATTTTTTTTTTTTTTTGGCTTGATAAATCAGAAGCTGTGTGTGTTTAGAATTGGTAGTTTTGAGTATATTTTGATTGGTTTGAACCTGATTGCCAAAAGAACAAGTTTAAAATTTCTTAAAGAAAAATACACACCAATTTCAAATTATGAAAAAAATATATATTTCTTGTGCATTTTACAACTAAATTTACTTTATTGTAGACAGTCAAACCTCCTCATATCCCAACAACACTACACCATATTTAAGGTTGTTGTTTTTCTAGTGTAGCTATTTTGAACATAGATTTGAACATATTTGTGTTGAACTGACAGAATATCATCCAAATATTATCGTGATTCGCCAAAAAAATCATCGAAATATTCATTTTAGCCAATATTGTCCAGCTCTACTTAGACCATAAACTAGTCCTTGTGTAGACAAAAAATGGCCTCGTAGTCTAGACCTGATTTCAATCTAGTAGTGTTTGAACGGCCAACTATTTTTGTTCCGTAGTACTAGATGTAAAAGTTTAAGAACCATACTACCGCAGAGTAGGTTTTGGTTACGTAACTCCAAATCGATGTAACTTTCAATATGCAAAAAAATCCATACTGCCACTGAAAGACCCACCTCTGACTCACAGGACATCGTCTTAATTAGTCCGATTCCCCTCCTGTTTGAAAGGTACTGAAGGTTGTGGCTTTAGCAGCGGCGGCAGCAACATTGGCGTGGTGTCGGGGAGGTGGAGATGAGGGCGGGTGACACACAAACACTCAACAACAAGCTCTTATTTTCTTCTCATTAAAATAGGGGCTGCCACAAGTCCCGACCTGCTGTGCGCCGCGTTGTTGTCGAACTTTTTGGATTTGAGGGAGAGGGAGAGAGAGAGAAGAAAAAAACGCGTGGGACGGTTGCTGTATGATGGCATGGTGTAGCTCTTCTGTGCTGTTGGCTTTATGAGTAATGGAGAAGAAAAAGGGGCATGACTTTAGCTTATGGGGAGGAGAGAGGCAGCCAATTACCTATTTCCTACGAGTCAAGCGGTCCCAGAGAGAGTGGGAAACCTCAGAGATATGCATTATGTTTGCTGTTTGGGAGCTGGTCGTGAACCGCAGAGGTCGGTAAAGCGCTAGGGGATTGAAGAAAGGAAGGAGCATGCAGGAATCCTGGGAAGGCCTTAAAATAATGCAAATGCGTGAGGTTATTGGGGGATTCACAAGTTTTTTAAAGGAATAATCAACTGGTATTGGCTCTATTAATACCTAGGATTAAATGCTAGTAGCACTAAAGTCAAAGCACTGTAACCGCAAGATTGAATAAGTTAATCAATAGTGGGTCAATAAAATCATAAAATCAAGATCCTAATATGCACAATTGGGCTTTATATTTATAATAACATGTATATTTGTTAAATTTTAGAATAACTAAACTTGCATGAGAGCCACGGTAAACATGGTCATGACTGCATTTTGATGAACATAAATACAGAAAATATACAACTCTTGAGTTCAACTTGGCAAAAATACACCATTATGCATTTTCCCACTTTTTATTGTAAGCAAGTAAGTAAGTAAGTAAGTAAGTAAGTAAGTAAGTAATCTTTATTTGTATAGCGCATTTCACAGACAGAGTCACAAAGCGTTTCACAGTGAGATAAACCCCTCCCTCCCCACTCAGTGACAGCAAGCAGCCCTGGGGCAGCTCAGCAGAGGAGATTCGCCTGAACACCTGGCGCCTCAACCTCCGACTGTCAAGTGTTCCCTAACATGCAAGGTATTGGTTCGTGGGGAAACCAGAGTGCCCGGAGAAAACCCAGACACGGGGTGGTTTATTGTAATGTGCCTGATGTTTAATTTTGGTCTTGGGGGTCGTAGATGTAAAAAAAAACTTTTTTGAATGTTGATTATTCTGATCATAATGAATATTCTGATCACTAGCTATGCTTTCTTTTGACTGACACATGAACGTCCCATTAGTTTGCACTGTAGGGCTGAAACGCTCTTACTTTAGATTCAATGAAAGCGTCAGGTGTGATTTTAAGCCAGCCTGAGATTGCACCAAAACAGGCGAGACTATGTGACAACAGTCAAGAACTAGCTCTTCTGACAAGACAAGGATGTTTTAAAGCTTTTTAATCAGGTTTTGATTGGTTTTGACTATTTTATTTGCACACTTAGCACATTTTTTTCCTTTTTGGTGGTGCAGCGCACCAATCACTTTAGTGACGAGCCGCCCCTGCAGTCAACGACGTTTATTTGATTTGGTCAACTCTTACCCAATGTGCTAATATTGTTTAATAAGTGAAAAGATAAAGTTACTTTCTTGCTCTTTCATAATAATATATGATATGCTATGATTCATGAGAAAGGTCATTGCTATAATTATATAATGACAGAATAATCACAAAAGTATTTCATTTGAGGACAGACAGATTGTCAACCTTAGACACAATGTGATCAGTGTTGTCTATGGAGAAGTCAAGTGGTGAAAAGCTCTTAAGATCATTCTCTGTTTCATGGCCAAGCACAGTTACTGACTATCTTCTTCTCTCAAGAGAACATTCTCTGCAGCAATGATCACAAAGCACAGTGTAGCGTGGATACTGTGAAAGAAGCACACAGTCTGGGGAATTACATGAAAATGCTACACAATAAGACTTCTAGAATTGTGTAGAAAAGGCATTACTTCAAATTTACTTTTTCTTGGTATTTGCCTTGCTCAGACATGCTAATACGAGATGAATGCTAACAACTTAAACAAGGGAACTTCCTGTATTTTCTGAACAAATTGCGAAATTATTAGATGTAGTTGGGACATAGCAAACTATAAGATACTTGACAATCTGTACAATGATTTAAGAAAAAAACATGTCCAGCCAGATGATTATCTTGCTATATTTGTGAATTCACAAACTTGAGATAATCATCAGGCCCTCCAACCGCCAGATTGGTTTGAAATCTGAATCCGCGAGTTACTGGCCGAATCACATTACAGCAAGGGGCACAGATAGATTAAACAAAACAAAGGTAGCAACTCCCATGGACGTAAACACAACCACTAAAATCTAAGAAAAAGTCTATTTAGTATATCATCAGATATGAATGTCTTTCTATTCATAATAATACCACTGTTTACCACTGACTAGTTCATTTCAAACAGCTTGCGGCAGTCTAATGATATATCTCACTTTCTTATGTTTTTGACGAGCCTTATAACTTTTCGCTTCAATGATGTTAGTGCTATTCCCAACTTTCAAAGGTCATAATGAGTTCTGCTGTCACAGTATAGCTAACAACAACAACTAGCATGCTAACTTACACTAGGAAAATGTATTCTGTCTACTCCAAATGTTAAACTTAAAAACTGACAGGTATGAGTATGTATGTACCTTATTACAACTGTATTATCAGAAGAAGAATAAGTTTAGCATGCTAGCGGCGCAATCTTGAAGTAGTGTTCTATATTAAGATGCAGAAAGCAAAACCATCACGTTTTGATCATTAGAGCTGCTTTTGGAATATATCTGTGTAAACATATTTTGCTCAAGTGCATAAATGAAGATTACAGATTTTATTTTAGAACCTAGTATGTAATATTCACTTTTCAGAGCATATAACCAATGTTCTTAGTTTACTCAAAATTGTATTGGATTGATTGATTTATACATGCTTGAGTAATGTTATATTGTCTTGCATCAGATAATCCATTGCTCAGAAAAGAAAAAAAATCTGTTACTCCTTCTAGTTTAATTTTACAATGAAGAGACGCAGCTTATCAGTTCTGCAGTTTTTTAGATCAATTTTGTCTTACAATGAAAAAAGCAAATTACCAATCTACACAGTATATGTCAAAGATGACTAAAATAAAATATAGACAGTATCTTTCACGATTCACTGAAAACGCTAGCATTGTCTGCCAAACATTCTGCTTTTTTCTACTTCAGACTGGTTAATCTGGCAGTCTATGTGTGGAGTGTATACAGCAGTTGAGACGCTAAGACATTATAAGCTATCAATGCTAGCTGAAAAGATATTCTGTCTTCGATTGTGCGTATCAAGAGGCTTATGAAAAATCAGTTGAAAAATATTTAACAGGTGTGCGATCCAAATTTTATAAACCTGCTTTCACTGAGTAGTTTTAGGTGGCATTCAATGAAAGCTTCGAGCCTTAATCAAAGACGAGCAAGGTTAGCTGTTTTGGAACAAGAAATACGCCTCTTTAAAACATGTTTTTTATCACACATCTCGCAAAATAGTCGCGAGTTCCAACATTGTTCATTTTCAAAAGACTTTTGGAGAGTTTTTGACTGATGGAAAGTGTTCAACCATTAGATTTCGGCACTCATTCAACTGTATGCATCACTTAGAGCCCCAAGTCCCCCGCTGTTGCAGGCTTTTAGACGCTTTTCAAGGCTGTACCGCTATGCATGTTAATAGAAAAAAAAAAAAGAACCCTGAATGGTCCGACGAAAAGGAGGGGAACGCAGGCATCAAAATATTTTCAGTGGAAGATGCGGTAATGACAAAATAGGCTCCCGTAGAGACAGATTTGGCAGAACATGTCAGAAAAGCTAAAAAGTCTAGCTTCAAACTGTGCCCTGTCATATCCCATTGAAACCCGAGGAGGAAAAACGTCCATACAGGGAAGGATTCAACAACATAATTACTTTTTCACTTTAGAAAAAAAAATAATATATTAAAATGTAGATGAAAAGACGCAAATGCAAGGTATCAAGGGAAAATCAGCTGTCCTTGTGAGATCTGGGCTGAAAGGAGACGAGTTAAGCAATTATAGGCTGATACTGCCGCCGCATTCAGAGATGTGGATTCTGTGGCCTTCACGCTGGTGTCCAGTGTGAAAGAAAAAGCTCCCGCACATTTAGAAAAGATGGGTTTATCTGAAATCATGGTCAGCTGGAGACAAGCAGCGGCAATGTCTGCTCAAAAGCCTTCTCTAGACTTTACATGGGTTCATGTATTTAATTAGTGTAAACAAAAAAGATAAGAATACTATGCTGGTTTTGACTTTTTTATGCTATACCTGATGACAAGTATTTCGCAATATATCACTAAAAGGGAAATTAGAGAAACTTAAATAAATAGACTGGCTTAAAGTCTAAAAATGTAAAATGTTCTTTTCTGAGTTTTTTAATTAAGATATAGCCAGTGTTAATTTTGTTGATGAAAACTATGATGACATTTTTTCGTCAATGAAATATTTTTTACAGACGAAAATGGACAAAAAGTAAATAAAAATTACATCATAATGACCAAAAGATGACGGTAAAGGCCGACATTTTCATCAATGAAGAAAACACGAGATGAAAACAAAATCTGACAAAAAAAAAAGTCAGGGGAAAGGGAGAGATGAAGTGAGTCAAACTTGTGACTGCAGTCTTACACCGCCAATCACCGTGCGCATTGTTTCGCCGCCAAGAAGCTGTTAAAAACCAATCGCAGCGCGCCTTGTTGCACGGTGGAGACACATGGGCGACAGATCAACGAGCATAACAGGTGAACTATGTTGGCGACTGGGATTGGGAGACTGGGATTGGGCCCGGTCTGTGGTCTCATTTCACCTTCCATAACAACTACAACAAGACGACCTGTAAACCGTGCAGTGCCGTAGTCAAGGCCAATGCTCTCTCAACATGAGCTTACTCAAAATTGTATTTGGTTAGATTCATGTACATGCTTGTGTGATCTGTTACTGTCCTGCAGCTGAGGTTTAGCCGCTCAGAAAAATCATCTAACTCTGCACACGTCTAAATGTACAGTTACTCAGATTCCAGTCAAATATTGTCATGCAGCTACATTCTGACAAGTAAGTTCAAATCTGAAGATGTGCTATCAAGGAAGTTATTAACCTGGCATGTGCCAGATGGATATGTGTTGAACTCCGATTTGTATTCTTCCACATTATACATCTGGAACCTTCCCCGCTGAAAGCGTTCCAGAAAAGTTGGAATACTTCAAACTGATTGAGAGACTAACGTGGAGTATCCAATGTGTGTGTGGGATAGAAAAGAAGAGTCACTCTTTTTTCAAAAAGGAAATGCACCGTATTTCTGCTACAACAGAATTAACAGCAGCAAAAACACATACAGCCATCTTTGTTCTGCTTGATTCAGACACTACTTTCTGTCGTCTTTGCCGACAGTTTCCCTCTCCTACCCCCCTGCTGCAATGGGATTGGACCATTAAACCATTTGTTCGGATTGCAAACCATGGGACAGGTGGAAGGTGAAATGGATTTCTCTCGAGTTTGTGAATTTACGAGAGAATCCATCTGGCTGGCCAGGTTAGATCTAAATAGCTACGTTTTCTAAACACACCAAAGCAACTCACAGGATGGTCTCCCATCGTGTGCCATTCTGGTGTCAAAAATACACATAGCTTCAATACATATCTGGTGTCAGACAGAACACGTAAATGCAATCTCTGATACAAAAACGCTGTCCAATCTAGGTAGACTCAAAAGTACATTTCACCCAAAAACAGAATAAAAAAAAAGGATGTTCTCTTATTTACATGATTTGTCCTAGAACATCTTTCTACTTGTTTCTATGCTAATGTAGTGGCTTTAGTGTCCCAACTTTCATCATGGATCACATGTTGAAACTTTGAAACGTTGAAAAAATTGTGTTGGGCAATATGGCTACAACATATAGCTACAGCGTTTTGGTGCCAGATCACAATTTTGACTATGATATCAATCAAATCATCTGCTTCCTCAGAAAGTTTGCGTTTCATCATGACTCGTGCAATTTGTCATTCATGCATGACAAGAGCTCATCGATAGGAGCAGCTGTGGAGAAAACAATCTGAAGTGCCATATGACAATTTAACCAAAAAGGCATCACATGAATCAGCATACAAAGCTTTTTTTTTTTTTTTTTTTGGCAGTATTGCGCAGCTTTATGAAAAATTGTGAATCTTGGACACCTTCAATTGAGCCACACAACATTTACTCAGTGCTATAATATTCATAGCATAATATTATCTTCATAGAGAATGAATGTATAGCTTTAACTTTATTTCAGTTTTATTTTTAGGTCCAGAAAGTTACACAATGTGACTTTCATTTGAAGGTATACAAATGTTTCATATCAAGTATATTGTTGATCATTTAAACGAGCTGATTAAAAATTAACTGTTTTGACTTGTTTACACTCAGCTGGATTGACACAATATACACATCATTTGAAATAAGATAATGATTTTGGTCAATATTGCCCACTTCAAGATAGAACTGATTAATGACTGAATTAATTTAGACTTGTATTGTTTAGAGATTTTCTGACCTCAGGTCCATTTATAGCAGCAGTCAATATTCATCTAATTACCACAACAGACAAGGAATTGACTAAATACTCTTGAGAAATAAAACAGAATCCATATGCATTCATCATTACCATTTGATAATATGATTTTCTAGTATGTAAGGTAAGGTAAGGTAAGGTATACTTTATTGTCCCCGTAGGGAAATTTGTCCTCTGCATTTGACCCATCCCTCAATGCCTCTGGGGCATCTCCTCAGGAGCAGTGATCGCTGCAGTGCAGCGCTCGGGGACCCATCTCCAGATATTATTATGTACTCTGTTAAAACATGTACGGAACTATGGTGTTGTCCATGAAGCTATTTGACATGATTAGTGGTTGTCTAACAAATATTGTTTTAACAAAAGCTAGGATCATATTTTTTGTATTAACCAATGGCTCAAATGATTATTTTTGCTGACAACTGACATTTTTAGGATGCAATTTTAGATAGAAACATAGTGACAGAAAGCTTCTAGTTAGAGATAGAGTCATGAATAAACTGCCTGATTGATATTTTGATGTTTAAATTTACACATTTTGTTTGCGTTGTTGGTCTTTTTTTTTGAGTATGTGTAATCCAGTTACATTTAGAATAGTCAAATTATACAGTTTAATTTCTACTCCACTAGTCAGAGACAGAATTAATTTAAATCATTTCCTATTTTGAAAGACATAAGCCATCTCAAAAGGTGTTTTGGGAGAATTTGGGATGTACTGTAAAGACGACCGGGCGATAATGACAAAAATTAAGATCTCAATCCTTTTTTTTTTTTTTTGCTATATATGGATTATGATATTCAGACAATGTTATGTCAAACCAACAGGAAATGACTTAAAGATGTATTTAAAATAAATAGTTGTTTAAAAATCAGACAAATAGAAGCTGTAGTTAATAAGAGGCATTCTTGTTCGACTTCAGAGATGTGCATCTATTCGATTAATCAACTAAAAAACACACACCCTTTTCAAAACGTATAGGCGTCTTAATATTGGATCTAAACTGCTTTTAAAAGACCGTAAGCTTAAGAGTTTGCATAAATAACAATTCAGAATGAAAAAAAGGTTGCTCAATGAATTCTTTTGTTTAAAACTCCAAATATATTTTGTATATTCAGATTCTTATGGCTCTGGCATGTTTACATTCAAAATGGCTAACAAGCATTTCCTGTTAGCGTTAGCATTTAAGCACAAACAGGGTTTATAGTAAGTAGTATTTATATATTTTTGTTTGTTTGTTTTTTGTTTTGTTTTTAGAGACATTCACCACAACTCACTGTTCACTGTCTGATCTTCCAAGTATTTTTTTCATAACAATTTGATCAGAATAATGCTCATAAGTACAGTATTAAGCTACTTTGAAAACAAACAAACCAACTGACGTTCCGTGCACAGAGCCCATTGAAGTAAAACAACGACTCCAAATTTTGGTCAATAAAGATCCAAATTAACTAAAATATCACCTTTCTACCCTTTTTTAAACATTTAAACAGTCCTTTTTTTAGCATTTTTTCTACATTCTATATATTCTTTCTATTGTTTTTCATGAAGTCTAATTACAATTTAGCTCTGTGCATGTTTGCGATAATGCATCTCATAATACTGTCAAGTCAGTACATTTTATATAACACTGATCTATAACCCTAACAGCATCATTCTAAATCTCTGTAAATACCTGCTCTGAATTACAATGATTTCAGTCTCATTGAATCCCGATGAGCTCGCCGTCTTCCAATCCTGAACTTTCGTAGCCCACACAGAATCTCCCACCTGCAAACATCTGCCATGGTAGACCCTCCCGACTCTATCCACCACCAGGAAAAACAACTATCACCGTTCGAGTCTAAAAGGCGTATTTTGTCATAAATAAAACATAGACGTTCGGCAGCAAACTCCCCCAACGGAGCGTCCCAGGAGAGAGGCAGAATTCAGCTGTGAACCCGCACTCCCACATCCGCGCAACTCTTTAAAAATTCATTAATTTACTGCAAAAAATAGATTAAAAAGACTGAAAAGTTTGGTCGCGAATAGCATTAATAATACAAGCGAGACAGCGAAGCGACGCCAAAACCTGCAGGCCCAAGCTCCGAGGCTCCAACTCCAACCGCAGTTTAGTTCGAACAAGTCATTTACATTTGTTAGAAGTGTACGGGCATTTCGGTGGTTGGCTCTGATTGTATTGTTTTAGATGCAAATTTGACGGCGATCATTAAAAGTGAGTAAAATGGACACTCAAAACGCGGCCTAAGACATGACTTTACATCAGAAATGTGAAAATATAATGATGGCCCTCAGGGTGATCTGTCTCCCAAATGCTTCTCGCGCTCCTCAAATCACAGCGACATTTTTAGACCAGAGAGTTGTGACAAGATAAAAGGATGAATTTCAATGATGTGCACTTTTCGTTTCGGAGGACAAGATGGAAATTTGGCAGGACTGGACTCTAGAAGTGCAATGGAAACTTGAAAGGATCATAGTAGATTCTAAAGCATTCTGATGGATGGTTTAGCTATGGTGCGTTACACGTACAGTAATCATCGAAAGTAGCATTTCTGCTTAGGCATATATTCTCATCAGAGCAGTTTTTAGACATCCAGTTTTACTCTTACAAAAGATTTAGGTTAGCAATATAAAATGATTGGAACTTTGATTTTCTGACATATTTTAAGTATGACTTAGTTTTCTGTGAGCTATCCTTTGAAAACGCTGTTGTACTGAAATGTATTGTAAGTAAATTCTGTTTTTCTCCCAGAAAGTTCATAGTCAAAGCAAAACTTTTCAATCCTAAAGAATAAAAAAGTCCTTGGATGAGAACTCATTGGTTGCTTAAAGGTGACGTTGGAAAGGTTTAAATACTTACTTCTTGTTTCAAAGTATGAGGCTGCATTCACAATACAAACTGAACCGAACTTGGCTCAACTGGGGACCAAAGTTGTATCTTGTTCTAAACTGGCTCAGTTTGCGTTCACAAAACACTTTTGCCAATCGAGTCAGTGCTGTAGAAACACATCTGCACCTGTAGAGGCGCTGTGAACCAGAGGTGGGAGTAAGTCACTAAGGTGCAAGTCACAAGTAAGTCACAAGTCATCACATCCAAGTCAGAAATAAGTCCAAGTCATCACGTCCAAGTCACAAGTAAGTTCAAGTCATCCCGTCCAAGTCACAAGTAAGTTCAAGTCAGAAGTAAGTCCAAGTCATCACGTCCAAGTCACAAGTAAGTTCAAGTCATCCCGTCCAAGTCACAAGTAAGTCCAAGTCATCACGTGAGAAGTAAGTCCAAGTCATCACGTCCAAGTCACAAGTAATTCCAAGTCATCACGTCCAAGTCAGAAGTAAGTCCAAGTCATCACGTCCAAGTCACAAGTAAGTCCAAGTCACAAGTAAGTTCAAGTCATCACGTCTAAGTCACAAGTAAGTCCAAGTCAGCGGGTCATCAGGGTCAAGTAAGTCAAGTCCTAGCTTTTTGTCAAGTAAGTCAAGTCAAGTCATCACCTTGACATCAAGTCATGGCAAGTCATTAGTTTTTTTAAGACAAATTTTAATGGCTACTCAACTAAATGCTTTGGTGCATTTTAAAATGAAACTTTTTGCATTCTGTACAATTTTTTCAGAAATGTGCCATAGCAAAATTAGTCGCAGGGATGTTTTTTTTTTTACTCTGTGTAAATTTCTGGAGGGGAAGTCAACTATACAATTTTGTAAAAATAGAAAGGTAAAAGGATACTTTGGGACATTCTGGACGAGAATAAATATTTGTGGCAATGTAAAAAAATACAGCTAAAGCAGTGCTTCTCAAACTTGTTTTTACCATACCCCCCTTGGGATGGAAAAAAATATCCATGCCCCCATCCTGTAATAAATAAGTCTGCAAAAGTACAACAAAAATTGACATTTTGGCTTGGATAGTCATAGAACTAAATGATATATTAAAAATGTTTATTTTAATAAATAAACTATGAAGCCAATTACATAATTATATTACCAATTAAATAACAATATTGCTGCTTTAATGTAGATTTGAAAGAATAATTCAGAAGTGTATTAAGATAATGCCTAAAAAGGTTCATATTTGTCACTCCTGGGTCAGTATTTATGAAAAAAGGGACAGAATGACAAAACTCACCCCAATAAGAATATAACAACAAAAAGCTGCTGTTTACTTCCTCTGACAGAGAAATGATAGTGGAATCAACCCTTTGTTAACCGCGTAAAAATGACAAAACAGGGCCATGGAGGGACACACGAGGATCGAACCCAACACCAAAACTGAATTGAAAACACCACAATTTGATATTACAGAATTATCAAAATCGTCCCTCCCATTCCTACTGAAAATGTATTTGTGTAGGCAACCAAACCAATGATGCGGACTCAGATCTTCAACTTCAGCAGTCTTTTTTTTTTTTGTTGCTGTTCATTGTAAATCCTTATAATCTGGAGAAATAATTTAGTTGAGCAATACAAATTTAATTGATTGAGACTCCATTGATTAATTAACAAAACAAATAAAGAACAAATAAACACTAAACAACTAACATTCTTCAGAAAGATAGATAGGCTTTATGCTATACATTATTGCTAAATGAATATTTCCATGGAAACAAGTCTGCTTTTTGGCTAAAACGTTACAAACGTGGGCCTTTAAATGAGACCTACTGTGTTGTCCACGTATTTAGCAATAAACTGTAACATATGTAGATCAGTCATTTCTGTTCTGTTCAGAGTAAAACACAAATTTTATCTAAAATAATATAGAAACATAAACCGGTGCATTGACGTGTTTAAAACTGCAAAATTGGAAAGCCCTGCCTCCTTAAAGAGATAGAAAAAAATCACTATTTAATTGTAACAAGGAATAGACTTGTTACAGAAAGCTGCTACATGACAAGTAATTACAAGAAAAAACAGACAAGAAGGCGTGGATAGTAGGCATGGGACGATATTAAAATTTGCACTCACGATTATTGTAACCAAAATAATCGCGATTAACGATATTATCACAATAATTTACTAAACGTAAAAGTGCACAGATTCAAAATCATTTAAATATTTATTAGCACACAATATGTATGTGCTTGAACAACTATTATTGTATTTTGTCTAAGTACAATCAATAATGATCAAGTGAACAAAAGTTTACAATGTTGAGTAAAAATCTACTAACCTGTCTCAGAGTCTTTAATTAACTTTAACACATGAACCTTTTCTTTGTTTAACCATAACACAGCTTTTATTGGGTTCACAGCAGTCAGGTTTTAGATGCTCTTATGAAGCCACAGGCGCGAACCTGCTGCTATAATTGCAATTATCATCACGATTAACACGATTATGAAAAAACGCCACGATTATTTAATTGCGGCCCTTAATTATCGCGATTAGCGATAATATCGTATATCGTCCCATCCTTAGTGGATAGGTGGTAGAAGAAAACAGGAATTTTCTAAGCACTTGTGGATCAAATGCAGGATAATACAAGATTACTCAGACATGCATGAAACAATCATTAGTCTTGTCACAATGCTAAAATTTCAAACTCATTCGATACTTGGAAAAAAATCAATACTCGATACCGATTTCGATACTACGTGCCGAGTAATTTTATTTTTTTTCTTCTGATAGAATTTTAACTTTTTAGTTATTTGTTTTTTATTTTGTTTTTCTTTTTTGATATATTAAAATAAAAGTATTTTAATGCATTATTTGTTTATTATTAGCTTCATTCATGAACCTTTACTTTAAGACTGGGCTTTGTTCTATTGTCAGACACATTTGCTGTTTATGTAGTATATAGGTTATACAGTATTTGATAGTTTCATCATTTCCATCTCCAATGAGAGAAGGGGCGGGGCTTAGCGTGCAAGAGCGGGGGCGGGGCTTAGAAATATCGATACTTGTTCAAACGAGTATCAATACCAGTTTTAGTATCGATTAGTATCAGGGAATCGATTTTTTGACAAGCCTAATCTAAATACAACTTTGAGTAAGCTAATGTTGAGAGAACAGTGTTATGACACGCTAACTCAGAAAAGTGGATTTTACATATTTCCATTTTTTTCTATTTGTTTTTTTTTTTTCATAGTCAAATTTAGCTTGAAGTGGCTATCAAAACTAACACTTCTTTACAATGAATCTCTTCAAAAAAAAAAAAAAGCAGGACAAGTGTGAACGTATCCAGATTCTAAAACATCGCGCTAACAGCTTTCACTTTGTTGCTACAGAATTTACGACCCGCGTTTTTGCTCTGTTCCTTTTTAATTGGCTTTCAAATCGGAGCTGGCAAACTCAGAGAGAAGTCCCTGGCTGTCAGTAAGTTTTCTTCAATCCAAACTTTTTTTTTAAACAACTCCTCATCCCAATGTGCATAACGCAAACATATGGACTTCATATTTACCAAAGCCGCTCACAAACAGTCGTAAATCGTGTTTTGAAACTCCAGCTCATCCTTTCGGCGTCTCGTTTGCTGACATTGACTTTAATTGCGACGACCTTTTGGAATTTTAAAACACAAAAACCAGTCGCAACACTGACACTCTCCTGATTCGTGTTTTCTTTGTAATGTTTTAAGCTCCGAGTGGAAAGCCTACAATGGCAATCAAAGACGGGAGCGCGGCAGCTGTTGAGCAATTAAAAAGCCAAATTACCCTCAATCAACGGCATTTACAAGATCAAGTAAATCTCGCGCCAATAATGATGAAGAGAATGACTTCAGACAGCGCCGGTTCTGGAAGGGTGAGAGGAGAAGGCTGGAGAGGTTACGATGATCGGGCGAAAAGAGACAACCAGTCACAGCGCAGAACAATCTGAAGATGAAGCATATAGACCAGAAGTAGTTGTTGATGTAAAGAAAGAAATGCGTGGCTTTAGTACAATGTTACAGTGAAATATTAAAAACAAATGCTTGATCATGTAAAATCGTGTCTGTTTCTTTAAAATGACAGTACTGATTTTCATCTATTTCAAAATGACTATAATAACAACAAAGTACAAATTATGGGGCATGTATCGTCATAGAAAATATAGTTGTGTGTAAGAAATAAATAGATGCTACTTTATGATAACTAAACCTTAATTGGCTTCAATAAAACATGAACAAAGATAAAGAACAAAAACGCTATTAAGAATAATTCAGGATTAGTTGCTAAGTACTTATGGTACTAGAAGTGTAGGTATTTTAATGAAGTAGCTAGACTGGATCATTCATAATACATCACTTGTTCATTTTGAAGACAATAAGTACCTACCTACTTTATTAATACTAAATAATATTATTATTAAGTTATTATTAAGTGTTAACAATATTAATTAAAAAAACTATATTGTATGTCTTTTAAAAAGAAGCCAACTGAATGAACAATTTAAGCTAGAGCTTGCAGCTTAAATATTCATAGATTTTAGAGTGGTGTAAATATAATAATGTTATAAAGTTACCTTTCAAAACAAAAGATTTTATTTTTTGAATGAGAAAAGTTCTTGATAACATCCTAAGTTGAAACCCAAAAATAGGCTACTTACAACTGTTCTATTATACTGTATAGCCTATTCAAAGTACAGGACTTTTCTTCAATTGCTGCTGCGACTATTGTGACTTTTTTGCTGCAACCAGCCAACTACTAGCTACTACAAATACCCCCTGAGGCAATTTTAATTGTGGGTAGCATACAGTGCAGGTACAAAAAAGATGACACAAAATAGATGATGGTTTAGGTAACGGTTCTTTTCTTGTCCTAATTAAAAAAAAGGGGAAAATATCCCAGCTGGATAAATTGATGAAAAGTCACCCTCTAGTTGTCTGGAGCGTTTTGAAGGATGCTAAAGCTTTATGCATTGTGACAGTGAACTTAGCCTTGACATCAAATAAGTCTGTGCTTTCTGGTCGCTTCTGGATAATTAGGATGATTATCCCTAACCTTCATAGCTGTCAACTGAAATTCCTTTGCATGCGCTTACCGTGGAATATTCCGTGAGTGAACCCGGATCTGCTGTGTCTATGCCCGGCGCGAGAAGCTCCAGACAGGCGCCACTTGAAAATTCCCCCTCCGTAGACAAAGCTCCGTGCAGCGGAGTGTCCTCGTTCGTGTGCCCCCTTCTATCACCGGTCTGCGGGCGCCTCTCTGACCGCTGCTTCGCTGCCTGCTGTTCCGGTTGCTGGTGGTGCTGTGGTCAGCCCTCCTCCGTCATGAGAGAGGCGGACTAGACTCGACCCCGCTGGGCTCCACACACGCACAGACCGCGGAGGTGTCTGTCCGGTCCGTGTGGTTGTGGCGCCGATCGGCTGACGCTGCTGCCGCTTCACCGGAACTACTTCCAGTAGCCGCGCGAGCTCGTGAGCCGGTGAGCACGAGCCTGAGCACGAGACGGATTCATGCACACGCACAGCACACTGTAGAGCACAAGAGTATCAACCAGAGTGCTGTGGTCCTTGGGCTAAAAGGAAAAAGACTTTATCTGATGACTTATAGAAATATTTATTTTTTTATTTTTATTAGCCTATTATTATTTTTTTTATGCTACTCTTATTCCACACCGCCCACTTTTCTTGGCTTCCTGTTTAGCTCTGTTAAGGCAAATGACATGTTTGCTTGTCTGTCTTGCTGGGTGATCTCAAATACTTATGATGACAGCTAAAATAAACCCAGCGACTAAATTCCTGGCTAAACGCAGTTAAACAGGAAGTGCACTGCCAAGAAAAGTAGGCGGGGCAAAATAAGGTGAATAGGTTGTTTAATTTGAAGCATTATCATTATCCTTTTAGAGGGCCAAATATAGACTACCTTATAGGCCTGCATTTTATTTTCATTTTCTACTCATATATACCTCGAACAAAAGTTTAAACTGACATCTCTCTCAGACCAGATTTTTCGAATGCATTTATGGAGAAGCAAAAAGGCAAAGACTTTAATGTTTGATTTTACCAAGTCTACATCAAATGACAAAAAGTTGGTTTCGTCCTGGTTTCCATTCGCCTGTCTTGCTTTGTCTTACATTTTGTCTGAATGTTATACTGTATGTATATTGTGAATTATATATATATTTTTTTCCATTAAAGGCCTCTAGAATAATACAAGATGAGCAAAGAGTGCCCCCTTCTGCACAAAACAGATTATTACCACAAAAAAGTGCTTAAGATGGTCTAATGAGAAGTGTACTGTGCTGGATGCGGTTTATATGTACACCTAAATTAGATTTTATGGACCCAAAAGGCTAATTAAATCACATGCAAACTTATGATAGTCTAGGTTAATAATCACAACGAAGTTTGTTTTTATTTAATGACGTAAAATGAGTGTTAAGGAACTTGTGAGACAACTTTCTTTGTGGATCAGTAAATTGTTTGTTTTACAGCTCGTAATACAAAAACCGACGTCCATTAGGGATCTGTCGAGTCAGTCCTGATTCTTGACCCCAGTTGACTTTTCACTATTGTTCAATTTTTTTCACTATATGATGAAAATAAACAATCAACTACAGGGCAATTTAAAGGCCCTAGTCAAACTTTCTCCCACAAAATAGACTTGGACGAAAACATGTTTCTGTAATTTAGATGTTCTTTGTTGGATTAAATAAATATTACAAATACCGCATGAAGAAAGGTCTATTATTTGGCCTGGAGAAGGACCTTCTCCTGTTTGTTTTTCTATGGAAAAGCTGTTCAAAACATATTCCAATAAAGAATGTTTGGTATGGTTATATTTTTCTTTTTCTATTGACTTATAGTTGACTTTTCACTAGGGATGTAACAATACTGATAATATCATGATACCAAAATATTAAACAGCAAGACTTGCACCAAAAATAGTTCAGAGTTTAGAACTTTATCACACATTTTATTTAAAAAAAATATATAGTCTATATGGTGAAAGTGCAATTTAGTCTGAAGTCATGGATTTGCAGCTAAGAAAAGGAGTTAAAAATTATAAAAAAACATATCGGCGGTAATGTTTATTATTGTTAGCATAATCTCAATATTGTGAGTCCTCTATTATATAACAAAATCGTGATAAATATTGTATCGTGAGCTTCATATATTATAAAAAAAAATTATATAATTTTGCATATCTTTACATCTCACTTTTAAAGGTGCACTATGTAACTTTCTGGAAGTGAAAATAAACTACACAATTCTGATGTAATTGTTGAAACCACTTTGGGACATTCTGCATGGGGATAAATGTGTTTTATTGTGTGGAAATATAAGGGAACATCTTTACCTACAAGAAAAGGCCCTCCTCCAGGTCACACAATGGTCCTTTTTGGTAGCCATGCAAGGATACTTAAAGAAAAAAAACACACATAATTTATATTGATTTGTTTTAATGCAAAAAAGCATCTAGCAGCCATAACCAATCAGAGTAGAGAGAATGAAACCAGCTGATGCATCAGACTAGTGTAGTGCACCTTTAAAGATAAAAAGATGTAGCCTTTTTATGCAAACAAAAATCAACAAATCTGTGATAAATCAGGATATATTTGTGCTGTAAATCTACAAATAACTTTTTAAATGCATTGCAAGCTCCTAACTGTCATTTTAATTGAATTACCTTCGACTTCTGAAGAGGAATTGCTAAAACTATGCCCAACATAGTGTCATTCAGCCCTAACTGCAGACATCAGTTTGACTTCTCCTTCTTGTAGTTACCAAGGAAATAAATAAAATAAAATGATAAACTATTTTAGAGAGGTGTTTATGGAAAATATGTTGGATTTTTTCATAAAGGCAAAACTGACAGATAAGACTAATTAATTCAGTGCAAAGCATGACAGTTCTTAATAATGAAGCAATCTGAACATGCATGTTTTAGAGGTGGAAGGGGCCCAGAGAGACCCCCCGGTAACAGTTGGAGAACATGCAAACTCCACCCAGAGAGAGCGTCAGTTGACCTGGAAGTTGAACCCACAACTCCTTGTTAGGAAGCCAAAGTTCTAACCACTCTGCTACCGTCTACCCCAAAACTAAAATGTTTAGTAAAATCTTAAATATATGATCTTAAAAATAGTTCAACCTGTCATAATTAAGTGTAACTTATTTCAGTATTTATTATTTTTCATCCATTTATAGTGGACGGTGTGTTTTGGAATCAAAATACCTACTGTATAGAGCTCTATGGAGCAGTGACTGCACACTTCCTGGTTCAAGTGTGGGCTCCCATGTTAAATCTCCTTAGAGGTTTTGGAAAAAAGTTATATTAAAAGATTGAAAATGTCCTTGGGCTAATCAGTATGTTGAGTTAGAAGCATAAGACCTTCATTTCAGTCAAAATCTATTTCTGCAGCTTTATAAACTACAAAGTTATTAAGACATTTTGTCGAATTGTAAGCTATTTTTTAGACTGAAAACAACTGAGCTATAGATCTGAGTTAGCACATAACTGGCTACCCGCGACATGCCTTTAAACTTTTTTCGAAAAGCCTATAACATTTTACAACTGAGCAATTTACTTCCAGAACCAGGGCAGTCTTCCACTGTAGGGGCTCCATTGTGTCTTGTATCACAATTGGCCGACACGGTGCTGCAGTGGTTAGTGCCCTGGCTCACAGCAAGAAGGTCCTGCGGCCTTCCTATACGGTGTTTGCATGTTCTCCCTGCGTTTGCGTAGGTTTCCTCCAGATTGTTCCTCCTACTAAAACATGTTCATTATTGCCGCTCCACTGCAAGAGTCGGAATCTCAGAGGGTCTTTTCTGATTAAATAAAGGTCAACTTCATTAATATCACGAGAAAATCAAGTGTTTTATCCACATAGCATACACATACACTTTTTGTAGGAAAACCTTAGATATATTGTATTCTATCAGACTCCCACTAGATGTCGCCTTCACCACACAGGTGACAGAGCTTACTGGGACGTGGCCACCACATTCACCTCTGTAACTAAATTTAAAGACTAATAAACAATGGTATTAATAGTCCTATAAGACCAGCAAATTATTCAATGGAAGAGGATGAAATTATATTTTAATGTTTTCCCCTACTGCATCAGCATTGTTTCATCTTTGATCAATTACACACAGCCTATTGTATAGCCACTGCTTTTTTGCATGGCACCGGCAACGTTAGGGCTTTATAATATATTCAGAGTACATTTAGACTCAGTGTAATAAACTGTAATTATCCTACAGGGGGTGTAAGAGTTAGCTGCACAATAACAATGGTGCTGCGGTAAATGTCGTTGAGAGTGTCTTCCGTTCAATTCAGACTGAGAGATAGAAAGTAGGTCAATGTGGCAATATCACATGATAAGGTTGTCTGATTTGTTCAAACATTACACGGATGTAGATGTCTCTGTAAAGAATAACAGTTTTCTTTTTGTGTGCATTTTTCCAACAACTTTTCAGTCATTTCCTGCTCCTTACACATAAAGCCAGACCATGCCGTTTGGGTACTGCTTGCCATAGCCAAACCTACCTCGCGCTGTCTGGTCTGAACCGGTTCGGAAAAAGTGCGCGGACTCGTGCACAACATGCTGCAGACGGCACGCACGGATTCTCCCACACAACCCTGAGCGCCCCCGCATGAAGTACTCTCAGCTGCTTTACGCGTTTCTATTGGTTGCCGAGAGCGTAGGCCCGTCTACTTTCTCCTTTAGAACGCTTCCATTGGTTATCACGGGTTTCAATCGCCATTTTGACAAACCCTACCAGATTTGTGTTGAAACGGGAGTCTGCGCATGCGTGAGTCGTTTTGCAGCAAATGAAAATATGGAAAATGGGAAAGTTTTGAAGAAATCGTGGGTATTAGCTCGATTTGGACTCATCTTCGATGTTATTAGTAATGTATACAATCAACAGCCTGCATGGCGTTTGAACAACTACTAAAACTGTGGTTAATGTACTTTAATTTGCTTTTTAATGTAAAATGTAAACTCAGCCTGCTGTACTCTTGTAGAAAGCAGCGCACATGACACCGATCTGGTAGTGGCGGTCCAGCCCTCGTCCCCTGTGTGTTCCTCCATTGGTTGCACTATCTACAGCCCGCCTTCTCATTCTGTTAGAATACTCTGATTAGTTTCCATGACCACAGCCCATCCCATTCTGGCGCGAGACCACTGAAAAGGCGTGGCTCTGCTTGTGGCTGCTAGAGGCGATGATTGGACCGCAACAACTCAAAAAGTGCATTGATTGGCCAACATACATAAGTCGTCCCGTTATGTGTGCACGAGGAAGAGGAGGATTTTTTGAGTTGTAAACGGAGCGCGTGCGCGTGAGCCAGGCTACAAAAGCAGTGTGCACTTTTCAGCACCAGTACCTCGTGGACAGCAGCCAAGCTGAGTGGGCACTCGGAGGTGGACATTTGGTTTGTTGTTGTACGCAGACATCGTTGGGGTTGCGCCTCATCGCACATCCGCTCTTTTGACTTGAGTACTGAGGAGGAGTTTGAAGGCGACCGGAGGAAGATACGAGGCGGCAAGACCTCCGCTTTGTTGGCCCCGGTGGGTGAAGAGACCCAGGAGCTTTTTGTGTCGAATTAGACTTCACTGACATTTTCCCGCTCCTTTTGCTCCAATAGGTGCGATCTGAGTGGAATAGATGGCTGCAAATGAAGGAAATCAGAGGTGATATAGAAGCTTTGTCACCTTAGGGCTCTACAAGCGGTTGACCCTCGGTCCTATTTTCGCCGCAGCCTGCGCGTACCGCTTTGCCGCGAAGCTCTCTTTTGTGTCCGCCAGCCACTTCACCATCTCCGCCACTCAATCGGCTCTAACACACGCCCTATATTCTAATTCATTTCCGACCCAAAAGTATCGCCAAAAAGATGTGTTCCAGGATTTGGTTCGTGACAGACCGGCGTATCGCCCAGGAGTATCCACAAGTTCAGATCCTACGCGCACTGAAGGAGCGATGCGCGGACGAAGATGTGGAATTCCGCTATCTCCTCATGGATCAAATCGTGCTTACTATCAGCGAGGGACAGCTGGGTAAGCATCTCTGCTATAACGCAATGTTTCCATGTTATTTATATGTGTCTTCTGCTTTAAACGTCCAGTTAATGACCAAGTGGCGCCATCGGAAGCTAACAGGCAGCTAGTGGTCATTGTTTGGAGGCTAATAGCAGTCTCTGCTTGTTAGCAAGGAAGCTGTAGTTTAGCCCAGATCCGTGACCGCCTAACCCACTTTCCAGCCACGCTGCCTCCACACACAGAGAGAGAGAGATGATGATGCCTGATTACATTTCACAAAAAAAGAAAACTTTACCTCCCTCTTTAGCCTCATGGCTTAGAATTTGTTTTTAAAACCGGCAAAAGAACTACTCAAGCGTTTTAAATAGGCATTTTATGTAGCTGGCTGCAATAGGAAACGGAATCACTGCACAGTAGATTGCTGTATGCAAAAAAATCAAATATATTCTCATAAAATGTTGGCTTGAGTAACGCTACATTATTAAACATTTGAATCACTCGTTGTATGAAAGACGTTTTGGTGCTTTTATACTTTTTCTGCTTCATAATGATTTTCTACATTACTAGAATACTAGATTTTCTACATTACTTACCAAATCCATCTTACTAGCAGATCGCTTTATATTTGACTATAGGCAAATACATCTTGATCATACAAATACATTCTAAACCAGATTGGGTGGAACACAACAATGTCCATGAATAATTGCTTAGTGATTTCCAACAATCAACTTGTATTACTTGATATTCAGTTTGCTGCTTTGAACAAATTAATTACACCTGCATTTCAATTTCAAAACTGACCTGCGTTATTACAGTTGATTTGACAATGACCCAGAAAGAAGCAACAACACAAAGATAAATAACAACACAAACAACACAACACAAGACACATTTGAAGCAGTGCCAATGCAGCCATGGAACTTTCTTCTTATTTTACATTCAAATGACCAACCCCACAGATGCACACGTGGCTACCAAAAGCAAGCAGCAATGTTTACCTCCCAGGCTACACCACAAAGTAATGTAATCTACCTGTGACGTGTTCGGCTAGTGAATAATAATTACACCCATCCTTGAATTGCAACACATTTTAACAAGACAATATGCAACATTAGTACTACGATTGTCATGTAAATGTGTGTGCTCTTGATGGTAACAGCAGGAGCCCTCGTCAGACTGGGAGGAGAGGAATTTGCAAAAGGTTGTACAATGTTAGGCGGAGCTGTCAGATGAGATGTTCGTCATGCTAATTAGCACCTCATATTTGGAGACTGCTGTGAGTGTTTCTATTGGTGGGAAGGACGTGCACATGAAAGTTAGGTGCAACTATTGTACCTGTAATACTGTTAATATTGTTCCTTGTAAAGGCATTTTTATATGCTAGATAAAAAAATATGCTTGCTTAGACAATGTATTGTAAGTTATAATATTGTACACATAAAAAATTATGATGGTCTTGCATAAAATATATACTTTTCAATACTATTTAAGATGTAAACAGCTGTAAATATACATCAAAACACATTTTTTTAGTTTGAGATGAACACTACTGTGTAACTATAGTTTCTGTTTGTAATTGTAACTTGAGTCTTATATTTGTTTGCACTGAAACCCAGTATATGCAGGTCACTTACTGCATTAAGTATGGTTTAGGAATAGAGCTGGGCAAAACATCAAAAAATCTAAATAGAATGGAATCGAATTGTCAATTTTTTGGTTGTGAGTTTTGAATTGTAAATCAAAAACTAATCCTTTGTCAGTAAAAATGTGTAGTTTGGAGCAAAAGTCAAACTTTGAGGAAGTATATTGACATAGAATTTCAGAAAAATCTAATAAATGGGACATCTTAAAGCTTTTTGTTCATGTTCATAACAGCCATTTTTCTTTTGTTTATGAAAAGGTTAAACAAAATCAAATCGAAATCGATCAATATGAAAATTATGTTTCTTTTTCTCAGATTGCTCAGGCCTATTTAGAAGCACCATCAGATTTTAATATAATCAATATTATTATCTCTAATTTAGTCAACAGCCTTGCTTTTAGTCATTTCTCCATATTGACCATAGCCACAGCTGCATACATAATTAATACCTCATTAGCTGTTTCTATTGAGCACTTGTTCTACCAGCGAGATACAATACGCACTCTTGGTCTCTGCTCCGATGTCCTATTTGACCAAAACACGTTAGTTAGTTTGTTTGTCAGTTGCTGCATGTGTCTGAGATTAACTCTAAAGCTTGATCTCATTTAACAGAGATGCCCCGGAGAAGTTAATTGTTACAGGCCGACGCTGGGACCTGTCTAGACACTGCTTTGAGACACACAACTGGAGCAAGGTTTAGTCCAGTCCATTCGTAATCCTGGACTTCCTCAGGATCTGAACTCTGACTTGACACATTAACACTTGGCTTGCAGACCGGTGCTAACGAGGCAATGAGGGTAGAAGTGATTGCTAAAGGAAATAGGGGTTTGTTTAATAGTGGTACTAGTCAGAGAACCACATAACTCAAAAATATATATAAACATAGCTTCTTAAAACACAATGAAAAATCAGAACTAAAGTACACTGTTGTTTTCCGCACTTACAGCTGTACTGAGGCACGTTAGGTTATCTCTGTTTTGTTTCCTGTTATGTCAGGTGTCTCTGGTTTAAATTTTCTAAACAGTGACTAAATGAGTGATTTGCTTCTTCAAACCGAAAGTGGAAGCAGATGTTTGTGCTGTTTGCAGTGAGACAAACTTTGTTGTGTGAAAGTGGCAGCAGCCTTCACCTTTGTGCTGCAAAAACGGTGAGGACTGGACTTTTTCAGTAGGAAAAATTAACAATGACAATGACACGGAAAAGTACGTAGAAAATACAGTTTTGTAGAATAGGTTCGAAGTAGATAAATTAATTCTCAAAAGTTGTGCTTGAAGAAGGCAAAAATTAGGGAAAACATTGTATTTTACGATGTTGTATTTCAGATTAGCTGTCTGCCATTCCAGGAAACATGAAGTAGTGATGAATCTGATTGGATAATACCGTATTATTTGGTTGTCTGTTCTTGTTTTAACATCAGTGGGCACGCCCCTCTTCTCGTACTGATAAATACTGCACCTTACTGTCATTACATCAGACTCCAGGCCTAATAAACAAATTACTTACGCACATGGGACCAGCAGACACTTGTCTAGCTATGGCACTACTCATTTTATCTTTGGATGTTCAGTTGCCAACAGTGATTCTAGAATCAAACAGTAAATATTTTACTAGAAAACCTGATAAATTTATTCTAACGCCATTCATTTATTTCTGTAGCCAATTTAAAATATTTCAACTTAATCCTTAAAGACTACAATGATTCATCTGAACTATTGTGACTTAATAGGTTGCTAAAAAAGTTTTCAGCTACACTTTGCGGATTCAGACACACCTTTTCAATCCCTGTGTAAAACCAGTTCGTTCCAGTTTTTGGGGCTACATTTGTGGACGACTGCTGCGGAACTGCTGATTGGCCCAAAAGGTTGTAATTACGGACAAGTGACTAATACAGCGGAGAGAGCAGGATTAGGCAGTAATGTCGTGACCATTTTAGAACTACCACCAACAACATACAATGATTTTAATGTTAAGTAATAAACATGCAAAGTGTTCTAAGCGAAATGGAAGCATATTTTGCATAGATAAACTAGGCGTTATATTGTTCAAAGTAAGCCATCAAAACATTAGCATATACTGTATCTCTGTGTTAGTATGTTCAAAACAGTTAGTCAGTAAATGGTTATGTTTCCAGCTTAATTATTTATATATACTGTATTTTTTCTAATCTATTGTTTGCACTGAAAGGCCTTTTGTCACTGCATTTCCCATTAATAAGTATTCAAACAACCCTGACTCAAATGGAAAATGTAAGCACACTGAAGAAAAAAAAGATATAAATACTTAACCGTGACAAATTAAATCAATAAAAACATTTAGCGCCAGCAGCAACAACTAAAGGGTAAAGTGACTCAGAAGAATTGCTCAAATTATTATCAAAGGTGGGTGTTTGAGTCCACGAGAATGTGAGAAAACTTGACATAATTTCATAAATAAACTGTCAGTCAAACCGCTTATTTTTGGAACTTGTGGCATAGGAACTTGTATTATTTATCAAGCATCTACTGTCAGAGTTGAACCTTCGAGAATGTTCAAAATGTAGCTAATAATATCAGGAAAAAAAAAACACGATTAGATCTAACAATCCATGTGGACAACTGGCTGGCGAAATCAAATCTGAGAAGCTTCGGGGTAAAGTTGTGGTAAAGCTAAAGCACCACATTCTTTCTGGTCAGTCTGGAAAATTTGAGAACTCTGCAGCTGGACATGTGAACTTAGTGCTCAGAAAGGTTATGGCAAACCTGCTGTGACTGGAATTTCCAATAGAACAACAAAATATATTCATAAGCTAAGAATTTCACTTAAGAGTACCTAATAATAATAATAGCAGTCACAAATAGCAGAAACAAGTACTAAGTATAAAAAAATGTTCGTGAAAGCATGATTAAAAGTATAATAAACGTAACTTGATCCGCCTTTATCCATGCTTGAGTTGCCGTCTTCTTGTCCCCTTCCCATTGTAGCTGCTCTTAGGCTAGCACAACAATAGCCGCACTGTCCAATCATGGAGTTTAGTCTGCGGGATCAGTGGTTAGATATGAATATTTGTCTTGTATTAGGACTCCTACGCAGTAAAAGACAGGAGCGAGGGGAGGATTTCCTGACCTCTAGGCCTTATGGCGTCCGCGCTGACCCAGATACACGGCAGATGAAGATATGAAGGAGGCAGATGCGGGGATAGGTGATGTAATGGCGTGTCAGAAAAATATATAATCAGAAACTGTAGGTCTTTAACAAAAATGACAGTCTAGTAAATACATTCCCGTCATGGTTAATATGTAAGTTGTTGTGCTCCGAGCGTTAAGGGTTGTTGGCTGGGGTCAGAGTGCGGCATGTGATGTGTGACTGCTTTTGAACTTCTGTCATTTCAAGCTATTCTTCTGGCAGCTTTAAACTAGAATTCGGCTAGCAATAAACCAAGACTAAACTAAGACATGTCCATTTTCTTTTATTAATAGAAATATGTTTTTGTCTTTGGCTATCTTGAGGAGTGCTATACAAGAGCTAGACAATTTTCTAATTCAAACTTTTTAAAGATTTCTGTAAAACAATTATGACTAAAAACAAAATGGTTGTTTCTAAAGTAAATTCTTGAATATTGTGGTCTTAAACTAGTTATTTATAGATATAGTATTGAAGTCTTGGTTATTTGGGCTGTAGGACCAAAAATCTTAAAAAAGGGGGCGTGGCAAAAGCTCTACAGCTAAAAATGTCTATTTTCACTGACCCAAACAGCAATTTGTTTTGAGTATGAGGAGGTAACACTTCATTTATATCTAAAAAAGCAGATTAGGCTAGATCATTTGGTCCTATAGCTTCTATTTCACTTCTTTTTATGGCTTTTTATTATAAATCCGCATAAGGAACTAAAAGAATTAGTCAAGTAATATAAATTTTGGTCAACTAAGACTTCATTAACTGAATAATCGACTAATCGGCAGAAGAACTACAACACTATTGCTCTTTTCAATGTAGATGCTTTTTCAAATAATTGCCTAGTCTTGATACTAGTTTTCTTATTATTTTGTGTATGTATGTGGCTTCTTTGTACAAAATAAAAACTGTGCTTGAACCAAGACTAAAGAAGCACACAATAACTCTTGACTAAACCAAGTTGTTATCAAGTGTCCAAGGAATTTGCAACCAGCAGCGGCAAGACCAGAAAGTCGAGCCCCACGAAACAATCAAGTACTGACCGGCGCATTTTATCCGCCGCATATTATCTGTTGCTCCACTCACTCTTTGTTGGCACAGTAACAGTATTCTGTCCAATGAGACGCCTCTGAATCCTTGGCAGAGTCACAGAGTTTGCCATCTGTGATAAACAACACCAGGCAGATCCCAGCTAATTCAAAATCTCTCTGATAAGTGGGACAAGGCAGGGAGATCCAAGCGATGCAGAGTTTTTCAACATCACTTGAAATGACTTGCGTTTTTACGACTGTTGTAGAGAAAAATCTGTTAATGTATCTAGTTTTTACTTACACTTTTTATCAACTTTTTTTCTGCTAGCATTTGCTGTGAGCGGCTTCTTTGTCTGACCGCAGCTGAGTGTGATCAGAGAGGAGATATGAACACCCTTGGGCTTTAGCGCTGTTACACTGCCCACATCTTAAAAAGAAACACCATTGTATCTACAACATCTGATACAAAGTCGACAAAAACTGTTTTGTGAGGAGCTGGAAAGTTTACAACATATTTGGACTGTATAAATGTGTCTGGGTTACATTCTGGATTAGGCAAGTTTTTGGTTTAGCATTGGATAGTTTTTGACACTGCTAGTTTGGGTTTTCTTAGTTTTAAAGAAAAGTCTAGATTAAATTGAATTATTCCTGGTTTAGAATTGGAAAACCTTATAGAGTTCAGGATAGATTTTACTATTATAATTACTTAGAATTTGAATTGTCTGGTTTCTTCTCGAGCAAGTCTTTTGTCTTGGTTTAAATTTGGCTACAAGATTTTTAAAATTTCTTTCGTTTAGTTGATTTAGACTTGGTTGATCCCGTTTTCTACTTTTGATTTAATTCTCTCTCTGAATGAATTTAGTGTCTATATTTGGTGGATTTGTTTGGGCGTTGCTGTGTCTCTGCCTGGCACTGTTAGCGCTAGTGTTGTATGATAAAAGTCAAAAGTCGTGTTCATGATCAACAAGAAAGAAAGCCCAAAAAAAAGTTTAGCTAACAACATTCTACTGTGTTTGCACTCACAATGACCCAGTGTGAGGGAGAGCGTGAGAAGAGAAGCACAGTGAGGTCTAAAATTGAAACCAAAAAAAGAAACAGAGGGAGAGAGAGAGACAGGGAGAAAAAGAGAGAGAGAGAGCACATTGTCTGAAAACTGTCTAGAATAAAACAACTAGATCAATATTTTTGAAAATATATCTTCTGCAGATAAAAGAGTAATCAATAGCAGTAGTCCTTCGTTAACAGAATGGTGTGACTTAATATCATTTAAAAATATAAATTAAATATTTAATACTTTTTTGAAAACATGTTTAACCAAACGTTTGATTCGTCGCTTGATGGTAAGTGTAGCAAATCAGCCTAATCAAAATAAAATTAGCTTTTTTGCTATAAAATTATACTTTATTTTTAGTTATTGCTGTAAATGTGACACATCAAGTGTAATTACATTGTTATACATTATGATTAAGCTGAGATAATTACTGTATATGTTCATTTTGGTTATGATCTGAGTTATTACATTAGTGAATATGATAAAATCCTAGAATAAATGTAGGGAAGCATAATTGTGACAAATAATACCCTTTAACTAAATGACAGTCTATATTATTATTACTACCATTGTCAGAGCTTTTTATTCATGAATTAATTTATTCTTTGTTAAACAACTTCAAGATGGACACCAAATCTTTCTTTGGGCAAAGCTGCACAAGCGGACGCTTGAACCGAAAATCCTCAGAAATCTGAAGGTGATCTGAGGATTACAATGATCTAGTAGAAGATGGTGATTTTTACCATCACAAGCAGATGTTGCAGGAGAAAGCTCTTTTGAAAAGCCTGAATGAAGTGGTGACTCCTCAAATAAATAGGTGTTGACCAGTTCCAACTGGTATTGCTCAAAGTTTGAACTAGTTCAACAACAACCATAAATATATTTGTTCTGAAACATCCTGGGTCACTGGCCTCTTCACAGTGAAAGGTGAGAACGATGTAACCTTTGCTCAAAGGGAGTGTTCAGGTGGACAGCGTTTTCCTGTATTTGAATACAAACATACAAATATCAAGTAAACTGGATCTTATGCACACTCCAACAGGGCTATTCAACTTTATTTTTCAGAGGGCCAGATTTTATCGAGGACCATGGCTTGTGGGCCGGGCAGTTGCACAATACATCGCAGTTTTTGACGCAAGATTGTGCCCAAGACTAGAGTTGTTTCTATAGTGATAATAACTAATGCTGCATCTGTTTTTATTGCTCTACAGCAGGGCTATTCAATTATATTTTACAAAACTGCACCAAGAACTTATGTTTAGTAAGTTGAAAGTAAGTCTAAATTGCTCTGTCTGCAAGTACTGCAGGCGACTGAAAACCAGATCTAACCAAGAAATGTGGCCCAGTCCCTGGCCCACTTTATTATGATGGGCCAGTCTTTATTTCAAAGCATTATGTTGCTGTATACCCACCACTATTCACTGTAAATCAGATACGGATTGTTTCCCTGGCTTCTTTACAATGTGTCCATGGCCCATTTTACCATGGTGGGCCACATCATACTGGGCCGCTATTTGAATAGCCCTGCTCCAAACCTTTGTACAGATTAGAGAAGAATATTTTATTGTGTTAGGGGATGTTTTTCTGTAATGTTTTATCAAGTTCAAAATAGAAACTACTCCAACGTATTTCTGGTCAACTTTTGATCAGTTGACCTGAAATATGGCTCACATGAGGAGTGTTGAGATATTGAAACGATAAATGCAATATTATAAAAGCTTTGCAAACATGTCTTTATCTTTTTGAACATAGGCAGAAGTATATTGTGTGTTAATTCTGTGCTGTTTTACTTTATGCAGACGGGAAAATTAGAAATTCAATATTTTCTCATTCTACTTGTTTGTAAATAAAATAAGAGATAATTTGTGAAATATTCAAAGAAAAAGAGTTTTTGTTCTTTATATATTAGCTTTTTATGTGAATCAATTTATTGTTCAAGGTATTTGTATGACGTTTGTACTTTAACCATCAAGTGACATCTCAACCGTTTGGTAGAGATCAATAATTTAAAAACCACAGGTTACGAAAAAAAAAAAAAGTGATTTTGCTTATGACTCTTCTAAGGTAAATACAATCAAAAAATTATTTTCCCTGTTTTTCTTGGTGAGGCAGTTAAAGGGTTAATGATTGTTGTTTTAAGATATCAAAATGAATATCGAGTGTATGTGCAGTAAAACATGCCACAAAAAGCAATTAAATAAAAATTTAACAGAATTTGTACTTCAGTCATTCACAAACAGAAAATAGGTGTAATAGAGACTACTGCACTTTTGTAATAATTCAACAATGTTGATCTGATAATTAGACATAAAATATTAAATAGATAACAAGTGATAATGTGCCTGGAATATATTTACATGTTTGGGTAGATTTTGATTGCTTGAACTAAGACTGCAAATAGAAGAACAAGAAAAAAGAAAAATAACGCTTCTGTTCTTGAAATAAAAACTAAATGTACTTGTTCTACTGGCAAATCTTATGCTCAAATCACAAAAACACTACTATTACACTAATCAATTTTAACTTATTGGACAGTTCAAGTTGTTGTTGTTGGACTGACAATATCGTCAAACTGTTGTTTTCAAGATATGCCAAAAAGTTATTGAGATATTCATTTTGTCAACAGCCCAGCCATAAGCAGACAAAAATGACCTTCCATATATTATTTAGGATACTGCAGCACACATTCAAACTGTTCGGTAAATGTTGAGAGAAAAAAGGGCCAAAAACATTGTCACAGATTGCCAAAAAATCCAACATCCCATCAAACTTGAACTCTTTTCTGTCTCTCCCTCTTGTCCCAGGTTGCGTGTGGACCAGGAGCTGGTGACCTCGTATCCTCAGGTGGTCATGGTGCGGGTGCCCACTCCCTGGGTGCAGTCTGACAGTGACATCACTGTCCTGCGACACCTGGAGAAGATGGGCTGCCGACTCATCAACAGACCTCAGGCCATTCTCAACTGTGTCAACAAGTTCTGGACCTTCCAAGAGTTAGCTGGACAGGGGTTCCCCTGCCGGACACCTACTCCTACGGTATGACTAGTACTTACTGATGTCTTATTACAAGGTTGAGCTAAATTGTTATTATTTCTCCAATCTCTTTAAATATATTTTACCTCTAGTCATTGCACATTTGTTGTTGTTGATCAAATCTGTTGTGTGGATTTTAAGGAGGATGATGTGATGGTTTTGATGATCTTTTGTCATTTAGCCCTGGTTCACTTAACCCTAGTTTAGCCACATAGGTATAGTTCATTGCCTTGATTAATTCAGTTTAGTTAGTAATTTGAGCTGGTTTAATCTTATTTATTTGATAGAAAGAAAGCCCTGGTTTAGTTGATACTTTAACCTCGGTTTCTCCTCCTAGTCTCTTTTAGCGGTTGTTTTCTCCTTGATGTTATCCTGGTCCAGTTTCGGTCAGCCCTGCTCTCTGGTGCTCAGATGAAAACAGACAGAGTAGGAGGAGGAGGAGGAGGATGTTTGGCCTACATTCCTGCTGCGGCTCTTTACTGGGTCATACAGGGAACTTATGTAACGCGCTGCCTCCCGTTGCCTCGGATTTTTCACAATAAAAGATGGCATTTCCCACATCAAGAGCTCAACACAGAGGCGGCGGCGGATGTATTCTGGTCATGTAATGCACTTAGACCTATCCACACACAGTCTTTTGACTTCAACATTTACATTAGTATGATAAATGGATCGATTGTTTAGCAACATCTGCGAGCTCGAAAGGAATTTCAGGTTTTGAATTTTGACCTTCAGAGGTCACGGGCAAATATTTTGAATAATAACACAGATACGCTCTAAATATGTTATATACAGCAACAAAATGTACATTGATTTATTGTTAAAACATTATTGCCTATGTTTCATTACTAAATAATAGCTTTGGCCAATACAAATTGACTAGAAACTGGTTTAGTTCCAGCTTACCAAGGTTATTTCATTGCTAAAGCTTTTGTTAGTTTACATTTTAGTTTTTATCTTGGACCAAGCATGTGTACTTCTTCTAAACATACAATATTTATATCATAGTAATTAAATTATACATGTATCTTACTGTTATTTCTTCAGAAAACCCGTGACATTAATTGACAGATAGTGGAAACGGGGCTGGCATGAGTGAAGGAAAGACCGCCATTAACGCTGAATTTTTCAACATTTTCACACCTTTTTTAGCATCTGAAGCTGATCCCAGGAAAAAAAAAATGTGGCACAGCTGTTGCTTCCGCAGACAGACATTGTGAGAAAACTCTTGAGCTATGAATTCTTACGTAGTCGCGGTTTTGTAAGATTTAAGTCCTTTTTAGACTGGTTTTATCTGGTTTGGTTTAATCACGTCATACTTTTTTTTCTGTCGCGGTTCAAAGGTGCAGCCCTGGCTTAATTAGCCTGCTTTATATTCCTGGTTCTGTTCAGACCTGCACTTAGTCCTGGTTTTACTCAGGTTTGGTCCATTCATTGTCTTGACTTTTACCCCTCCCCCCCAAATCTCTGCTCACTCAGCCACAGCTCAAATATCAATAGTATCTCCCACTGAATCAATGACGTTTAACTCTTTTGAACTTTGTTACCTGCTCTAAAAGGCACGCAGGGTAGGATCTTAGACATTTATCGTCCGATTATTGATTAGATAAATGATTCATGTTCATTTTAGACGCAATGTCATATCAGTGTTGTAGCAGAATTCATACGAATGTGGAAAATATTACTCAAACTTGTTCTGTCTGTTGTGTTTTTTCAGGAGGCCATGATAACTTCCGTAAGATGATCGATGAAGCAGAGCCATTGGGGTACCCGGTGGTGGTGAAGAACGCTCGCGGACACAGAGGTGATAATAAGAAACTAATGACTGCTTAACTCACCAGCGCATTATATAATTAGGTTCATTATTATAAGTCAATTATGCTTAAGGCTTTGCGCTGCATGGTTAGACACTTGTGATCATCCTGGTCTTTGTTACGGTCTTGTACCACGCGCTAGGTCTGGGCAAAAATTAATTAACGGTTGTGTAAGTTTGAAATATGAGAGAGAGTTTTAGAAGGTTGTTGGTCGGAATAGTCATGTGTTTGAAGCTGGAGAATTCCTTCCTGATTTGAAGCTTTTGGCATAGCAACGGTTCTTTGTTGTTACAGCTATTGATCCTATTTTGTCCCGCCCACTTTTCTAGGAAGTTAGCCTGTAGACTTCAGACGATAGTTTTATTTTAACTGTCGTGACATTATGTTTGAAATCGCCCCACGAGACAGATAGACAAATATGTAAACTACCGTAACAGAGCTAAACAGGAAGTGCAAATCCTAGAAAAGTGGGTGGGACAAAATAGGGTCAATAGAGGGATTATTTGTTTATCAGCTCAGCAACATGAGTGCAGAAGAGCGGTAGACACAAGCTGTAGAAACACCACTGACCAGCGCTGTTGTTATTTAAGAATTTATCATGAAAAGTGTGTTTATGTTGTATTCAGATGAGGAAAAAAAAAACTAGAAAAACGCAGTCTCAAGCTTCAGTAGTCGTTATGTTGTTTGTATCAAAGAGGTTTCCACGACATTTTAA
The DNA here is from genome assembly GCA_038363315.1 of Mugilogobius chulae. Lineage (NCBI taxonomy): Eukaryota > Metazoa > Chordata > Actinopteri > Gobiiformes > Gobiidae > Mugilogobius > Mugilogobius chulae. Next base: position 45,542,349 of record CM076409.1, on the reverse strand, counting down.
GGTGACATTCGCAGTACCGATCGATGAGCTCTTTATTGCGCAATTCAAATCTAAACGTTATATCTTTTGAATAGGTAACCGTCCTCACTAAATTGCCAATCAAAAACCTACAAATATAAAATGTCAATTTACAGATACTAACTCCAAAAAGGTATAAGATGTGAAAAACGCGCCTACACATTTTCTAAAGCAGCCCGCTCTCGGGAGAAAATGTAGATATACAACGAAATGTAAAAAATGTACACATTTTCACGCTGTTCTTTTGGTAATATGTTACAAAAATAACCACAAATTTTGGTTGAAGTCTCGTGGCAATATTTTCTTTGGGTTTAATTTAACAGGTAAATCTTAACATACCTCAAGCCCCAGTCCTGGTTTAGTAACTTGAATACTGAACTTACCTGTTAAACCAAAGAAAAAGTCGCATGTGGCTTCACCTGCAATTCGTGGTTTTGGCTTTTCGTAATATTTTGAAAAGAATCAAAACGTGCTTGCTTATCGTTTGTTTTTTACATTTTGTTGTAAATGTATGTTTTCTTCGAAGACTGTGTTGTTCTGAAGGTACTTTATCGGCCTTTTCCTACATGAAAGTACCAAGAACTAGTCTCCACATCTCTCCAGTTCCTGTTTAGTCAGAGGAACTACCCTGTCCCCATGTTTGTGTTCACAAGGCAGCAGTTTCTGAAAGTGTGTGTAACTGGCTTTAGCATTTGTAAAGTCTGTAACATTTAAATATTTGATTAAGTGGTGTTAGGAAGACAAAAGTTGTCTTTTTTCGATTCCACATACAACTATAATGTGCTAAACCTAAAAACATCACTGGAATTTCAATAAAACAACATGATTCACTGTAATTCCTAATAATAGTATTATAGGATACTATTTACAAATTAAATAAATACATTTTTGGGAGTTACTGCCTTTAAATGGTTTTACTTAAGGTAAGGAAAGTTTTCTAATTGTTAGAATGTGTAAAACGTGTTTAAAAACAAAGTTAGCAGTGTAAAATGTGCCTGTGTCATCAAAAGTTCCTGGTCTGACTGGAAAGTACCTGTCCCGGAGCAGGAGCTAAAAAAGTTCCTAAAGTGTGGCCCAGTCCATAGTTCCTGCTCTGTGTGAATGCTCCAAACATGGGGAAAGGAACTAAAAAAGTACTAGAACTGAAAAAAGTTCTTACAGTGGGAAAAGCTTATGTCATTTTTTGTGGTGGAGTGTTTGTGATATTGCTTTGCCAACAATGTTCCAAAATGTATGACAAGTATTTAATTATTGTTGCTAAAATATCTTTACCACATGCATTCTTGCCGTGAGCAGGGTTGTCAGATTAATCATCTGCTTGTATCCATGGAGACAAGCAGGTTTATTGTCCTTACAAAAAGTTACGTAGTGCATTGACTGTACTTTGGTGACATCTTTGTCCAAATAATAGTAATTTTTTGTATGCATTTTACATCATTTAATCTCTACTATTTGTAAAGTCTATCAAACTTACTTAAACCTCCCAGTTGCTTTGTGGAAACTATGACACTGCATTGTTTATCTAAGCTTCAAGCTGTAATATTCACTCATCTCACATACTTTTTTTTAGCGGGGCTTTATTTTTGTGCATGAGAAAGAACAGGCTGGACTTTAGCCAGGGTCAGGGGTCGCCGTGTGGAGAGGAGGTAAACAGAGCCTCCAGACGTTTCAAAAGGGTCAAGTTAGAGTGGGCCTAACCGTTCCCCTGTAAACAATGCGGCGCTGGTGGACCGGCCTCTAGCTATTGTTCAGCGCTCGCCCCGACTGTGAGCGATACAGGGTCAGTCATGAAGGGAGAGGAAGGAAACGTTACACTGGGTTATACACATTCACAAAGACTGGATTTAGCGTCAACTTTCTCTAGGGAATTTATACCAACAGACCCTCCAGGATGGTCAAAGCTGGGCACGCAGCGTCGTACTGATGTAAACATTCGGCGCTACTTGGGCAATCAAACTAAACATTTTTGCTTTATTTGTTTAACAGTATGGAACAAATGGATACTTCATACGTTAATCAGTATGTTAAACTGAGTATATCAGCAGAGCTGACAATTAAATGAACGGGCAGATTAAATGTGCGAAGCTATCCATGTCAAAATTGAAATTCTTTTTCTCTTTGCGAGATGCTCCGTGTATACTCATGCGTATCACTGCCTCTGGTTGATATGATGCTGTGCTATAGTGTTAATTATTACCTAAGCCGATATTTTTTATTATTAATTGTCGCCGAAATGAGATACATCTACAATACAAGTCGTATTGCTCATTCATCTAGTTCTATTTGGTGTTTCTCTTTACATCTATCAATTATAATAGTTGTAGGCCTCTCTTATTCTTCCGCACTCAGAACTACGTCACTTCAGCGCAGATAAATCAAGTTTATCTAAATTGCCAGCTCCAAATTTCACTGAATCGTTACAAATAGGCTTTTGCTAAATGTCTGTGTGATTGCGTCGTAAACAAAGAACCAAAATGATAACTCTAATCTGTCCTTGGGCTGAGCCATCAATGCAATGAGCCGTACGCGACTAACACTATAATGAATGTTAAGTACTGCTTACAAATGCCCTCGACTGGTTTGAGAGTGCATGCAATATTATATTTGTGCAGGATTAATATGTTCGAGACTCGGTTAATGGTTGTGTTCATTTTCCTGGTTTAATATTTAAGAAATTTCTTCTTTTTGAGCTCCAAGGAGATCGTATTCTAGCGGTTGATGACAGAACACTACTCCACAGTTAGGTAAGTCTCTATCTGCTTCCTCTTTCAAAATATTAAACTTAAAAATATGAGACATGGATATCTTTAAATAAATTGTGTAGGTGTTGCTGTTGTGTTTGTCTGTTGATAGCTTGTTTATATGTATGCTCACGCGCAAAACATAGCTTGCTGCTAGCTGCTTTAGACCAATTAACATTATTGATGAGGCATATAGCTTTCAAAATATTGTAATGCTAGCATTAGCCACAACAGCACACTTTTGTAGTAACCAGCTTAGCCTATAAATACTTATTAGAGACCTCTGTTAGATGGCTTTGCTAATATATGTATCGCTGTTTGAATTTCATCACAAATCATTTTAGGCCCTGTTATCTACTTTTTACTTCTTGTATTCTTATTAGAGTGTCGGTGCTACATAGTTCTTACTACTAAAAATAAATGCATGTCTCTTTAGGGCTGGGCGATATATTCGATTAAGACAGAAAATGTTAAATCACTTCGGTATATCTTTGCTCTTTGAGGCGACAAACCAAAATCTGATACTCTCATCTCTTGCTGCGATGGGAATGTATACCATGTCTAGTAACTCAGCATAAACGTTGATCTCACTCAATCAAGAAGCTCTGCGATTTACTACCACTTGTGAAAAAGTCCAGCTCTTAAACTTAGGTGCTATCCAAATGGAGAGAGATATTAAGAGATCGGTTTAATTACTTCTCGTTGGTAATCTGGTTTGGACAGCGTTTTGACTTTCTTAAATAAAATATTAGTTCAATCATTTGTTATTCATTCTAGATTGACGCACTATTTATTAAACACATATAGGCACACTCACAGACGTATTCAATATGTCTCCTCTATAACCAAAATCAATTGTAAAGGCGACTAATTAACTTCAAATAGCTTGCTTACCATGTTATAATTTGATAAAGTGTGATCACACAATGTCCACGCTCAGATCGAGGCAGAGCCAATCACATGTCTAAAAACGTCCTGCTCCCGCACTCCGTCGATACACAAGATGTCTCTCTTGGTAAGTGCATAATTAAAGAGGATGACACTAAATTAGCAGCGTATGAGATATCTGTGGAAATGGGTGTGTATTCCAGTTAGATGTGGAAGGGAAGGTGAAGAAGTGTAGTCACAACCATGCGCCCCTTGGTCAAGCGCAAAAAGCCTGACTCTCACTTTTATGTGATTTCCATACTCAGGCCAATATATTAACAGGGTGAACCCCTAGAATAGCCAAACTACCTCTTACACTTTGAAGCGCCAAGTATGTTGACCGTTTCATGTTCTGCAAAAAAAGTCTCGGTAGGCGGGTCTATATACGGCACACCTTCTGTGCTTCTAGTCTCCCCAAGGCCAACGTGCACTGCGTGCGTGCGTGACGTACACTCGTTTAGCTCGTGTGAGATTGGCAGCGACACATTTCATCCTCCGCCGCGTGCAAGAAGACACGTCTCAGAAAACTAAAGCTACTTCTACCAACCGGATGTAACCAGCGTGAAGAGACATGGCGCGAGCCGGGCTTTAACGTGGGCACGCTTCTTCTTTTACGCACGACGCAGCAGGAGCCCATGTAAGTAGTTTTGCTTTGCTGGAGCTTATTATTGTCACCCTCCAGTGTGTCTGTGCACGGCTGAATGACTCTGGATCAGCTGCGAGGCTTTCTTTGCCTCAAACATTCAGGGGACAACTTTCACTACACTTTACAGAACCAATTCTCCAGCAGGTTTATAGGAGGATGTCTTGTGGCTGCAGGTGTTTTGCTTATTCAAAGTGATGCATTTATCTTTTTAAACTGTGTGTGTGTTTCTCTTTAGCCTCGTTCAAATGTTGGGTTGGGTTAACACTTTAGAGCTGCAACAGGTCTATCCATTATTCACAACAGCCATGAACAATCATTATCTGCTCTAGTCTAAACATTGATTTCAAATAATGACATGGAAAGTGTATCACTCCAACTCTGCCACTTGAGCTTTGTTTGGGTCAAACAATATAAAAGTCTCTGTGACATAAGTGTTTTCATCTATTTGTAAAAAAAAAAGTTTCAGCTCTATGGACTGCACAAAGCTTGAACAAAGGCGTAATTAACCATGAATAAACAGTTTACTGAGCAGGGTCAAGAGGTGTGTCAATGTCCTTTATACATCTGAACATGTTTGAAGTGAAACCTCCTGCTGCTGATTAGAAAGTTCAAATGTAAGTCTACAGTGACTTTTGCTGACTAAAACTAAACAAATACATAAGTATGCACACAACAGTTTGTCTTCTCTGTGCAGTTCAGTCAATTCACTACAATGGTTTCATTTTTTTTCTCTCTTTGTTATTTTCTTTAACTGTGACCGTCTGGTGTTTTTTCAGTTGTATTTGCTCGTTTTACCAAGATTAAAATATCTCCATATTTACAATATGGTCAAATCTATGTTTTTGACCTGGAGATTCTCTCCATATGATTATGTGGTTACATGGCCCAGCCCTAGTCACTACTTGAACATGTTTTGCTTCCTTCCCTCGGATTTTTATTTATTTATTTATTATTATTATTATTATTATTATTATTATTATTATTATTATATTTTTGAAATTAAGACAATTGTACCTTCAGAATGAGGCCACAGGTTCTGTTCATGTTACATAACATTCGACAGGTGTCTGTAACTGCAGCTCTTTAAAGCCTCCAGTCTGGCTCTTTATGCATCGGCTGACAAGGAGGAATTAGACATAAACTTAAAGTTTTATAATGAGCACTTTTTACAGTTTCTATAAACCTATTGACGGCTGTAACTGTAATTCTTCTCTCTCTAAAATGCACTGATGCATTACAAAGTGAATAGAAGTGAAACATCAGAATCCTTCGACCTCTTACGACGGAGGCCCATTTGAGTTCAAACGCTGCACTAAAAATCAAACTGAAACTGTCTCTGATCCTTTGAAGCACAAACAGAGTCTGGTCTCTGTGAAGCTGAAGCTCTGTAGTTTTAGCCTCTGATGAGAGAAGCTCTGCACAAAAGAACATCAGGTTTGAAAGTTCTCCTTCCTCTGGTAAATATGAGGAGCAGTGCAGCTGGAGCAGACTGGGTCAGAATGATTCCTCTTCAAAACTGAAACTGAAGCTAATCTAATAAAAAATAGTTTTAGGAACTTGAATTAACTTTCAAAGATGAAGATCATTAAAAAGTCCTATTGAAGTTTTGGACATTTTGAGTTTTTCTTCTTTCTTGTTTTTAGTTTTCTAGTTTTAATTTTGACAGTAAAGAAGAGCGTTCACATTTTACTGTCAAGTACACGCATTATGAAGCTTAGGGAGCTTGATCGAAATAAAATAATTAGTTGACTAACAGAAACTTTGGTCGACTAAAGCCCCTTTGACCGATTAACCGACTGAACGACTAAAAGACTACAGCGCTACACATGAATTGCAACATTAATAGACCAATATATTTAAACAGAAGAGAGCGAGCCGCTAAAAGTGAATGGGTCGAGTTAACAATTTGAAAACTTGCTTCTGGACTTATGACATCATCAAATAGTGCTCTGTGAACGCAACCTATTAACGTCAACAAGAAAGTTCATCAAAACAGCATAAACCCGCTTCATGTCGTGTTTTGTGCTTGCTCATGTGTTGTCCTCTGTGTTTGTCCTGCATTCCCAGTGTCCATAGAGTGGTCCAGTGCTGTCCACCGCAGTCCTGCACTGTCCACGCTGTCCACCGCTGTCCACCGCTGTCCTGCACTGTCCACCGCTGTCCTGCACTGTCCACCGCTGTCCTCCACTGTCCTCCACTGTCCACCGCTGTCCACCGCTGTCCACCGCTGTCCTTTGTCCACAGGATGCACATGAATAGCTTAATAAACCAGTGGAGTAAGTATGTGTCTTGCATGGCTCTGGAGTGTGTGGCATGAGTCATTGTGTGTGAGGTTCCAGACCAGAGGCTCTTATCAGATGTTCAGATCATTTAAGTTCCTTCATTCGTCATGAGCAGCATTAGCATTAGCAGGCTTTGTTAGCAGGTGAAAGCTCACAGATACAGGACTGTCTCTGTATCTGCTGGTGGTGCTGAAGGTGTTATTCTCTCCACATTGAAGCTTGAGGACCTGACTTTTTTGTGTAAAACTTTAGTTAACTTTTTTCTACTCTGCCCAAAATTCTATTGCATGCTTAGCATATTTCAATAACTGCATTGCAGCATAACAAAATGTATTGATTGAATTGAAGTTGATCTTAAGCCGCGGTTACTGCCACAAAAGAACACATGTGGATATGAATCATGAGCTGAAGGACTGGTGGAGCCAGACACATGTAGATACTAGTACTTCTGTCTCTAATTGTGCGGTTATGAGCAGTGCTTCTCTGTTGTTTTTTGTTTTTGGCTCTGGTTTATTCATGCATTGAAATATAATCACAATTCCAATACTTGTCATAAAGAAAAGCGCTGTTTTTCTTCCAAAATGATGCAGCCGTGGAGCAGACAGGAGGTATGTGACACCAGGATGAGAAAGCACTACAGCGTCAGAGAAACCTCCACTGAGTCACTGAGCCCAGCTCCTCCGAGTCAGGACTGAGCTCTGAATGAGAATATGTGCAGATGGACACGTAAGAGACGTTCTGTAATAAACTAGATCAGTCATTTTGTTTAAATTGATCTAAAATGGCTCATTCATTTCCTAACTCTTGTTCCCATCTGAGTGACGGTGACTGGAGCCTATCCCAGTGACTTTGGCCTAAGATGGGAAACTGAGGCCAATGCATGGCAGACCTTACACACAGAGACAGACCCTGCAGACAATCACTGGTCCTCGGTCGTCCTTGTGTTTGTTTCAGTCCTTTTTCTCCGTGCACTGGTCCTCGGTCGTCCTTGTGTTTGTTTCAGTCTTTTTTCTCCGTCACTGTCCTCCTCGGTCGTCCTGTGTTTGTTTCAGTCCTTTTCTCCGTGCACTGGTCCTCGGTCGTCCTTGTGTTTGTTTCAGTCCTTTTTCTCCGTGCACTGGTTCTTGTTTCTTCCTTCACTACATTTTTGACATGGATAACTAATTCGATATTATAATAGATGTAGAAACCTTCAGGCAAAGCGGTATTCCTTGCTCGAGACAAACACCACCTGACAGACCTGTGCCACTTGATCCGCCACGACACCCCGTACCTGTTCCAGGAGTACGTGAAGGAGTCTCACGGCCGGGACGTCCGCGTGGTGCTGGTGGGAGGACGCGTCATCGGGTCCATGCTGCGCTGCTCCACCGACGGACGCATGCAGAGCAACTGTTCCCTGGGTAAGCAGCACACTGTCAACAACTATAGATAGAAAGTTATATAAGAAGACTGAAGTAAGTAAATACATGCTTCTGAAACACAACAGTTTTTCTATGTTAAAAGGCGTTTTCCCACACGAAAGTACCAAGAACTATGTTCCCACATTCCTTTAGCCCCTGCTTAGTCAGAGGAACTACCCTGGCCCCATGTTTGTGTTCACACAGCAACAGTTTGTCAAAGTAGGGCTAAAAGCTTTAACATTAGCACCTGTGTATTCTGAACATTTAAACACATCATTTGTTGGTGTTAATATAACACTTTTTTTTCCCCTTTTCCTTAAAATGATGTACAAATTGTGATGTACAAAAGCTAAAAACATTACTAAAATAATCAATAAAACACAATTATTCACTGTTATTCCTAATATTAAGTTACTATTTATAAATTTTAACTTATTTTGGAAGCTACTGCTTTTAAGTATTTTTTCTCAAGGAAAAGGGAAATTAGTCTAAATGTGAGAACATATAAAACATGTTTCCAAACAAATTTAGTTTTGTAAATGTGCTTGTGTCACCAAAAAGTTCCTGGTCTGAGTGTAAAGTACCTGCCCCAGAGCAGGAGCTAAAATAGTCCCTTAAGTGTGGCCCCAGTCCATAGTTCCTCCTCTGTGTGAATGCGCCTAAAATGGGACTGGAACCTAAAAAATGTACTGGGAACTGTAAAGTTCCTACAGTGGGAAAAGGCCTATAATGTAGTTTTTTTTCATTGAAAACTCATTTGGAGGCAATTTACACGTGTAGCAAAAATACTGCAGGCTGGATTCTTCTGTCAATCTGAAAACACGCTGATCTAGCTTGTGTTGTCATCAGGTAGTAATACAACAAGTGTTTTTTCTGCGTTTTTAAACTCTATAGACTTAAATTTGAATAATTTTAACTTGAAATTGCCTGAATTAGTCTCAGAACAACTAAAAAACATTGATTTTGTTGTCATCTCAATTGAAAAGAAGAAACCGACCATTTAAAACAAATGTATTGCATTAAAACCAGTTCAGTTATGGCTAAAATGGCTGTTGACGTTAAACTGCCACATATTGACATCACGAGGTGGAAAGCAGGATTACTAAACATTTGTGAATGAAAGAAAACACAACGTAAAGTCTTGTAAATGTATAAATTGCACCACTACAAAGTATTCTGTGTAAAACCAAGGAGGATTACTGTTTCAATGTTAGTAAATACGGCCTTAGGAACGCTGCCAGAACAGAGGATGTCCACCAACGGAGCGACCCAGTTCACGAGGACGATGCTGAGGCAGTTTTTGTAATTCCAGCTGTAACTCATTCTGACAGATTTAGGACACGGCCACTGGATTATTCTGCATTTATGTAACAATCATGTGGGAATGAAAACAACCGACTGGTAGATGATAAAATACAAGGGCATCGGTGCAAAGATCAATTCTAATTTAGCGTCCTCTTCCTACAACCTCCCACTGCTGCAGCTTTGTATAGAATATCATTGATTATTTTTTAGATTATTTACGTCAACAACAGTACAAATAGGGTTAACGATGATGGCTAGCTTTGACATTGTTCTATTGTATGTGTTTCTGAGGCTTTTCAAAGAGGTTATGCAGTATTCAGGATCTGGGTAGAAAAGTAGACAAGTAAAAGTTGAAAATTAGCAATAAGGCAATGTTTGAGAAAGATGTAAAGAAAGATATAATTGTGAAAAAGGAAACCCTTGCGAAACTGAAATGAAGGCTTAAGATACAACTTGCCTGGAGTTTACAGTAGCATTTTGACTCTAAAGAGAATGTAAACTAGCACAGGTTAAGTGACACCTAACAGCGATCAGGCCAGGCAAGTCACATTACAATACATTGGGCAGGTCCCAATTACCCAGGGTGAGGGAGAATACAGATGCTAATCAGGTACTTACAACATTGTCACAACATTTGGCCTCAGCAAGACAAGTTACTGCAGTATGAGTCGTAACAGTAGGCCCAACCAAACTAGTTTATTAACTGGACAAGGCAATTTTAGGATTTAGGATTTCTAAGTAATGAGTGGGACAGACTACCTTCTACTAGGGAGTCTCTTGTCATTTCATTCCAAAAGTACAATGTCTGACACAGTTCATTGTTTTGTTTTTAGGTGGAGTGGGGATGATGTGCCCTTTGAGTGAACAGGGCAAGCAGCTGGCCATTGAGGTGTCCAACATCCTGGGCATGGACGTGTGCGGGATCGACCTGCTTCAGCTCAACGACGGCTCCTTCGTCGTGTGCGAAGCTAACGCTAATGTGGGTTTCATCGCATTCGACCAGGCCTGCGGAATGGACGTCGCCGGGACCGTGGCCGACTTCGCCCTCTCCATGCTGCCCAACCGGCTGACCAGGAAGATGTCCCTCCTTTCCGTGGTCTCCAGCACCAGCGAGACGAGCAGCGAGCCCGAGGTGTGCCCCGTGCCGCAGTCGTCTCTGCCAGAGGCGGTGTGCAACATGAGCGTGGGCTCCACCTCCAGTGAGAGCGATCCGGAGTCGGTGGAGCCAGTGCAGTCGTCACCTCGCCAAGCCTCTGGCCCAGGCCTGCCCGACCTACCCGACTCCGCTTATAACATCAACACTCTCCTGGCCAATGAGATAAAGCTATTGACTGAGTAGAAAAGCCAAAAGGAAAAACAAAATGTCCTTCAAGTACATATTTAAATATCTGATAGGGACAGTCTGGTGATTTTGTTACAGGTGGGCTAGGTGTAGATGTAGATCTTAATTACTAAAGTAGGTCATTATCGGTTTGGAGGAGTAGACAGGAGCAAAGACTCCCGATCTATAGCTGCTAAGACACTCAAACATGACTTCTCTGATGAATATTTTGTTTTTGAAATCATTTTAAATTTGTTGGTTGCCCTGGAATTGCACATTCACACTAGTACTGCTCATTACAGTTTTATAGCCAAAAGAACATGCTTTCTCTCACTTCTGATATGCTCTTATCTGCTTCTCCACACTGCATTGTCTTCGATATAAGTAGCTCCACCTTTGCTAAATACCTTACTGTCCCTTCAAATTTACATCAAATTCATGTTAGACATTCCTTTTAGCGACATATCAACATTTAATTGTAAACTCTTATTGTGAACATGATGTAACCCTTTTGAAAAACACAGATCTGAAGGCTGCTCCCCTGACGCACCCCTCTTTGCGCCTCTTCTCACCAAAACTGGTCTTGTTTACTGCAATAGAGGGTCTTTTCCAAACTGTCTTATAAAATGTATTGGGATTTTAAAAATGTTTTTGTTTAGATTAAAACTGACAGTACAAATGTAGCAATAAATTAAAAGTACTTTGAATTAAAACAGGATTATTAGTGAGTCCTAGCTTGGTCAACCAAAGTAGTTTTAGCATTTCTTAACTACAGCCATTTATCTATAGGACAAACTGTAATTGTTTGCATCATAATAGACAGAGTTTATACTTTGGATTGGGTATTTCACTGAGCTGTTAATTCTAATGGGTTTGGTACAGTATTCTTTCCCTCCAATGCTAACGTTGTTGGACCAATTTCTCAACTGGTTACACTTCATCAGTAGCAACCATTTACAGTTTATTTATGACAAATGCTTTTTTCCCTCTTACTAAAATTATTATGGCTGACCAAGTTAGACAATAAGCTCGCTTTGATATTAATTCTTAAAAATTCATTAATATTCATAAATCACTCTACATACATTTCTCACAATTGACAAACTACAGCAGGTGCAAAAAAGAACTGTCAACAATGTTTACTATGCCTACAAGCATACAGTATAATAGATAAGTTTAAACTTGAGGTCAAATGATTACATCTTTAACACAAATGTGTAGGTACTAGCATAGAGCTGGGCAGTTTTTTCCCTAAATAGAACTAACCCTTGTTAAAGACAAGAAACTCCCGTTTAATATCGGCTTTAAGGAGAAAGTAAAGGAAGACTACTCCCTGTACTGATGTATCTGTCATCTAACACTGCCCAGCCCTGCGCTGGACCTTTAAACTCCTCTGATCATTAGCCTTATCAGCCGTGTGGCACCACTGCCACTTTTTTAAATTTCATGTCTTGCACTTTATAAACTTACCTTTGTGTTTTTCTAAGGCCGGGCGATGTATTTTTTTTTTTAAAGCCGAGGTCATAAAGGCTACCTCAACTAGATATCCACATTGTCCCTTTATTTTGAGTGACAAGTACTTGTTTTTAACCCACTTTTTGTACATATTTCTCTAAGACAGTGTATCCAGGCGTATTATTTACTGTCAACCTGGATTTTTAAATGAGCTATTGTTTATAGTACAATAACATCTCAAAAGTTGAAACTGTAAATTAATACTAACTAACAGTGCAGCTTTCTTCTCGTAGACTTAATTTAATTGTTTCCTTTTTAAAGTAAATGTCTTAAAATATCTTTTTACAAACCAAGTTGACAAGATGTACAAAATACAAATACAAAGCTAGTTACATATATTTTTGTCATGAGCAGAACGAATGTTAAAAAAAAAAATATCCAGAGCTTTCATCGGGTAGGAATTCTGATTTTACTACGTTCTTAGTAGACAGCCACATCTGTGTCCAAATGCCAAATTTAAAAAGCACAAATGTACAGCTACTACTATTTGTTACTATGGTATATGAAAGCATCAAAATACTGGGCTTTTTGTTTGTCAGATAGTTGAGTTGAATCTAACTCAGGGAAGCAGCCTGGATCTCTTAAGCCAAACTCCCTCCCTCTTTTCCTCCCCCCAAAAATACATTCACACACTTTATTCTAAACACACTAGAGAGAGAGACAAACAAAATGCATTCAAGTCATCCTCAGAAATGCAAGAAAACGCCATTGCAAAAGTGTCCAAAAAATACTGCTTACATTCTCGTTTGAACTTCTTTTAGATTACTTAGCTTGGCTTGCAACGACGAATTTACATTATCAACCAAAAAGTAAGGGAAATTTCTGAGTGTTACTGAATGCAGCATCACATACATATCTTTAAATGCCATACAGCCAAATGAAAGACAAACTGCTGTATATGAAGGTTTTTTTTTTTTTTGTTCCTTGTTCCTTTCTAACTTATGGTATTTTTTTTTAAAACAAGACGAGTGATTTGTGTGCACTAATAAACTTTCTCGAATTAAAGTGTAACTGCTGTGAAAGCTTGATCGATATTCGAGTTTTTAGACTTATGATGCCAGCGTTTAAACAAAGTACAAGTTTTATTTTCAAACTTAAATATTTGGACATTACTGGCATCACTAAGCTATCCAGTGGCTCCACTTAAGAAACACCACCTTTTTAACACTACTGTGACGTTGTCCAGTGTAAATAATAATATTGACAAACCGTATTAGAGGAAAACAAACTGTGAACCCGAAATATTTGAACGGAAATTTTGTTAATTTTATCGGATGTTGTTCTTCCTTTTTTTGTGTAAATATTATAGTCCAATTCAAATATTAAAAGCCAGCCATAGAAATGAGTGAATGTTTTTTTTTTTTTTTTCTTTCCCCGAGGTATGCACGTACAGAAAGTTGACAGGTTTACTAATTAATATACCCTGCGAAAATATATGTCTAGGCTTGATTAAAATTGCTTGGATTCAGAATTTTAATCCAGATTTGAGTTTTTTTTTAACTGGATATGATATTTCACTGTTTTCAAGATAATTTGTCTTAAAACTTGAAAATTAATTTGCCAGTTTTTTGCCTTTTTTGCTTTTTTTTCCCCCTATATTTTGAAAAGTGGATTTTTACTTCTAAATTTGCCAAAATCAGTATTTGTTATTTGGCCGCCAGATTTGACCGCCATAACAAGGCTCACAAAATCACAAATGTACTTTTACTAGCAAAAACACAAAAAACAAAATGTATTTATCTGATTAAACACATTTGCAGCAATAATTACTGTAATTTCTGCCCTATTGAGCGCACCTGAATGTAAGCCGCACCCACGAGATTTAATTAGGAATAATGATAAAGTACATATATAGGCCGAGCTTGTTAATAGTAAGTCTACAAGAATCTATCATTTTGCTGCATTGCTTATAAGTCGCATAGTTCAAAGCTGATGAAAAAGTAACGTTTTATAATCCAGAAATTACAGTACTAGTTTCAGAAGAGAATCTAAAAAAGATTAGTTTGTTTCCAAATGTGTCACGATTATTATTCTTTTGTCCTTACGATTTTATTGTGTTTGGAATAATCTCGATTATCGATAAACTTAATAATCTTGACATCCTTAAGTATAACTAAGTATGTCTTCAAACAAGAACAAATCTAATCTGCTTCTTTAAATAATCTACTTCTTTAAACAAGAGTTACTGCCATGTAATAAATATAGATCTTAAATACCCAAAATCCAAGCAATTTTAACTTGTCTTGCCATTTATTTTTTGCAGATCACATAAGTTCTGTATTTTTTTTTTTATCATTGTTTTTATACGTTGCAAACTGGAGCAATGACTTGAAATGCAAATGGATTAAACAGCTACAAATTTCCAGGTAGTAGCATTAAAGCATTTACACAATATGGAACAATCGGTTTAAACTGAGCTACTGCCTAAAAACACGAATGCAATCAAACTACCTAAAAGTTGTACTATATTATATTGGGCTACTGCTATCGTTAAAAGGGAATCTAGCGAAAATCGAAATGACACTGCCTGTGACAATGCCAAAATAAAACGTTGTAAAAAATCATTACTAATAAATAAAAACATATTACTTGTAGTTAGATGATTTATTTTAAAAGTTGTGTAAGATGTACAGAAATGTTGAACTGACAAACGGGGTTAGCTGAAGAAATGTGGTTGAGAAAGTGGATTTGTTTTTGGTGGGAAATTTCAGGTCACCTATTGTCACTCTGAAAAGCTGAGGTGTGTCCAAATTTGTAAATTTACGCAAAAGTAAGATTGACCATCAAAGACAATGAAATTAGACCTTAACAATCAAATCAATGGCTGTACAAAGCATCCTATTGGTCAATCAGTGTTTTGTGGGCGGGCTATTCAGACGTCATACCACAAAATATAATAGGTGACCTTTAATTGAGCGATTTGGGGAAGAGAAAGTTTTGGCTGCTCCAAAGGTACTAATGAAATGTTGACAAACTCACTAAAAACCCTGGACTTTGTTTTACAGTGTTAACGAATGCATCCTAAAATTTGTAATTCAAGTGTGCAAAATGGTGTAAATATACAGCTATATCCTTTTTTTCTCTTTTTTTTTTTTAGATCAAAATAAAATATGTCATTATTTCAAACCAGTCCAAATGTGTTTGTTTTGTTTTTAGAAATGGAATGGTGGGGAGCTTTGGTTTTATCACGCTAATGAGGTCAAAAGATCAGACTGCAGCTGGTGCCGGATTTCTTGCACCTTCAGGGTTTTCGAAGTCAAAGTGAATACGAGGTAATGCCAATATCTCCTGACTTTAATAATCCTTTAACATTAGGGAAAGAGACAGGAAAAATAATAATAATGTATAGCTACCAATTTGAAACTTGTGCTGTAGTTAGTGGAATTAAACTGTAACTGTCTTAAACTATGTCTCTAATATTAGTGTTAACTGTATATTTTAATGAAATTCTGTGTTTTGTGTTTTGATGTTGGAGAATCTTGACCAGGACTCCCTTGAAAAAGAGATCTCTGAATCTCAATAGGACTTTCCTGGTTAAATAAAGATTCAATAAACACTCATTAAAAATGAAAAGAATATTTTATGTATAAATAATGGTCAAAATTGCCTTTTATGGGGTCTGCAAAATCACACAGTGCCAGGTTTAAAGTAATGAAAAAATTAGTTGATATGTTAGATACAAAGGTTTTTATAGTGAGGATTTTGGATATGTTATTTAGTTTTTGAGTTTGGATTCTTTTAATACTTACTCTCAGGCTTATAATTAGATTTTAGCAAAAACTTGTGCAGTCCAAAACTGTAAAGCTTAGTGTGTGTAGAGCTAACAGTGGGAGATCACCCTGGTTAAGTTGCCCTATTATAAACTCCTATATGTACTTTAAAAATTTAAATATTTAGTTTAAAGGCATGTCACAAGCTAGCCGGCTATGCGCTAACTGAGATCCATAGTGTGGTTGTTTTCAGTCTAAAAAGCACATCAATAACTTCAAATTCGACAAAACGTATTTTACTTTGTAGTTTATACAGAAACAGATTTTGGTAACACTTTAGTTTAGAATAACTACAAAAAATTAAACTTACTAAATCATTAATAACACCTTAATAAAGACTTAATTTATCATGAACAAATGATTTATTAACAGATGAAAAAGCTTATTAATGCTTAGTAACTACTTAATTACTCCAAATCCTGCCACCTAACCCTAAATCCTAACCTTAGGTCCTTAGTTTATTAGTTACTAAGCATTAATAAACTTTTCATTCATTAATTCACCATTTGTTAATGAATAATTAAGGTTTTATTTATGCTTTATTCATGGTTTACTAAGATGTAGTTATTTAAAGTGGTACCCAGATTTTAAATATAAATGCAGGTCTTATACTCATGATTCACCACAGCTGGGTAGATGACATTACATTATAAAACCTTTTTTACAAATTTGAACCAAGAACTGGGCAGCCACAGTTGAGATTCATAGGGTGATACTGGTTACACTGTAAATTAAAATGCATTTTGAGAAACGGGCTGTTTAGTTACATTGTGTCATGAACTTAAATAATTACAGATTTTAATAGCAGACTGGATGTTTCTGTTGTTTCTACTTAAAAGCCTATATACAGTATGGAAAGAGCAAACTGACCAAAACACAAAATGGAAAAGAATTTTTTTTTTTTTTGCCTGTAGTGTCTAATAAACAGAACAACTAGTAAAAACATTGTCTTGTTTGAGTTAATAAAACAGTCTAAATAAATACATTCTGATTAGACTATAGTATGTTCACTAAGTACAGTTCTTATGGAAGGTGATAACATACACTTCATACTTCAATGCTTTATTATAATCTTACTCTTCACTACTTGGACCTTGTTTTTTTTTTTTTTTTGCCTTTGGTGTCACATGTCCACCAGCTCCAGCAGCCTCTGTACAGCTCCACTCAGCTCCTGGTTCGGGCTCATCTGGCCGGTCTGCAGGGCTGACAGTCCAAATCCCCTCGCCTGGTGGACCACAAGTACAACAGCTGTCAGACAACAAAGCTCACTTATATAACAGTGATGAGAAAATAAAGTTGACCCGGTCAGCTTATCCGTGCTGCTGAAAATCCATGTTTATACAATGGAGAAAAGGAGAAACATGAGCGGAAACAGAAGCGGAAGTAACAAGGAAAGTAGCCACGGGTTGTTGTCAGAACTTGTGGAATGTAAGGGAGTAATGGGAGTAGAGATGGTAGAAGTGATAAAAAATAAATATTGCTGTGTAAGTCTTTAAGTGTTGTAACAATACTAAACAATTACAGATATTTATACAAAGGAAAATGCTCAATCACTCTCAGTCCATACCAATTTTGTAAATGAATGAATGAATAAAATAAAAAAAATAAATAATAATAAAAAAAAATAAAAAAAAAAATAAAAATAAAATAAAATAAAATAAAATAAAAATAAAAATAAAATAAAATAAAATAAAATAAATAAAATAAAATGGTCATCTCCAAACATTAAAAAATAACATTTGTATTTGTTGATTCCAGGTTAGTTTAGTATCTAGTCTTCTAGTCTAGTTCTAGTTCAGTATCCGAACGTCTTTTGTATTATATTTTCCAGCAACAGTCTAATAAATTTGTCTAGCCGCTAAAAGAAATCACCACATTGAAGTTTTGCGAGAGGTCTTTGAGATATTTCATAGCAAAGTACTTTTACTCATGACATCACCGTGTTCTAGTCTTTTAAAGGTGAGGTAGCTGATTTTCACACTGCAAACACAATTTTAATTTTAGAACTTTCTCTCCTAAATCCTTCGACACATGGTTAATATCGACATGTATTCATTTTGGTTGCATTTATAGCTTATAAACGTCTTTTTACAAACAACAAAGTGAAACTGGAGTGACCGCCCCAAGCTCAGCCAATCAGAGCGCTGCATTCAGCTCCTGATTAGAACTAAAATTCTTTATTTTTAGTTGAGACAGAACTCAGAGGTCTAATTTTTTCACAAAGTGCTGTATTTATTGTATACTTTTAAGTGGCAAGCACAAAGTTCACTAATTTACGACTAAAAAAGTTAGCTACCCCACCTTTAATGGAAGCTAATATCTGCATATAGTTAAAACACATAACAAGCTCTTAATTTTTCTAATTATGACATATATGGGCTGATGGTTTGTGTGGTAAATAGTTATAGTTTTACAACAATTGGATAAACGTTGATCATTACAGGAAGTAGAGCTGAGTTAAAAACAGAATCTTTCCATATGTCTTAAAAAAGCACCATTTACATGCCAGATTATAACTAATGAGCATGAATAATGATTTACCCAGACTTTGGGTCTTGCTTACAAAATGGTTGCTACAGTTTGAATTACCTCCACATGTAACATCTGCTGGCCAAGTTCAACCAAGAACTACACTTGTAAGCATAGTCAAAAAGCTAAACTTGGCATAATGTGAAGTAAAAAAGTATATGCCATGTGCATCTCTGTCCTACTGAAAATATGTATCTATAATTTAACCTGTTATATTCACTTCAAGCTGACACGGTCACACAGTTCAAGAACGCAGCTCCTAAAGGCTTCATTATCAGCACTTTTACAGAGGGAAGTCAACAAACCTCGCTGCCATTTTCCACTAAACCTGACGACATCTTTACGGCTTTAGCTAATTAAAGATAATCCTGCGGGGAGACAACACTGGAGTCTGCTGAGAATAGTGTCAGTGTGTCAAACGCTAAGCCCCGGGGTCACGAGACTTACCTTGACACGGTCACCTCGCATAAACCACAGCATGCACAGACAGTGGGAGGCCAGAGCTATTAGGCCGTGATCCTTCCTGGCCTGGCGCTGCTCGAAGTCCACAACGCTCTGTAAGATCTTGTCGGCTTCTACTTGTTTGGCGTTGTCTGAAAAAACAGTCGTGAGATGTTAATAGTATAATGTGTCAGTTTTAAAAGGGAACTATTAGTTTCTGACTTTGTAAAAAACGTTAAAACAGTGCATAGTTAGTTTAATCGAAGTTTGATTTGAATGGATTCATGTATGTTAATCTTGTATTGTCCTGCAGCTGATATACTGTACATTTGCTTGCAATTACTGACAAAAAAAAAATCAGATTCTGGGTGAAATATGTAGGGGCGGGGCTTATCAGTTCTGCAGTTTTGAACAGGAAGTGAATAGGTTGGTTTCTTTCTGCCAATATTCTTTTCAGTCAGATGGAGATGTGGTTTGTCTTTGTAACGCAAAAGTTTAATGGGTCTAGTCACCTCAGAAATCACCACTTTTTTACAATAGAGAAATAGTTTTTGAACAATGTTATTAATAGGAAAGACTGCTTCTTGCCCACCCACCCGGCCTAAAACAGGTGGGTTTTACATTCTGGAATTCTTGGCAGTTTTAAGCCAGGTGGAGGGTAAGAGGCTGTTTTCCTATTTATAACTTTGCCATAAATTATTTCAAAAAGCTCATTTAAAAAGTGGTAATTTCTGGGGTGACTAGATCATTTTTTTGTTGTAATACCAAAATTAACTGCATTTAATCAATATTCATTTTTGCTGCCCTCCACCTCATTGAAACCAACCTACTGCCATGAATTCTAGAATGTGAAACCAACCTATAGACTTGTTAATATTTCTGAGCCATTATAACAAAATTTGTGTTTTAAAATTGTAACTACATATGCTATAGTTGTATAGTAAATAATAAATAAATGGAAAAAACAAAATAGTTCTTTAAATTTTGGGTGAAAGATATATGCATTTTTAGTAGATATTGAACGTATAGTTTAGTGTGATACTCCTTGTGGTAAATAACTTCATAGTTTTACTGCAGTTAAGTTGCACATTTTGAAGGATTAGACCATCAAAAGTTACAAATTATATGAAGTCATTTGAGTTCTAAAATAGAGTATGTCATCAACAATCACATTTTCTTGAGAGTTTAAACAATCATGTAGAAAAATGAAATTAGCATTTATTATTATTTGTCAAATCGTACTATCTGTATATTGCATGTGGATTTTGGTCTGTATTTATAATGTGGTTGCTGGTAGGTAACAGTTGTGGAATTATCACTACATTTGTCAGATCTGTGGGACAAAAGACAATTATAAAACTCATCAAACTGTCCAATTGGGTAAACACTGTAATCATGTTTACCATGTTTTACTGACTTGTCATACTTTAAGCCATAAACAATGCCTGATGTGTGTATTTCTCTGAATGGATGACTCAGCTTCCCATGAGGTCGTGGGGCAGTGTGTCGCCAGGCTCCGGCTCAGATCTGGGGCAGAGACAGTGATGGAGTCAGAGACACACTCAGCTCCGCTCTGCTTTTAAATCTGCAACAACCAGCACTAAAAATAGCAACACTGACCTTATTTTTCAGCAAAGCCACTGGACCACACTGTTTACAGTTTGAGGGTGCGGTTCAGCAATGATGTAATGCTATTGGCAATTGGATAAAGAATAAATTAGCTTTTTGATTATTGCTTAACCAGTAATGCAGTGTGACTTGCTTCAAAGCAAAAAAATATATATATCTATTGAGAATATTAAAAAAGTAATAATAATATTTATTGTTGGGCAAACTATTTTAGATGGGTTTACACTGAATCATTAATTTAGTATATTTTGTTGAAATTCTAAGCAAACTAAGTAATATTTTTTTGAAAGGTATCTGACCCTCTATCTCAGAATGTGCATACATTTTTGATACATTGGTTGAATTTTGATTTTCAAATTGTATTGAGCTTTAGATGAACAAAAACTACTTAGTTATTTTAATAAATAAAACATAACTTTTCAGGAAATTACAATATAATCTTACATATGAAAGATTTATGAAAAGTACATGAGATTCTTATGTTATTTACAAAATGAATGCATTTCTAGTTATGTATGTATGTCATATATGTTAAAGGCCAATAATATATCAAACTTCTTATCTGTTTTTGTTATGGAAAATATAATAAGTTATACCTGTTTTGATGGTATTTGCTAACAGTTTTTGAGTAAGCTTCTGGACTAGACTTGCACTGCAGAGAAGTACCTAACTGGCTTTGTGATTGCAATTAGATCTGATACGTTTTAAAAGCAGAATTCTCATCAATGCTTACCGTTAAATTCTAAAATTGTTTGCAGATAGTAGGTATTTTGATTTTCTGTCTTCTGTGCAGTTTGTTGGTTGCAGTCATTTAAATTCTGCTCTCTTCTCTCAAATTATTTTGATGCCACATAGTCACATGGTTTTAGGTTAAGGCTGGGCCATTAATCAAAAAATCGAGAGATTGAGATTGAATCGAACCGAATTGTCAATTATTTGGTAGTAGGTTTGAATCAAAAGATCAAAAAACAATTTTTTTTGTCAATAAAATGTGTAGTTTGGAGCAAAAGTCAAACATTAAAGCAGAATATTGACATATAGTTTCAAAAATCTTAAAAAATAATAATAAAAAATGGGACATATTAAAAGTTTTGTTCATGAATGGCATTTTTCATTTGTTTTTGAAAAGGTTAAGCAAATCAAATTGAAAACCGAGATCAATCAATATGAGAAAAAAAAAAGGGATTATATTTTTTCCCAGATCGCCCAGCCCTATTTTAGGTCATCCTAAAATGTTACACAATCAAATTTAAAAGTAAATTAAATAGTAAATTCATACAAAGCATTAGAAAGATGTCATAGTGCATATTCAAATCATCTAAGGTACTCAGAAGTTAATTGTAAGGTACAAGATTTTATTTAAGAACTCAAACATGTTCATTTACAACTTGTATATTTTGTAAATTAAAATACTTCGATTAATGAAACAATAACTTTTAAATATAAGAAACAAGTATAATGCATATAATATTTCTATAGGACTTCAAAAGTCCAATATATGATTTTGATGTTTGAGTATGAAAGTGGCCTAATCAGTCTGATTTTTTACATGACGAATACTGAATTTACATGTATCAATTTATACATTTTAAGTATAGAAAATCTAATACCTACACTATCTAAAGGATGCTGTTTTTTAATATGATTTAGTAATATAGTCAAGGGTTCTTTTTTTTATTTTCAAACAAAGTCTTACAAATTTGTTTATGTTTGGGTTGTGACTGGTACGTGAGTGAAAGACATACACTTTTATTGAAACATGAAGCCAAAAGTGATTTCAAAGTTTTTAAAACTTTGTATTTTAGTCATTGCTGAGGTCACTGTAAAAAAATAAGTAGCAGAAAGATAAAACCTATGACTTACAGAAGCCATAAGCCTGCTGCAAAAGGACAGAAAAATACCCTTTCCTAACTCCTTGAAATGACAGTCCAACACGAGAAACAAATTGAAACTTCAGTATTGAACGATTCAATACTATTTTCAGAATCGTTGTAAAAGGAGTGCATACCCTTTACAATTGGAGGTCTTATTTATCTAACTTATTGCTTCTGACAAATTCCCCCAGGTCAGTGTTCCAGATGTGAAATGTTGAATTATCGTACCAGAGCCTCAAAATTATCGTATTTTGCTAAAAATTATCGTACACATCCGAACTGTGTTCTATTTCGGGCCAGGGCAATTTGTAGAGTAAATAAACACCTCTTTAGATGATTAAATTGATTTTTAAATATGTTCCGCTCTGTTGGGAGGGTGAAATTATAAAACATTGTGTTTAATGCATTGCATACAGCAAGCTTTCTCCTTTTCACAGCCCAAAATAATATTATAGAACTCAATCATACTTTTTTATAAGTAAAATAAGCATTGATTCACTCACTGTTTCTCTTGATCGATGTCTCCATGATGCTCATGTGCCTGGTTGTGTATTTACATTTGGTGTCTCAGCACATTGGGGCAGACGCAGACGCACAGCCATGAGCAACTATTGGTGCTGTTGAACAAATTTATAACAGAACACCGCGAAGGCGCACACTGTGTTAAGTGTTTGCTGATCCTGGATCAGTTTTTCAATCTTTTAGGCGAGCTCACGTTAGTCAAGACGAAGAAAATACCTGGTGCTTGAAATTACCGTACATTTACATAGAGTTTTACAGTGACTTAGAATTATTGATCGTACATCACACGGGGTGAAATTATGTACAAAAACGATAATTATCGTACATCTGGCAACACTGCCTCAGGTTCAGCAACAACATTGAAGAATGGTAAAATGCGGAGGCCAAGCTTCTGTACAGGAACAAGAATTATCTTTGAACCATCTTTGTCATCGTTCTAACTTGATTTTCCAAACTAACCATACCACTTTGTTTCGACTCAGCTCTTCCTACCCTTGTTTGTTTCTTTTTTTGAACAGTAAATGTACCTGTTACTAGTGCGTAGTGACAAACTAGCATCAGGATATGACATAAGACGCACCCTTTTCTTACCTCTTCTTACCCTACATGTAAATTGTTGCACTAAGGCTCAATGTGATTCAAAATAAGATAAAGCTACATTGGCACATACCTAATAATTGTTACTTCACATCATCTGTCTAGGCATGTTTCCTGCAGTAATAAAGCCCCAGATGTTGTTTTGTTTTTCTTTAGCTAGTGACGATGAGTGTTTGGTCAAGTACTTTTAAAATGCAAGAATTACCAAAAATGGGCTCCACCGATGACATAGAATTCTCCAGAAAGGTTTGTGTAAATGTAGTCAGGTGTGAATGCCAGGTTTGCACCACCTGTAAGACAAACGACAAAAGAATGAACAGTGTATAAATCAGTGAACATTCAGTCAACGAGGAGGTAAGATTAAAATGTAGAGCTGTGGCAAAAAATGCATATCACAATTTTCTTGGAGCCAGATCACGATTTCAATTTTATCACGATTCTAGCCTGTCTTTTCGAATTGCCTTTAAAGTGAAGAAAATCATCTGCTTTTTCAGAAAGTTACTTCCAGCCGTCACTAACAACCAGTGTTGACAGATTTTCAGAAAGAAACAAGTGACCAAACATAAAAAAAAAAGCCCAAAACAAGCATCTCCAGCCATGAACATTGTGTGTCATCATAAAATAAGTGTCATTGATTCTAGAATATCTTAATAGTACTAAAAACAACAATCTTCAGACATGGAAATATGCTTGAAAAAAAAATCACGTTTCAGTGTATCTTTGATGTAAAAGTGCAGCTCAGGAGCAAGTTCAAAAAGTTCAAAGCGACTTTCCAAAAGAAACCTAAAATTGCTATTAAAAAGTGGACCATACTGAAGCTGATTCATGAGAGGTGTAGGTGGGAAAAACAGTCAATATTTGAACAAACAGTTGGATCAAACAGACAATAGGAAATCCCGATTTTATTTGAAAAAGCAGATTGTTACAGGGATGATTGGTTTATTTTTTGAGCTTTAAATCGTCTCAAGTCGCCTTCAAGTTCAAGTCAAGTATCAAGTCACAGAGCTACAAGTGTTACTCTAGTACACACCTCTGTTTTTTAGCTTCTTACCTCATTATACATGGACCGGACAATTGGTTTCTTCCCCTGTCTAGCAAAAATGTCAGCCATGAGAAAATACCCGTTGCAGCAAACTGTGCTGTCAGACCCGTACACCTCCGCCGCGTAGTAGATCTAAAGTGAAGAACGGTAAAATTAAAAGAAAAAGTATGGACTGAAGTTAAAAGATGTCACTCCGAAGAAGCGTACGTCGTTAGAAAAGTGAAAGAGAGCGTCGTCCGGGTTGTCCATGGCGCTCTGCAGACGGCCCAGACTCCTGTGCAGACGGTGATGCAGCTCGTGGCCACAGTCCGGGCTCTTGGACACGGACCACTCGGCCTGAGACAGCAGTTCGGCCGCTCGGGTGACTTTTCCTAATCCTGAGAACGCAAGAGTATGATTGTATTAGAAAGTGTTGATTTTGAAACTACAGTATATATATGTGTTTTTTCAAAATTTTGTGTACACGTAAACACCTGTGGGTAAGACTCTTGTGACAGTCTGCTTTGTACGTGGACATCTGGAGGTTGTTAACCACGAGGGAAAATTTTAGATGATTAATTGTTTGCTTATGTAATCTTGTTTATGCTGAATTTGGTAGCTAGGTGTTCTGGTTCAAGTACAAATTCATTTCTACTTGTTCTAAAAAGGATGTGACAATTTTGTTTTGTCATGATTCTATTCTTGTTTTGATACATGGGTCTCGATTCTGTTATATTTTCCTTTTTGTTAAGCCTCACAAGAACAAACTACAATTTCCATGAATTAAAAAAAAAAATAAAAATTGCTGCGTTAATGTAGGTTTTATGTTTTAAGTCAGGAGTTTATAAAGATAATGTCTAAAAATGTTCCTATTTTTTATTCATTCCTCAATGTTTGTAGACTGAGAAATGACAGTGGAATCAACTCTTTCCTAACTGCATGAAAATGACAAAACAGAGCCATGGAGGGACACATGAAGATCAAACCCAACACCAGAATTGAGTTGAAACGCTGCTATCAAACAATTCAATACTATTTTTGATACTGTCCTATCCCTAGTTTCAAACTATGATTTTAAATTTCAATTTAATTGGAAATATGAGGTGCATATGGGGTGCACGGTAGCCAAGTGGTTAGAGCTCTGGTTTCCCAATAAGGAGGTCGTGGGTTCGACTCCCGGGTCGGACCATATCAACATCTCACGATCTCTCTGGGTGGAGTTTGCATGTTCTCCCCGTGTCATCGTGGGTTTTCTCCAGTACTCCAGTTTCCTCCCACCTCCAAAAACATGCATGTTTAGGTTAATTGGGCATCAGTGTAAATTTCCCTTACATTTCCAAACATTCACCCTGAGAGAGTGAATGTTTGTCTGTCTAACCCTGCGGCTGTTCAGGGTGTTCCCCGCCTAAGGCCCAAAGTCACTGGGATAGGCTCCAGTCACCCGCGACCCCTAACGGGTTGAAGCGGTAGAAAATGAATGAATGAATGAATGAATGGAAATATGAAAGTAAATTTATATCATAGAAAGTCACAGTGTAAATATTCAACAAATTATAAGCGCTCCCATTTTTCCTTGTCTTGCCTCCGATTTTGACTTCAAGTAATTTCCTAGTGTGGTATCATCAGGTACAACCATAATATACATAAAATAAACATAAACCCCAGAAAAATTGGATGGGGATACATACATTTTATAGTAGAAAAGTCTTAAAGTGCGTATTAAAGTGCGTATATAAATTTTTTGTAAAAATGATTATGATTAAGATTACACTAGATTGTTTGTACCATATCTGATTGTTTCGGTGACGTTCATTATCGTTTTTTGTCCAGTAAATATCACATATGTGGAGGGGAATTCACAAATGTTATCACCTAAATTACACAGGAGTGACAATGTGACAAAAACAAATAACACTTTGTTAATAATTCATTCATTCATTCTACCGCTTAATCCCGTTAGGGGTCGCGGGTGACTGGAGCCTATCCTAGTAACTTTGGGCCTTAGGCGGGGGAACACCCTGGACAGTGGCCAACTCGTTGCAGGGTTAGACAGACAAACATTCACTCTCTCATTCACTCACTAAGGGAAATTTTTACAGAGATGCCCAATTAACCTAAACATGCATGTCTTTGGAGGTGGGAGGAAACCGGAGTACCCGGAGAAAACCCACCGTGACACGGGGAGAACATGCAAACTCCACCCAGAGAGATCGTGAGATGTTGATGTGGTCCGACCCGGGAGTCGAACCCACGACCTCCTTATTGGGAAGCCAGAGCTCTAACCACTTGGCTACCGTGGCTATGATTGTTTAAACTCCAGGAAACTGTGTCAGTTGTGTGTAAATTGTCTTTGGATTTTGGTGCTTTTTGAGGACACGTGAATTCTGTTTTAGAAATTAAATTACTTCTTGTAATTTTCTCCTTTTAGCTGTCATCTTCTTCATAAACTGCAACTTAACTTCTGTAAAACTATGACGACTATCTGTCACAAAGACTATCACACTAAACTAAGTCAAAATTAGAAAAATGTTATAATCTGTCATGCACTTGATTTAGCCAGGGACATATTGATAAACAAAACTCTTTGAAATATGTACATAAACAACAACTAACAAGTAAACATAATATTAGATAAAATGATGAAAATGATTTTTTTTTTGCTTGTTTGTTTGCAATAAATCCTTACGACTTCTCCAGCCCTCACCCATGTTTGCGTCTGCCAGCAGCAGGTAAGCAGGGACCAGCTGGATGGTGCAGGGACCGAACACATCGACGGAGAAGCGCAGGCACGTCTGACCCGCTGGAAGGGCCTCCTCGTACTTTCCCCCAGCCAGCTTCCCTTCAGCTACGGCCCTGGCAATGGCAATGATCTCTCTCTAACAAAACGAACACAGGTATATGAGTGAGTCGGCGCTTCATGCAAGTAAAGGATTAGATAAGTTACACACACAAATAACAAGCAACTGTTAAGCAAAATTCAAAAGTAAGCTCCACAAAAGTCTGATTAAATAGTGACAGATGTGTTGTGCTAGTTTTAGAAGGCATGTTTCAACAGATAACCCTTATATCATTATCAGGGAACTCCAAGAAATGATTGAGAAATACATTTTGTCAGCACCAAAAGCCCTTCTAAGAACTACTTAAAGATAATTGGAACTGTGAAACACTAAGGCGATGATAAGAAAAGTAAATGCCTGCTGGTCTCTCTTGTAGCGTCACTTACATTCTTTAGATTCAAGTTTAGCTGGGTAGTTTTTGTAGACTTCTGCTTGAACTTCTGCTATTTAAGATGGCAGCAAATTAAATTGTTATTATGTTCGGAAATATGACATAAACAAGTTAAGAAGACCAACAATATCAAAGTACAGGTGTTAATAATGTCCTATGTTGAGAATATTGTACTATACTGTAATCTGTGTCTTAATCATTTTACTAGATGTGGAGTAGTGAAAACTGATTATAGTATTTAGTACTGAATCAAAATTGACCCTCAAAATTAAATGATTTTCTTTCCAAATTTCAAGATGTCATCCTGCATTAAGTCAAGACAAATGAGGAAGTCTCAACACTTACCTCAACCAAATGGTTGAGGTGATTTGGGGTCACTATATCTCAATGAGAGGAGAAGCTAACTTGGTTTAACAAGTTTGAGCCATCTCTTCCATTTGGTTGAGATCCACTACCCTAAAGAAATCCACTAGATGGCACTGTGTCTTTGAATAGGAGTGGTCTCCACACATGCTCCAACGAAGAAGTCCAAGACACAAAAATCTCCTCTCACATGTTGACTGTTTCCAGTGAAAGTTTGAAAGGTAGGAACAGTTTTGTGACATATACTGTGTGTGTACTAGAGTCCTTCCTTAACAGAATGGTGTGACTTAATATTATTTAAAAAGATAAATTAAATATTTAATACTTTTTTGAAAACATGCTCAACCAAACGGTTGATTCGTCGCTTGATGGTAAGTGTAGCAAATTAACCTAAATCAAAATAAAATTAGCTTTTTTGCTATAAAATTATACCTTATTTTTAGTTATTGCTGTAAATGTGACACATCAAGTGTAATTACATGTTATACATTATGATTAAGCTGAGATAATTACTGTATATGTTAATTTTGGTTATGATCTGAGTTATTACATTAGTGAATACGATTAAATAATAAATGTAGGGAAGCATAATTGTGACAAATAATACCCTTTTAACTAAATGACAGTCTGGTATATTATTATTACTACCATTGTCAGAGCTTTTTATTCATGAATTAATTTATTCTTTGTTAAACAACGTCAAGATGGACACCAAATCTTTCTTTGGTGCAAAGCTGCACAAGCGGACGCTTGAACCAGAAAATCCTCAGAAATCTGAAGGTGATCTGAGGGATTACAATGATCTAGTAGAAGATGGTGATTTTTACCATCACAAGCAGATGTTGCAGGAGAAAGCTCTTTTGAAAAGCCTGAATGAAGTGGAGACTCCCTCAAAATAAATAGGTGTTGACCAGTTCCAACTGGTATCGCTCAAAGTTTGAACTAGTTCAACAACAACCATAAATATATTTGTTCTGAAACATCCTGGGTCACTGGCCTCTTCACAGTGAAAGGTGAGAACGATGTAACCTTTGCTCAAAGGGAGTGTTCAGGTGGACAGCGTTTTCCTGTATTTGAATACAAACATACAAATATCAAGTAAACTGGAACTTATGCATACTCCAAAAATCTGTACAGATTAGAGAAGAGATATTTTATTGTGTTAGGGGATGCTTTTCTGTAATGTTTAATCCAAGTTAAAATAGAAACTACTCTGGTCAACTTTTGATCAGTTGACCTGAAATATGGCTCACATGAGGAGTGTTGAGATATTGAAACGATAAATGCAATATTATAAAAGCTTTGCAAACATGTCTTTATCTTTTTGAACATAGGCAGAAGTATATTGTGTGTTAATTCTGTGCTGTTTTACTTTATGCAGACGGGAAAATTAGAAATTCAATATTTTCTCATTCAAGACAATATTCTACTTGTTTATAAAGAAAATAAGAGATAATTTGTGTAATAATAATAATTTGTGAAGGAGTTTTTGTTCTTTATATATTAGCTTTTAAGTTAATCACTTTATTGTTCAAGGTATTTGTATGACGTTTTGTACTTTAACCATCAAGTGACATCTCAACCGTTTGGTAGAGATCAATAATTTAAAAACCACAGGGTCTGTAGAAAAAAAAAAAAAGTGATTTTCCTTATGACTCTTCTAAGGGTAAATACAATGCAAAGAAATTATTTTTTCCCTGTTGTTTTTTTGGTGAGGCAGTTAAAGGGTTGATGCAGGAAGAGTTAAATATTGATAGACTGTCAATCATTTTTTTTAGTTCTACACTTTTACAGTCAAATATAGGAAATTATACAAAATTCAGTGCACGATCCAAGCTACACATGCTATATTTTTGTGTTCTTTTGTGTAAAACTTGTACCTTTTTAATGTCTTTTCTATTCTGCCTTCTTTGCTGAAACTCTGGATTGTCTCTGTGCGAATGGAAACCAGCAGAGGACAGATCTTTTCGTGAATCCCCATCCAATCAGCAAGCTGGTGACTGGCATCACTAAAATACACAAACAAACACATGAAAAGGAAGAGTCTTGATTAACAGAATTATATGATGTACTTGTTGACAAAAAAACATTACATACAAGCGTTTTACTATTTAGCTGAATGTACTGCTGCTGGTATTTCAGAGTATGCTTAGAAAATACAGTACTCTTCAGAGGCTGCACAACTATTCACTCAGATAGCGGCAAAACAATTCAAAATGTTTGAAAAAGCAACAAAGACGTCTTTATGTATCCATCATCAAAACACAACCTAGAGACTTTGATGTGGGAGGGAGTCAGGGCATCAAGCGGTTACTGTTGGTTTAAGATCAAGGCTTATCTATACATGTGTGTGTAAATACTATCATATCATATAGGTAGCAAAAGATAATACAAAAGTGTATTTAAATTACATCAATAAATTTTTTGTGACAGTTTGAAGAGTTCAAATGCACCAGTGTCACTTTGTCACTCAAAAGAACCAAGACAAACAATTAAACTATAAAACATCTCTCAGACAAAAGCAATGAGAGAAGTTAGTAACTTTGTTTTGTATTTTGGGGAAAATTAAGTAAGTGAATGACTTTCCACGTGTAATGTATTACATAAGTGCAGCGCTGCCATGTAGATCCTGTCTGCTTTTCAGTGGACTGTGGTTAAGTTTTCCATCACTAGCATGTTTTCCGTTCTCTCTCTCTCTTTCTCTCTCTCTTTCTTTTCCTCTCTCTGCAGTACATCATCTCTGTGGTAAGACTCCTCCACAGATGGCTGAGAGGAGAGACAGTTAGACCAGGCCACGTCATACAGCTGGTTGAACTGGTTATGACAATGCATGGGAAGAGTACTTTGAGTAACAATGACAAATGCATATTCTCTGTATTTGATGATGGGTGGATCTTTGATGGAATTTATTTGATTACTGTATTTCCTTTCTTTCTAGGAATAAAATCAGTCCACTCCTTTCTGCACTGCATAGCACTGAGAAGAAGGTACATCCTGTACATGCAGTACTCACTGTGTCCCTGCAACAACTAAAAAAATTCACTTACTTTTTTGTTTAATAAAAGTAGCTCTCTGAGATCCCTGCTTTAAAATGTCTAGAATTCAGAATATTCATCTAAATTCAGTAATATTAGCATGATTTGCTTAAATGTAGCATAATTCACTTGTTTGTCAATCAGGTAAAAATGTCTTATCCCACTAGCAAATATTTGAAAATAATCTGGGTAAACACATGTGAAAATGCCACAAATATTCTGTTTTTAGGGTTTTCTAACTTTATTTGGTGGAATATTCTTTGTTGTAGTTTTACACAAGTCAAGTGTTTGCTTTGGGAAGAACATCTGACTTAATTGTTGAAAATTACAGACAGTAAAACAAACTGATAACATCACACTCTCATTCAGTCTAAATATTTTCGTTTACACAAAATAAACACTTTTTTCTGAGATTAGATTATTTTTAGCTTAATAGATTGTGTATGTAATTCCATTATTTACCAGGAACTTGCATGGGAAGAGTACTTTCTGTAACACAGACAAATGCAAGTTCTCTGTATTTGCTGATGGGTGGATCTTTGATGAAATTTATTTGATTATTCCTTTCTTTCTCAGAATAAAATCAGTCCACTCCTTTATGCACTGCATAGCACTGAGAAGAAGGTACATCCTGTACATGCAGTAGCTACTCATATCTGACTACTAATTCATATGCAGTAATGCAGTAGTAGCAGCTGACTAACAATGCAATATCTAGCCTTGATTAAAGAGCCTGAGAGAGGCAAAACTACACTTTTAGTAAACACAGTGAACATGATTATATTCAAGAATTGTATCCTGATTATAAATGATGACATCACACTAGGAAATGTTTAACGATTATTAGTAAACCACAGGTGTAAACTGGGTCAAAATCCCTCTCATGACATAGATATTATTATTTAACAAATTACATGGAAACACTTTTATTTAGTAAATTTAATGTTTGGAAAGTCAGAAAATTGTTTTAGAGAGGGTTACTTTTTCCTTTATAATGTCAGCAATTTATAAACCTTTGGCATGCCACCTGTTATTTTAAACATACAGTATTTTACACTTATCTTTGTGAATTAGTTCTTGACTAGTGTAAAACTGTTGTGTTAATTACATGACTCTTGCCATTGTAAATGTAACTGTAGATGCCTCACTCTTTGCACAAAATACTAGATAGTGGGCAATGTTTCCATTAGACACATCACCCTGCTTTAAAAGGGCTAGAATTCAGAATAATAATCTTAATTTCAGTAGTTTTAGCATGATTTGCTTAAATAATTAACTTGCTTGTTGTCAATAGGGTAGAAATGTTTAATCCCATTAGCAAATAGGGTTTTCTAACTTTATTTGGTGAACTATTATTTGTTGTAGTTTTACACCAGTCAAGTGTTTGTTTTGGGAAGAACATCCGACTTAACTGTTGAAAATGACAGACAGTAAAACAAACTGATGACATCGCACTCATTCAGTCTAAACATCTTGCACAATTTACACAAAATAAACACTTTCTTTACTTTATCATTAGCTAATGTGATTGTTTATGTCATTTCACTATTTACACTATTTAAGTTCTATTCTGTGAGTAAAATTATGAACCCAACCTACATAACCAAACTGATCTTAATTATGATTTTGTTTAAAACTAAATTCTTACCACATTAGCCTTAAATGAGTAATGCGACTTGTCATAAAGCCATGTTCAATTCATTGTAATGTAAAATCTATACTTCTTATGTTCTAACAATTAAAACACAGTCTCCTTTGATCTGAGCGAATGACATCATTGCTTTTTTGTCCTCTCTTTTTACGCGATGTGGGTATATCTTCTTGTCGCATTGCTCTTTACAACCGCAACGTACAGTTCTAGGCTGGGAGAAGAACAGGCTGGATATGCGGCTATAAGCTCCCCTAAATAGACACGGTTTTAGTGGCTCATCTCTCTAAGTCCTGCCTTTGAGGGAGGAATGTCGCCACATGCTACTCTCTCTCTCTCTCTTCCTCCTCCTCCTCACACCAAAGCTAAGGATTTCTCCAAGCACACCCCATCCTATTATCATCTGTAACTAAGGCTGTGCCAGCAGTAGCAACACAGAGAGCCCCACCTATACTGCTTTGTTGTCATGGCTTGAGTGTAATGTGATTAATAAATGACTTTGAATAGATGTGTTGTTTGGTCCGGCTTATATTAAAGCAGAGGAGGCAGAAATTCCTTCACAGTGACATGAGGAAAAATCATTTGTTCTCCAGCTGTTCCACTGCTCCTCCAGACTCCAGGCAGCTCCCTCTCCCTCCTCCTCCTCCTCCTTGTAGCAGAAGGCAGTCACATGAGTCGTCCTCAACAGTGCCTACGTGGTGGGGTTTTTCAAATGCTCAAATGAAATGGTGCGCAGTGGCATCTAGTGGTGGAAAGAGATTTGGACAGTTTACCTAAGGAATATGTTATTTTTAGAGGTTGACAGATCAAGTTTATTCCAAATTTTAAACTGTCTGGACATTCGACCTATTGTTTTTTTTAATAGGTTTAGCGAAATCCTGCTTACGTTTAGTAATTGTAAGACACAAAATTTATGTAAAACGGCTTTGAAAGGTAAACAGGCCTTTTGACTTGACTGACTAGCTGTACTGTAACAGATTTAAAACTAATATGTTGAGAAGTGGCTACATGCCAATTTTGAAACTGGAATCCAATTTTTTTTGAGTGATGAGGAATACAGACAAGTGGATAAGGATGGTGGTAGATGAAGACAGGAATTTTCAGCTGCAGAGCAACAAAACATAAATCATACATGCAATAATCAATCTAAATGCAACACATTAATAAGAAAACACAGTTATTACGGTAGAGGTAGTTTT
Source organism: Mugilogobius chulae (assembly GCA_038363315.1). NCBI lineage: Eukaryota > Metazoa > Chordata > Actinopteri > Gobiiformes > Gobiidae > Mugilogobius > Mugilogobius chulae. The sequence continues at coordinate 45,508,338 of CM076409.1, read as the reverse complement.
TGTTGTTGTTTAAAAAAAAAAAAAAAAAAAAAAAAAAAAAAAAAACACATTTTAAAAGTTTGCTGGAGGAACAAACTACCACGTCCCATCACATAAAAAAAGAAAAAAAAACCCATATTTTTGTGATTTTTTTTTTTTGGCCCTAATGTTAAACTAACAAATACAGATCAATAGATAAATTGATAAATAAATAAATAAATAAATAGATACATTTCTGTACTTATGAGTATTTTCTATTAAATTCACTTGGGTTTTTCACTGCATTAGTCTAAAAATGAATAGATCCGACATTAAACAGTGAGTTGTGATTGACGTCTCTGAAAACATTACAAATCAGGAAAAATGTTTCATCAAAGAACTCTTGGTTGTTTATAAAATGACACCTTTGTGTCTAAATGGTAATGTTAACAGGAAATACTCATATACAGAAGTTAGCTTTTCTGAATATAAACAAGCCAACTGGTGTTCTGTGCACACAGCCAATTGACTGTGTGCATGTAAGGTGTTTGTTTTCAAATTGTCAAGTTTTAGCATTAGCACACACTGGTTCTTTAGGCAAATATATTCCACATTTGTCAAATCTTTAACATCAACCAATCACAACTCTCTGTTCACTGCCTGTCCTTATAAGATTATTATTATTATTATTTTTTTTTTTTTTTAGACTGAGGTAAGTTAGTGAAAACTTTGTAGAAAGGAACAAAACAGGAAATGAAACAGGAACATGAAACAGGAACATGCCAGAATATTAGCTTTTTTTTAGAATAAACAAGCCAACTGACGTTCTGTGCACAGAGTCACGGTACGTGAAAAAACAGATAAAAACATGTTCCAGTAAATACATCGTACAAACATGTTCCAGTAACTTAAATCAATGCAAACCCACCTGTTGAACTTACCAGTAAAACGTGACAGAACACCGTGCGCACTGAAGGTAAGCTCTGTGTTGACAAAGTTCACATAACTTTTCAGTCCCCTTCGGTAAAGCAAGAGGAATTATCTGGGACGCCATGGCTGACTCTTGACTTTCCATCTTACCAAGTTAATGAATGCTGAAAATATATTAAGCTAAGTGCGAACTACAGGTTAAAGCTAGGCTAGCTAAAAGTTTTTAAAGCTACTGCTAGTAGCGTCCAGCTGCTAATAGCTAACTGTTACTATGGAAACCATGGATCTGGAAACGAGCCGCAGATTCCAGTCAACTCTGGCTAGCTCATAGACATATAATTTAATGTCTATGGGCTAGCTAATGGCTACACATTAAAGCCAGGCTTGTACATTCGTTTGACAGAGTAACAAAAGGATTGTTCTATTGAAAATTACATCTTCTTTACTAGACTCAAATAGTACATATTAGCTCACTCAAAGCATTCTGCAGTCCTTTGACTTAAAATGCTTAATCAATAATGAGGTGCTTTGTTTATGACATAAAAACGTTTTATTTATTTATACAAAACATGAATGATTAGCTGTGACAGCCAAATATACAAAATAAAATAAAATGTGCATTTCATACATAAAAATTGCACATATAGCTGGAATACAAAACTAGATAGCTATATGCATATTAACAAAAAATAAATTGTAATACACATTTTCCAAACAATGTAAAATAATAATAATAACAAACAAAGCAGCTGTGAAACAACCCAATAAGCTGCTGTGTTACTGTTCGCAAAAATACCTATTACTCTGTAGTGTTCAATAGGCCTACATTTCAGTTAGCCTGCCTAATGACACTTATTTGTCTTTTATTTTTTGAAACCCCATTTTAAAATTTCTATTGGTTTAACATTAGGTCAATTGAAAATTTAATTGTGTTGTGATGATCACGTTCTAGAATTCGATGATGCCATGAGGCGATGGAGAGCAAAAGGTAGTTTTTATTAACAATGTACTTTGCCATGAAATAGCCGATCTAAATAATTACAGTATTTAACAAATTGAAAATCTAGACATTTCTGAGGTGACTGGATACATTAACTTTTTACTTTGCAATAATAAATTACTTTTAAGCAATATTATTTTTAGCTACCTCCATTTTTAGCCTGTAGAATGTTATGATGTCACATGAACAGAACATATGGGCTATTCCTTCTTCCGTAGATGGATATATATGACACCACTGACCAGCAGCAGAGGAACGCAGATCCAGGCCAGAAAGAAGCAGTATCCAAAGTGCCCCAGGGTTAACTCTCGAAGGTCTTGGAGGATTTCCTTATTGTGCAGAGTGTAAATCAGAGCAGCTGTAAAGGCTGTCAGACCTGTTTACAGAAAAAATATATCAACCATTGGCATAATAGGGTCTTTTCTAGAATGTGTTGATGTTACATTTCCATGAGCAAGAGCCAATTTTTGATAGCATTGTGCTTTTCCATGAAAATGTAAAAGGAATTCCATTAATTTTAAATCTGATTCTATTAGTGTCTTGGCCCATTCACATTGTGCATCACAAGAACAAAAATATATTATATTAAACAAGATTCATAGCTGCTCTACATCTGGAACAAATATTATTGACCTGAATGACATGCGAAATAGGAATGCATCAATCCAGCTTATTGATAATTTGACTTTAATTATCTGCTGATACACGATTTTGACCGATGCCACTGAGGAACTGAAATGAAATGTAGCTGTTATTTAATGTGCTAATAACTGCAAATGCTCTAGGTTAACATGAGCCTGTAAATATTCTTTTATGTCCATTCATGCAGAATGCTGGCTGAAGCATCATCATGGGACCAATACTCGATACAGTACAGCAAAATTTTCTAGATTGGCGCTGATATTTGATCACAGCATCGGATCAGTGTATCAGTAAGGTAAGTGGAACCTATTCAAACTCTAGAGCTGTCATTTTAAGTTGCTCTGACCTTGCTTTTTGTGGAATCCATTTGTGATTTCATTTGTAGATTAGTTTGAGATCAGTATTGTTGTTCTACCAAAGATTTACCTTTTCCCATTGTTTTCTATGGCATACATTATCTATATACAAAGGTTAAGTTCTAGTAGACATATCTATCCCTATATGTTTCTGACTTGTATATATATGTTTTTCTTGTTCAGTCCCTAATCTGCTCTATTACAATACCTGCAAATATCTGACACAGGCCAGTGAAGTAGAATAGTCCCCCTCTAGACATGGTAAAGAGTTGTCCCAAGAAAACCAGGAAGGACACAGCGGAGAAGACCACAGCGAGGACCATGAGGACTTGAACTGCTTGGATCCACTCTGAGACACACCCAAACATCGCAGTTAGACATGAAATAAGAATGTGTGAGTATTAAATAAGCAAGTACCGGTTTCTTTGGATGAAGAACACAGCCAAGTTCCTGTGGCGTTGTCAAATCTACAGTTGTACCACAGATCAGAGTTCTCCATATTGTCCCACACCCACCAGGACTGAAACGAGACACATTTAAATATGTGTGTGTGCTACATATTTTGTGCCAATTCACAGTGTTACCTTTTCCATTGTGGCGATGAACAGCATGGCCAGTGTGATTAGATGAAGCAGCGTCACGAACATAAGCAGGTACGCCATTTTCGCCTTTTTCAATTTCCTAAAACAAACACAAAATCAAATCTACTTTTTAAGCTAAATTAAACAACAACTTCAACACAGAGAGCCAGCTCGAAGAGTTTTCTTAAAAACCCACATCCCAAATCCCCACTTTCCTTTAAAAAGGGTGAAAAAAGCTTCTATTGCAAAGTATTACATAAGACCAAAGCTTCAAATTAAACCCAGAAAGTTAGCCTGGACTGTGTGTTTTGATTGTACAGAAAACATGCAGAAATCCGAGGCGTGCCCAAAGAAAATGTAAACCAAGCCAAGGTTTTCATCCAATTAAAATCATTTGAATGGGCGCTCTGTAATTCTCCAGACATTTGGATTTCATTAAAGGAGCTGCATTTGAAGAAAAAAAAAACACAACTGCCCCATGTTAGATTCTGGAAACGGTAAAGCATTGACAGAATAACATTACTCTTTTTATGCATTACAAATACATAAACAAATATTTATTTAGTTATCAACTTAAAGTTCCCTGTGTGCCTTTTTGACCAAAATAGACTTGAATAAAAGTTTCTGATGCACTAATAATACAAATTTGCATTTTTACACTGAGCTGGCTTGCACATAATTGATTAATATTTGGCCTGGATGAAGTTATGGGTTTTTTTCACATTATGACACAACACACAATTATCACTATTGACTATGTTACAAAAAATGGTTTTAACTTTTCACCTCCAGAAAAAAAAAGTTAATGGAATCAGGTAAAATTGGTTCAATCGATATCTGTATCTCGATAGTGTGCCCTTAATTGGACAACAATGAGACAATTTACAGGTAGATGTGAACCCGAACAGCTCATAATGTTTGAAAATGTATTCTCATAAAATGGGCAATAAATTACAATAACATAACACTACATACCCATAGTTTAGAGAAGAAAAAAGCTATTTTAAAGCAACAGTATCGATGTAGGTATCGGAGACTGAAAAAGCTACTATTACTACTAAAAAGTTAGCCTCAGATTTGAGTAAACACTGATCTTTGTCTACAGTATTACAGATATTTTATGAACCTGTAGTCTTTGAAGTCTTTAAATCAGCCATAAACTGTACGACTTTCTTTTTTTCTCTAGTCCAATTTTTTTTTTTAGGAAACATGAAGGGCGCGACAAGCACAAAAGAGTTCATTAAGGGACAGGGCGACGCTGTTAGATGTTTATTGATGCTGATCTGAGGCTGAGATGCAAATGGGTGGGCTGTGTACTATCACCATCAGATTAGGTCATTATAGCAGACCCACTCACACACAGACAACAGAAGCTTGAGTTTACAAAGCCACAAGCAAGGAGCACATGGGTTTTTATAGTGACGTAAAAATGGCTTTAACAGATGTGATGTAATTAAACTTGATTTCTGATTAATTTTGTTCAGCAACCACTGCTTTTACTTAATCTTGTAGTTAAGAAATTCCGTACCAAAGTGATGTCTCTCTGAAACTTGGGTAAAAATATGGAACTTTTGTGGAAACTTTAGCCATTCTGTCATCAAAATAAGCTTCTTAATAAATAAAGAAATGCCGTTATTGTTGCACTAAGCTGGCACAGAGCAAATCAGTTTACTTTAAAGCAACACCACATAGATTGTTGTTGGTGTAGATTATGCGGATGCAAGTACATTTTTAAAAAGTTTTTTGGGTCTTTTGATAAATGGGGTTATACTAGTGAATAGTAGCAGTACTTATAGTTTTATATTGAATTCCTCTGGTGAAGGCATGCTTTATTGTCCTTGTGAATTTGTTCTTTACATTCTTTCAAGTGCTACTCTGGCAACCTTTGAGGAGCAAATGACAACCATAGTCCAGCACCTAAACTCCACGCAGAAAGAAGGAATTTCACCATTCCAGCCTTAAGGTAAAACTCTGCATGTTTTGTTTTTATTTGTACATGATCAAAAATGTTCGCCTCCAAGTATGATTTTGCGTGTTTAAATCCAGCTCTAAAAACAATCTTGTGATTTGACATCAACTTGTGATTACAGACATGTGAGATTCTAAAGGAATGTACTAAGAAGAACTCTGGCAATCAAGGACAAAGCTTTGAGTAGCCTACAACTATGAGTAGAAGTAGTAGTGTAACTCACAGTGTGTCAAAGTTTTATCTTGTAGTTGTGGAAAAATCTCCAGGTTTTGTCCTTCACCTGGCGTAGTTAAAAACAAACTCAAATAATCATGCCCATTTCCATGTATGTTATAGTCTAAATAGTAATTACAGTCAGAATTTAGTAACAAAAATTTGCAACCTACCTTTATTTTTGTTTTTCTATAGCACGATTCACCAACTTCTTCTCCTCCAAAACTCCAGTGCCAGTTCTGGCTGGTGGTCCTCCTCACTTCTTACCACACCTTCTTTTTTAGTCTCTCCATCCCAAACTTTCTGAGGTTTACGCCCACTTCCTTTGCACAGAACAGAGCTCCCTTTTGCACGTTCAAAACAACATCATCGTCCACTGGAAAAGACCCACCCATCACCACCGAGAACTGCACGTAAAAGGCTCATGTTAGAAAGTGTCCATGGGGAAAACAAAGCTGGAGAAAGGGTGACGTATATTAGGCAATTTGCATCAAGTCGTGCATTTATGAGGTACTCTTAAGATTTGAGAGATATACAGTAAATGTAAAAAAAAACACACACACACACACACAGTGGAAGTGTAAAATCTGGCACTATTTGCAGCAGGATAGAGTGAGTTAAATGGGTAAAGGGAAAATAGCCCGGTTGGAAACAACATGAAGGTGTAAAATTGCAGAGCAGCAAATTGGCTAAGGGACAGAAGCTACATTCTTAAAGACTTAGTTGGATCTTCTATTTTAAACATGAGCAGAAATAAGAAATTTATGTGCAGATACTATGAAATTTTCAAGTGGATCTACTACACAGTAGGCTATTATCAAGTGTGACATACAGTATAATATTGCTGAATTAGGTGCCCATGGGAGAAACTTTATAAATTTATAGCTAGTCAGAGTGGGTCAGTTTCTGCCCAGGGTGGACTCCCTGTAAGTCAGTAATAAGGTACCAGTTGTCCTGGCTTTGGGAGAATGATAGCAATATAGGTTCTATGCTATCCATTTAACTATACCAATAGACAATAGCCTTAAATTTGATAAAATGATGAAATGTTTCTATATTTTGTCACTAACAACAGCAATACAAATCTTTCTTATTGTGATTTTTACTAACTGAGATGAATAATGTAAAGATTGGTAGACAGAACAGACTGAAACTATTTAAATATTATATTTTATATTCTGTACTTGTCATCATGTTTCTATTATTTTATTAATTTTCATTTATTTAATTATTTTTCAATCAATAAACTGTGCCATCTAGTGGCTATTTAGTTCCACACAACTGTCTTGATAAAGTAAAATACAGTCATACATTTGAAGTATTGCAGTTTAATTAAATATAAAGCATAGTTTTATTAGAATGGGTAAATAAAACAAAAAAAGTAAGTTTTATAACATTTTATGATGGATTTATGTGTGGAAGTTACCATTAATTAGGGATTATTTATTTGCACATATGTACTATCTTCCCATTGGTTACCAGTGTCTTGAAAAAACAATAACATGTCAAAAAAGCAAAAAGTATTGCATTTTACACTAAGAATAATGGAATAATACAATGTATTATTCCATTTTTCACTGTGGTCCCCCTTTGAGCACAGTGGTACGGCCCGTTGCCTAGGAGCTGGCTGAAGCCAAGTCCTCCTCACCGCCCCTGCTCGTTAGCATTTTCAGCGCTTCTAAAATGGTGAGTGCTGCCTCAACACAGACCCTGCATTTTCACTATCTGACATACGATTAAAGCAACATTTATTATCCCGCTTCACACAAAAAGGCACACAAAAGCTTATCAAATGAGCTAGATCCATATAAGAGTGCACTAAAGCGAATGTTACCGATAGCGACTAGCATTAGCTGCATGCAAGATGCTGCTTTACTAAGTTGTAAACTAACTTTGGTTTCCATTGGTTTGTGTGAAAAGCTGGCATCTATTCCGCTTTATTGCCATATTTTGTTTGTATAGACAGTAGAGTGTGCGTGCGTCTGTATCGTTCTTGTTTTAGGTTCCAGGTTGAGGAATGCAAAGCTGTTGTCCCACAAAAAGAAGCAGCACAGTTGCTCCTCCTCAGCAGACATTTTGGGGACAGCTGAGAAATGTTTTGATCTGGTTCAGAAGTCGAGCAGGATTCCATTTGATGCTGTTATGAAGTACAAAAAGTTGGCTAATCATTGGTATTAACGACAAAACAATAGTAATATTACAAATAATCAAATAGCCTTATGAAGTCGGATAATGATAAAGTCGTAATTCAATTGTCAAAATCATTATTATTTTGTGGACTGTTAGACTGTAAAACACATGCCAAAAAGCTGTATTATCAACAGGATAGCTACATTGTTAAATAGAAATGTAAAAAAGATTGAACAATGTATGATTCAAGTCAGTAATAAAACTTTTAAATGAATAATATTAGTGTTCAAGAGAAATATTTGTTTAACCAGTCAGTTAATTGACAACTGTTGTTTGCTGCAATCCTAACGCTATACTAATATAAAAGTGTAGTGCTGTCAAGGTCAAGTAGCATAAAAATATAGTGGAATGCAAATAATGCATTAGTAGCTTCCAAACCTGTTTCTGTTTATTTGTGAAACAGTTTTTAGTAAAGCTTCTTTATGTGTGTGAAATATTTGTTTCCAATTGTACTTTTATCACAATACTGGTGTGGATTTTGTAAGGATGTTAAAATATCAATACTTATATCTAAGTACAAGTTTATCATTATGATTCATAGAAGTTTAGGTGTTTCAGCTCTTGAAGATTAAATAGCTGCTATGTTTAAACAGTCAATACAGACTCTGCTATTCATGATGACAGTTTTATGACAGTTTATCAGCTTTCCCTTTTGCATAGCTTGAGGTCATGTATCTGCATCTTTGAGCATTTGTGTGCAAGTCTAAACTTGACTATTGTGTTTTTTGTTTTCTTCTCACAGTGGAGTGTGACAAAAAAGGTTGCTATGGACAGTATTCAACCACATTGAGGATTTAGGGCCTGTTCTTTCATAATTGTGCTCGGCCTGGAGGAGGTATTCATAGGCAGATGCCATGTGGCTCCGCGTCTGAAGTGGACCTGATAAGAAAACATTTGTTCCTCTGATGAAGCTGTCGTCTCAGTGACAGATGGATCCTCAAGAGGTATGCTATTTTGTGTAGAGCTTGGCAAAGAACAACTAAAAACATTAGAGATAGAGATACTTTATTGTTAGAGTATGTTTTAAGGAACACAGAGTTTAGATTTTAGCTTTTTAAAATCTCCATTGGTTCACGGAAAATTTAAAAGTAGGTACATTTAAAGAAGATGTGTGGATTTTGTATTTGTACTATAAAAAAAAAAAAATTAAATATAGTAGCAAAATCTCCAATAATAATAACAAAGCAGTCCTGGAATGTGGGTCAACATTCTTTGACCCTTTGTAATACCAGTCCAATTACATTAATTTGTGTAGCACAGTGTGGCGTAGCTCACAGGAATGTCTATGGTGTTAATTGTGAGACAAGGTTCAAATAACTTTAAGATTGTGATCAAAATAAAACTACTGTTAACAAACTTCACATTTCACATCAAAATTCTGACTTAACTACAACTAAGTATGGAACTAAACCTAGAGTACACCAGAACGTGAAATTCATCATCGATTTGAGTAGTAGAGCAGGACTAAACTAAAACGTATTTTGTGTTTAATATTTGCACATTTATAAATGGTTATCGGTTTTGTTAAAAGAGTAATTCTATGCAATTCTAATAGAAATACATTTAAAAGCGTCATTCGGGGTTTGATAGCAACACATAGTAATCTAGTTATTAGTCCAGTGATTTGCAACATGAATTACACTTGTATTTGAGCTCCATTGACTTGAGAGGTGTGCATCAAAAGTCATGTGCATTTGTCCCGGGGTAGTCTACCTCTTCTGGTCTGATGTGTAAGTACCTTCTGCAGAGACCTGATCCTGTCCCGGCGAACAATAGCGCGCGTGTCGTCTGCTCGTCTCCCACAGCAGCCCTCTCCCTGAACTCTCCGGTTACACGACCATTGTACAGTGTTGAGTTTGGTGACAGGTGTTTAGTGCTGGCATGCCCCTCTTGTTGTCCCCAGTCTGCTCCATGTGTCAGCAAACAGATCGCGTACTACTAGTGGTGAATGACATGTTGAACAGTTTTATTGTACTGGGGTTGGTAAAGATTAAGTAGAAAGTGTAAAACATGATTGATTTGTAAATAAAAAGAGCAAGAGTCATATTAAAGTTATTATAAACTGTCTGAACAGTTTGGAAAAAAATGAGTATGTATGCTTTTTATTGAGTTTTTAACATGTATATAAAATTATCTAAATATTATGAACGTTTTTTTAAAATATTATGTATTTATAATAACAAAAACATGCTCTCCATTAAAAACACCGTAAAGGTAATTTGAAAAACAACAAAATGGATCTAGTCTTCTAAATATACCAAATATTTTACAGTCATTTTGCGCTCCCAGTTTACTGAATGTGAAAAATTCATGGAATATTTAATTATCTATCCCTATGTTCATGTCAGTCCAAACACCAAAAAGAGAATTTGCATTTGTCCCTCGCCAACATTAGTAAATTATATCTAAACTATACTTGCTAGTATTTCATTAGTAGATGTCCTACTGATTGACTTTTCTGATGGCCTAGTCCCAGTCGATGGGGTCCTCCTCGGGGGTCCAGTCCTGGGCAGGGGCAGGACGACCTGATGCAGCAGCTCCGGGACTGTGAGGCCAAACTCCAGTCGGCCACTGATGAGCTGCAGAGTCTCCGGACCCAGCAGGCCAGCGAGATGGAGGAGGTGAATTATTAAAAACTCCTCTAAGGTTATTGTTTCGAGAAGGTCAACTATTACAGAACCACTTAAATGACTACAGTGTTGCATTATTATGAACCCCATTGTTTTATATACATTTTCTCACTGTGGCATAGCTTGTATATTCCAGAAATGAATGGCCAATTTCAAAATTACTATGTGTTAAGTTTTATTTATGTTTGGACAGGGATACATTTAAGTATTTTTAAAAGGCTTATGTTGTTGTTGAAAAAGTTTAGTTAGGCTAAAAGTCATAGACATAAATTAGGCCGAATCCTTAGTAACCAAATATACAAAATTAATTCTTAATCTTTACTAATCAAGTTGTAAGATAAACTAGATTCTGCACACATGTAAAAAATAATCCTGAAATCATTTGGATTAGACAAACGCTGGGATGTTGCACATTTTGAGTACCGTAGTTGTAGATCAAAAAGCCAGTGCTATAAATAAGTATGAACTGTACCTCAATTTGCACTAATACATTTTGTCATAGTCTCGTCTTGTCTTATTCTCATTGACCAAGTGGTGTGTCTTGTTTCATCTTCTGAAAATTGCTCCTCACCCCAAATACAATAACTATATAACAAAGAGACTTATATTGTCTCTCTGAAGATCATTCTAGTTCAGAGGTGAATGTGCTTGTTTTCCCATTAAGTCAAGCCAAGAAGTAATAGAATTGTGCTGCTGTCATTAATTGTTATGGTAATAGTTTTTGCGCATTTGCATTTTAGGTTGAAAGCTACGTGGCCCATATCCGTGGCTTGCTGGAGGAGAGAGAGAATCTTACTGCGGATTATGAGAGGGACAATGAACAGCTACGTCTGGAGCTACACCACATTCGACAGCAGCAGGGTAAATAATACTCCATCTACCGAGCGAGGTCGTCTCCGCTCAGCATATTCACATACCTAACACTGAATACTGGATGTGCAGCCTTCTCCCACGCATATTTGTTCTTTCAAATAGTCTAATTAGTTGTTATCATTCTGAATTATTTTAAGTTGTCAAGAAGTTAAGTTGTTTATCAAAAACAGCTGTCTGAACTTTTCTCTTTCTTTCATCGTTTTTATGTTAGATGTATTTATTATGCCAGATGTCCTTCTTCTTCATTTATCAAGGCTTGTCAGAGGCACAAAAAGTATAATGAATCAAACTTCATGTAACCATATTTATGTAGTGATTTCATATGCAAAAAGTTCTCATTTTAAAGCAATGTTCAATAATCAACTTCTTTGTCTTTCAGAGGTGGAGAGTAAGGAGTTGGCAGAGATGTTGGCTCAGAAGGACCTGAGGGAGATCGAGCTGAGCACTCCCAGTGAGCTGGTGGCCTATCTGCTGGTGGAGAGGCCACACTGTTGGAAAAGCTGGAGGAGACAGAAAGGAAGCTGGAGGGACAGAGCCTGGGCGATGACTTCAGGGAAATGCATTTACAGTACAAGCAGGGTGTCGGACTAGGGGGTGAATGGTACAAGTTTCCCCAGGCCCAGTGCAGCAAAGGGCCCCCAAAAGCATATATTTTTGCTATTTTTGATATGGTTCCTCTCAATGCGAATATTTGTGACATCAGAGGTCTCCATCACTTCTTAAAACATAGCAAATTAACTTTGGCCAAAGACAATCTCTAAATAAAGATGATTACTGTGAATTTTGACAATATAGCACTACCAGCAACATTCTGCTGTGTCAAAAATGTCACAAGAATATATTTTGGCATAATTTAGACAAGTTTATTGCTTAAAACAAGCAAGCTAAAATGTAAAAGAGTGTGTTTAAACATTCCATTTCATCCTTGCCTTTATGCAATTGAATACAGTGGTTCCAACCCAATAGTTTTGAAAGATAGCATTATAAAGCATTCAGTTTGATTTACTAAAACCAATCAATAGCCTATAATGACTATTCTAAAAGGAAATTAAGCCCAAATGAACAGATAAAGAACAAGAGTGTACGAAATAATTAAAACACAAAATTATGTATTAGGGGCCCCATCAACAAAGTTTGTTCCTGGGGCCCGAGATTTGGTGCTACGCCCCTGGGTACAAGATCCAATATAGTAACCAATATAAAGGTGTGGACAACTTTATTTTGTTACTAGCTTCAATTGAGTTGAAATGCAAGTAAGAAAAAACTCACACTATTAACACTTTGTCCAGTTGATGTACTGGTAGAAAAATGAAAATCCAATGCAGTAACACCTCTGGTAGACATTGCAACATTTCAGAATGTCAGTTTATTATGCTCAGTTGAAGTCACACGTGTCCAATATTCATATTGTTTAATCAGATTCTTGATATGCCACTGTGAAGTAGGATTGATTATCTCATTATAGGAGATTACCAATCACACTAAGGGCAAACAAATCTAAGTTTGTCCTAATTGTCTGGGACCCAGAGCCCACGCTTCAGCAAACTGCGAAGAGTGGGTCTGGTCTAGGGATGTCACGATATCAAGTTTTAGTATTGCGATTATCGTGATACAAAATATCACGATTTAACGATTATTCACGATTACTATCACAACAACCAAATCTTTTTCATTCATTGTCTAACATACAATTTTTTAATGAAAACAATCTAAATGTGACCAAACAACCTGCTGCATTTGCTTTAGAAAAGACTTTTTATTTGAAAAAAGTAATGCTTTTTTTTCCTATATTTTGAAAGTGGATTTTTACTTCTAAACTTGCCACATTTAGAGAACAGACTGATATTTATTTCATTTTAAGTGTATTTTTATTGCCAAAATCAGTATTGTATTGGCCGCCAGATTTGACCGCCATAACAAGGCTCACAAAATCACAAATGTACTTTTACTAGTAAAAACACAAAAAACAAAATTATTTATCTGATTAAACACATCTGCAGCAATAATTACTAGAGATTATTTTGTTCCAAAAGTGCCACGATTATTATTCTTTTTCCTTACGATTATATTGTGTTTGGAATAATCACAATTATTTATTAACCTAATAATCTTGACATCCCTAGTCTGGTCACCTTCGCTCATTGATTCTGCAGAAATCCGCCATGTTTTTCATTTCCACATCATATTTTATTACTGTATTTTTATTTTTTATTTTTTTGTTGTTGTTAGCAGCCATGTTGGTTTGCACACGGCTGAGGATGCGTGTCTCTGATTGGCTAATTAATCTGTCAATCACGGCCACTGAAAATCGAAAGAGGGACACAGTGCCCAGACGATATATATTTTTTATATATCGTCTGGATTTTTCCTCGTGTATCTTCAAGGCAATGGAGCTGCACAGTGGAAGACCGCCCTGGTTCCGGAAGAGTTTTGCCCCATGTTATAGTGCCATAGGCTTTTCGAAAAATTCAAATATTAAGAGTTTAGAGACATACCGCGGGCTATCCAGCTATGTGCTAACTCAGATCCACAGCGCGGTTGTTTTCAGTCTAAAAAGCACATCTAGAACTTAAAATTCGGCAAAATGTCGTAATAACTTCGTAGTTTACAAAGCTGAAAAAACGTTTTTTAAACAAAAATGTAGGTCTTATACTCGTGACTCACCACATAGCTGCTTAGCCCAAGGACGTTTTCAAACTTTTAATATAATTTTTTATCAAATTCCCTATGGCAATTTAACATGGGGTTCGAGATTTAGGAACCAGGAAGTGGGCGTCACTGTTGAGCTCCATTGTCCTAGTGCTTAGCAGGACAAACTTAAATTTGTGAACAATATTAGATTTTTTTTTTATCTTTGATTTCAGCTCAAGAAAGATGGGCAAAGTAAATGTTCACACTAAAACAATTGTTCAGTGTACCCTAACCCTTAAAAGTTCAGTTTCAAAATTTCAAAAACATGAAAAAAAAAAAACATTAGGACATTTATGGTGAATCAAGATCTACATATCATCACTTCTGATTAAAAATAATATATTAATATTCTTAATGTACAAGTACATGAATATATTTTGCATATTTGGTTTGATCCCAGGAGATGGAGCACTTGAGGCAGTCCGTGGGTGAAGGGCTGTGGACGCAGAAGGAGGAAATGCAGAAGACAATGGAAAACATGGCCAAGGTGAGCTCAGTGACACATCACCATGGAGACCTAGACACAACAAATTATAACAAATCACACGTTTGTCTTTGTTCTGTTTCTCTGGGTTTGTGTATTATATCAATATGACTAAGTTACCTGACTTTAATGAAGCGGTAGACAATTTTTACATTTAATTTTATTTCAAACATTTATACTATAATGCCATAAAGATGTATTGTGTAACTTTTCTTATATAAAGTCTGTAAAGATGATATCGTGTGTGATACCATTTGTTTATTAATTTCAAAACATGGCATTTTTGATCAAGTTATGAGTTTTTGCACACACTGGTCTTTGATTTTAGCAGTGTTCAACCCCGAGCCCGTGGAAGAAGCTGTTTGGTCTGCGCAGATCTGGTCAGAGCAAATACAATCTCACTCCTGTACGTTCAAATCTACCGTCTATTTTCACTCAACTAACACCAATTATGGACCACCAATCCATGCATGACCACCGCACACTTAAGCACTAGCATGTCACCGCAGGTCATTTTAACTCAGAGGTGTTACTAATAATATCTGGAGCTCTTTTTCTCAGGCCTGCCAAGATGAAAAAACTGCATGCATCTAATCTACATAATTAGCTACATTAAACTAGGCTATTTTTGAAATTCATGTTTTTTTTGTTTGTTTGTTTTTTAGGCTCGTATTGAGGAGATAACCCAGGAACGTATAGAGCGTCAGAGGCTGGAGAGAGATCTGGAGGAGGCGTCTCGGAGGCTGGCCATGGCTCATCAGGACATCAGGAGACTCACCAACGAACTGGACTCAGCCAAAAACAACAACACAGATGTAACTGGTATGATGGAGAATTTCACTTATGCTTTTTGTCAAATCACCACTATTTTGAGTTTTATTTTACAAGAGGTAACGCTGACACTAATAGCTAAATCTAGGCTTATCTGCAATGTAGGGCTGCATTAAGTTAAAGGTACACTGTGTCATTTTTCAGCCAAAATAAAAGCTTGTTTGTCTAGTTTTGAAGTCTTTGTGACATTAATTAAATAATAAAAAAAAGTGTGATTTTACACTGAAAGGGAAAATTTCTATGGAAGAGCAGCTCATTTACAGGTTTTTACATTATGGCATAAAGCGTATTTTCCCCAATAAGAATATTCTAAAGAATGGTTTTATCTTCCTAGTTACACTGAATAGTGAAGTTGACTTTTCACTCCAGAAATGTACACGGTGCACCTTTATTTGATTCATCATAAATTGTTTATTCCAGTAATAGTAATTTTTAGCTTACTATAGACAGATTCCAAAACCTGACTAGTGCTGAGAGAAGGTGTTTTATGTAAAATGTATTTTCATGAAAAAAAATAATACATAATTGTTGATTTAGGAACATCTTATCTTGAGTTTAGCAGATTTTACTTTGCAGATTTTTTCTTGTTCTTTTTCAAAAATAATACTTTTATCTTGAAGTAAGAAAATAGTCACCTGCATGAAGAAAGAATATCTTGATCCATCATTTTACTTGACAGAATCTATTTAAAACAAGATATTATTTTTATGAATTCGAGAAATTTGAATATGTATTTACACAGCAACAGCAACTGATCTAGCAGTTGCCAACCTTTTTTCCACAAAGGCTCCCCTTCTTAAACCAGAGACTTGTCAAAAATCAAAATATAATAGGCTATAGTATTTCAAGGCTAAATAAACTGTGGTGGTTTTGTTTCTATATTTTTATTTTCCCGTCACACATGTGATCTTTTTACTCATAAAATTGCACTAGTAACTCCTTTTATTGCTTGATCCTCTGACCAGACAAAGCTTTGGGGACCCCATGCAGTATGCAGTGACCCCGAGGTTGGGAAGCATTGATCTAATTCATTAATCGACTGAAATAATCAACAGAAAAATCAGTTACAAAAATAATCGTTAGTTGCGGCCCTACTGCAATGTAACACATTTTTTTCCAACTTGAAAAAGTAGTTCATTAAAATGTGGCATCCTAATTATGATATATTTTGTATTCCACATATTTTGTAACTTGATTATTTGCAATCCCAGGGTGTGAGCTTGAAGGAACAGTCCAAGAAATAGAATATCTGAAAAAAGAAGTGGAAAAACTCAAAATCACTGGTGGGACGAACATTTAAGTGAACTGTATTCATTATTTCATTTTTCTTTTTTTACTTGCTGTATTTATTTATTTATTGTTACTTACTTACTATGTTTGATACATTTTTATTGTATCATTATTTTTTCAGATATGATGAAGCTGCAGAAAGCCAAAGATCAAAACGACAAACTGGACTCTGAAAACCAAGCACTGAGAGACAGAATCCACACGTTAGAGGCAGAGAGGAGGAACCTAACGGAAAAAGTTGGTAGATTGAAGAAAATTTTGAAAAATACCAACTACTGCATCACTTTTTGCCTATGCTGTGTGTACTTTAGATATCAAGGAACAGCAACACGGATGTTTCTTCTAAAGACGAGGATGAATCAGTGAATAAATCTGCCTTATTAAGCAGCGAAAGTGATCCTGTTCACAAACGGTAATATAAAAGCATCATAATAGAAAACGATAGTACATACTGTATATTAGGCCACACTTGTTTATAGTAAAAGAATCATTTAGCAGCATTTTTGTATAGGCCGCAGAGCTCGAAGCTTGTGAAAAAAGTAGCAACGGAAATTAACGTCCCAAGTTGTTAAAACTTACGCTGTAAAAACTCATACGACCAGTGATTTAAATTAACTTAAATCTTTGTGTTGATTTAACTTAACAATGTGAGTCAAATAATTTGAACTTCGTTACTAAGTTACAAGAGAAAGAGAGGGAGAGAAAATGAGAGGGAGAGATGAGAAAGCGAAAGAAGAAAGAGCGAGAAGAGAGAGTAAGAGAGAGAGAAGAAAAGAGAGAGAAGGAACAAAAGAGTGAGAGAAGAGAAAGATAGAAACAAATAAGAAGAAAAGAAAGGAGAGAGAGAAGAAAGTAGAGAGAGAGAGAGACAGGGAAAAAAGAAAGAAATAGAAGAAAGGAAAGAGAAGAAAGGAGAGAGAAAGAGTGAGAGAAGAGAAAAAAGGAGAGGGAGAGAGAAAGAAGAGAGGAGAGAAAGTAAGAGAGAAAGAGTACAAGAGAGAGAAGAAAGGAGAGAGAAAGAGTGAGAGAAGCGAGAAAAAAGGAGGGAGAGAGAAGAAGAGAGGAGAGAAAGGAGTAAGAGAGAAAGAGTACAAGAAGAGGAGAGTGAGAGAGAGAATTTCAGACAACTCACAAACATGAGTTGAATCAACATCAAACTTGAAGGCAGAAATTGTACTCACATTCTTAAGTTGAACTACCATATATTTTTTACAGTGTATTTGAGACATGTCTGTAGGTCTACTGTAGGAGACTTCTTATTTTTGATCCCCTTGAACCTGTAATGTCTGTTTCCAGGTGTCAAGCAGCCGTGGAGGACGGTCTGGTTCAGCTGAGGGACCTCCAAAGGCAGCTGCAGAGACAGAAGAAGGAGAAGGAGGAGCTAGAGGAGAGAAACGAGGAATTGGAGGCCTTACTGGGAGAAACTCAGAACAACAGCAGAGAGGAGAGGCACCGGCACGAGGGGGAGATCGAGGGGCTGCACAGGAGGGTGAGGGTCAAATCTATGAAAGAGCAACGCTGAGGGTACACGTTTGTTC
Source organism: Mugilogobius chulae (assembly GCA_038363315.1). NCBI lineage: Eukaryota > Metazoa > Chordata > Actinopteri > Gobiiformes > Gobiidae > Mugilogobius > Mugilogobius chulae. The sequence continues at coordinate 45,490,162 of CM076409.1, read as the reverse complement.
ACACTGGAAATGTTGTGGTGCAGATCAAAAGTCTTGAAATTGAACTAAGGAAACATCAGACACAAGAACGGCCTTCAAAGAATGGAGAAGAGGTCAAAACAGAGTCCTACTTACAGCTGGTAAGAAAAAAATAATTTTAACTGTTTAGTTCTGTTCATTTTAGTCCTCCATACTTTATAATTAACCTGTTAAGGGTCCACAGGTAATGTTGAACCCAGTTGCCTTTTTACTATAACTTCCAAACTCCTGGAAATGTTGAAGTATGTTTTTATTTATATACTGAATATATTTTTATTGGACTTTTATTATGTCCCTGAAACTTATTTTAGTTAAATTATCTTCAGCTTTTGAAGAGGAATTGTCAAAGCCCAAAATATGTCAAAAGTAGTGTCAGAAGAAAATTCAGGCAGAAATAAATATCTGTTTTTCCACTGAACAAAGCTTGTTTTTACATATTATTTGAACTATTCAGGCATCAAAGGCTAAAACTACAGATCCTCAGTTTCAAATAGAACCCACACAGTTATTTGTGGTCTAAAGAGTTCCAAAACAGTTTTACTTTGAAATTTAAAACATTATAGTCAGCCATTTTAGAAAAAATAGGCCGAGCAAGTCAAGCTCAAACATTCTCATTTAACATTTATTATTGTGTCTTTAAGCAAGACGCTTTCCCTACAGTTTGAATGTCATGTCTGCGTGTGTTATGGTTGGAAAAGTATTACAATGAAGGAGAAGTCTACACAGCCATCAGCTCCAAAAAGTTTTAATGGAACACCAAAAAACGTTACGTTTCGGCATCAGCCCTTCATCAGATGTAAAGACCTTTACCTCAGACGTAAAGACCTTATCGTCTGATGAAGGGCTGATGCCCGAAACGTAACGTTTTTTGGTGTTCCATTAAAACTTTTTGGAGCTGATGGCTGTGCAGACTTCTCCTTCATTGTAATACGATTATTTAGTCTGGCACGCCAGCTTAGACTCGGATGTGCGTGTCTTTTCTTTGAAATGGTTGGAAAAGTACACATTATAAATACAAAGTATTACTGTTGTTGTTTTACTAAGTAGAAGCTATTTTTGCGTTATCTTTTTGCATTTGCATCAGACCAAATGACTGAAGTCTTGTAATCTTATTCTAGCACCTCAGAGACAGCAGTCAGGAGAGAATGGCTCTGTTAGAGGCTCGTCTGACGGAGGAGAAGGACTGGAGGAAACAACTGGAGGTGGATCTCAATGCAGCACAGACTGCTCTCAAAAAGGACAAAGAGGTACGACTTATAGAATACTTGAGCTTTGTTACATTTTACCGTTTTGTGTCAGTGGGCAGAGATGTCTTTGTGTTTCTTAAATTGTTTAAAAAAATAACTTTGAGGTTATTAATTTACCCGCTGGTTAAATAGTGAGCGTTTCAGGTTACAGTTTATCCTCTTTGCAGGCTTTACAAGCAGCTGAACGAGAGCTGAAGAAGCTGAAAATGGAAGTGAACAGTCTGCAGACCGAATGCCAACAGGGAAAAACTCTAATCAAGAGCCTCACCCAAGTCAAAGGAGAGAAGGCTGTTTTGGAGGAAAAGGTTTGGTTGGACAAAAAAAAACAGTTGCTCGGAAACATAACAAAATTACCCATGTTATTTCACTGTCCTCAGATGGCCCAGCTGGAGCGTGCCCACAGCCGGCTGCAAATCGAACTAGAGCGAGTGAAAGAAGACGAGAGAACAAAAGAAGCCCAGAGAGGAAACAGCGTTCAGGTGGAGCATTTGCAACAACAAGCCGATCGACTACGAGGGGAAATGGACAGTCTGCAATCTGCGTACAACAAACTCCGGTATGTGAAAGATCAGTCCGTTTTTATCTTTTTGATTTGTATCTTAAAAAAAAAGCAGATTAAAAGTTACAACAGAACGGATATGTGGTTGTCTATTAAAACATACTGCATTGTGCATTGGGTAAATACTTTTTAAAAGGAATTGAAAGACATCATACCATACGGGATTGCCAAAATATCATTCGATTATACGTATCAAAATACTAGAAAATAACTTTAATATCATAACTTATTGAATAGTTCACAAGAACTTTTGGTATTACTGTATATGATCATATACAGTATGGATCTGCCTATTTTCCCTTGAACACATGCCTGGCCTGTGTAAAGCTTTCTAGTTTTGGTCTTTGAAGCTTGATTGTCTAGTTGTAAGTGAAAAGAAGGTACATGTATAGTATAGTCAGTATTTTATCTGGATTTTTTATTTGTATTGTTATTATTTTTTTGGTAAAGTAAACAGTAAAGTTGGTATCTGTGATTAGAGCTGACTGACACTATATTAGACATATTTGGGGTTTTGAGATTTCCTTTTCCAAAGCTGAAAATAATGTAATAAAAAATGAGTTTTGGGAACTTTTTTGTAATGAACTAAAACACTACAGGAGGTGCCCATATAAAAATCCTATTATTATTTTTTATTATCTTGAAAGCAAGATTAAAGGTGGGGTAGCTAACTTTTTTAGTTGTAAATTAGTAAACTTTGTGCTTCCCGCTAAAAAGTATATCGTAAATACAGCACTTTGTGAAAAAATGAGACGTCTGAGTACGTACTGTCTGAACTGAATAATAAAGAATTTTAGTTCTGATCAGGAGCTGAATGCAGCTCCTGAGGTTGGGGCGGTCACTCCAGTTTCACTTTGTTGTTTGTAAAAAGAAGTTTGTTTGCCATAAATACAACCAAAATTAATACATGTTGATATTAACCATGTGTTGAAGGATTTATGAGCAGAAGTTGTCAAATTTAATACCTAAATCATGTTTGCAGTGTAAAAATCAGTCACAACACCTTTAAAGAATAACTAAAGCTGGCTGCACTCTAGAGGAGTTTAGGATCTTTTGCGATTTTTAGACGCGTCAAAAAAAGAAGCAACCACAGACATAACGAAGAGAAACGGGGGAAAAAAAATCTCTTACGAAAATCCTCACTCTGACCACGCCTCCTAGAACTCATAAAGGGGAACAGCTGGCTTAAAATTGGGAAAAAACTCCTATTGTGTGCAGAAGGTTTTAGCCTGATTATTCCATAAATGAGAAAATTATTGTTCTTTTTACCTTTAACTTGTGCAGACGTTGGTGGACAAAATCAAAGTATGTATAACGGAAAAAGTCGACTGGATCAGTGATCTGGCAAAATCTTAAAGCAGCTTTATTGTGATGTAATGTGTTAAAGTTAGAACAGATCTTTTAGTCATTTTTATTATATTTTTATCACCAACAGCATACCTCAGATTTAGCTTAATTCACAGGTCACAGTGTCTTTAGTTAGTAATCCAAAGAGCTTTATTGAAATCTGACTTTCACTTTTTTTTTTTTTTTTTTTTTAGTTATTGTCACTTTAAACGTCTTTACTTCTCATTAAGTCAGCAGGTTTTTGGTTAGCTTCAACAGTGAGGCATCATTTTGCAGATTGGCTCAGAATGTCTTTCATTATCATTAATTTTTATTTTCTTGTGACAAATAGTTACTAACACATATTAATAAAAAATAGCCTTTATATCCCATAATTACAACTTGACTGTATGTTGCAGAGATGAGATGGTTTCGGAGCGGCAGCAGACCTCTGAACTCCAAGATAAACTGAGCGCCAGCGTTCAGGAGAAGATCAGCGCTGAGGGGGAAAGGGAAAGACTTCAGCTGGAGGTGCAGCGTCTGAACGAACAGATCAAGTTACAGAAGGAACAACTTGAGTCGAGGATGGAAGTACTGAGCACCCAGAACCAGAGGAACCAGGGAGAGGAAAGAGTCAGCCCTGTGAGGACCACCAAAGAAGACAGCTCGGACCAGGTGACTGTTTTACATCGTTGTATTCACGTATTTTATTTAGGCATACTGGTAAGTGAAGCTGTTGAATTTAGTTTTTGGTTCATGTGGTTAGACTCAATACATGAACCATAAACCATGGCAAAAAAATCGGCAATTTGTAAGTTAAACTGTAAATTCCATCCTATTCCTTATGAGGCTTCTATTGATGGACGATTCACTTAAGTCACGATTTGATTCAGTTTTCGATTTTGTAGCCACAATTTTTGATTTTGTTCGATTTTGTTAGTTTATCAATATTCACTTTTTTTTTCTTAAGACACAAAATAAACCATAATACATGACATTTAAAACAAAGCCACTGTTGTTAGAGCTTAGAACTAGTGTTTTTATCAACATTCAAACAGTAAACAGTCATGTTTAGTGTCCATATTTAGAGTCGTTAACTCATCAGTTGTTAACGCAACATAATAATGCACATTCAGTCTGGTCTGGTACAAGTTCAGGCTTTGTTTCTTCAAACATTGTGAATATTCTTGTATTATTGTGTGTATTATACAAATACAGTGTGTGTGTTAGTCAGTGGCTGCATGAAAAAAGGGATCAATTCTGGCCTTATGATTCGATTTCTGCGAACTTCGATAGATTTTCGATGTTTTCGAACGATTTTCCGTCCCTAGAGGCTTCAGTATTTTCACACATGAAAGTATCAAAAAGTCCCCACATTCCTCTAACCCTGTTTAATCAGAGAAACTGTTTGTGTTCACAGAGCAACAGTTGCTGACTGTGAGTCTAGATAGAAGGATTTAACTTAAGCATATGTACTGTCTGCCTTAAGAAAACAAAAGTTGTTACTAACTTAGAATTGTATTATGAGATTTACAGCATCAAGTAAATTTTCTTGAGTATAAGAAATGTTTGTGTGAGAATGTATAAAACATTTCCCAGCTAAGTTAGTGTTGTAAATGGACTTGAGTCACCAAAAGGTCTGAGCAGAAAGTACCTGTCTTTAAGCAGGAGCTAATGAAGTCCCCAGAGTGTGGCTAGACTCCAGATTTTCTTCTTAAATTGGGATTGGAGTAAAAGAAGTACCACAAACTGAAAAAAAGTTTAAATAGAGTAAAAACACCTATTAACATACCCATACTATAACTTATCCAAGTCAATGATCTAGAACAGGGCTATTCAACTTTATTTTCCAGAGGGCCAGATTTTACCGAGGACCATGGCTTCTGGCGGGTTGTAGTTGCTCAATATACTAACATATATTTCTATAGTGATACCAACAATTTTTATTGCTCTACCAAATGTCCAAATCGGCGTTAAACCACATAACCAAATCTGAACCGGAAGAATCTCTGCATTAAACCAGATTTAAACCAGGACTTAAGAGAGATCTAAAGCAGAATTAAATCAGGACTGAAATATACACTGTAAAAAATGTATCTTTGTTTGAGCATATTTTAATTGTCTTAACTAAACTAAAGTTACCAAAACAACAAGAGCTAAGTGGATTGCTTGGCTAAAAATATAAAAAATGTAACATTTTCTCTCTGGAAACAAAGAAACAAGAAAATACACTACATTTACAAGGCAAATCTTTTATTGACACAGTAAGAAATTAAAGGTTGCCACTATTTCTTGAACAATTACCCATAACTAAATCTACAAACAAAAGAAATATGTTTTTGTAATATTTTGAAAACGAATGAGGGCCGGATCATATCTAAAGGGCCGATTTGGCACCTGGGCCTTAAGTTGAATAGGCCTGGTCTAGATTTTACTTTTTCTTGGAACACACACTACTACTACTATCACGGTCAATTACAATTTTAAAACATGTTTTTGTTTCTTAGCTCTTCCATCTGAAGCAGGAGCTGAGTGAAGTCCAGGCCAAGCTGGGCCGAGAGCGAGAACTGTCGTCTCAACACCAGCTTGCTCTGCAGGCACAGCTCAGCGAAGCACAGGCCCACGTCAAGGTACCTTTTTAGATCTTTACTAATGCATCCAAAAGGGCAAATCTAATTTTATAGTATTAATATATTGTGTTTTTGTTTGCGCAGTCCCAAGATTCGGTGTTAAACCAAAGGGCAGAGGAGACTCGTCAGATGAAGCAGGATTTACAGAGAGCTCAGAGTCTGTTCACTTCAGCTGAACGAGAGCTGAGATACGAGAAAGAGAAGAACATGGATATCAAGAAACACAACACACTACTAGAGCAGGAGAAACTCAAGGTGGGCCCGAACATGAGCATATGTTATTAAAAAAGTACGTGTTGTATTGTGTTTCTATGTTAGGTGATTTTTTTTGTGTACATAAAATAATCAAAACGAAAGGCAGCTAAAATGTTTAAAAGTTGTTTTTTTGTCTAGTCTTCTGACATCATCACATTCTAAACATGAATGCAACCTAACCTAGCTTGGTTTGATTGCCTTGTAACCATATGAAAGTAATTCTAGATCTTTTTTTTTTTATGAAGTAGATGGATGGCTTTTAAGATGTATAAAAGTATTACTTTGATAGCTTGAATTGACATATTTATATAAGTGTTCATACATTTATGTATTTTGCTTGTTAGTCCATAAATCATTGTTCTCAGCATTTTTCTGTCAAGTAACCTTCAGTACACCTACTGTGTGTAGCTCCTTCTAATGCCAGTGGATGGAGCCAAAAGTTAGCTCCTGGTGTGCAGAGACTCTTTTTTGTTTGTTGTTTTTGAATAAGTGGGGGTACTCAAGATCATATTTTAAGGCAGGGCTATTCAAATAGTGGCCTGCGGGCCAAATGCAGCCCACTAAGCAATATGATTGGCCCACCATGATAAAATGGGCCTTGAACTGGACCACATTGTAAAGAAGCCTGGGAAACACTCCGTATCTTATTTACAGTGAACAGTGGTCGTGGATAAACAGCAACATAATGCTGAGCAATAAAGACTGGCCATCACAGTAAAGTGGGCCATGGACTGGGCCACATTTCTTGGTTAAATCTGGTATTCAGTAGCCTGCAAGTCTTTTAAATCAACTTAATCAACTAAAATGCCACTGATATTTGTCTTGTTCAGTTTTGTTCTGGTTTACAAATTGTGCTCTAGTCCTGTTACAAATTATGGTTCACCCCTGAAGTAGTACAAATGTAGATCTAAAGACAGATAGTTGGATTAACTCTAGGTTTAGCCTCGTCCTTTATCTGTTGTTCTGATTTGCTCACGTTCTAGTTTTGATTTATCTCTGCTAGTGTAAGATGTTATAGGACAGACTTATTTTTAGACCTATTTTCAATTTACTAAACATACGTTCTTGGGGAAGTTTTGTTGTTCGGCCCACAGACCATAGTTCTTTGAAAAATCTGGCCCAGTGGAAAATATAGTTGAATAGCCCTGTTTTAAGGTAATTAACAATGCATAATAATTGTTGTTTAACAGCTGTGTGCAGAGTTGAAGCAACTGCAGACCAAGCTGATCCACGCCGAGCAGAACGTGCAGACCAGGTCTCTGAGTGCAGTCGACAGCAGAGTAAGATCAGAGAGTTAGAGCTAGAACTGGCTCGTACCACTTCCAACCGCAGCGCCACCACCAGCCTCCAGGAGGAACTGCAGGCCGAGAGAGCGCGCCTCATCACTGTTGATAAGAAGGTGGGATATAATAGCGTGTTATAGAGTTACTATGTCATAATAGTTCAGTTTGAAATGCATATAAATGACTACTAAATCAAGATAATATATAATAACGTGACACACACACCACCTCTATAATTTAGTTTTAGTTGGAGACTTATTGCCAAGTTACAGGCTTGGATAGAAAATCTGTTTCATATTTGTTTAAAGCTGGAGTAGCTGATTTTCACACCACAAATTCTTGGTTATAAATTTGACAACTTCTAGACAGAAATTCATAACTAGAGCTAATATTGAACTTTAATATTCACTGAAGTTAAAATATTAACAACGTCACAATAGGGAGACATATATGTTTATTTAATAGAGAAGTTCACTCCAGTGTAAAACATTACTAGGTACGTGTAATTTCCTAGTGTGACGTTATCATTTACAACCAGGAAGTCAAATTATAAATGTAAAATATTGGCTAAACATAGTCACTGTTTTGTAAAATAGATATAATGATATTAATTTAAGTTTAAAATTAGTAGTTCAACCGCTCAAAAGAATTTCAAGTATTATAAAATATTAAATGTCAAAGTAATGTAAATTGTTGTGCACTGAAATGTTCTTGTTGTTTTGTTGTTAGGTGGTAGAGTTGCAGCAGCAGCTAAAGGCGGCTCAGCACATGCTGCGTTTGGAGGAGGCTCGGGCAGGAGAAAACAGTCGTTTGGAGAGAGACAGCAGAGACCTGAGTGATGCTCTGTCTGCTCTCAGGGCCCAGCAGCACGAGGAGCACATCACCAGGTCACTCATCTTTTCATTTGATTGATACATGCCTGCTTGTCGGTTTTGTGTTGCCTTCTTTGGGTTAACAAACCAAATTTCACTCAGCTCCTTTGCTCGGAACATGCAGAAAGACTTGAAATGTGACTGAGTTTTTTTCTCTCATGTTTTATATATCTGTTGTATTGAAATGAGACAGCAAAACACATCTAAACACATTCTACACAGCTAAATAAAAAAAAAAATCAAAGAGACAGGAATTCTCAGGAGAGCCAATGTCGAGTCAGGATGTGGGTGAGATCCAGAAACTGTATGAGTCGTATTTGCAGCAGAAGCAGCTGGTTATATGTGTTCAAATTCCTTAACGAACTTATATAACCATCACAGAGATTTACAAATACATTTAACAAGCTAAAAATGTTCTGCTTTAAATCTCCAAGACGCTTCTCTTGGCCAGGACCACCTTAAAAAAATGCTTTTTTTTTATCTTTGACCTCAAATAAATGTGTCTAAAGATTCTTACATCTCTCAAGTTAAATATTTAAGCTGAACAAGAGTATCTTAACTACACAGATAGTAAAAAGCCAAATTTGAGGTGGTGTATCTGTTTGGTGTATTATGTTTATTATGCATCTTGTAGAATTTAGTTAAAACATTTCCAAATAGCACATATTTTTATTTGTGTTTTTTTTTCAGTTTATACATGCAGTTAGTACTTGACTTGATAAGTTGCTTTTAGTGTATTTTTTTTAACATTACTTACTCATGTACTACATATTGTGTTTGTTTCAGGAAGCTGCTGGAGCAGCGAGAGGAGGAGCTGCAGCAGCAGGTGAAGGCTCTCAGACTCAAAGAGGCATCTTTGAACAGAAGCAACTCTGAGCTGAGCCTCAGGAGCCAGCAGCTGGACACTCGACTGGTCCTTTTAGAGACTGAGCTGAGCAAAGCCCGAGAGGAGGTGAGAACATGACTCACCACAGTTAACTGTGCTACCACTGAAAATGTGGTTTAATCAGGCGATTAAACCAGAAATGGGTATTTAAATCTGTCTAACTAGTTTCTAGCTTTCACTAACCACATGATTATTAGTAACCAATTTAAGTTTTGACTTCTGTTTGCAAAAAGAACAGCTTTTTGCAAACAGAAAAGTGAAATTGACAGCCCAATCACCAAGCACAACCAATCAGAGCAGTGCTTTCAGCTATTTATTTGGAATTTAATAGTCTATCTTTAGAATCAGACAATCCACGGATTAAATATACAAAAAACGGAAAAATATACGGATTTTTGGTCACAAAATATGACAACAACTTACGAGTGTATTCTCGTCCTGTTCAAAACTGCAGAAGTAAGAAGTCCTACCTCTTCATAGTGACATTCTACTTTAATGGATGTTTAATCATGTTTTTACTGTTGAAAGATATATTGTATGTGGTACTTCTTTTACTCCAAATGTATGCCATGTACAGTATGATTCAGAGTATTTTTTTTATCATTGCAAAAGGAAAAAGTGGAAATCAAGTTTTTCAAACATGCATTAGTCAGCTTAAACCTTTTTGAAAACTTTTGGTGAAGAAGCACTTCCTTTTTAGCTAAGTTGACCTAAAAGTGATGCCGTATGCAGAGTATATTCTATGTTTATACATTTTTGTATTAGATAAGACAAGAGATTATCTTTATCTACTTGATAATTAATTTATTAGACAAAATACTGTATAGACTTTAAATGTTACTTTTCACAGTGTTCTATTTTGCTATAACACTGTAAAAAATACAATACTTACTCAAGACATTGTGTTTTCTTATTCCAAAGGAAAAAAACAGCCAGAAGTCCTGTCACAAACTACAGGAGGAGCTGGCGTCTAATCAATCGGAGTGTGAGCGACTACAGTCAGAACTACAGCAGGTCCTCCTCCAGCTGGACTCACACGTCAGGTAATGAACTGTAATCACCTAACCTGTACTTATCCATCATGTGCTAACGTCATCTGTGTCTGCACCAGGAAGTACAATGAAAAACAAAGCCAGCACAAGACCAAGCTGCGCCAGGCCAAACAGGTGTATCTGAAAGCCACAGCCCAAAGAGACCGACTCATTCAAAAACTGGAGCATGACCTTCTGCTCGCCTCCAGCCTCTGCCACAAGGTACTGTCCCTGCTGCTGCTGCTGCTGCGGCTGCGTCGTGTGTTCAGTGAAGTGAGGAGTACAGTAGGGCTGCAACTGACTATTATTTTGGTAATCAGTTAGTTGGGCGATTATTCTTTTTGTTAATCATTTAGTTTTTTAGAATGCAAAAGTCACTTGAATGTACATTTTTTTTGCCAAGTTTGAGCTGAGGTAACATCGCTTACAGTTCTAGTCTAAGGTCTTAGATTCACAGGCAATAAGTAAAAAAAAATTAATTTACACAATTTTCATGTGTGTTCAATCTGAGGGTATAAAAACAAGTTAACAATCGATTTCTAAATTAGTTGACAATTATTTCTAATTGATATGTTTCGTATGACTTTTAAAGTGTTACAATTTTAGATTATTATCTGTTGTAATTATAAATGGTAGTTTTACATGAATCAAAAACAAGTTTATTAACAAAAGTAAAAAACAATATGTAGAAAATAACAGAAATTCTAAACTGTCACATTTGGGAAACAAGGACATTTAACGTTTTCTCTTGAGAGAAACACATTTTTATGAGCCTTTTTTAAACCTATGTTTATCAAAATAAGTGTGGTCTTGTGCACTCTAATGTCTCAAGTTAAAAAAGCATAGATGAGCCTAGTATTACATGGTTGCTAGGCAGCTTCCTAGTGTAATGTCATTATTTATAAACAGAAAATTGATAAAAATGGATGAAATGTATAAAAATCTTTAGTAATATCCAGAATTTTATGTTGTTGAACTTCATTTTAGCGGAATGATAGGTTCAACCTGTCATAGGCACAATATGTCAATTACTAAAAGAAGTTGACTTTAATCTCAATAATCAGTTTGTTGCAATTAAGGGATTAACCTGTTGCAGCCCTAAATTAGGTTTTTAGAGTATATTGATAAATCTATGAAAGTACTTTTTACATGTAGAGCAGCTAAAGTTATCTGTGTGTGGTGTTTGTGCAGGAGAAGGAGCGCACTGACACGGTGATGCAGGAGAATGAGAAACTGCTGGAGGAGAGACGAGAGCTGCTGCAGAGGATCAGTGAGGCAGAGGAGATGGGCAGCAAAGGCATGAGGACCGCCTCCACCATCGAGCACAAGTATGGACTCACACTCACGCCTCATGTACTGTAGTTTATCCTTGTCTCAGGTTTACTTCAGCTCACATTCAGCTAAAACAAAGCTATTTTAAAAAAATCTAATTATCCTAAGTGTGTCAACAACAGGTTTTGTTTACATCACCGGTCAATAATATTTCAATCAGGTCAGCTAAATTTAATTCTGTTTAAATTTTGTTGTAACGCAAAGGTTAATGCTTCTAGTCAACTGCAAAAATAATTTAAATTGGTGAAATAAAAATCAAGAACATGAACGCCACCTTTAGAAACCTATTCTACAGTGGAATTTGAACTGTCAGATTGCAGATTTATCAACCATGGTTTTTATTTTTTAATTGCTGGATCTGATGCTCATGGAACAAAGAAACATCAGTTAACTGTCTTCTCCCTCTCAGAGAATAAATTATAAACTATTTCTTTACAATAACCTCAAAAAGACTAAAATAGAAAAATGTGATTTTAATACCTTAAAAAGTGTTGCATTTGTTTGCAAAAGGCTTACATTCTTTAAATGATGCATTTTCTTTCAGATTTCCTGATCTATTTCATACTGCTGCAACTTTGTCGGAAATTTGTCTTTTATAATTGTAGCAAAATATAAAATTATATATTAAGAAGCAACGGTAGCAGAGTGGTTAGAGCTCTGGCTTCCCAATAAGGAGGTCGTGGGTTCGACTCCCGGGTCGGACCATATCAACATCTCACGATCTCTCTGGGTGGAGTTTGCATGTTCTCCCCGTGTCACCGTGGGTTTTCTCCGGGTACTCCGGTTTCCTCCCACCTCCAAAAACATGCATGTTTAGGTTAATTGGGCATCACTGTAAATTTCCCTTAGTGAATGAATGAGAGAGTGAATGTTTGTCTGTCCAACCCTGCGATGAGTTGGCCACTGTCCAGGGTGTTTCCCCGCCTAAGGCCCAAAGTCACTGGGATAGGCTCCAGTCACCCGCGACCCCTAACGGGATTAAGCGGTAGAAAATGAATGAATTAAGAAGCAACATTGTAAAAGGTCATGACTTACAAAAAGGTTTTAAAAGTCTTGATTTTACCTCTGCAGAAACGTATCAATATTCAAACCCAAAAGCATGGTTCTTAAAAGCAGTTAAAATGATTTTAAGATGAACATGACAAAATAATAAAGTACTTGTAGCATGTATGACTTATATTTTTGTTTTTTTGTTTTTTTAAACAGTACATTTCCTATAGAGTTACATACGTCATATTAATCCAGATGTGAGAATTAGTTTCCCTTCGCTGTTTGACTTTTCTGTCCTTTCACTTTTTGTGTTTTTTCAGAGTAAACGTGTTGGAGGCTGAGAATCGGCAGCTGCAGGAGCGAACTCTCAAGCTGTCCAATCAGGTGTGTTCTTTGGAACGCGCCCTCAGGAACGCACACTCCCTCTACAATTTGGAGGTAGGACACTCGCAGCTCAAATAATCAACATGAGTAATACAGTAAGTTGTAATTAACGAGGAGACTCCATTGGCTTGTTTTATTGCAGAAGAAACAGACCCAGGACAGTTTCAGTGAGCTGCACACATCATCTATCAGGTAAAGCCAGCGTAATTATTTGAGACCTGTTATTTGTTATCTAGCTACCACATTGTAAATATGGACCAAACTCCACAAAAAATAACACAGACTAAATTACACCGATTATTGAATTCATCAAAATGCAGGAAGTATCATCATTTTGGTTCAAATTTTCCTGAGGGAGGACCCCCAGACCCCCCACTTTTTGGTGTTTACCTATTATGGCTATAGACTGTTTTGGCCCCCTTAAGAAAAAAAATCTGGTTTTGTTACTACATGTGTTTTATCCTGATTATTATATTTTTGGACTACTGGGCTGCCATAAACTTTACAAAACAATATAAAAATGCCAGAAAATGTTAATGTAGATGTCATGATTACAAAGATTTGGGAATGTCCTGGAAATAATTTTTGGGTGTTGCAACTTTGGAATTTCCCAACTGTGAGAGGCTCTCTTATTGTAACATCTAATTTTCAATAGTTTTGGCGACAGTAGTAGGTTCTTTCCTCAGCTTAACTTAAACCCAGTAAATTGAAATTGAAATCTTAAATAAGAAAAAATATGATCAGCTTTACTGGCCAGCCTTATTCATGATTTACCATAGTTTACTTGGCGTACAGTTCATAAAGGTGAGGATTTTATTTCTCTTTTATTGCCTCCAGTTTCTCTTCTCCTCCACGTGAGAAGCTGGACATTTTGGACGCTCTTTGCCGAGTGAAAGTGGATGGAACACGTCTCTCCTCTCACAGCTTCACGGAGCAGAGTTACCTGAACCTCACCTCGCCTGTGGCTCCCCCTGACGCCAAAGAGCCCGACAGTGGCCCCCCGAACCAGGACGCCACCTGAGTCTAAATCCCCAACAAGTACTATAAGGAGGACCTAGCATTACCACGGAAGATATTATGGGGAGAATAGTTGCGTAAAAGGCAATCGAATCATAGTGGCTCAGGTATTGTCCACCATTTTTTAAAAACAAAATCTTTCAAAATTCTGGAATGGAAGCACAATAGAAGTGAATGCAATGTCTTTGAGAAACTGGTTTTAATAATTACAGAATATCATTTAGAAGAAATAGAAAGTTAAAACCATACTTTGAAACATGGTTAATAATTATATAAAAAAGTGTGTCATGATAATGTTTTCTCATAACTAAAGGAACATTTTTTTTCCATGGTAACAATCAAGTCCATGTAAGAAAAAAGGTTGGGACCGCTGATTTAGTGCATCAAAAATATGTGGGTCAAAAAGTTACACAGTGCGCTGTTAATGTGTGCTTAGAAATTAGACTTTTTTGTAAATGTTTTTATTATTTATATTTTGTTTACCCTAGATTTATTGGTTTAACAGGGCTGGTTTGGTCATTTAGTATATGCTGTACATAGGGAAACACAGACCATTTATACTGCATTTTTAATTATTGTTGGTAACTGGTGACTTTTAAAACCAGTTAAAGCCGTTAAACTGCTATGGAACTTCTTAGGATATCTCACAACATTTATTAGCGGAAAGTGGGGTGAGTTGTGCCAGTTTTTACTTAACTTCCCTTTAGAGCGAGACCATGATCTTAATTCTTCAAACTACAACATAAACGCATATTTCAGGAAGGTGCTTATCTCTGAAAATTGTTGTTTTTAATCTGAAATATATTGTTTAAGAAATACAGCTTTTTGAAAAAAAAGTTGTCTTGTGGCACACCTTGCCCCTGGTGTGGGGGAAGTTGTGCCTTTGGACAGATTGCACTGGGGTCAATTGTGCCATTTATTATTACAGTGAAATAATAGATTTTAATCTAAAAAACAGATGATTGATACAAGTTAAACAAACTCAGTATACATTTTCTTTATAAACAGGTAACATTAAATAATAAACATTCTGAACACAACATGACCAGATCTGCTAACTCCTAAATGCCAAACTTGATTGATTAGATTGGCCAGTCTAATTCTCTTACATCCTGGTCTTATTTTCTAATTTTTCCATCTGTGTTTGGTATAAAATTAAGAATTAGATTGCTTTAGTGATAAAATGACACAATTACCATAAAATAATATATTATTCATTAAGGGGGTGTCATTGGCACAACTTAACCCAGACTTTTTGGCACAAATCACCCCAGGCCCACCATTTAGGAAAAAAGGCATCATCTGTCAGATTTGAGCTAACATCATGCCAGCTTTATAGATTCAAACTGTAGCTTACCAAAGCACTAACACATGTGTGATATATTACAAGCTTGCCAATAATTGTTCAGTTACAACAATCAAAAAACCTTGATCATAGAAATTTTACTTTGAAGGCCAAAAAATAGTTTTTTGAACTTAAACGCCCTTATTTCTCCTGCAATAAGGCTCTCATCTTTACAGGATGTATTAAATGGAAACGTCTTCAATAATGTACTGTATGGTCACAAAACTCATTTCTTCTATGGGTCTTTAGAAACAGGGGGTGGCACAACTTCCCCACTGGCACAAATCACCCCACTTTCCTACATTAAATTAAAGTTAAAAAAATATATATATACAGTATATTGTGACAGGCAGATTGGTGGACTAGTCTGACTATACTGTATATGGTAGTTTTTTTATCGATCATGTTTCTTTTAAGATCTAAAATAATCAGTATTTAGATTTGCTGCTACATAATTATTGTTGTTACCATTCCAGAATGTTGACCTGTCTTGTGAAAGAGCCAGTGAAACATGGTGGAAGAATAACCCGAACTTTATAAGGCACTTTGACCGTCACTCGTTAGCGCTGTGGTAAACGGGAGTCACGTACAGCGTCGCCAGTCACGTTTGAATCGTTTGAACTTTTGGTACTTTTGTAAATGTTAGGATGTTTGACATGAGCACTTTACTTTATCATACTTTTTGAATACTACTCTATCATTTGTTTACATTTGGAGATGTAGCAACTTAATAATTGTCCTAGAAACAGAGTTGAAGTATTGGCTTTTGTGTCAAATCTTGTTTCAGCACACAGATTAAGGACTGTAGAGATGCACTAGACACTGATCAGCCGCTCAAACAGGGCTTTACTAGAACAACCTCCTCCTCACCCTCATGTGTTTGAACGTCGACCTAAAACTGTGCAGTGTGGGTAGTTTCCTGTTATGATTGCCATTTTCAGAACTTTTTTTTTTGCCGTTCAAGCATTAGAGTATATTATTGTGAATTGCTCATTTACAATGTCTTTTAATTACGCTGAAACCCACTGCTAATCTCATATCGAGCCACAAATTGCAGTTTCAT
The DNA here is from genome assembly GCA_038363315.1 of Mugilogobius chulae. Lineage (NCBI taxonomy): Eukaryota > Metazoa > Chordata > Actinopteri > Gobiiformes > Gobiidae > Mugilogobius > Mugilogobius chulae. Next base: position 45,473,924 of record CM076409.1, on the reverse strand, counting down.
TTATTTATTATTGGATTCATGTTACAAGTGTTACTTTTTCTGGAGATAAAAAGAAGTATCAAATGTCGTGAAATAGCACATTTGAGTATTCGATCCTTCATAAAACAGCCATTTTACTACCTTCCTACTGTATGTGCCACACTAAAAATGAAATACAGTATCTACTTGTGTAGCAAAAGTTGAATCTTGATTTGCAAGTTCTTAACCTCTAAAAAAAAAGGATGTAAAACTGAATCAAATTCAAAAATAAAATGTACACTACAAACATAGATACCCAGATACACCCTTGTGTCCTGTGCAAGAAGGCTGCTCAAACACAGCTTATGCTATTGTAATAAGTATTTTCAAAGCAATAACAAAAAGTGTTTCTAATGGAAGTCAATGGGAGAAAAATGGCTCCAACAGAACAAGAGGGAGAAAAAAAATTACAAAATCATCAAAGTCAACGTTGGGACTGATTTTGAACATGTCCAAGATTGTAATTAAAAAATCCAAACAAATCCAGTTTAGATTGGCATTTTTAAACTATGGCTTGAACTAAGGTTTGTAACAAAAAATCATTGAAATCTCTCCAAAACTTTAGCAATGGTGGACAATTTAAAAATGCCAAAACTCCTCAATGAGACACAAGGGTTAAAACGCCCTGGATTTAGAACTTTTATCAAGATATTAGTCATTATAACAGCAGAAGATTGATTTCTAACATATATGTAGAATATTTTAGTACGATTCAAGTCAATTTTCCAAAAGGTTGTATGAGAAGTTGGATTGTAATAAGAAAACAAATGTTCCAGTGGGGTGAGTATAAGAATCCAGGTTTGTCAAAACATGCAGCATATATTTATCAAAATGTATAAAATTAAGGTTAAAATCCTAAAATCATGACCTTTTAACTTGTCTTGAAATACATTTTTGCAGCGCTCTGACTGAAATCAAAACTATTATTGTGAATTCATATATTTCCTTGAACAGATATTCTGTTTTTGCAGTGTCAAAGACTGTGTATTATGAATGGTACTACTTTATACATGTTTTTTATTAGCAGTAAATACGTACATCTCCAAGTGCATCATCACAGATTTGCAAATGTACTTGTAATGCTCAGATTATCAACACAGTTTTTTTTTTAATATGAGTGTTTTACATAACACCACTGTTTGTTTTGTATGTAGAGTTGTTCTGTGTACAATGTGCCTGCAATGGTTACTTTGTCTTGCTGCTGTTATGTCTTAAGGCAGAAACCTAAAGCGACTGACAAGTGACTGTATTCTTGTAAATACATTTTGCTAAATAAAGTATTTTTTCATAAATAAATGTGTGCAAAAGTGTAAAGTCACCGTGTTGTTTCACTTAAAGGAAAGCGACTATGTAAAACAGTGTTTTCAAGTGATTCATTGACTTAGTTGTGTTTGGACTGTCATGTATGTTTGAGTAGTTTTGTATTGCTTTGCAGCTGATGTTTGAGTGCTCGCCTATCACATATTTCTCTGTGTTTTCGTGTAATTACTCAAAACATTCAAATTTTATCTAAAACATGTGGGGTTCAAACTTGTCATTTTGTCACTTTACAACAAAATGTGAAACGGGTTGCTTATAAAAAGTTTTTTGTTTTTTTTCCTAGTCAGTACTGTAAGTCAGTGGACCGGAATGTAATTTACTGCTCTACATAGTAGTTCAGGGGTTCACAAACTTTTTGACTAGATATTTGTAATACGTTCAAGTAAAACCATAATGTGGGTTTAATCTGAGTGCATTGTGTTAATTAAATTCACAAAAACATACTGTTAAAAAAAATCAAATCAAATAAAAAAAATGTTCCTGCAGTTTAAAAAAAACAAAAACAAAAAAAAAAAAACTTGAATTTAATGCTCTAAAAATTCTTACATTTGTCTTAAATTAAAATAAGTTTTACATTTGCTGTTGTAAGTCTGCTGTTGTAAGAATTTCTGTTGAATTTCCCATCTATTTCAAAAATGCTGCTGTGCAGCATTTTTGTCATAAATTCTCACAGTCTCAATAATATCACACAACCAGTCTTTTTCTAGTCATAGAAAAGACGCTTCACATTCTGCATTATTCATTCATTCCATAATCATGGTGATTGGTGGACACTCAAACCAGAACCAGACTAGGCAATGTGGATGAAGTGTCTTACCTAAGGACACGAGTTTCTCCTCTGTTCATCCCACTGTGGCTCCTGAGGTTCCTCCAGCGGTCTCCCATCCAAGTACTGCCCAGGCCCAACATGCTTAGCCTCTGAGACCTGACGGCATAAGGCTTTGGCAAGCAGGTATGGCCACACAAGTACTGTTTTTTGATTGATGGAATAGATGGAATGCTCTTTTATTGTTTAATTTGTGTTAACTTTTGACTCTTAGATTTTTTTAGTACTGCAGCAAAATATAACATTATATTTTAACGAAGCCTTCTGGAAAAAACACAGCATTGTGAACTATATATCGTAGGTCACAGCTCATGAAGAGATCTTAATTTGTATGTTTTGATGTCTTCAAAAAGTTACCAATTGAAATTATTACGCAACCCCTGAATTCTCCTCCACAACTCCTCACAGGAGCCCAACCGCCACTTTGGGAACTGCTGTCATAGTTTAATACTAAATACATAGAAAAACACAGTGTGTCTCATTTATCCATTCTACAACAACTACATCCACACTCACTCAAGTCAGTTATTTTGATCAACTCAGATTAGTGTTTGTTATACCTAAACTGCACACTTTTATGAAGTGTACATAAGTAAAAAAATAACAAATTCTTGTAACTAAGATGCATAAATGCTTGAGTAATTTTTCCTCAAAGTTTTAAAGGAGATCTATTTACTAAAATGTACTTTTCTGAGTTTTTAGTTTTAAACCTTTTTACAGCAGTGTTCTGCCATCATTGCTTTACCTAGATTTGTATTTGGATTGACTCCTGCATGTTTGAGTAATCTTGTATTATCTTGCAGCTGATGTTCCAGTGCTCAGAAAATCCTGTTTTCACCTACCACCTATCCCCTCCCACCTGACTGTATTTACTTGGGATTACTCAAAAATTCAGATTCAGAGTAAAACATGTAGGGCTCAAAATAGTAGCCACTGTCCAACAACAACATAACACTTTAAAATTTGTGGCCTATTGAAGCAAAATTTTACAATGAAGAGTTTTGAACTGGAAGTCAATGGACCCGTTTCCATTTCTCAGCCGTTTTAGTTCACTTATGTGTTTTATAATGAACCAAATGTGAACTATTAATCAGCACATGCCATAGTTTCTTCCTAAATAAACAAAAAACAATCTAAAAAAAGTGTCTTCTAAATAAATTCAGTGCAAGCATTGAGTTTATAACAGTCTGTTTAATAAACAAGGTAAAGATACAAAGCTTGTTTTCCTTTTTTAAACATTGATAGTTTCTCACTCCTGGCTGTGCATATTTAGATTATTCTAGAAACTGTTTTAATATGAAACCACAATGCATTAGACAAGAGGAAAAAGTGTATCTAAGGAACTCTACATAATACTTTTCCATAGAGAAACATGGGTTAATACAGATTCAGCTTGATGCGATAAAAAAAAAAGAAAATAAAACACAATGAATACTGCAAAAAGAACACAGAAGGTCAGTAATTTGTGAATGTGAAAAGGGGCAGACGAAACATATCTGACCTGTATTTGTAACACTGCTGCACATATTGTTTTAAAATGCTGCATTCTCTGCTCCAATCACACGCAAGTTTGGTGAAGTGTCTTGCCCAAGGACACTACCGTTCTACATTTACAAAATACTGACTGAAAGAGTTAGTTAAAGTCTCTTGAAATGTGGCTGTGAGTGACGGCTGCAAACACTGCTTTCTCTGGGAGTTTGGTCCTATTTGACACATATTTGAATACTAATAGTTTCTTTATGATTTCAGTGGTGATAAACAGTTAAACATCAAAATCAATAGGAAATCCACAGTCAACAGTTGATTCAAGCATTTTGGAGTAATTCTGTGTCATCGAGGCTTTAGTGCTCAGAAACCCACTGCTCTAATGTTACTACATAGTATTAGGGCTTCTTTGTAGTTTTGAACAGGTAGAAAAATCATAAATATCGTCTTTAAAATTGCAGTTGTTTCATTAACTAACAAGGTCTCAATAGGAGAACAAATTTAGTTTACTTTTGCAGGTTTATAAGCAAACTAAACTGCAGAAAATACACAGTATATCTAGTCTTGCTTAAAATTGCTTGGATTCAGAATTTAATCTGGATTTGAGTTGTTTTATCCAGAAAAGATGTATTACGCAATGTAGAATATCATATTTGTAAATTCATTCATTCTGTCTACTTAGTTTAACTTTCTTTTTTCTTGTAATAAAGACAGTTGTAATAATAATACTAAATTTTATCCTATTGGCAAATACATTTTTCTTTATGAGCCAAATTGTCTCTTAGGTCAGAGATGAAGGCAGGTAAATGAGCACTCAGCTTATTACAACTGTCTTATTACAAAAAAAAAAGAAAGATGTAATGTATTTGCCTGACCAGTCAGCCTCTCTACATTCTGTTTGAATGCAGACGGGTCTGAAACCGAAGAGACAGCCAATGATTTCGTCATCCAAAGTTAGGACAATCCAATCACAGCCAGCACCCCCGCAATTTCAAAACTTTTTTCTAACCATTTCAAAATATTCAACTGATAGATTATTTTTCGGCTCTAGCTTCGGTTTTGAACAATTAGGAACGTATCAATCAAACCAGAGCAGCACCGCTGTGAGAGCTTCACATAGGTACCTGCTCAATAGAAAAAATCCTTGCGCTACATATTTACTGTAACATCCGGTTTAGCGCGTCGCTACTTCGGTGGAATGTACGGGTTTCTGTGATTGGTTGACTCCTCGCTCGGAAAGCCTGCATCCCAGACCCTTACGTCTTTGTAAAGTGTCTGTCAAAGCGTGTAGAGACTGGCTGGTCCGGCAAGTAATGTATAATAGTTCACTGGTTTCAACGCATCTCTGACCTACAAGAGAATTTGGCTCAAAAGAGGAAAATTAATTTGACAATAGGATAAAAGTTTTGCTCAGAGAAATAAGTAATGTCCTAAGAAACAAGACCTAAACAATTTTGAAAGTTAGAAGGAATTTTAACTCATTTTTGCTGTGTACACTTTCTCAACATTTGCAGCTTCCACACTAAGCCACACTCCAAGTGTTAAAGATGCACTGTGTCACTTTCCCATCGGACAATCCGCCACTTTTGTTGTCTTTATGTTTTACTTTGCTGTAAATTTCCCACAGCATATCATGAAACGTGTCTATCTTCATAGAGATAGAAGATGATTTATTAATAAAACAATCCAATTGAAATAGATATCCGTTTGGCTTTTCTAAACTAGCTCACATTTCAAGTCTCTAATTTTACCGGATTGTATTTCATGAACAAACTTTGACACCTAAAGAGTTAATCTTCACCTAAATGTCTGTCCACTTCTTACATTAGAAGCTTATTACATTTCCAATCAGGCAACGGCAGAATCCACACACTGCATCTTTAAAAAGAACTGACATAAAACAAAGTTAGCATAGATATCAGCTAAAATAATTACAGTAACTTCTTTATAAACTCGTACAAAATCAAATATGTAAAAAAAAAAAAGCTACTATGAATGGAGAGAACATGTACAAACTCCCGTAGAAGATGAGAGAGTTGAAGAGGCAGGGTCTGTTGTAAAATTCTGTCTGTTTTTTGCCCAGTGGCTTACGTAATAACAGTATTTTCATCTATATAGTGTGTGTGTGTATACGTATTATACATTATCCTCCGAAAGTCCGGCACTTTCTCCACGAGTGCCCCGAAGAGGATTTTTGTACCGTCCAGAGGTTCAAAGTTACAGTCAAAATACACCCATACGGAAATACAAAGTAGAAACGAGGCTTATGGATGGTGGCGTACTGTCAGTAAAGCTTATTATCGTTAAAAAAAAATACTAAAGTGGACTGAAAATCTGTACAGGACGTCGCAATTTGGTCCGATGTTACTGTAGGGTTAAAGGTCACAAATTATAGGAAATGATTTCTGCATTTGTTTGTTTTGAATTTATTATTTATGTTTATCTGTAATAATACCACAGTTCTTTGGACAAGCTTAGAACTGTTTTTTAGACGCTTTTGTGGTACAACGGTGCAAAATATTATTGTAGCATTAGTGATCAAATATATTCATTTTTACTCAAACTACATAAGCGCAACATCTGGTACATCTTTAGGACAAATGCAAGCTACTTTAGGTATAACTAGACCCTGTACTACAAACGTCTATCCTGGTTAAGTTTCTCTTATCCAGCTAGCAGGGGGAGGGGTTAGAGCCAACTGACCAATCAGAACAACCGAGCTGCAGACTTTAAACACAAGGAAATGTCAATTAAGAAACAAAATAAACAGCAGTTAAAAAAAAAAAAAATCGAACAGACTTGAGACCGCTTTTTTAAAGGTGTGGTACCTAACTTTTTTAGTTGTAAATAAGTACACTTTGTGTTTTCCACCAAAAAGTCTATGATAAATGCAGCACTTTGGTGAAAAAATTAGCCCACAGAGTACTCTCTGAACCGAATAATAAATAATTTTAGTTCTAATCAAGAGCAAAATGCAGCGTTGTGATTGGCTGAGCTTTGGTGGTCTTCTCCAGTTTCACTTTCAAAGAGAAAAAAAAGAGGGTTTTAAGTCAAAATTGTCATTTCTCACTCTCTTCACGCCTGAATTCTCGTTTCTGATTGGTCAGTTTCTCATCTTCTCTGGTCTGGGAGCAGGTGATGAGCTTGAAGCGTGTTGCCATAGAGATCAAACTCATAAAAAGTCATCCAGTTTTGTAGGACCATCAGACCAGGTTTTACTCTGAACTTACCTCACTAAACCCTAAATCTTTCTTTGTAGTACAGGGCCCTGGTGAAAACAAAGAAAAATCCTGACTCCTCGGTATGACATCATAATAGAATGAGTATAAAAACACAAACATTTAGTTTTGAAACCTTAAGGTTCATATGGCACTAAAAAGTGAAAACTAAACAACAAAGCAGTGATTGATCAGCTCATGATCATTAAAGTGCCATTAAAACATGAAGGAATATTTGGGGGAAGAATACATCAAAACATTCATTTTACATTTTGCCCTCATTTTAACACAATCACCAAATGACGTAATTGTCTTCGACCGATTGCCTTTTAATTCACTGACCCTGTAACAAACATGAAACAGGACTGAGGCTATAGCTGCCTTTGGCTTGTCACAATTTCACCCAAACCCCAGTGGCCTCAAAGTGCTTAAATCATCTTTGGATGTGTCTATTTACACCCAGAAAACAGGAATCATGGATCATTCTTTTTTTAAAAGGGAAAATATTTTGTGGCACATTTATATAAAAACCCATTTCATGGAAGGAAAACAGGACCTCATTCAGACCAGACAGAAAAATGTCTTTCTTTCATCAGATCAGCAGTTTTTTTTTTTTACAAAGCTACACATATTTCTGTTTGGCTGCACTTCAAATTACTGTAAATTTTTGATTATAAGACGCACATTTTTGACAGCCTATACAACGATGCAACTAATTATAGTTTCACATTACCTTACTATTAACACTATTGCTCCCACATATGTCCGAATAAAACCCACATAAAAAAAAAACAAGTCAGGCCTACATAGTTTTTTTTTGTAGTTTTCTTTATAAGTTCTTATATTCAGGTTAGGGTTGTCAAAAGTATTGAAAATAAGACACTAATCGATACAAAAACTAATATAGAAATTATATTTGAACAAGTATTGATACTAAAAAAAACATAACACAATTATGTCTTTTCTGTCAATTGTAGAGTAAACAACCTCAGATATACTGTATAAGAAGACTACACCAGTGTTTAATAAAGAAAGTTCAAATATTTTCTATTCAGTACTTCCTAAAATCTTGATCTAATGGATAGCATTTTAATCCATCGTGGATTATGCTCTCAATAATATGAAAATTACAAAATTCAAAAGATGATTTAAATGAAATATAAATACACCATTAACAAAGAAGAAATCCATGAGTCAGCGATTTCATTTCTCTTCTTATTTATCTGTGACTTGTTCTGTAGAAAGAGGAAACACTTGAAATCTACTTTCATATTAATATGAATTCTTAGTAGGTTTTTTTGAGGAAGTTATGCAGCTGAAGATTGTTGTTCTCTATTTGTGCATTTGGGGCAGCACAAAAAGGTGACATGACACAAACTATTGAACTTAATGATTACCAGTCCCACGAAAAAATCTCAATGTCTGGTCTGAAGGAGGCCACGATGGACTAACCTAAACACGTCTAACGTCCAATCAATCCTGCGGTATACACAACGCTTACCAAAAAGTGCTTTAGAAACATGACGCATAACAATCTTCAATCTCTCCATTCACTGAAAATCAAACAAGCGGGAACAATACATTCGCAAAATACTGCAAAAAAACACTTTCATACGATTGACACGGCCTGATGCTGCCAGCTGTGGTTCTGTTGGGAGCCGGATGGAGAGGCTGTTCTGCGGGCCTGGTGAGCGAGCTGCGTCCCTGGGCCTCGCTCCGGTTCAAATGAGGGAGATTCTGATGGGGATGCTGCTGGGAGAGTCGGTCCTCTGCGGAGACTGGTGGCTGACGAGGTGCTCCACGACAGTGTGTTTGGACATGTGCTTCATAAGGTAGGTCTCCTGGAATCACACACTTGTTTAGTATATTAGTAAGCAGCAAAGGAGCAATTCTGTACAGCTTTTTCAGTTCCAATACCAATCCGATACTTTGGATTTAAGTATTTCGATACCGATATCAACCAAATAATGTAAGGACTGGATAGTTTTTTTTTTTTTCAACATACATTTATTTTTTTTTTTTTTTTTTTTTTTTAAATTAACATATAAACAAACAAACAATAGCTGTTTATACATAGTGTAATATATTGTAGCATGCATATATTTCAAAATGAAAATGCCCTTTTAAGCTGAGATTTCAAGCCCAGTATACACCAGGAAAGGTTCCCAAGTCTTAGCAAAGATGTCATCTTTATGATGCAATCGACATGTTAAGTAATCCAGAGAGACAAAACAAAACTGTCTTTTGCCATTGCGTTATAAAAGACACTTTCTAGCAAAGAAAGTCAGCATTCTACAAAGTTTCCTTTTATACTGTCCGTCGACAACAGGATCAACCAACCCAAATAATAAAAAATAAAGGATTATTGTTCAATTTGACTGAAAGAATTGTGTTAATTTCTTGTCCAATTATTTGCCAGAACTGTTGTAGTTTTGGACATGACCAAAAACTATGTATAAGAGTACCAATTTCAATGTTACTTTTTAAGCAATAAGGAGATGTGTTAGGTTTAAATTTATCATATTGTTTTATGTTTTTTATAGAGCAAGTCACAACTAAACAACTTAATATGAATAAAATGTCAAACATTATGAGACATTCTGGATCAACATCAGCCAGTAAATAGTCTCATTATGTCCAATTAAAGGCCCAACTAGTGTATCGGCTGAACCGATATCATGGAGCGTACTCTATCCAGTAAAATTTCCTGGATGGCACGATATCGATCTTAGTATAGGATCGGTGCATCCTATTCTGTGCATTTAGTCATTTCTATACTCCAGTCTGTCTTTCTATACTCCAGGCTTTCTGCTTCACTTGGAAATTCCACGATCAACTCTTTACCAGCAGTTTTAGAAAATATTACAGAGCTCTTTTTGTTTTTTGAGTTTGGATTCTTCGAAGTAGAGTTTAAAGTTTCTAAATTTATGGAGTAGTATTTCAATCGTCACATGTCGCGCTGGAGCAGAGATCTCCCCCAAGGAAACTCAGGTAGTTTTAGCATATGACTTTATTTCCAGAGGTAAAACACATTTAAAGAGTCACCGGAAGTTTGCACAAATTGACAAAATATAGCATTTATTGACATAGCTTCATGTCGAAAGGAAAAACTGACTCTGAGTTGTAAATGCAGCAGGTTTCATTATCACAGATCCAAATAATAGTTTAACAAGATTTAAAATATGGTCAAACTGGACATAGCGAGAGTTTTTAATATCATTCCTTTATGCCAAAGAAACACACTGTGATCGGATGTTGCACGTCTGCACTATTGTTGGTGACGCCTAGTCCAGAGAGAGGCAACTTACGCATTATCACACAGGTTCTATTAGAAGCAAATGAAGAAGATGCGACATCACTCCCCGTGTGCCCAGCCCATAATGCTGTTTTTTTTAAGTTGTACCACAAAAGCTTATGTATACTTTGCGCTGTGACTTACTGAGGTGTAGGCGCGGCCCACATGCTGCAGCAGTAGGCCTTGGCGTTCTTTATGGCGTGAGCGGACAGGTGGATCTGCAGCGAGGCCGAGTCCGAGTAGGCACGGTAACAGTTTGGACATTTGTACGGTTTGTCTTTGTTGTGCTGCCTCTGGTGAGACTGTGGACACAGTACATACAGATGGTTAAATATATTGTGGTTTTTCTTCATGCTTTTAGTAGTTTTAAACTCAACATAACTAAACTATGCCATAGACTACCCAATTTATTTTATCTAAAATATTTTCACATTTTCAAAATTTTTCAATATTTGAAAATTTACTTTGAAATTTTAAATTTCAAAGTTTCTCCACTGTAAGTTTTCATAGATTCCCCCAATATTCGATCCCAGTATTGGATCAGTGCATCACTAGTATAAACCCTGATGGTACATGATTGCCAGGGATCCAGAGCCTAAGCTTTAGCAAACTGCAAGAGTGGGCCTACTCACCACGCCCCTGTCTGCTTTTCAGATCAACACCACAACGTACTGAGCAATTACATTAGTGTATTTGCGTGACGCAGATGAAACAAATGAGCTGATAGGTCGTCTGTCATTTAGACCAAAATCTAATTTTACTCACCTCACATTAAAATCTGTTTTGTTTTTTCAGTTTCACATACTGGTAAAATTCAAATTTTTCGATGTATTTTTGTTGTTGTAACCATGTCCCTATTTCTTTCGAAAGAGGGACATGGTGGCCAGATGATACAGTATATTTTTTATAGATTGTCTGGATTTTCCAGGCAAACATGATGTTTTACATGGAAATTGAATTTTGAGTCATCAAAACAAGTTAATACAGATAAGTGGCTGGGGATAGGTGGCAGGTGAAAACACATATTTTCTGAGCACACAAGCATCAGCTGCAAGAAAATACAAGATTACTCAAACATGCATGAATCAATCCAAATACAGCTTTGAGTCAGCTAAAGATGTGAGAAAATGGTTATACCATGGTTAAAATTCAGAAAAGTAGATTTGACATAATATGCCTCAAAAGAGTTTAAGTCATGTGTGCTAGGACTCACCTGAAGGTTGGAGAGCTGAGTAAAGGCCTTTTCACAGCCGGGATGGGCACACTTGTACGGTCGATCACCAGTGTGGATTCTGGAGGAGGCAAAATAAAGATTAAGGAATGGAAAGATTAGGAACAAATATACTAGATTACAATTACACAAAAAAATGTTGTGGAGCTAGGCAAATGTTGATAAAAATAAAATGCATGCATGTTAAAATAGACTTTTCTTGTGAATTAGTCATATCGGTATTCACCTTTTCTTAATGTAAAGAGACTTTTTTTTCCAACCTGTCTTACTATTCTTCAGTCTTTGTCACGCTTTGAGTGAGTAGATTTCACCAATCCCAGTGTTGTGTTTGTTTATTCATATAGATTGTTTATTGTGAGATAAAGTAAACACTGTGATAAACATGATTTTTGTCATATCACCCCCTAATTCAATGCCAATATGATAATATGCATAACATAAAAGAAAATGCTGTTATTTTCTGCTTTATGGCAATAATAATGATGATGTGTTTTCATCAGCCAGAAAATGAAATGAGACAAAAGTTATTAGCTATGTTTTATTTTGCGTTGACAAAACACATATACTAATAAAAAGTTCCAAAAAAACCCACAAAACACATATACTCATTAAGTTCAGACCACAAACAGCTGAAATGGGGCATATGAAACAATTTTGTCCCATGTGTAGTATGTGCTTTTAAAAAAATTCAAACTCAGACTTTTGATTCTTAAAAAGCTATTACTGTTTAATCTAAAAAAAAAAAAAAGTTTGAATACTTAAAACATGGCAAAGGTTACAATTTAGGCTTAGAAATAAGGTTCCAATAACTTAGGCAAGATGTAAGATCATTCTAGTTTTTCAATATGGGACAGTCATTCTGTTCTGACCTGGTGTGTTGCTGCAGGTGGGACAGCTGTCGAAAGGAGTTCTCGCAGTAGGAGCAGTGGTAGGGTTTAATGCCCAGGTGGATGCGCAGGTGCTGGGACAGGTACGAGGCGTTGGCGAAGGTTTTGGAGCAGTGCGGACACTTGTGGGGCTTGGCTTCTGTGTGGGATTTGGAATGAAGCTGCATCTCCGACTTGGACAAGAAGGTCAGCGGGCACACCTTACATCTGAGGGAAGAGATTAGAAAGGTGAAAAAATTTTTACAAATACAGTATCAACAGAAAAGTCACATCACATTTTCACTTTCACACTGAGGATCATTTTATTTAGTTTCCCATGATCTCTTTGCATTGCCGGTACATGCATTGCGTACTTGGGTTGTTGGGTAGTTATTTATTGTTTTGTAAAATCTATAGCTCTAATTTATGACACCCTTGCCTCATAATTTTATAACCCAGGAAATGACTGAGCAAAAAATGAAATAAAAAAAAAGCTTGCTTCTAGGTTTACAGTTGTGAAAGGTAGTACTGGTGGTACAGAAAAAGAAAGAAAAGGTTAAGATCTTGTGCACCTTGTTTCTTGTGTGTTTAATAACCTCATTCGCCCTCCCCTTTTCCTGGAAGTGCACTTCCGGTTTAGCTGTGGTTAGCTGAAGTTATTTTAGTCACAATCAAACATTAAATGATGTTATGATTAAGCGATTAAAAAATAGAGAGATTCATTAATTATGATCTGTAATTAATTAATCAAATTAATCTATTTTATTCTTACCTAAAATGCTGAGAAAACACTCAACTTAAGTGTTTTTTTGTTTTTATCCTATTTAATCAATTACATTATTGTTGCAGATGGGAAATATTAATTTGTTGCAAAAAATGAAGACTTTAGGAAGTCTTTTGTTGTTAATTGTCAAGTTGAACAACCTTATGTCCACTTTACAACTCACATATGGAAATAATGAAGTAAAGATTTCAAATAGATGAATGCGATTAAAAAAAATAACTCGATTAATTGTCTGTAATTAATAAATCTCAATTCATGCACTAATTTGACACCCCTAGTTGTGAAACATGACAGGCATATATACATGATGTATTGTTTTATCTATTTGAGATCACTCTGCAAAACACAAGAAGCTAACATTTTAGCTACCTTAAGGACTACACTTGATTTTTACAATAACTGAGCTTAAAATCATTTCCCCTCTAGCACAGATATCTTAATGTATTTATATAGGTGAAAATCAGTCTACAATGTCCTAACTACGTCTAATAATGTCTCATTCGTTCACCAAACTTCCTGTTTGTTTCGCTCCCAACAGCTGTGAAAAAAGCTTAAAACACATAGTGGTGAATGATTCGGAGGCTCAGAATGCATTAGGTAAGTGAGCAAAACATGTGGCTCATCTAAGAACTTTCATATTAATAAATTAAATTAATTTAATTTGTTAACATTTTTTAAGAAACAAAAATCTAGTACAGTACCTTTAAGAGCTAAACAGGAAATGTGCTGTCAAGAAAAATGGGCAGTGTGGTGAATAATAATAATAAAAAAGAAATCTTCTGCTGCACTTCTTGAGAATTCCAAAAAGCAATGTGATTGCAAATTATTTCAGGGGAAAATTACGCAAAATGTGTGAAATTAAGATTACATTTTGGTAAACAAATATGTCAAGATCTCTTCTGTGACTGGATTCAGTCTCGTGACTCTGTAAGTACTCTAATGTGTAACCCAATCCACAACATCTTCTTATGTCCCATTTAGCAACATAATATTCCTCTTTTGTCGCGTCTGTAAAGAAAGTTTCAAGTTTTAGGTTTAGCCATTTCGAGTATTGTCACTGCACTTTACATCTTTACATTTACAATTTATGTCATTGCCAAGTATACTAGTGAATATGACCCCAACCTGTACGTTCTTCCCTCTTTGGGCGCTACAGTGACACAGCCCTGGTCGGCGAGGATGGGGTAGGGCACCACCAGCAAAGGCCCGGACTGGTTCTCTGCCTTGATCTTCTTCCTTCCGCGCGGAGCTTTTGGAGGAGGTCCCAGAAGTCCTGCCAAACCACCAGCCTTCATGTGTTCCATCCCCGGCACCGCGGTCAGCCCTGAGAGGATGTTGACAGAAGGGGCGCTGCTGAGTCTGTTTTGGGAGCTGGAGGTGGCCGTGGTCAGGGTCAGGGCGTCTGAGGAGCTGTGGGTGTCTGCTCTCGAGGATGGAACTAAAGCTGGAAGTAAGGAGAAGGGTTAAATGAAGTAGTTCATTCAAGAGATTTTGAAATAGATTTCTGTCGTTCGAACACTTGACAGATCTGAGGGGGCTGTAAGATCAGGCTGCACAATTATCTAAATCAAAATTGTGCTTTAAATATGGTTGTTCAGATAATAATATATCTCTTGGTAAACCACTACAAATCTTGTTTTCATAAGGAAATAATCTAGCTCTGTAATTTAGTTGCCTGGGATCCAGAACTTTAGTGGGTCTGGTCCCATTCACATCACAAGAGGAAAACTTGGGACATGACCTAGGTGACCGGACGATATATTTTTGTATTAAAATGCATTCTGGACAAATACTTTAGATATTTATACATTTTTGCAAATGTACTTCTGTCTTAGTTTAGCAGTGGATAACTTAATCTTCTCTTAAAAGTGTATGCTCCTGGACGCACTGCAAACTGAAAAATCACCAATAATTACCCAGAAATCATCAATGTAATTCTAAAAATACATTTGTGAAAAGTGTCATACTAAAATGTTAAAACTTTAACCATATTTTTCTCAGTTTTAAAACTCAGGAAAATATTTTCTAAATGCCATGTTTAACAATTACCTGGTTTTGAGTAGTATGTATTATTTCTGCTGGAGTATTGAGAACAAAAAAACACACAAAAGGAAAAACTTGAGAATGACAAATGATTGGCTAGTCTTCTCATGACAGCAGGTAACTAATAATTCTTATCAGACATCATCAAACCAATTACCAGTGGAAGAGATCTGTTTTAATTTTTTTTAAATATATTACTTTTGGTGGGTTTATGAGAAAGTAAAAAGGAAGTAAAACTACCCAGAAACTCATCCAGATTGCTGGTCAAAGACACAATCGTGACCTACTGTGTTTGATGAAAGGCAGGATTTAGGATTGCCCCTCTTACCTGCCCTGTGATTGAGCCGTGCTGACTGCTCACTCAGTTGTCTCATGTGCCAGTCTTCCCACAGTCCTTTGGCCTTCACAGCAGACTTATCATCCATATTTACATCTGAAATTAAGCAGAGACTTATTTTATTTACTTAAAAGTGCACTGCGTAACTTTCTGAATGTGGAAAGTCAATTACATGTTTCAGGAGAAAGAGAAAGTTAAAAATCATACTCTGGAATGTTGTTAATAGTGATGAAAATTGTGTGTTATGCTATACTATAAAAAATATTCAATTATGGTTTTCTTCTTTAATCACAATTAGTAATATAACTGTTGATTGTCCCATTACCTGGTCCAGAGCTGGTAGCGGGCCGGGCGTGTAGGGCGATATCCGATTGTCCTGTTCCCTGCGTGTGGTGTCCTGGTACTGAGGGCTGCTGGGGCTGTGTCTGAGGCTTGGGCCCTGTGAGACCATGAGGAGCGCTCCCTTCTGGAGAGGGTGAGGGCGGCACCAGGATGGGCTGTTGTGACGGCGCGGAGGTAGGGGGCAGGTGCAGCGGTCGGATTTTCTCGCCCATCAGCTGCTCCTTGATCTTGTTTATGAGCACGAGGTTATCCAGCTGAAAGAGTTAACGCGTCATGCTCAACAGAAAAAAATAAACAGTGTCAATGTCCTCTGTAATCGTACAATAATCCCTGGATATTGTTACCTAAAGGTTAAGTGACGATATGGATGAGAAAAACAAAGAATCTGTTTGATGCTAACCACTGCAGATCTCATTTGTTTACTGCTCATTTAAAGTTGCACTGGAGGTGAAAAGTCAACAACACATTTCTAAAAAAAGGAGGTTAAAAAACATACTTTGTGACATTCTGGCTGAGGATAAATATGTTTTATGCAATATTACAGCTAGAGGAACAGCTTTTTCTCAAACTCAAAGTAAAAACACAGAGATTTTTTATTATTGTTTTAACGCAATAAAAAAATCGAAATGACAAAAACATGCACTGCACCTTTAAGAGATGTAAAATAGTTAACTTTCAAATTCTAATGCACCCTAAGGTAATTTGACCAGAACTCCAAGCTGAGTGAAGTGTAATAGACTTCTATTCTTTTTGAAATTTGTTTTTTCATGTTAAAATGAAAATACAAATTTCATAGATATAAAAATACAAATGTGATAAATAAAAGCTCAAGAAAATGTGTTGATCAATTATCTTCAAATTAGTCAACAACTTAGAATAAAATAGTGAATCAGTGTTTTCTCAAAGTTTATTTGTTTAGCAGGGCTGCTTTGGCTATCAGTATATATAAAACATTTACAACATAAAAGAAAAAATATGGTGAAAGGCAGCGTGGTGGGTCTTGTTTGCAAGCCTATACACTATTAGGGGAAAAACTGGTGAATATTTTAGTATTGGGAATAAACTACTACGACCTATTAAAAAAGCACAGTTGAACTTGGAGTTTAAATGATCATAGCCAATGGGTCTTGACTCATTAAGACCCTCCAGCAGGCTCTAATTCTGGCAGAGGCAAACCAGTAGAAGCTATCCGAAGACATTCACACAGGGCTAAGAATAGCTCTGAATGTGATGGAAATGTCAGAGCTGGAGCAGACTTACCTGGCCAGGCATCGAGGGAGGCGGAGGCCAGAAGTATGGGTTATTGAAGCGAGGCTCCGCCATCCTGAGGCAAGACAACTCTGTAATGAAAGTAGACCAAAGGTGTCAAGGCAAAGATTTCTTTGCTTGTGCTTTTTGTAATTACACAAGCGTTTCTGGAAGAAAGAGCAGATGAGCAATTCAGGATAGCCTAATAATGTAAGTAAGTAATCTTAGCTTTAGTGAGCCTGTAATTATGCAAAATGAAAAGTTTTACAATAGCCTATGTAAATATTGCTTTATATATTGAGTAATAATTATGTAATAATCAAGGCTTGGACAAAAAGTAGTGAAATCAGTCATGATTATTAACCCCCCTTTTAATTATGAACATTTGTTTATTTTCATCAAACCTCTCCTATTGTAACGATGTTCTTCTTTAATGCAGTCCAATAATTTCAATGGATTCCTGTTTTCAGATTCTCATTTACTTCGTCACATCGTGAATCTCTCCAATGTTAAAAGTTATTTTTTTTTCTATCCGTGAGGTCATAAGCTAAGTTTGGAGTGGGTGACTTTTTAGGTCTGTGTGCGGTTCGCGAGCACCGCCGCAGCCAGTGGTGCGTCCCAGACACTCTCAGACACTCTTAAAACATTTCCAGACAAAAGAGAAACAAAAATGGCAGCCTTATTTTTATAAGGCGGGGACGCCATATTCTGCAGACCCCAAAAATGTGCGCCTTGGACTCTTTTGTATTTGGTGTGAGAAGATTTGTAGTAATGAGCGCGCGGCGCCTGAGACAAAGGTGTGTTTATCATGTCACGGGCTTGAATGATTGTTTACAGCGGCTTTGAATAGCCCGGCCTCCCTTAAAAAAACTGACACTTCCTACAACAACCATCCATGCTCCGTAAAAAAAACACACACACGGCACGGAAACAGCGGAAAGACGCGAGCTCCAAACAGGCCACCGCTTACGCACAACGCTTCGTCTCTGCTCAGAGACACACTGAGCCATGTTGTCCACTTTCCATTTTTATCCCCATTCTGCAACTTTTGGACGAACAGCAGCAGCACAATTGAATGCACTCGCCTTGCATCTTAACATTTAAGGTTATTTATCGCATAAAGAGACACGCGCATTGCCTCTTTCGCATACAAAGACGTGCACACTTACCTTTTTACCAGCTTGCAGATAATGTCTTTTGCAGCTATTTTTTTTAAAGCTAGATGTTCTCTCTGTGCTGCTTGCAGACGGACCACCGCTTCCGGGTCGCTTTGTTCACTTCTGGGTGTCGCTCAGCAGCAGCAGAGCAGCAGCAGAGATGCTACGGCTAATGGCTATGATGCACACATACTACACTTTGACCAAATTAGAGCCACTTTTCATGCGTGTATCGTGTCTGTATGATGTACATGTGGTGGGGAAAAGGCAAAGCAGGTTTTACTTAAGAGAGTGAATGTTAGCGTACAAGAAAAAGAGACCATGCATTGTGGTATTTCAAAACAATAAGCTATTACACATTACTACAATTTAATTAGCTTAGCTGTTGCATTCACAGTGAGTAGCTAGCAGAAAAGCTAAATTTGAACCAGACTTTTCAAATTGACTAGACATGAAATTACTTTAACAGATAAAGTAAAACAAACAAAAACAAAAAAAAAACTTGACTAGCTGTGGCATGCAAGATGAATGCATATAATTTAATTTAAACAAACTAATACAATGTGTGGTTACTTGGGTTTTATTTCAACTTAAACCCAGAACAGTGAGTGTATTGGGTTTACTGCATCGTGTATCTATGTTTTCTTATACCCTACCTTTGCAGAGCAGATGAGAATGTGATGGGAGAAGATGAGGCCAAAATAGTCTCACCCAAGAGGAAGTAGAGAAGATGAGGCAGAAGATTGTTTAGAAAATGATGGAATGGAAAGAAGTGTTGCAGAATGTTGGCAGGATGAAGGGGGTGAGAGTGTATGTGATTCAATAGGATGATCAAAATTATAGTACAATTCTAATACACTCTCTTAGATAAAAAGTACTTTATTCCATCAACCCACAACACCGATAACAGGAGTAATGCTTTAGCTCATGATCGGAATATTTCCTCGATTCTTGCAGTGAAAACTAAAAGATGGATGAATTTCCTAACAAAGACAATTAGAGTACCTTAAATTTAAGGGAGAAAGTTAACCAACTGTTGGGTGATTACATCCAGAAGCAATCGTGTGTTATACAATGTAAAGGAAATGTAAAAGTGTCTTCTTACAGTATGTGGTTACTCAAGTAGAAGTATGCTTCTTCAGTATATTTAATAATAAAACTAAATGTGGGGTACTTACCGTTTGAAGGTGTAACCACTTTTTGTCCTGCGATGTGACATATCTTTGTGGCAAAATGCAAAAATAATTTTAACAGACAAATTGGTTCTACATAAAACAGCTTACACACGAAACAATGCGTGTAACTCTTGTAACTTGCAGTGTGATATCACATGTCAGCACATCAGCAAATAAACTGCTATGTCAACGAAATATAGCCTAATAAATGACCTAAAATGTCCATAGTGTTCAATTAGTATGTCACTGTCCCATCTCAAAACAATATTCAAAATTTTACAAAAATCCGAATATTATAATTTCGGGATGGGACGAATCACTTACCGGTAAGTCACGATTCGATTCAGTTATCAATTTTGCTGCAACAACATTTTCGATTTTCTTACATTTTGTTAGTTTATTTTTTACTTTAAGACAGAAAATAAACTATAATAAACTTTTAAAACATAGACGCTGTTGTGAAAACCTGTATTTTATCAACATTTGAACAGTAAACAGTCATATTTAGTGTTCCTAATAGAAGTCCATGCTTTGTTTCTTCAGACATTGTGGCTAAATATTGTACTATTATTTGTATTATACAACTATTGTGTGTGTGTAAATCAGTGGCTGCATGAGCAAACCTGATCGATTCTGACCTTTGATTCAATCACTGCATACTGCATAAGTTTTCAGATTTTTTCCATCCTTATTATAATTGCTTTTTTTCTTTGATAGTTTAAACCTTTGACCTCAGAGCTGTGTTCAGAATCAGAAGTTATTGTCATTTCAGTACAACTTTCTACACAGAAATGAAATACCTGGTGAAAGTTGTTAGTGGTGCTTCACTTGTGTTTGTGATAAAAAAAAAGGTGCACTGATGTTGTCATAGTTCACCTGTCTCACAACTTCAGGGTAGAAGCTGCTTTGTTGTCTGATGGTCCTGACCTGTAGGTGGCGCAGCCTTCTGCCTGATTAAAGCAGTGTACTGGATGGGTGGAGTTCATGTGGGCTTTCTTCTTGCGTCTACTGTCTACTGATGTAAACGAAAGATAAATGACCTTTAACCTCAGTACTTTCCTTGAAACATAAAATTACTTTAAACCTCAGAGCTCTTCTTGAAACATAAATTATCTTTAACTTCAGAGCTCATCCTGATGCATAAATTATAGATGAGCACCTTTTTTTTATATTTGTTTTTTTTATCTCATACAACTCACTGCTTATAACAGCTTAATCTGATTTTAAAGTGTAAGTAATTTTAACTAGCCTTTTAATATCCTATGAGCTTCTCACCTAGTTTTACATCTATTGCGTAAGCGTGCATGTGGAGGAGAGCAATGCACATTTACGTTGCATTTCCTGTTAATAATTTTAACTTTGATGCGTAAGTGTCATACTACATACTACACACTTTACCCAGGAGGAACTAAGATAGAAATCTTAGAAAATGACGCCACTTCCCTATACAGAAAATATGATTTAAAGTGTTAATATCTGGAAAACTACCAAACCGTCTTTGAGATATTAGAAAACTCCACATGAAGAAAAAGACATCAGTCCAATGGTAGTAGAAGGAGTAATAAAAAAGTAGTATTACCAGTAAATGAATTAATAAAGGAATATCTGTAGCAGGGATGATAATTAAAAGTATGGTTGTGTCCCTCTTTGCACAGGTAAGATATTTCACCTTCATCAGGCAGGGCATCTGGCTTTAAAGGAGCCATATTATGCTTTTTGCAGATACCTCACTATATAACTTTACATTAGTAGACTATTCTTCATCTGATTCATTCTAAGCAGCAATACATATATATAAATAGAAAGTAACAATATTGCAATTTTTAACTATAAATGTAAATCTTAGAATCCAAAGTTTAGATAGGTGGTATGTGAAAACAGGAATTTTCTGAGCACTTGAGCATCAGTTGCAGGATCAAGTATCAACCAGGCATGAATCTATCCAAATACAATTTTGAATAAATGATGAGAGGGGTTGATGCTTGGACATAAAGCAATTAATTAATATTTAATAATCTAATTTCAATATATTTTGACTATGGACAGCAGACTTGGTTACGCCTGAGATGTAGACCAGTGATTTTCGGTTCCTGTGTGCCAACATTTTCTCCAAGAATGGGAGCAAAACAATCACCATATTTACTAATTTACTGAATAATCTAAAGGTGCACTATATAACCTTTCTGTCACTACTTTGACCGTGTTCCAAAGTAAATTATTAAACATTTGTAACATAAATTTGATCAATTATAGATCATTTTATTTCCCCAAAAAGTAAAAAAATAAAATCTCCATTGACCCTGTACCACTTAACTTTGTTCTCTTTATATAGATTGATAGTAGAGCATCATTCCACGCTACCAGAAAAGCCCCTTTAAAGTTTAATGGACTATATTTGCAAAATGAAATAATTGTTTCCCAAGTAGTTTGATTTGGCCATATTTAGTAAGTGTGCCATGAAAAAAATTCAACCAAATAAGTGTGCCATGACTCAAAAAGGGTTATGAAACACAGATGTAGACCACTCTTCATTCTAAACTGATCTATGGATCCAAAACAGCTTAGTTCAGAACTCCTTAAGCCTTTGCTGTGTCATAGACTTCTTCATCAGTTTAATTAAAGCTTTCAGAGTATGTCATTATATCTCTCTATTTATTGAGATGGACAAAACATTAGCATTGGACAACCAGATGCATTGGTTTTTTGTCTATTCTATGGCAGATCAATACAGTTTCAGAATGGAGTACATATACAGTAGAAGGAAGTTACATGACATTTCACAGCAGATTGCCATTTGCATGTTGGATTCCTTTTCAAAATGTACAACTAGGCAGTAATGTCATGATGCTAACATTTCAAACTTGACTTCGATACCAAGTGAAAATGCTCAGTTGGTTGAAAAATGATCAAGTTTTTAGACAATATAAACATTTTAGACACAAAGTAATAGTTTTTTGTTGTTTGAAATTGCTCTGTAGTAGGTCATTCTTCTGTTCAGAAAAGACAGACAGTTTTTAATACAAATAAATGCTCAAATGAATGTCGGATTGATCTAATTTTCAATATTTTTACAGCTCTACTAATCGATCGGCTCAGGGGTCTGCAACCTTTAACAGCAAAAGATCCGCAACTGCCAAATTCAACGAAAAATAAAGCCAGAAAGAGCACAGTTAAATCAAAATATACAAGACAAAAAGATTAATATACACACGTTATACAACGTAGGTCTATAAGGTTTGATTCTGATGCATTTTAGATCCTATACTGATGGGAAAAAAGTTAACAACCTCCAAAATAACTTTTTTATTCTTAAAAAGCTTGGACTAATGAAATGAGATTGGCCAAGATGTGAATATTTATCACATTTTTGACTTTCTTGAAGCATTACATGTTATTGTTTGGGGCTCCAAACTGTGAGTTTTTGTTCCCTGTCCCTGCTTCAGTGCCCATGTATGACGTCACAGAAGCGTATACTAAAACTGTATGAATTATTGTGCATTTATCACAATGAATATGTTAATAAAAGCACACTTGTAAGACCTGACATCAGTTTCAGAGACAGTCCTCAGTCTGCAGACCAATATCACATATATTAATAACATATATTTGACTGCTCTTTCTTTTTCTCTTAACAGTGAGAGTCAATGAAAGTCCAAAGAGCCACACTGGAGTCTTTAAAGAGCCGCATGTGGCTCTAGAGCCGCAGGTTGCAGACCCTGGCTAGGTGAAAACAGGAATGTAACATGCAAGAATTATTGTTATTGACCTATATTTAACTAGAAAAGTCCCAGTGTTTGATCAGAAGAAACTCTTTCTGGGAACTTCTGGGGGAGCGGATAGGGGCGGAGCCTATTGTACATGCTTTTAGTGGAAGAGCAATGTGGAGAACATGCAAACGTTATAAAATGCCTGTTCTGTTGGAATACAACTTAATGATGAGAAAATCTTATTAAAGTTTGCATAATACATTCCCTTTAAGTCAATATAAAGCTGTTCTTTAATCAAATACAATAGAATGAATAGTTTGCTATAAAATTACATGAATATACGAATACATCAGTTTAAAATCTACTCCTACAACAAATTTCCTCTTTAATATGATTGATTTGTGCATTTTCTGTAAACATATCATTAATTCCAGTTTGTCCCTTTTGTCGGTCGCAGCCGCAGACGAACCGAAAAGAGTGGGTGAGTGGAAACACTTGGAGACCGTTCTGAGAAGTTTTGACGCGCTTATGTCGGGAGGCTGGTACGTTGACGCCGTGGCCCCAGAGAGTTTCCTGTTTCGATCACCACTTCTGTCAGCGCTGCACAGAGGTAATCACTCCGCCGAACCACATCCATTCAACATACTGCGCTGAAGAGAGAGTGAGAATGGACAACGCCGTAGACTTGGCCGGACCGTAAGAGCGCCAGGATGAGAAGTTTATGAGAAGGTGTCGTTTGAGTTAAGACGTACAACATGAGCTTGGTAAGTCAGTGACACGGTTAGAGGTTGTTCTTGAGCGGTGAAAATAACACAATATTGGTATTTCATTTTGAATATTTGTGGTTTAGGTTTGGTGTTGCTTGGGTATAGGTGTGAAGATACTCTAAGGTATTATTACCACAATAGAGTCCACTTTGAAACTCAAATAATTAATGTAACTGAACAGATTTTTGGGGTATTAAAGCAAAAAAAGCTCAGTTTGCATGACCTCTCAATTTGATATAAAGTATGTCAATAATATTTAATAATTATAGAAGACAGCAAAAATTAATATTGTTGAAATTCTTTTTATTTTGACCATACAAAACTCAAAGATTGAGAATGTTTGAAATGACTTTTTAGATATTTCCTGGTAAACTACCGCTACAATGTTAATAGGAAAACTGTCTCTTGCCCACTGTCTAGTCTTATGACATCATAAGATATTTCATCTGGATAGTTTGTGGTTTAGGTTTAGTGTAGTTTTTGTAGAGGTGTGAAGACAAGTTGCACCTTACAAGCAGCTAGTATTTAAATTATGGACAATATAACACTTGTAACCTCACATAATTTTATAGGTCAGTGGTATAGAATAAAAATGTGCAGATTGACAAATTATAGTTTAAATGATTTTTTATTTTTTTGCAATACAAAGTTTAGTTTTTAGAGGTAATGGTAAACTTTTAAGAAAATGCGTTGGTGAGAATAGAAAAAACATTTTTTTGTATGATTGTGTTTTAGGGTAGTTTTGTAGTAGTGTGAAGATACTTAGCTTCAGTGTTGGGAGTCACTTGTAATAAATGTAACTGGTTACTGTATATTCCCCTTTTCAGTAACTACCGTAATTTCTGGATAATAAGCCGCTACTTTTTTCTTGAGCTTTGAACTATGCGGCTTATAAGGCAATGCAGCAAAATTATAGATTCTCATAGACTTACTATTAACAAGTTCGGCCTATATACTGTAAGTACTTTATCATTTTTCTTACTTAGTGGGTGCGACTTATATTCAGGTGAGCTCAATAGGGCAGAAATTACAGTAAGTAGTGTAACCTAATACTTATACAAATGTTATCAATGTATTACTAGTTACAATCTGAATAACTCAAGTTGCATGCATATAAATTTGTTACATTTTTATTCAAATGTTGTTCTAAGTGCAACACTTTAGAATCAAAACACCACAAAGAGTTTCTGTGGTGTCTGTTGACGTAAAAGTGAATAAATATGATCAGGAAAAGGTTTTGTGACATCATATTTCAACAAATTAATTAGTAATTAAGTGTAAATGTAACAAGCTCAAAGTAACTCACTGTAGTGTCACTCAGTTACATTTCACTCATTGTAGTGTCACTCAGTTAGTAATGTAAAATAAATGTATTGCATTTTTATCCCAGTTTCTAATAATATATAATGTTTTACAGTTGCAGTTAATTTACAATACAGAATCTTGCTCAACACTGATTATCTAATTCAACAAAGTTCAATTTGAAACTCAGATAATTGATGTAACCGAACAAGCAAAACGTGAAACAATGCAGTCATTGTGGGGGGAAAAAAATAACATAGAAAGAGCAAAAGTTAGGCTCTGTTCACATGACTGCACAACAATATATATACAGTAGACCAATAATAAGGACAGCAAAAGTTAATACTCTTTAAATGCACTTGAATTTATTTTTATTGTTTAAAGGGGCACTGTGTAAGAAAAAAAAATAAACAAAGTGATCCAAGTAATGTCCACTTTTGAACACCAGAGGGAGCATTTCCAGTGCATTTTGCCTATCTACCATGCTGACATCTAGCGTCAATGTTCATTTCAAATAAGTATAAATGTATCACAATTGATGTGGATTGGTTAACAGTGCTCTCTTAAGTATTCATGTTGTAAAGAATAAATATGATTTAAATGTTTGTGGACTATAAGTGATAATTAAAATTCCTCTCAATCTTACACAGTGCCCCTTTAAGTTTAAGAGTCAGGTCACTCATTGACATCACCAAACTGAGAATGTTTGACTTTCACCAACAGATTTTTCAAGGGAAAGTACAATGTTGTTATTAAGAAACCTTATGACGTCATCACGTTCTAAAACAGTAAGCTCAGTTTTCCTCCCCAGAAATCATAACACATATTAATCAAAATACTAGCCGATGTGTGGCTGTGTAGAAGGTGCTAAGTCAGCTTCACTTTTACTTCCGAAAAACTGCGCTAGTGACAAAAAAAATCTAAGCATGTGAAACTAGTAACGTGCTAAAAGATGTGTGAGAGTGAGAGATGAAAGTTACACCAGCTTTACTTTTACTTCAAAGACTCGACTAGAAGTAGCAGTGGTGAAAGCAAAATACAGAACTTTTATTTTTTTGCTTTTTATATTTAGTAAGAAATAGAACATATGCAATCAGTAATTTACCTTTTGTTCATTGTAAAACACAAAGTTGATCTAAAACAACTTAAAAATAGGAACAGCTCTATGACTTCCTGTTCAAAACTACAGAACTGATAAGCCCCGCCTCTTATTTTAAAATGTAACTGTAAAAAGCAACAGATTTTTTAAAACTATTTTTATTGTTGGAAGTGGATGGACGGTTTGACCCATAACGCTTCACTTGAGTATTAATCTTTTGAATTATAACAAGTAAACACAGACAAGTGGGAGGGGATAGGTGGTAGGTGAGAAGGGATTTCTGAGCATTGAGCTGCAGCTGAAGAACATACAAGATTATCCAACATGCTGAATCAATTCAAATATAACTTTGAGTAAACTAATGATAAAGGAAAGCCTTATAACAAGATTAAAAACTTAGAAATGTGAATTTGACATAATAGGTCCCTTTAAATGTCTAAACAATCCACCTTTACTACTGTATATGTACTGTAGGTAAGCATAACCCTTGTGACACTATTGTTGTTCATTGCATTGCTGTGTGGGTGGTTCTAAGCATCAGGAGAACAATTTGTCCTCATGTTAAAAAAGAGGGGGAAAAAGTAGAATTAGACTGGTGATAACTGACAGAAAAGTAAATGAATCTATATGTCATTAAAAGTATAGGAATATACAGAAACAATAAGCACTTTTCACTCTAGGATGGTTCCGGTTTGAAAGTACCTACTGTACAAATAGTCCTTTCTTGTCCCATTAATTCCTTATGGAGAATTAGCTTAATAGCTAAATATGAAAATATTTAAAGGTGCATTGTATAACTTGTGAAGGTGAAAAGCAAACTATGCAACTTGAAGTAATAGAAAGCTAAACACATACTTTGAGACATTCTGAATGAGATAAATGTGTTTTATGCCATAGTTGGAAAAAAACATTTTTTTTTTATTTACTGCAACAAAGGCATCTAAATGACAAAAACATGGCTTTATTCAAGTCTATTTTTTGGTATAAAAGTCAGTGCATCTTTAATTGACAACAGTTACAATCCGATAATCATTTTACCACGCTAAGGTCTTCAAACTACGTAGACAACAAGGGAAAGCCCAGGTGCCCTTTGTGTCTCGAAGCTATGCTAACCTATATTTAACCTAGTTGTGATGTTAAAACAACTGCAGACTGAACTAGCTTTTTACATTCAGACATTCAGTCTGGCATTTATTGTATTTCTTTTATTAAACTTGGCTTGCTTTATGTTTAAGTTTAGTTCTTAGCATTTAGCATTAGCATTGCACCAAAAATACAAACGCTTTCTTTCCCTGGTGATTTAGTTCAAATCCAGTCTCTGCTTTGTGATTTTAAAATATTGAATAATTTTAGCTTATCTCCACTCATTCTCTACAAGGAATGAATGGAGCGAAAGGAACTATCGCAGGATTAGGCAAACCGGAACCAGCCTAGACGCAAAATGAAAAGGAGCCCATAAACTTGTTTCAACTTCTGGAAATTGAAAATGTCATATGTGCAGTTGAAGGAAAAGAGATAGTTTTTCCTAGCAATAGCATTGTACTTTGTCATGAAATATCTAAAAATATATATTTTTTTTCACAAATTCAAAATTGGTGATTTCTGAGGTGACTAGACCCATTAATCTTTTAAATTATACACATATGCTGCATTTAAGCAATCATCATTTTAGCTGCCCTCCACCTGATAAAAAAGTGTTGTATTGTAGAATGTTCTAATGTCATGTGAACAGAGCTATTTACTTAAGCCAACTATTATTTAAAGTGCGTATGACAGGTTAGACTACATTTTAGTAAAACATACTAAACATGATCATGATTAAGATATCACTAAACATGTAGGTTGTTTTTACGTAATTGGGTTGTTTTGGTGAAGCTTTGTCCAGTATGACATATGTGGAGGGAATCCACAGTGTTACCTATAATCACATTGTGAATGTGGGCCAAAATCACACTTTCATTGTGTTAAATGATTGTTTAAACTCAGAAAACTCAGTTGTGTGTAAATTGTCATTGCATTTTGGCATTTTTGATTACACGATTATGTTTTAGAACTCTAATTACTTCCTGTTTATTTCTACTTTTTGTTGTCAATTTCTTCATGAATTGCAACTTAATCGATGTAAAACTATGGTAAATATTTACCACAAAGACTATCACCCCAAACTAAGTCAAAATTAGAAAGATGTGACAATCTTTCATATGGGCTTTAACAAAGTATAAGTTTAATCTTATGATATTATTTGTCAAAACATAGCTACAGTATAATTTACTAAGCACTTCTTTGCAGATTTCTTCTTTGAGATTATTGTGTTAATAAATTGTGTTGGCGTTTTAGAGCGTGATGATCTCATAAGGTCAGATAGTGGGCCAGAGAGAATTTTCCCCATCACTAACATTGTTCATTGCCGTCAAATACCGTTAAACGTCATTTCACACATTTTCCATTTGGTGACTATATTGACGTTCTTTTGGATTACAACAACCTCAAAAAAGAATTCATTTTAGCTACCAAACACTAATAGCAATCATAATTGAAGTTTATATGGAGGTTTTTGATGTGGAGTTATCTTTGTGCAGTAAAAGTAAACAGAAAGTTCTCTAGCTGTGAAAATGCCCATTAGTACTGTCGGATATGTTTACAAATTTGAACTGTAGGACCACTTTATTCGTCTCCATGTCTTTGTATCTATATTTGACACAATATATTTCCTTAAGTCCACATTTGTTGTTGTAGTTTTTGAGCAGCGATTGATAAAGCTGTTGCTCTGAATGCACTGTTCATGTTATGTTTCACCCACAAAGGTCTGTTAGTTGTACTTTGCCATAAAAGATACTTAAAAAAAATTGTAATTAATGACTACACACAATCACAAAACTATAGACTCCATTATGGCCTAGACTAGAGGAGTTTACGCCAGCTTGTTTCCATGGAGAACAATAGTTCTTTTAGCTAGAACATTACACAGTATAGCTATATAAAGCTTATCTCTCTCCAGTAAGATTGTTCCAAAGTTTGGTTTTACTTTCATTTTCCACTTCCAGAAAGTTACGCAGTGTCACTTTAATGACATCACAAGGTAAGCAGAGCATATTTAGATTTTTGGAGATTTAGACGGGGAAATAATCCAGGGTTTCTCAAAGGTGTGTGGAGGAAACAAAATGCAAAATTCTTTAACATGACTAAAACATTATTGTAATAAAGTAATTTAACGACTAGATTCTATTATAAGACTTGATCTAAAATGTGATTGGATGACGAAAATAGAACCAGTGACAGAACAATGTGAAAGCTGGATTAAAGTGTTTGTTTCATTCCCACATGTTTAACACACAAATCCTGCTTGTTGGGTTCTGTTCTCTTCTTTTTGAACTGAAAACACTTTGCGATGTGGTTAAGTGATAAAACACGTACGTTGAAGACTCTCTGCGAACTCTCACCTCAACAAAAAGCAGAAAATCTGAAATAAAAAATCAAGACGACAACGAGCCCAAAATATAGCCTGAATAAATGGAAGTAACACCAGACTTGAAAAGATGAAGCAGGATTCTGATTGCAGGAGAGGTTTATTTCTACAAAGTGCAGGACCAAGACCCAGAGACGTGAACCCTAGACATTGCCAAAGCTGAGACAAAGCTTTTTTTTGGTGGATTCAATTAGCTCATATGTCACTCCAATCAAGTTGCAGTTCGTGAACAAAATCTATTGTTGTTGAAATTACATTTAAGTAAAAGTCTCAAACTCATCACATCTAAATGTATGGTACAATCTAAACATTTTAGGCGCCATGCTTAATTTTTTCACCATCTAAAAAACGTACAAACAGAACTTTTTATTTAAAACCTTTTTAGCAGTGTTTTGCTCACTTACCAAATGCATTCTGAGCTTAGAAGCGCTTTCACAACTTTTTGAAGCCAGCTTGATTTGAACTATACTAACATGCTGACGGGAACTAAAAAGTACCAACACATAACTCCTGTATTGGCTGCTCTTCATTGGCTCCTAGTCTTGTGAGCAGAGACAGAGCATTCAGTTGCAGCTCCTAAACTGTGAACAGTCTTCCTTTCCACATTAGACTGCACAATCTTCCACAATTTAAGACTCTACTTAAAACTTTTTCACTTGCTTTTAACACGGTTTGAGCTGATATAATGGTTTTTATTGAAACTTTAATGCATATATATTATCTTTATTGTTCACTGTTAAATGTATTCTGTTGTGAAGCACTTTGGTCAACTGGATTGTTTTAAAATGTGCTATAAATAAAGTTGATTGAGTTGATTGATTGAACATGCGTACACGAGTTAACCTGAAAGTTAACAACATAAACAAGTGCACTTCCTGAATTTTAGAAACAAAACGCTATTCTGCTTAAATGGGACATTGCGAACACATTTTCACCACAATAGACACTGTACTTTGACACTACTATATCTGCTAAAGCAAGAAAGTTAGTTTTATTTAAAAAAAAAATCAACATTTACTACTTTAATTGAACAAAATAACGCTGTTTCTGTATGTTTTTATTGAATTTCAGTTCATTATAGCATACTTCATGAATTGAACAAAATATTGTTGTTTCTGTATGTGTAAAGCTACATTCATGTGAGGCTTGGGTTCAGAGTTCTGACCTTGTTTGCATTCACCGTTTATATCTCATATAATCAGTATTTTGATGTTGCCATAATAATATCTTTGACACTGCACTTTTAGCAAAAATCGCTAACGTTAGAGCTAGCAATCTGTTAGCCTGCCCAAAAGCTAATGTAAAAAGTTGTTTGTGTTTTACTTTAGTTAGCTAATGCTATATCAACAATTAGCTGGACCACCACCTTTTGACCCAAATACGAACCTAAAAAAACTGGGATACAATTAGAACCTTTACAAAAAATATATAAATAATGGATTTTAACTGTGTCATAAGCACTTTACCATTTTATGACACACACAAGTTGGAACAGAGCATTTAAACCTTTGGAGATGTAGACACATGGGTTGGTGTTATTCTAATGTTGTTTTCTATTAGGTTTATGCACTGACTCCTCCTCATCTCGAAAACTTTACAACAGCCGGTATGTCAAGAAGAAGACTGTTCTCCTGGTAAGGCAAAAGATGCTTATTATAACCAATGTAAATAAACACATAAGTAAATCTTGGTATTCTATAGGTTTTTTCAAAAAGTCAAGCTGTGATTCTGGTGGGATAATATGTGAACGCTGTCCTGATGGATACTACATGAACATAGACAACACTGAAAGTTCTTGTATTCAGTGCATCCCATGTCTTTGTAAGTACAATATATATTAACATAACGCATATTTTCTGTTTGTTTTGTCAAAGTTTAAAAGAAATGCATGTGTGGCTATAAGGAGGACATTCAATACTTTCCTCTGCAAAAAATTACAATTTGATGTGTCTGGAACAACTTTTTCACCAAAGAATGCAAGCAAAACAATCACAATTTTTTTTTAAGGAGCAATTCAAGTGTAATGGATTATAACAACAAAATCACACACAACTCTACAAGAAGGGGAATATATTAATCATTAGTTCAGTGTTTGACTTTTTTTTGTATGGATTAAATTTTGTCTTTTACTCAAGTATTCCCATTTAGGTAATTAGACGGTTTCTTAGTCGAATATTGCTTTTGTAATTTCTTGTTTTCATGAAATGCATTCTGAAAATCCCAAAACAAAGAAATCTGATTACATTTCATTTTATTTAAATAAGGCTAAACACGCAATCAGAGACTTACTCCGCCCACACTGAGTCTCAAGCTCAAAAGCGATGGGTGGGGTGTGTGAACAGACATTGATTGACAGCACCAAATATGGACAGGGAGCTTGTGAGTGATGTGAGTTTTGTGTTGGAGCGGTCCTGACGTGTGGTGAGGTTTACAGCTCTGAGGCTGTGCCACTGGGCTGTACACAGATCTAGTTTCGTACTTGTCAGATTTTTTTTATTAACTTTGCAGACAGTACCCGAGGAAACCTACGCAGACACAGGGACATGCAAACTCCACATTAAAAAGGGACGACTGGGAAGTGAACCCAGGACCTTCTTACTATGAGGCCAGAGCGCTAACACTGTATCAAAATGTTTTATTTGATACTGCCATTGCCATATTTAGTTACTAGTTACTTACATCTGGACAAATTTTTTTTTTTTCGCATTGTTCTTGTCTTTTAAACAAATCTGGAGAACTTTTAATATGACATCTTATTATGGAAAATGCGTTATAAAGCACACATGGTAGTCATGTGTTTCCCACATCTGGGTTTGAGCACTCTCTATTGACTGTAAAGGTGTGACACGGGTCGAAACGATCTTGCTTGATACGCTAAGGCAACAGAAATGCTCAAGGTCAGTAGATGATTTATGGACTTCAAAAGTGTGCAGAAGATCTCAGAGATATATCTATGACATCACAAAGGAGGAAAGAATACTACCGTATATCACTGACAGAATTTCAGAATTCCAATTCAATGTGAGAATTTAAGCTTGAAAGTTAAATTTGCTAACTGTCCTTTATTTTTATGTCATTACACTCTTATAACTCTGCTTTTATATTTTGTTCTGAAATGTTGAAAGCAGTTATCAAATTGGCCACACACTGAATTTCTCACTTATTTAAAAGCTTTTGTTTAAAATAGAAATAGTTCTTATATTGTGTCATTTTCTCTCTGTTCAGCTAAACAAGTGGAAGTGGAAAAGTGCACGTCTGTGGCTGATAGACGATGTGAGAGAAAGAGTATGTATAATACACGTTAAGTTCAAACTCAATAAGCAGAAATCCTGATTCTAATATAAATTTATGGTTGTTTTGTGTGTGTTTAGTAGTCAAGCCACCTGGTGACAGGTAAGATCTATAAACTCTTAAACTATTTTTAATATTGGGTCTGTTTGTTTGTTTGTTTGTTGACAAGGAGGCAGTCTGGCAGAAAGTGTAAAATTCAAAATACATATTTTATTCAGGTACTTACAATGACAAATATGATCAACATGTACAATCTGTTCATTGTAAACCACAATTTTGATCTAAAACGGATTAGTAAAAGAAACAGGTTGATTTCCTGTTCAAAACTGCAGAACCTCTTCGTAGTGACAATTTTTTTGTCTAGTCCATCTTATTTTAGAGCCCAAATATGTCTCTTAAAGTCTTGTTTTTTAAATGGCTGCAAAGGAATCATTAATAATGAGAGACCACTGTTGTAACAAGGTTAGTCACTAACAGAAATCACCAGATTGAAAATTTGTGAAATTACGTTAATATGTTTCACGACAAAGTTATAATATTATAAAAGTAAAAATAGCTCTAGAACAAAACTAATAGAGTTTTGTTATTGCTGCACTCGCAAGACGGCTGCCACAATGCCACGCCAACTGAACCAACACTCTTTACGACCTAGTCATTATAGGAATTTCATGACCCTAACTGCATTGAAGGGTGGGCACAATAAGAAGTATCAATACTGATACTTCTTATTGTGCAGCCTTCACTAATACCTTTTTGTGTTTGTGTTTGCTTGTTTTTTGCTTTCAGGCGAACCACAAAAACTCCCACTACTACTACTACTACTACTACCACCACTACTTCTACTACTATAGGGGGAGAAATATCACAGCAACACCAAAGACAACACAGTTAGCCGTAAGTTTAAAACCTGAATATGTTAGCTGAATGAATCTGTTGTCTATTTTAACTTTTGTGTTATGAAACATATTGTCCTTAATAGAAGTCTCCACCATGATTACAGCATAGTGAAACAATACTGCTTTAATATCAAAATACCATCGTACTGCATCTAGTGCTTTTGCTTTACCACAACTAATACAGAGCTATGCTATTCAGCTGTGTTTCTAAATCAGGGATACGAGTATACAATTGCATTAGCAATAATTGTATTTTTTTTTTAAATGTACTTAGTTGCAGAATACTTGCTGCAACAAAATGTATTTTGTATTGTATTGCATTCCTTTACTTATTCCAATCAGAGTACTGTTTTCCAAATACTTAGAACACTTTCATCCTGATTGGCAATAAATTATAGTTTAAAAAACATTACAAAATATTATCAAATTATTAAGGTACTTTCCATAGGATTTGCAAATCTGATTTTTTTTTTTGTTTGTTTGTTTGTTTTTAAGTATTTTATTTCTCATAATTGTCAACAAAATGAATCCAAGAAATATAAGTCTGTTTTTTTTTTCAAATGTAAAATTTGCCATAATTCTGTATGAACACATGACATGAGTGAACACAGGAGAGATA
This sequence comes from Mugilogobius chulae, assembly GCA_038363315.1. NCBI lineage: Eukaryota > Metazoa > Chordata > Actinopteri > Gobiiformes > Gobiidae > Mugilogobius > Mugilogobius chulae. The sequence continues at coordinate 45,439,432 of CM076409.1, read as the reverse complement.
TATCTTAATTTATGTTTTGCTGTTATTCCTTCCTTAAAATGAAACAGAAACAACATATTATTTCATTAGTTCAATGATTTTGGCCTTTAACATGAGTAAAATGAGAACATAAAGTAGTAATTTTTTTTTTTTTTTTATCTGTCCCCAATAATATACTTCTACTTTTAGTTCTTTTGATGATATCACTGACACGTGTTCCCTGTATATATTGGCCTATTGTATGTTAACCTGTTATATTTCCTCAGCCCTGGAGCTCTCCCCCTCTGGTCTGGGTGTCGCTGTTAGTCTTACTGCTGCCTCTTGTGCTGTTCCTTAAAGTCCTGTACAGATATGTGCACCTGTGCCCCTGCCTGAGAGATAAGAAGACTCTTCACACAGATACAGGTAAAACACTACCTCATGGTTTCATCATCTACATCATTATTATTCTTAAATAAACATATTTCTGTTGTAGGTCATTATACATTTTTCATTAGGCCTGTATTTTAGCACAGATTTAAAAAAAACACAGATTCTAAAAAGGCATTTTATGTGTTTGTCTAATTTTCTTATGTTATCTAAGTAATTGGTGATTATACTACAAGAGAGACACTTGTTCATCCAAAAGGAACAAAGAAAGGCAATTTTCTGACCATTTAAGCATTAATTCAACAAACTAGTATTGTTTGTATAAACTTTTGTTTAATGTTTGTCATTTTGTGTCCAGTGTAAAAAAAAAAGGAAAAGCTTAATCATTTCCTTGTCATTATTTGGAACCAGGAAGTAAAACTGTAAACCAATAATAATTTCAAATAATTAAACATCATGCATCACAGAAAAAATATTTTGATTTATTTTGAACAGTATTTGCTAATTAATAAAGGATTTAAAGCATGAAAATATGTTAAAAGTCTATATTTCTGTCATTAGTGAGTATATTTTCTTGACTCAAACTTGGAAAAACTGCGAAAAATCGTTTTGTTTATGACGTCAAAGTGCCTCTCGGGAGCAAGCCCAAAAAACACCGCAACCGGCGCCTTAAAAAATACAATCAAAGCTTACGGATGTTAGACATCTCTCTGAAGTGAGGCAAAAGGTAGGTTAGTTAGCATACAGCAGTTACTTCCACTTGGGGCATATGGCCTCCTGAGAAACCTGAGTTATTATTGCACCTTCTCGAAACCTTGCATAGGGCACCCAAACAGCTAACAGCCGTCCTGGTAAACTGCAAATGAACAGACTATAGAAAAAATGTGCCAAATATTACAAATACTTACAGGAAATCTCTACCAAATGTGTTTTCCTGCAAAGAGTGCACATTTGAAAGAGTTTGATGAAACAGGAAGCTGACTCTTATCTTTTCTCTGAACAGGCCAAGACTGCCGTCCAGGCCCGACCACACTGGTTTGTACATTGCTCTTCCCTGATAATAATCTATCTGTGTTTGTGTCATGGAGAGTACTAGATTTTTACATTGAAAGGTCATTAGGGTCATATAAAGACTGACAGAGTTAACGCTTGACCTTTTTATGTGCAGAATTTTACCATCACCGAGGAAACTCCGATCGCGGACGGTATGTGTCCTGTTACACCAGATAGTCCTGCCCACTGCGCACTCCTGCTGCCTGAAGTCAAAGGTAGAGAACACCAGACTATGGAACAATATTTAAAACTTACTTCAGTTTTGCTATTTTAAGCCAAAAACAACATAGATCCCAATCACATAAACATGGTATCAGAGTGGTTAGAGCTTTGGTTTCCCAGAAAAAAGAGAGTGTACGTTCGAATCCAGGATTGAACCAAATCTACTTCTCATGTGGGGAGTTTGCATGTTCTCCCTGTGTTATCATGGGTTCTCTCAAGGTACATGTTTAGGTCAAGACCTAAAGTCACTGGGATAGGCTTCAGTCACTCACCACCCAAAATGAGAACAAGCGGTAGAAAATGAATAAAGAATAGGAATGAGACAAGATCTAATGCCACAAAATCTGGAGACAACATTACTACAATATCCCTCTTGTAAAGTCGTACTTACAAATACAAACACAATTTTTATATATTCTGTTAAAATCTTAGCTTGTCTTGTGGACCAAATCTACATATCTACAGTACTTCCTCTTAAATAAATAAATCCTTCGACACATGGTTAACATTGACATGTATTCATTTCGGTTGCAATTATGGCTTATGAACTTCTTTTTGCAAACAGTAAAGCTAAACTGGAGAGGACCACCCAAACACAGCCAATCAGAGCGCTGCATTTGACTCCAGATTATTGGAATTCTGGACAACACATAGTATTGATTTATCATTTACCTTTTAAAAACCATTTACCTTTTACTATTTACAACTACAAAAATGTAGTTACCCCAACTTTTATTTACATTTATTCACCATGCTTGGGTTGGTTGTAGTTTGAAATATCTTCTAAATTAAGTAATCATTTCATAGACAAGGTTTTGCTGCACCACTAATTTAGCAATGAACTGTGCATACTGTCAATCAAACAGGACTGGAATAAAGAAGGTACCTGATTTGTTCGTTAGCAGCAAAACAGAGAAAGAGTGGAGATGTTTCTATAGAAAGTGAGACAGAATAGAGGGAGTCAATTTACGCTTCAAGCTATGTTTGGAATGAGTTGATTTAGAAAGTCAAATGTTTTCTTAATTGGCACTGTAAAACTTGGAGATCCACTGCCCCAGTAGCCTTAGCTGCCCTTGGACAAAAGTATGATTGTCGGCTCTATGAACATGCATGTTTACAAACTTGTACCGAAGAATCAGAGGAACATCGTGTTCATTGACCTCATTTACGTACATGGAGGTACATTACTAAACAAAATCTGTATAACTCGTCAAAGATGGACCCTCCCCACTGTAATCTGATGAAGCTGGAGTACTCTAGTGCTGCACCTTTGAAAAGGCATGCTTCAGTTGCTCTTGTGGCTGCTGTGGTTGTACTGGAAAACAGCAGCTTCTCTCTGAATGCTGCTTCGATCATCAGATAATGATAAAGAACACTCCACCGTTTGTCAGAAAAGTAAAGATGTTTTTTTAACAGGGAGACATTACAAAATGACTCATAACTATTACTATTGTCATGTTTTTGCACTATACATCAAACATTTGAACCTCAGCAAAGATTATAGCTCCAAAGAAATCTCCTTAAGATGGATTGACACAGCTGAACGCTTTGGAACATTTTTACAATTATAATCAATGTTTAGTTATTAGACTTATTAGCTTCAGAGGACAAATATTATGCATTTTTGTGTATTTTGCTTCCTTTAATCTTTAGAATTCCATATTAATAGTATAGCACACATGACAACCGTGTGCTTCCTACATCAGAAATTGAGCTAAAAAAAAAAAAAAAAAAAAAAAGTTTAAAAAAAAGTGCACAGGGAAAACAACTCAATCTTGCCCGATGTTGCAAAATTGCTCAGGACACATCTGGATGATTTATGCACTTTAAAAGAGAGCATAAGATCTCATGTCACAAATCAGGGCCATTCTGAACTGTGTTTTCTGAGGCTCAGAGGGGAAGAACAATATTTCACAGATAAAACCACTGTTGTGTTTTTAGTGATGAAGCAATGTTAGAACAAGATTTAAAACACAAAAAAGTTAATTTTGTATCATATGTGCTAGCTCATTGAAGTGCCTTGGTTTTTGGGCAGCATGTTACATCTTTAACAGACTTTAACCTTTATTTTCCTTTTTTAATATGGTAAATGGTCTCTATTTATATAGCGCTTTTCCACCTTACAAGGCACTCAAAGCGCTTTACAGCCAGGATCCACTCACCCAGTGTACGCAGACACTGAGGCAATGTGGGTTAAGTGTCTTGCCCAAGGACACAACGACAATCTACTCCTGCCGTCCCACTGTGGCACCTGGTGTTCCGGCGGTCTCCCATCCAAGTACTAACCAGGCCTTTCTTGCTTAGCTTCTGAGATCTGACGGGATCAGGCTTTGACAAGCAGGTATGGTAATAAATGGTAATAAAACAGTAATAAATACTGTATACTACGGTATTTGTGCCTTTCCTGTTATGGATGCCTTCATAATAATATAATATATCACAATTTAGTTATTATTCATGAGTACTGTGAAATCTTCCTTTACAATAAATTTAATTTAATTTAAATTTGAATGAAAAAGAATGAATAAAAAACAAAAAACATTGATGTGCACTAGTTTTAATATAAGCTTTTTTATAAAAAAAAAAGAAAAAAAATTCAGTATTTGTTATTCAATATTTGTTATTTGCTGATGCCAAGAAGGCTCACCAAATCACACATTTTTTAAACTAAAGCAAATATTATCAGCTTTGTTCTTACAATTTTATTGTGACTTGTAATCACGATTAGAAACTATTAATCATGACATTTATTCCTATGGACACCTTTCAAACATGTTGGTATGTTTTTAATCAGGTACACAACATGGCAGAACAGAGCTTTTCTCAACTTTCAGAAGACAGCGTGATTTGCACCGTGTCACTATAAGCATTTTCATACTTTATAAAAAGTAAGAAGTTTGTTCGGCCCGCTCAGGTCGTAAGAATAAGAACAACGTTCAGACGTCAGCTGAAGTATGAATTGGCCTTATGTTAGTAGAGCTAACTCATGCTAAAAACGTAACATAATATAGGCTACCATGAGTTTTAGCTAACAATTTGTTAAAGGTAGGGTCTTGCGCTCATATCTAACCTAATGCATTCTGAGCTTTTCCGAATTGTTGTTCATCACAGTGTGTTGTTAGCTTCTTTCACAGCCATTAGGAGCTAGCAAGATGTGCTGATATACTAGCGACAGTTAGCCACAATGCTAACAATAACAACAGACTACCAGACGAACAAGGAACGTTATAATTAGACATTGACAAGACAATACACTTGAATAGATACATTTCCAAGCTATCTGTGCTAGGAGGACATTGATTTTAAGTAATTTTATCGCAAAAAAAAAACAACGTATAGTTCATTTAATAAAGTTGGTACAAATTAGATTTTATTGCTTTTTTCTTATTATTGTTGTTAAGCAACTTAAAATTTCATTGCATTACTTTGAATTAATTTTATTTAAATTTGATTTCAGTTAATTTACTTTACTTTGCAATAACAACAAATGACTACTCGCAACATTGCATCACCAACTCTAGGTATATTTTTGGTCAACACCAAACTAACAAAACAAAACCCTCATGAGTCTAACTGTAATATTTGTTGAATGAGGTCAGCGTGGCTCCTTGGTTTCAACCTGAGTGGCGCCAAGAGACCCCTTAACCACCTCGCAGCTTGACTTCCTGTCTGTGAGTTTGCCATTTGCTCTGAAAACCCCTGTGGTTGTGTTGGATTTGACAAGAAAACTGGCCACCCTCGGCACGCTTAACCTTCTATATCTGATATTTTCTTTGTATCCACTTTGACTGGAAATGCTATTGAGATATCATCAAAAGATTCCCACCCACCGCTGCACCAGATTCTTAGATTTTTACAGTGTGCAAGTGAACTTAAACTAACCTTTGTGAAATTTCTGAGTGGGGGGCATGTCCTACTGTAGTTTTGTGGGTTTTTTCCTTTTGACTTTTGGATGTGAATGTGAAAGGTGACAGTGAACTGTGGTCTCAGCCTAAGAATCATATTGAAATCTAAATATAATTTTTAAATAGACTGTATGAATCATTTCCAGTATTGGCGACAGTTATAGTAGAAGTCGAGGAACAAACAGCAGTAGAGCCATGCAGTCAATATTATTTTCAGATATTGTTTTGTTAGCAAGTAGGAATCTGCCCACCAACTCATGGATCAGTGGTTCAATATCAGCTTTTCTGACTGATCCATTGTGTGGTTGTGTACATCTCCACTGGGACTGATTGGGGTGAAATTGCTGTTGTATTTAAGCAGCTGATGTCAACCACAAGGTATGGACGTACGTAGGGCTGCAACAAGTTATTAGAAAAATTGCAACTAATCGATCATTGAATTAATTGTCAATTAATTGAGTAATGAAATAATCTTTAGCTTGTCTTTATAGGTTTCCAAACATGCCTGAACTGAAAAAAATACATTTTTTATGACTTCAGTTGCGCAGCAGTGACATAGAAAATGTGTAAATTTGCCGCTTTTTACTAGAAAAACAATCTAAATTAGCCAACATTACTAGTAAACACAAATTTGTTCTTGATTTGAGTAAATTTGACTAAAGTCGAGTGATTCTGAAAATTCTACAAATGATATTTGTCAATAGAGCTATATATTTATGTGGTTACTTCAAGTACAGTAGCTATTTTTGGCAAAACACAAAATTTTTATGATTGTTCCATTGTCGAATCTTTTTGAAGGCAGTAAAAATCTTAATTCAGTCAGTTACAAACTCAATTTTAGGTTTTGTCTAGACTGATATTTTAAATATAGTGTAGTCGTGTGACTTGCATTCTAAACAACTAATCCATTAATTGAAAGAATAATTGCCGAACTAATTGATTACCAAAATGATTGTTAGTTGCAGCCCTAGACTTACGATTAATTGACCCTATTTTGTCCCACCCACTTTTCTAGGAAGTGTCTGTTGTGTGGGCAATTTCAAATAGATGTAATGACAGTTAAAACAAACCCATCAACTGAATTCTACAGCTAAATGTGCACTTCCTAGAAAAGTGGACGGGGCAAATAGGGTCAATAGAACCTGCAGAAAGATCCATTCATGCAGCCATTGTAGAGACTACTTTGATAGATCTGGGGTCTGCAACCTTCTACAGCAAAAGAGTCACACTTGCTCACGTCAAACCAAATCAGGTTAGATAAAGACCAGCAAGTAGGAATCTGCATCTATCACTGCATTCTAAAGATACGTATACAGCCTGACTTTGAATTCTGCAATCATCAGCATTCTCTCAAACCAATATTTTGACCCACTTTGTTTCATCTCTTTTCCAGCTGTCCCAGATCAGAACATCCCCGAGTCATTCCCCGCTATTGTCCTGTACGCTGTGATAAAGGAGGTGCCTCTGCGTCGCTGGAAGGAGCTGATGCGTCTGCTCTCGGTGGCCGATCAGCAGCTGGAGCGAGTGGAGTTGGATATGGGCTTGAATTCCCTGGAGAGACAGTACCAGCAGCTCAGACTGTGGAGCCAGAAGCCCTCCGCCAAAATGGACGACATCTACTCGGCACTTCACTACATGGAGCTGGTGGGATGCGCACAGATGATCACGGAAAGTCTAACCAGCTGGGGTACATTTGAGAACGCAAGGAGGCGCTGTGAAAAATTAGCTGAAGATATTCAATTTAGCGTAGAAGACTTGATACTTTTGAATTTTTAGTATCTCCAGAAAGGATTCATGAAGGTACCGGTATTATTTTCAGTGTGTCAGAATTTGCTAGCAGCTTCAAAAACAGGGAGGCAGGTTGGGCAATATGACAACAAATTTTCCTATGTGCTCAGTAGAGGCCTATTCAATTATATTTACCTTTGGGCCATATTTGTCAAGAGCTCTGATGTATTTCACATCCTATATCCACAAACAACTCGCAATGGTACCATTTGGTAAAAAACAACTATATTCACTGAAATAAATACAAAAACAGGACAAAGTAATGTAACAACCAGAGTTGAAACAGCAGCATGGGACTAGACAGTTTGCAAACCAAGATTAAATCTAGTCTATAATTGAATTACACGAGAGATAAACCTCATCTTGAATAAGATCTGAAATAAACTGGGACTATAAGCTCTTTGGGTTTAATAATGCATAGTACAGTAAGCTATGGAAAAAATGCTTATCAAGTCAAATGATCTGGTCTATGATGAGCCAAAACATACTACTTAGTGGACCGCATTTGGTCCACGGGCCGCCATTTAAATAGTCCTGATATATGCAAAAAATAAATAATTTACATTTTGTTCTGTATAAACACAAAATTAATCCATTGACTTCCTATCTAAAACTGCAGAACTGATAAGCCCTGCCTCTAAAATCTACCTGTAACAAGCAGATTTTGAATTACTTTTTTTAAAGCAAAGGTAAATAACTTTTTACATACGTTTCATCTTTCATCAAAGTATATTTGAGCACTGTCTGAGAGGAGGAGTCTGACAAAAATCAGATTCTTCTGTTCTGTATGAACTGAATAATAAAGTATTTTTTTCTCATAGATAGCCAAAAGCAGCACTCTGATTGGCTGTGCTTGAGTGCTCCACTTCAGTATTACTTTACAGTAAAAAGATGCTCTTAAGGCTTAATTACAGACTAAATGAATGTATTTGGATATTGACCATGCTTCAAAAGCTTTGGAGAGCTTAAGAAGTAGTTGTACAGATTTAAAAACCTACTTCCTGTCAGATACAAATCAGGTACTATAGCTTTAAGGTTGGAAAGCGGTTACTTGGCAATTGTGAAGCCTACATGTTTTACTCAGAATTTGATTTTTTTTAAGTATTAGCAAGTAAATACAGACAAGGAGAGAACATGTAAACTCTACATAAAAAGCCTGGGAAGCTCAGGACTCGAACCAAAAGCGAATAATGACTAAATGTGATTTCTTATAGTCTATTCAAAAGAGCCTACTGTTACTGTGATTTTCTTGCAAATACTGATGATTGTATGGTCAGTATTGCATTATTCATTTGTGCAATGCTACTTTCTTTGTGTTTAAAGTTTATTTTTTAAACTATTCAGGAAGCTTGTTCAAATGATTCATCATTTCAGTCTTTCAGTTCATATTTTATTATTAATGCCTGTATCAGACTTATTCTGAGTGCACACAGTGGTAAAAATAACGAAAGACTTCAAACTCAGACTTAGATTCAACTTTAGATAATAAAGATTTGTCTTGGACTCATAATCAAGCTTTTATTCAATGATTACAGTATATTATATTATTTATTTGCAATACAATTGAGATTTACTTGGATTAAAAATAACTAGGGATGCACCGATCAAGCTTTTCCAGTTCCAACACCAAATTTGGTTTTAAAGTGTGTAAGACAGTTTGACTACAATTTTGATTGTTTCATTGGCAAATCTTATGTTAGGGCCATAAAACTCAAAATAATTGCTCTTTAATTCAATCAGTTATGAACTTGTGATCTAATTTAATTATTCTGCATGTATAAATGACCTGTTGCACTGCTATTTTCAGTTATTCCATTCTTAACAACTTCACTAGTTTTGGAACAGGGGATAGATGAGGGGACAAGTGGAGACTCCTCCTCCATACAGTTCCATACAGCAAATAGTCTTATAACATCCAATTAAAGGCATCGATTGAACTAATATCAAGGGACCGATACTTGATCCAGCTAAATTTTATTGAACAGCGCCAAAACTGCTCCCAGTATCGGACCGGTGCGTCACTATTTAACATGTTGTAATAACTGTAATTAGATAAACAGTGTGACAGAGTGACTATTAACTTATTGCACAGTCTGACAGCAGTATGTTGTCATTGTTAAAAAGAACTATGACTCGTTTGACGTCAGATTCGAAGCTTCAGTATGGTATGTAGTTGTAGCAATATGTTGAAAGTATGTTTTTTATTTTGTCAACTGTATCTAAAATAATGTGGAAAAAGTACTAGCGGACCGGCAGCTAGTTTGTTGTTTTGACTACTTGAGTTTAATGGACTTGGTTTTTTATATTGTATCTTTACTTTCAATTTTGTGGTTGTACTGTAGGCTGCAGATGAAGCAATGTGGGTTTGGTGCTTGTATCACTGTATTGTACATAAATCGGGGATTTCCCCAATAGAAATATAAGACACAGTTGTCATGTTAACCAAACTCACGTTCTCTCATTTGAAAAGGCAGCTGTTATTTAATAAATGTATGTTTGTAAACGTATTTCCGTTAAAGAAATGTTTTGCACTCATGGTTTTGTTCGGAGGAAGAGGCTGTAAATTCCCCCACAAAAGGAAGTCGCACCACACATATTCCTTGTGACAGCTTCCTTGTTTGTGGTGATGTAGTATCTCATTTTGAGAGTTTTAACTGCCTGGACTTGTAAGAGTTTATTTTTAATCATTATGTATATTTTAAGATGGTGTTGTTATTTTTGTCTAAAATAAAGGTGTATTATTTTATTTACTTAATTGTCTGCTGTTTACTAAGCCCAGTATTATTATTATTATTATTATTATTTATTATTATTTATTATTTATTATTATTTTATTTTTTATTTTATTATTATTTTTTTTTTTTTTACTGGTATTTATTTATTTATTTATCATAATATATGGCTTACATCAACATCATTATAAATACAAACTTTGCACGCATAAATAGATATACTGCAAAACTCTGGATATCGGTTTCAATACTTTATTGATGACATCATACATATTAATGGGGACTTTTTGCCCTAGATTTAAACTGGTTTCAATGTCAAAAGTTGGTCAAAATTGAATTATTCAGACAGGACAGTAGAGGCAGCGCCGTGTCTTTTAAGAAAGCTTTCTGTTGAATTTGGGCACACAAATTGTCACTTTTCAAACGTGCCTGTTTGACTCATTTAAAACCTATCTTTGTTGTTTTTCAGAACATACCAATTTGAACACACCAAAAACGTATTTATCTGACTTTACTCAAAACTACCCATTCGACATTCTGCAAAAGCCTAAAGTTGACATTGACTTAAAACTCATAAATTCAATTTCTAAAACTTAAAATCAGATTTTGTTTTGTTAAGATTCCCATCAGTTGGCAAATTCTTAAAAGTTGTAAAAATGTATGTAATAAAAGACAAAGACCGACAGGGGAGGTATCGGACAAAAAAAGTCGCTCATCCTCTCACAAGATTATTCAGGAGTAGATCTTGGACCATCAGACCAACCTTTTTTGAGAGCTCTATTGTTTTTATTAAATGCTAAAAAAAAAAAAAAAATAGATAAATAAATAAAAAAATATTGACATGATCATTAAAATACATAAATATATAAATTAACAAACAAACAGACACAGAACCACACTGCTCTATTATCATCAGAACAAACTTCTTATAGCACATATCCACATTGATTAACAATAATTAAAATGTACACAAAAGTATGAAATTCTTCATAAAGAACAAAAGAGTAAGGTGGAAAAAACACTTCTTTGCTCTCTGATTGGCTCGATTGATGGGCTCTCGCGTGCTCTGATTGGTTGACGATGGGGGGCCAAACACAGTTCAGTAGCAGAGCTACACACGCCGTAGGTCCGTGTCAAAAGATAAAGGACTGTGGACGGATCCCTCTCCTGTCAGAGCACCTCCACCCTTCCGTGTGGCATGAATGGGACTTTATTTAGACAACCAAGCCAATTCATTTCATCATAAACGTTTTTTTCGGGATCTTTAAACGTAACCCGAACACCTCGGTCTCACGGCGCTGCATGTTTTTCCTTGTTCAAGTCGTTAGCTTAGCTTGCTAGCTTCTGTTTTTTGTGCAAGACGTGTGCTCCATTTACGGAAATATTTCAACAGTTCACGCAAAACTTGGCTCCTTTTGAAACTTTTCAAACCTGGATCTGCAGCAGCGAATTCACGGTCTTGGAATTGCATGCGTGGTTTTATTTCAGTCTTTGCAAAAACAAGGAAGTTCACGGGTGTCAAGTCAACGCTGCTATGCTAACTAGCTGTTAGCACCAGAAGCTCGCTCCTCTGTGGCTGCATTGATTCATTGTGTGCTCGGGATTTCCGTGCATTATAAAAGGAATCCGCATTTGATTAGAACTCTGATTGCTTTTGTTTGGTAGTTTGGAAGAAGTTGCCAAAATGATTCCAGAAACGGCCCCAAAAGAAGACGTTTATCTCGCCTCTGCAGAGTTTTGTAAGACTTCGCATGTCCCCAGCTTTGACAAATACAAAGAACTGTACATGAAGTCTGTAGAAAACCCCGACGGTAAGTCCATTGGATATTATTAGGGAAAGAGGATTATATTGTGGCAGCTCTTTGTAGTACTCATTCATTCAATCCAGAACGTTGATTGGCTAAAGAGGGTGAAGGACTCAACATTAATGTTATGTATTATCCAGTAACCAACAACCCAACTCTAATATAATAATGACAATACCAACTCTAAAATACATCCTTGATGATTTTATTACAGTGTTATTATTTCAAAATGGAAAAATAAAATAATAATAAATGATAATAACATTAAATCCGTTTTTGCCTAAACAATATCTGTTATAAATAGCAGTCAGACTGTATAAGGAAATTAAAAGTAAATGTTTATTATTCTTTTAAATTATTCTGTTTTACAGTTGAACTAATATAGAAATCAATTATAAAGACTAATTATAATATATACTTTTGCTGATAAGTTAATATTGAGCATTAATAATCTTAAAATCGTTTATTCCTTTTTTTTTTTAGTTATGCTTCCGTATTTGTTATTAGTTAGCATGTTTTTAGAGTTTTATAACACAGGTTAACCTTATTCATACATTGTTATTAGGTGCAGTCGAGACAGGGGATTAGATACTTAATACTTTTAGTTATGCTCAGATATGACCGTATTCAAAGTTAATATACATATATGTCTCAGCAGAGTTTATGTGGTCAGGCAACATTTTATGGCTCGTGTATCCATTACTGAAATTGCTATTGATTGGGACAACCTTAGAATTTCCCTAGTGCCCTATGAATAATGAAAAAATATTACGTGAATGAATTAAGAACACTCTGTACTATAAAATGAGTTATTGTTGACAGCTCATTTACAGTTTGTTGTGAAATGGGTTGTGTCTCTCATTCATACATTTGTTCTTTCAGTTATTGTGAATGGTAGGCATCAACGTTTTGCAATTTCTCAACAACTGTGAAATTATTTTGTCCCTGTGATTGTTAAATTAATACTTTATCCTTTCTGAACTATATGACCAGCTCTATAAACAAAGTATAATTAATATGATGTAAACACCCTGTTAGATAAAATGTATTGTTTTGGACTATAGAATTAATCAAAAATGTATTTATTTATTCATATTTAATAGGCTCGGCAACATTGACAAAAAATTGAGTAAAGATTTTGTATTTACCGTACCTATTTCAGTGACAATATTCAGATGCTAATATGCCAGTCCAGCAGACACATGTCTTTAATGAAGAGAAAAATAAAAACATAACTTTTATAAAATTTTAAATAATTTGCTTTAACTCAAAGCAATGAAACCGCATATTCATTTTTTACACATTTTCAAAACAGCACTCACAATATGTTGTAAAATCTGATAATAATACCTTCCATATTCTGATCAAAAAATCTTTACAATCCTAGCAAGTTTTACCATTTGTTGTTTTGACATACAGACTGTCAAGCACCTCGAGCTGAACAAACCTTTGAAAAATCTGTGAAATATTACACCTATTCCCAGTTTTCCAAATATGCCAGCAGCTGAAAGTGATCAGACCAGTTTTTCCTGAAAGCACTGGTGGACTTTGAACTGCTGCTTAATATTACAATATTTATGACTTCAGTATTCATACAGTTATCGTGAGTCAATGAGGAAATAGAATTAAAGCTGTAAAATAATTCTCTCTCAAGACAAATGATCAGAAGACATTATTGAGAAATCCTAGTGTTGAATATGAAGCATGGCTTATGCTAAATATTTTATATATTTTTTTAGTTGGAGAAAAAACAGAGAAGCATATGGGAGGAATAATAAATATGAGTAGAAGTAGACCAGACAGCCACAGCAATTATCTCTGTTGGTTAAACATACATGAATTAAAAATAACAAGCCAATGTTCATTATCTCTCTATGAAAACCTAAGGCATAGTGTTTTGATTTTCTAGGTTTTCCGGAGAAAAAAAAAGCAGCAGTTTTTTAAGACTAAATAATGTATAATGAACGGCAAACTTACTTGTATCATCCCTATAGATCAAAATATTTGTACTATTTTGTATCTGTCCATCTGTCAATGCTTACATGCTCCCTCTCATCCTGCACAGAGTTCTGGGGGGACATTGCCAAAGACTTCTTCTGGAAGACCAAACACAGCGGCGAGATTCTGAGCTACAACTTCGACGTGACCAAGGGAGAGATCTTTACCAAATTCATGGAAGGAGCCACCACCAACATCTGCTACAACCTCCTGGATCGCAACGTCCACGAGAAGAACCTGGGCAATAAAGTGGCATTTTACTGGTGAGCTGTAACCCAGAGTTTGATCTCTTGAATAGCCTCTAGTATGGTATTATGACATAGTTAAATTTGACTCCTCCTGGTGCATTGTGTACTCTGAAGGTATTGCTGGGATGTTGTCACCCGCCCAGGACAGGCTTAGTAATAACACATTATGCTCTCATATTTTGTGAAAATGTTAAGGTTCTTTCTTCCATTTTATTAAAAAAGAACAATGATTTAGTCTTTGAAAGGCACCATTAAGTTTGTTAAAACGATTTACAAAATGGCTGAAATTATTAATTAATCCAATAGTTTTATTCATTGACCCAATCTGTTTTTTCCAGCTCTGCCCTCAATAAATTTAACATTGGTAGGTCTAAGTCAGCATTGGCTAAGAACCAACAAACAACCAATCCTGGTCTTGCATTTGGTCTGGACTTTAGTTTTTCAATGAAGTCATTCTCAAAGTGACATCGTGCAAACATTCTGGGAGTGAAAAATTAAATGCATACCATTGAAATAGAAAGTTAAAAATATGAGATTTTCATTCGTCAACCAGTTATGTTATTTTGAATTATAAGGAATTATGTTACGGCAACAAAAAGAGGTGAATTAACCCTAAAGATTTGGGACCAAACAATTGGTTTAATCTACCTCCTTACAAATAAAAAACTGTTAAATTAAACAGTTTCTGTAGAAATTGTTTTTTTAATCTTGTCACGCCCAGTTTTGTTCAGATCAATAAGAGCATTTGCCATGCCTCTTATGTTTATGTTTATTAATTGGTCTATGCGGAACATATCTTTAATTGACCAAGAACGGCTTTGTTTCAGAAGAAGCCCTCCTCTTGGACAGAAAAGAGTCAACTTCAGGAAGATGCAAGCCTTCTCAGAGTAAAAAGACAGTGTTCTTTTGATTGATTTTAAACACCAATATTTAATCAAAGTCCTCATGAAAAGTGCTTGTCCTCGTGATTTTTTTTTTTTTTAATATAGTTGACTAGTTAGTTATTATTACAGTTAGCTGTCTAAAACACATTGTGATCTGAGCAAGGTTGAAAATTTATGTCAGAAGTTAAATGTGCATAAATTGTATTACAGATAAAAATAGCTAGTTTCTTTTTTGGTCCCTCTAATGCAAGTATACTTGATATGATAGTGTAGATAGTGGATCATTTTAACAGTTGACCAGTCACGATGAGTTGACAGATTTTGTTGCTGCACTGTTTGAAATGGTATTGTATTGCTCGAATACTACATGGCTTTTCTATGTAGCTGTTTTTCTTCTAATGTGATTACATACATTTTTATTGCTCAAAAGCACATTTAAACACAACACTCTAAATGGATACAAGTTACATAATCTGATTTGTCTTTTTATTTGCCGAGGAGTAGGAAGTATAGCAGTTCCAAAATCTCTATGTTCCAACAAAGGAAGATTAGCAATGGGATCTCTTCTCTCCTTTGTTTACTCTGATCCTTTTGTCCACTCTCACTTTCACTGCCAACATGACACTTTCTATGCCCTCGTGTGAGTTGTTCTTTAAGGTTCTTCACAAGTAGGCTGTGTTTTCACTCTTAAAGGTTGGTTTGTTGGCAAGATGACCTAAAACGGTATTGATTTCACATTGGAATGTAATTCGAGTTTTGGTTTGGCTCTGAAGACTTATAGTTGTAAATCAACTAATGCTCATTAAATAAAGAATAAACATTTTGTAGAGTGTAGAGCTGCTGTCTTTTAGTTGCTTAGTCGATTAATCAGTTGATGGAGCCTTTTTTTTTTTTTTTTTTGGTTGATGGGAGTCTTAGTCGACCAAAATTATTTAATCGATCAAATATATCATTTTGATTATATGAATCTTTATTGAACACCAACAAAAAGAGTTGAGTGAGCTGAAGATTTTTTAGTAAATCCTTGGTCTAAACTGGCTTCTAAAAATAAATGCACTGTTTCCTATTCATTTTCTGTATAAATTGTTGTTTTTGCATGAACTCCATAGCATTTTTTTTTTTTCAAACAGATTGGGTCAAATTAGGTATTACAAATTAATATTTTTGCCCCTAGCCCCCTTTTTAATTCATTAATTGGTTGATGGGAGATGTCTTTAGTCGACCAAATATGTCTTTAGTCGACTACAGCCCTACAAACTTCTTAGCATGTGGTCTTGTGAGGGCAGTTTGGGTCAAATATTTAGCCCGAACATGAATTATTCACTAGAATTGAGAAAGGGCGATCATAAGTTGAGCAAAAATGTCTTAACTCGACTATTTTCTGATTTTTAAGCTTCAACTAATACACTTAAATACGTGTTTGAACATTTTCCTATTGGTTTGAAATAATATCGTCTAAATATTATAATCGAAATGTGCCACAAAATTATCGAAATTGACATTTTTGTCAATATCAAGCCCTAATCGTAGGTATGACATTTATTTAGATTTTAAGAAAATGATTCTTCTAAAGTGGTTTGGTAACATCTTTCACCACCACATTAGATGTTGTGTAACTAAGCCACAGTTAAAAGTAATACAGAGCAATTCCTACATAGATGTCATAATGTCGTTTTTCTTTTTTTTTCATTTAGTGCTATATCTGAATAATCATCTTTTTAAATAGTAATTTTTTCAATCTTTTTTTTTTAATCAAGCAGCCCTACATTGTAAACCAAATTTCACCATTCTTCTTATCCTCAAAATCCCTTTATATTTTTTCATCCTTGTCATCTCTTCATGCTCCTGTGTCTTTTGTCCCGGACTTACCATTACATCACTACAGACTACAGAAAGTGGTGCATCTTACAATGAGGACAGACACGGGGAAAAGCACTTAAGGATATGAGGCTTTCATCCAAAGAAGGCCAAGATTCTGTCATTGAGGAAAATTTATCTTGTGACGAAGCAGACTCTGAGGCCAACTGTTCAAATAGAAAATAACCAAACTCATGTGTACACCATGAAATATTACTGTCACAATGAAATAGCATTTGTATTTTTAGTGTTTTTAGTGTACTTTTACTAATAATATCTACATAGCCGTCGACAGAACTGTTGTGCCGACCGGAGAAGAAAGACCGCTTTGTTTAACAGACAGTGAGAGTATTTACTGCAATATTATTATCTCTTAAAAAGTCCCAACAGAAAATATCAACCATGCAGCAGTGAGTTGAAGAATTCATCTTTTTGGACAGGCGTTGTTTTTACCTTGAAACATTTTTGGGACTTTCACTTCTGCATTCAATTTGGTTTCCTCTGCCTAAAAAATGAAATGTAGCAAAGGTGGAGTCTAGCCAAGAAGTCCATTTTTAAATGAGTTTCTTTTCAACTAAATAAGAAAGAAAGGGTGATTTGTTTTATATTCTGTTTAATTGTGTGTACTAATTTGAAAAATAATTGAAGTTCATAACTAGTTAGAAAACGCTTTTCATGTTTTTGTTGTGTGAACATGGACTATGCTATTTTTATTTATTTTACAATAAAACTTTCCCTTAGCACAGATATCTTGGTAATCGAACTGTTGCGGTGAAAATGCGTCCGCACTGTCCTGTCTACTTTGAATAATGTCCCATTTGTTCACCAAACTCCAAGAAGTTGTTGTTAGCATTGTGGATAATTGTTGCTAGCATACCAGCACGTCTCGCTTCTAACAGTGGTGAAAGAAATCTTAAAACCTATCATGCTGAACAATTTGGAATGCATTAGGTAATGTGACTGAAGAAGTTTAAAATTAAAGCGAGTATACCAGATTTTTTTTTACAATAAAATTACTTAAAATCAATTTCGTCCCAGCACAGATATCTTGGTAATCTATTCAGGTAAAAATTACTCCACAATGTCTCCTCTACATCTAATAATGTTCTGTTTGTTCTCCCATCTCCGATAAGTTTGTCTGTTGTTGTTGTTGTTAGCATTGTTGCTAACTGCCGTTAGCATACCAACACGTCTCGCTCCTAAAAGCTGTGAAAAAGCTTAAAGAACATTGTGGTAATTGATTCAAACTATGAAGATTGATGAAAAAAAAATTGTTTCTACTTTACATTTTTAAAGATGCAAAATCAGGTGTAACAGTAGAATGTTTTTATTGGCCTAAACCAATCAAAAATTTTAATTACTAAAAAATGAAAATAGCGGCAATTAAAGGCTGTTTTGTTTACTTTTTGGCTAATGTATTCCCTTGGCGGATTCGCCTTTTATTCCATTGTAACGTCATTGCTTTCCAAAACCTTAGCCAACTTTTTTCTTTCACAAGCTGCAACTGTGATGTAAAACTATTTACAGCAGGAGCTAGCTGACCAAATTATGTCATACTTTGAAAGATAAGTCTTACGGGCTTCAAAAAGTTGAAAAAAAAAAAAAAAACGCTTAAAAATATATTGTGTTAAAGGAAAATAAACCTGGTTGATTATATATCTGTTATTCCTGTAGTAGCCCTGATGTGTCCCTGGTCTTTGTGCCTGGGGTTGCGGTGATGCAGTACAAATAATGTAGTAAAAGTTGTTTTCTCCACATGGAATAAAACAAAGTCGTAAGGCGCATTGTTCTCTAAATCCACGCCTTCTGACTTTAGCTCCGCAGCAACATTAGCAGAGGTGCTAGCATCATGCTAACTTAGTTTTACCAAAAGAGTGAAGAGTTTGAACCATAAATAAAAATAGGGGAAAATAAAATGGCAAAAAATACATCCGTGAAGCCTAAAATACAGGACTATGTATACATAAAGCAAGAATAAAACATTTTATTAAAAAATGGAAATAAATGTAAAAATTAATTAAAAATAGACATTATTTTTACTACCATAGAATAGATGACAAGTAAAAATGTTCTTACATTAATCACAAATTAAAATGGTTCATGTTTGTGTATAAAAAAAAAAAAAAAAAAAAAAAAAAAAAAAATATAATATATATATATATATATATATATATATATATTTATTTGTTTAATNATATTCTGAATCAAGAAAATTTCACACACAGCTAAGTTTAACCATTGTTGCAGTTGTTTTTGACATACAGGACTGTCAAGTCACCGCTGGATTCTGAAAGCAAATAAGGAAATAACTTTATGAAAATCTGTGAAATAAACTATACACCTATTGCCATTAATTTCCAAGATATGCTGCAGTGAAAGTGATCCAGACCCTTTTCTGAAAGCAACTGGTGGACTATTTGAACTGCTGCTAATAATATTACAAATAATTTAATGCGACTTCCATTATTGACATAACTTATCGTGTGAGTCAATGAGCAAATAAAATTAAAGCTGTAACAGTTACTCTCTCTCAAGACAAATGATCAGAAGATTATTGAAATTATGAATATGAAGAAGGGGGGGCCTGGCTTATGTTAAATATTTTATATTTTTAGTTGGGAAAAAACAGAAGCATTATGGGAGAATAAATAATATGAGTAGTTAAAGTAGAACCAACAGCCACTAGCAATTACAGCTCTGTTGGTAACCATACGTGTATTAAAAATTACACAAGCGTCAGTGTTATTATCTCTCTATGAAATACCTAAGGCATAGTGTTGATTTTCTAGGTTTCCCAGGAGAAAAAAGCTAGCAGTGTTTTTAAGACTATTCTGTAAATGTAAATGAAGGAACGACAACTTACTTGTATCATCCCTATAGATCAAAATATTCGTACTATTTTGTAATCTGTCCATCTGTCAATGCTACATGCCCCATCTCATCTCGCACAGAGTTCTGGGGAGGACAATTGCCAAAGACTCTTCTGAAAGACACAAACACAGCGGCGAGATTCTGAGCTACAACTTTGACGTGACAAGGAGAGATCTTTACCAAAATATCATGGAGGAGCCACCACCAACTTCTGACAACCTTCCAGATCGCAAGTTCAGAAGAAGAACTGCAAATAAAGTGGCATTTTACTGGTGAGGCTGTAACCCAGAGTTTGATCTCTTGAATAGACCTCTAGTATGGTATTATGACAAT
Source organism: Mugilogobius chulae (assembly GCA_038363315.1). Taxonomy (NCBI): domain Eukaryota; kingdom Metazoa; phylum Chordata; class Actinopteri; order Gobiiformes; family Gobiidae; genus Mugilogobius; species Mugilogobius chulae. The sequence continues at coordinate 45,419,388 of CM076409.1, read as the reverse complement.
AGTTAATTTGACTCCTCCTAGGTGCATTGTGTACTCTGAAAGGTATTGCTGGGATGTTGTCACCCCGCCCAGGACAGGCTTAGTAATATCAAACACAGACATTGCATTATGCTCTCATATTTTGTGAAAATGTTAAGGTTTTTTCTTCCATTTTATTAAAAAGAACAATGGTTTAGTCTTTGAAAGCACCATTAAGTTTTGTTAAAATGACTACAAAATGGCTGAAAATTATTTAAAGCAGACCCTATTATGTCAAATTTACTTTTCCAAAGTTTTTAACCTTGTTATAATGGCCTTCCTTCATCATTAGTTTACTCAAAGTTATATTTGAATTGATTCATTCATGTTTGAGTAATCTTGTGTTGTTACTTTAGCTGCAGTCAAGAGCTCAGAAATCCCCGTTCTCACCTAAGACCTATCCCCTCCCACTTGCCTGTATTTACTTGGTATATTTTCAAAGATTAATACTCAAAGTGAAGTATAATGGTTCAAATACTGTCCCAAATTCACTTTCCACAATAAAATATTTTTAAAAATCTGTTGCTTTTTACAGTTACATTTTAAAATGAATCAGTTCTGCAGTTTTGAACAGGAAGTCAATAGAGCTGTTCTATTTTTAAGTTGTTTTAGATCAACTTTGTGTTTTACAATGAACCAAAGGTAAATTACTGAGATCTGTGCATGTCAGATTCTTATTAAATGTAAAAATAAACCCCACAGCAATATGACTGCCTTTAATTAACGGTAATCCAATAGTTGTTATTCATTGACCCAAACTCGTTTTTTCCAGCTCTGCGCCCTCAATAAATTTAACATGTGGTAGGTCTAAATCAGCATTGGCTGAGAACCAACAAACAACCAATCCTGGTCTTGCATTTGGTCTGGACTATTAGTTTTTTCAAATGAAGTCATTCTCAAGTGACATCGTGCAAACATTCTGGGAGTGAAAAATTAAATGCATACCATTGAAATAGAAAGTTAAAAATATGAGATTTTCATTCGTCAACTCAGTTATGTTATTTTGAATTATAAGGAATTATGTTACGGCAACAAAAAGAGGTGAATTAACCTAAAGATTTGGGACCAAACAATTGGTTTAATCTACCTTCTTACAAATAAAAAACTGTTTAATTTAACAGTTTCTGTAGAAATTGTTTTTTTAATCTTGTCACGCCCAGTTTTTTGTTCAGATCAATAAGAGCATTTGCCATGCCTCTTTTATGTTTATTAATTGGTCTATGCGGAACATATCTTTTAATTGACCAAGAACGGCTTTGTTTCAAGAAGAAGCCCTCCTCTTGGACAGAAAAGAGTCAACTTCAGGAAGATGCAAGCCTTCTCAGAGTAAAAAGACTGTGTTCTTTTGATTGATTTGAAACACCAATATTTAATCAAAGTCCTCATGAAAAGTGCTTGTCCTCGATGATTTTTTTTTTTTTTATATATAGTTGACTAGTTAGTATTATTCCAGTTAGCTGTCTAAAACACATTGTGATCTGAGCAAAGTTGAACATTTATGTCAGAAGTTAAATGTGCATAAATTGTATTACAGATAAAAATAGCTAGTTTCTTTTTTGGTCCCTCTAATGCTAGTAATACTTGATATGATAGTGTAGATAGTGGATCATTTTAACAGTTGACCAGCACGATGAGTTGACAGATTTTGTTGCTGCACTGTTTTGAAATGGTATTGTATTGCTTAATACTACTTGGCATTAGGCTTTTCTATGTAGCTGTTTTTCCTCTAATGTGATTACATACATTTTTATTGCTCAAAAGCACATTTAAACACAACACTCTAAATGGATACACTTAATGCAAAAGTTACATCATGCGATTTGTCTTTTTATTTGCCGAGGAGTAGGAAGTATAGCAGTTCCAAAACCTCTATGTTCCAACAAAGGAACATTAGCAATGGGATCTTATGAATGGAGTCGCTCTCCTCTTCTCTCCTTTGTTACATGTGCAGCTCCGATCCTTTTGTCCACTCTCACTTTCACTGCCAACATGACACTTTCTATGCCCTCGTGTGAGTTGTTCTTTAAAGGTTCTTCACAAGTGGGCTGTGTTTTCGACTCTTAAAGGTTGGTTTGTTGGCAAGAATGACCTAAACGGTATTGATTTCATGTAGGAATGTAATTTGAGTTTTGGTTTGGCTCTGAAGACTTACAGTTGTAAATCAACTAATACTCATTAAATAAAATAAACATTTTGTAGAGCACATATCTTAAGTAGGGCTGCTGTCTTTTAGTCGCTTAGTCGATTAATCCGTCGATGGAATCTTTTTTTTTTGGGTTGATGGAGTCTTAGTTGACCTAAATTAAGTCGATCAAATACTGTATATTATTTTTGTTTATATGAATTTATTTTGAACTGCAAACAAAAAGAGTTGAGTGACTGAAGATTTTTTTTTTTAGCAAATCATTGGTCTAAAAATAACTTGTTTCCTATTGCATTTTCGGTATACTTGTTGTTTTTTTGCATGAACTCCCATAGCATTTTTTTTTTTCAAACAGATTGGGGTCAAATTAGGTATTACAAATTAATACTTTTTGCCATGCCCCCTTTTTATTGAATTAATTGGTTGTGAGAGATGTCTTTAGTCGACCAAAAATGTCAAGCCCTAATCGTAAGTGAGGACATTTATTTAGATTTAAGAAATGATTCTTTTCTTGCAGTCATACATTTGAGTTAGATCTAGGTGATTTCTTGTGCTTAGAGTAGAGTAGTTTGCTAACATCTTTCACCACTACATTAGATGTGTGTAACTAAGCCACAGTTAAAAGAAATACAGAGCAACTCCTACATAGATGTCCATAATGTTGTGTTTCTTTTTTTTTTCCATTTAGTGCTTAGTAGCGATGGGACAGTCTGAAATTCCACAGTATGATTACCATTTTGACTTGTATTTGAACAATCATCTTTAAATTGTATATATATATATATTTTTTAATCTTTTTTGTTTTTTTAATTGAGCAACCCTACATTGTAAACCAAATTCCACCATTCTTTCTTATCCTCAAAAAACCCTTTATATTCTTTCATCCTTGTCATCTCTTTCATCCTCCTGTGTCTTTTGTCACAGACTTACCATTACATCACTACAGACTACAGACTAGAGTGGTGCATCTTACAATGAGGACAGAAAAGCACTTAAGGATATGAGACTTTCATCCAAAGAAGGCCAAGATTCTGTCATTGAAGAAAATTTATCTTGTGACGAAGCAGACTCTCAGGCCAACTGTTCAAATAGAAAATAACCAAACTCATGTGTACACCATGAAATATTACTGTCACAATGAAATAGCATTTGTGTTTTTAGTGTTTTTAGTGTACTTATACTAATAATATCTACATAGCCGTCGACAGAACTGTTGTGCGACCGGAAAAGAAAGACAGCTTTGTTTAACAGACAGTGAGAGTATTTACTGCAATATTATTATCTCTTAAAAAAGTCCCAACAGAAAATATCAACCATGCAGCAGTGAGTTGGAAGAATTCATTTTTTGGACAGGCGTTGTTTTTACCTTGAAACATTTTTGGGGGACTTTCACTTCTGCATTCAATTTGGTTTCCTCTGCCTAAAAATGAAATGTAGCAAAGGTGGAGTCTAGCCAAGAAGTCCATTTGAAATGAGTTTCTTTTCAACTAAATAAGAAAGAAAGTTTTGATTTGTTTTATATTCTGTTTAATTGTGTGTTTCCCTAATTTGAAATATACTGTAATTTCTGGATTATAAGCCGCTACTTTTTTCTTGAGCTTTGAACTATGAGGCTCATAAGGCAATGCAGGAAAATTATAGACTCTCATAGACTTACTATTAACAAGTGCAGCCTATATATGTACTTTATCTTTTTCTTACTTAATCTAGTGTGGCGCTTATATTCAGGTGCGCTCAATAGGACAGAAATACAGTATTTGAAGTTCATACTAGTTAGATGACGCTTTTTTAGTAACATTTTGTGAACATGGACATGCTATTTATATTTATTTTAGCAATAAAATAACGTCAAATCAATTTCCCTTAGCACAGATATCTTGGTAATTGAACTGTTCCAGCGAAAATGCGTCCGCACTGTCCTGTCTACGTTGAATAATGTCCCGTTTGTTCGCCAAACTCCAAGAAGTTGTTGTTGTTAGCATTGTGGTTAATTGTTGCTAGCATACCAGCACGTCTCGCTTCTAATAGCGGTGAAAACTTATCATGCTGAAACAATTTGGAATGCATTAGGTAAGTGAGCATGTGACTGAAGTAAGAAGTTAAATTAAAGCAAGGATACCTGATTTTACAACAAAATGACTTAAAATCAATTTGTTCCCATCACAGATATCTTGGTATGTATCTAGTCAACTACATCTAATAATGTTTGTTCTCCAATCTCCGATAAGTTTGTCTGTTGTTGTTGTTAGCATTGTGGCTAACTCATGTTAGCATACCGACATGTCTCGCCCTAAAAGCTGTGAAAAAAGCTTAAAACATATTGTGGTAAACGATTCAAAACATGTAGATTGACGTAGGAAGTTTAAAATTGATTGTTTCTGCTTACATTCAAAAATCAGGTGTAACAGTAACAGAGTTTTATTGGCCTAAACCAATACAATTTCAATTACTAAAAAATGAAATAGCGGCAATTAAAGGCTGTTTTGTTTACTTTGGCTAATATATTCCTATGGAAGAAACTTGGCGGATTTGCTTTATTCCATGGTAACGTTGTTGCTTTCTAAACCTTAGTCAACTTTTTTCTGTCACAAGCTGCAACTGTGATGTAAAACTATTACAGCAGGAACTAGCTATGTTATACTATGTTATACTTTGAAAGGCAAGTCTTACGGGCTTTAAAAAGTTGAAAAAAAAAAAGCTTAAAATGTATTGTGGGAAAGGAAAATAAACCTGGTTGATTGTATATCCGTAAGTCCTGTAGCAGTCCCGAAAGTTTGATTTTCTTCACATGAAATAAAGTCGTAAGGCTTGTTGTTCTCTAAATTCACGGCTTCTGACTTTCACTCCGCAACAACAGTAGCGGAAGTGCTAGCATCATGCTACTAGTTTTTTCCAAAAGAGTGAAGAGTTTGAACCAATCAGAGCAGACCAGAGGTCACCCCGCCCACCTCATTAGCATAAAAGCAGACACATAAAACTGAGGCATAAATAAATGCAGAAAAGTGAAAATGGAGAATAAAAAAATAGGGAATAAAATGGCAAGAAATACATCTGTTGAGCCTAATACAGGACTGTGCATAAATAAAAGCAAGAATAAAACATTTTATTAAAAAGGGAAATAAATGTAAAAAATTAATTAAAATAGACATTTATTTTTACTACCATAGAGTAAGTACAAGTAAAAATGTATTTACATAATCACAAATTAAAATGGTTCATGTTTGTGTATAAAAAAATATATATTTATTTGTTTAATAATTTTATTCATTTAATTATTTATTTCTTCATTTATTTTGGTATTTATATATTTATTTTTTTATTTACACATTTATGTCCACATTTATTTGTATTTATATATTCTTCGTTTTTATTATTTGTATATAACCATCGTCACTCTGGGCCGAAGACTTATTTGAAAGGAATCAGGTGAAATGAAGGTTGTAGAAATGTAATTAATAACTGAGCCTTTCTTGACTTTGGTAGCACTCTTAGGTCAGATCGACATTTGAAGCCAGTGTTGAACCAGTGTTGAACCAGTCCTGCACTGGGTGTATTATTAGCTTTAAACCTTCCCCATGAGCTGTTATCACTATGTTTACGGATAAGAGCTGACACACTGACCTGTTCAGTAACTACCTGCACTCATGCTTTATGCAAGAAGAAAATGTAATTCCAATAGTAGAAAGCAATCAATAAAGTGTTCAGGTTGATTTGACAAAACGGTAACCAGTCAAGTCAAGATGTATTTTTTAGTGTTCTGGTGAATTGACAAACCAATAAAATGAATTCTATGAACTGAAAGAATCACATGTGTCTTAGATAATGTTGCCCAGAACTTCAAAGTTAATTGTTTTATGCAGAATGTTTTGAATGAATCTGCGTGAATCTGCGCGACTTTGGGCAAATACTGACTTCAGTGGACTGGATCTGTGTACAGGCACTTCACAAGAGAGCCGCACATGTCCTGAACTGAACTCGCCTTGCAGTACAGGTGTAACCGTTAATTACTGTACAAGTAAACTTAACAACTTTATGGGAATCAAATTTCAAATACAATGAGATGTTCTGGATCTGTGTCAGCATGTAAAAAAGTCTTATTACATAACAGCACAACCAAGATATCGGCTGGACAGATATCATGGGAAAGATAACACATTCACCTAAATTTTATGAGTCAATGTTACAAAACAAAAATTGCCTTTGGGCTTTGTCATTTGCATACTTAAAAATTGTAATAGCAATTTGATTTTGATTAATTGTGCAGGCCTAGTTTTGTGTTTTTCTTGGCTCTTTCACCCATATTGAAACGTAAAACCATGTAATTGACAATTAAGAATTCATGCCATGGGACTTGCTTTTTGTCCCCAATAGAAAGGCAGGTCTTTGAAAAGTTAGCGTGTACAGATTATGATCTTGTTCACACACATTGCACTTATAACTTACTGCCTTACCAAAAACCTACATGGACCTCATTCTCACGTAATCTTGTCCTTCGACACAATGTTTGATTACCTATTTGATTACTTAAGTATATTTTTCTGAAAGGCTGTGGTAGCTTGTTTTCTTTTGTCTTCGTTTTTTTTAAGACTTGGTCACTTGTTTCTCTCTAAATATCTGGTGGTCTTTGACAGCTTGATTTAGCCAATGAATAAACCTTAAAAGCAATAAGAAAATAGACAATCTAGAAGAATCGTGATAAAATTGAAATCGTGATCTGGCTCCAAGAAAATCGTGATATTATTTTTTGCGATTTCTATCCATATATATGTTAAGCTCCCCAGGTACAAGATAAATTCATTCACCGATTCTTCATCAATTGTCCTACTTCTTTTATCTCTGTAGCACTTGTCTGTTTCTCATCCAGTCAGTCACAGAGACCTCAGAGCTATGCAGGCTGCCCTCCCACAGCACCAGCAGAACAATGCCCGCTCTGGAACGCAAGTAGATAACTGGATTCTAGCTACACTCGCTATTGTTGTGCAATAGGACGTTTTCTATGCTAAGCTGTGGAAGGTGCGTGTGCCAAGTGGTTAGGCAATGCAGGAAAACACACACAATTCATCCGTATGAGCCGTTAACAAATTTTGCGGAAAGTATTTGAGAGTGCCAATGTTTCTATCAGGTCAAAATAGGCCCAAGCTGATTACTTTCACCTCTTCTTTTACCCCTTCTTTACTTTTCTAGCACTGCCTGTTTGAAATGTGGTTGTTGGTAGAGTTTAGGGGTTTAGTATAACTTTAAAAACCTTGTTATATATACTGTATGTTTTGTCAGTGTAGTTTTTGTAGACTGTTAAGTAATGTATTGCTCTCTTGTTTTGCCTAATAAAAACATCAAGGCTTGTTCAGTCTTGTAAGCCATTCAGAAGAAACTAATTTAACAGTAACACCTCTTTGTTCTTTTTCTGCATGCATTTATACCTGTCATAATGACAAAAAAGAAATAATTCTAGTTTTGCTTTTAGTCGATTGGTAGCACACGTCTTCAGTTGACCAAGATTGTTTATAGTCAAGTCAAGTCCATTTTTTCTGATCAGTTGACTTCAACTAATACATTTAGAGAAATGATTGAAACTTGGTTTTAAATATTGTCTGAATATCTTAATCGAGATATGCATAAAATTGTCAAGATATTCCATTTTGTCAATATCGCCCAGTGATATAATTAGATTATAGAACGAATTATAATATCTGATAGACTAACAAAGGTTTTTGAGTGGAATAAAGCAGTCACCCTGGATAGTGGAGTTAGAGGTTGTTTTTTTAAAACACAACTTTCGTATATATTTTTTATAACAAGGTCGCTGCATGCAATCTTGATGAAACCAAAATTGCGAACATGGATTTGTTTAAAAAAGAGCAAATCTGTCACGAAACAAAAGCTCCCTGATAGCTTCATTGCGTACAGGAATTCTTCCTTTGGCCTCGGAAGCTGCGAGGTTTTCTCAAACCCTTGAGAAGAATAGAATATAGGATTGTGTGAATTTGGTCAAGTTGAGAGTGAAGTGCCTTTTTTGTTATATTGTCCTTTTTAGGACAGTTAGGAATCTTCTGTTTGATGAACTGTTTATTAAAAAAATTAAATGCTCTGTTGTGACAATGAAAAGATGACGTTACGTTTACAAACAGCAGAATCATATGTTTAAGTGAGAGCATTAGTATTTGTCGGGTTATGTTTACTCTGGAGATTGGCCTACGTTTGGTTAGGTTGCCTTTTAAGCCCACAAAGAGCTGAGCATTTGTACATATAAGAGGCAATAATAAAATCCATTCATTCATTCATTGTGCTGTATATCTTATTGACTTTTGCAGAATTTCACTTGCCCCCTCGCTCCAAACTAGGAGGTTTAGATAGCCTCAGTGAAACACAAACTAGACAGAGTTTCGGGTCAAAATAGTCAAAAACTGCAGTAGCAAGTGTAATTTCCAGTACAGTACACATTTACCATCATTTGACTCACTGTTTCTGATCACAAACACCCCCTCCTTTACTCTCCTGGCACTGCCCAGCTTTGTTTGAAATGTGAGTTTGTGGTTAAAGTTTAGAGGTTTAGCATCACTTTAGCTCTTCTGCAATTCAAACTTTGTACATTTCTAGCCCTTTGCAAACATCCACCTCCAGACGGACTTCAATCTGCTCAGATGCAAAGTGCCCGGTTGTTTTGTTAGCGCGCGGTCACTCCCAGTTTTCTGAACCAGAGATTACTACCCAGAGTGCACCCTGTTTGTCCTGAGCTGGAGGTCTGCGCGCCCACTGCTCTAACAAGGCCGTATTTGTTCTTGTTGGTGAAATAAAGTACAAATGTGCTTCCTTCATGCTCATGCTCTTGGTCTGTGGTTTGAGCTAGGGCTCTGCAATATCACAATAAAACTTCAGTTGTGAGCTCATCCTTATGACAGTCTGCTTTTTGGATGAAATTGTTGAATTGTGATTTTTCTTGATGCAGCTTGTTTAAATACAACCTACTTCTCTTATTAGTCAGGTTTTGTCATGTTATTGATCAATCACTGTGAAGTTTCTGAAAAATATATAATTTTTAGCTCAAAGTGAATAGGAAAATGGACAATGTTGTGATCAAATTAAAAATTGAGATTGGATTCTGAATTTGCACACACTTGTCTTAACCTTAATCACACTTTTTATTAAAAAATATTTTTTGGATAGTTTTAATTATAGACTAATACTAGGGATGGGCCCATATGAATTTTTGGAGCCGATACCAATAACCGATATTTGGCCCCTGCTCTAAAAATATCGGTGTTAAATATCGGCAGTTTTTTATATTGGACCGATAACAACATCTTTTAAAGATATATGAATATCGGCTGATATCGATACCGATATCCCATCCTTAGCTAATGCCAAACAAGATACTCAACAAGGCTGCACAATAAAATATCATATTAGTGATTTTTATATAAGTATTAATATTAAGCTTCAATTTGTGTTTTAAAAATCTGATTCTGTTTAACATTTCTTGGAGATTTGAGAAACAGACAATTCATATTAGAGATAGACCAATATATCGGCCGGCCGATATATCGGGCCGATATACATACATTTTATGATATCGGCTATCGGCCTCAATTTTGGTCTTGAAGACCGATTTTTTTAATTTTTTATTTTGTATTTAATTTCTTTATAGTTATTCAGTTTCACATTTTGTAATGAAAGAAACTAGAAAACATTAATTATCGTAAAGAAAAAGTCAGTTTTTTGATCAGGCACCGCCTGGGCAGCCATAGCCAGAAGGACCCCTACACACACTAGAGCGGGGAGGAGCACTAAGCACCTCAGCACCAAAGTTGAACGAAGAGAAAAACATGGTAAGATTCTTTTTTCTCTCAACATACTTGTATATTTCTGCATTAACGCTTAGCGGCAATAATTTTTCGAACTTTTGCTTGCAAGTCCTCTGTAGAAGCCATCACCGGGTGTTTGTTTACAAGAACGCACGCACGTGCTTTCCTTTCGTCGTGCTGTTGGCAGCACTCGGGAAAACGACACGCTGTCATCAAAAGGGTGAAAACAACATGCAGAATTGCATATCGGCCACTGAAATCGGCATTGGCTGGTCAAATCGTGTAAAAATCGGCATTGGCATCGGCCACCCAAAAACCCATATCGGTCGATCTCTAATTCATATTATGAAGTGTTTTTGTCATACTTTTGCCAAAGAGTCAGAATATTGAGAAGCATTTTTCAAATAAAACAATGTCTATGCTTAACCTTTAATCCACATATTTTCATTACAATTACGGCCTAAAATACTTTATTTTTACATGGACAATGTTTTCCCAGAATTAAATGAAGAAATTGACTACAGTCCTTTTAGTCCTTTTTTCTAAAAACATTTTCTTTGATCATTGTTACCTTGCGCTTATGAAAAGAAACATAAAATGTATTGATGGTTTGCCAGTTTGCACTCCCTGATTGGGCCACTCCCCTCTACCAGCTGCTTCACATCTCTTAATTAATAAATAGGGCTAGTGAATTGCTAAGAATCACACCCTGAAAACGGCTGTTCTGAGCTGCTGCACATGGGAAGCAGATCAGCACGTTTTTAAAGAAATAATATTTTAACTTCAGTAGCCCAGAATAATCAAGGCTTTTTAAACTGCCTTGAGTTTGCCCCCCTTTCTGTATACTATTTATTGCCCACCCTTATTTGGCAGCAACATCCTCATTTGGTTTTCGCTAGTCCCCTGCTCTTTGCCTTTAGCTCTCCATGTCAGCCGTAATGTCCAGTCCAGCCTTCAACACAATCTGACAGCGGAGGTGACGCTCACTTAGACCAGCGCTGGGCTAAATAATCCGAGGAGGCAGACATGTCAGAGCTTATATCCCTGTCTGTCCATTGTTTCTAAATTACTGTTACTATAATGACCTCACAAAGACCTATTGGTGTAACGTGGCTTTTGCAAGTTCCTCAAGTACAATGATGAAAAAGGCACAGTACAAAGTTGCATAATCGCTTGTTAAATTTTAGTTTTGTGGGTGGTGAGCGAGGAGTGCATAGTTTATCATGTAAGCTGAGAAAAAAAGGGTTTTATGTTCTTTTTCTATGACTATTTTAACTAATAAGCCAAATGTCAGTTTGCTTTAGGGGAAAATGACTCATCTTAAAAGTTGTCTAGTCTTGTGAAAAAGTTATTACTTTGATTGGAATTTTGACAAAAAGTGCGTAATAGGTGGGAATAATTTTTAATGAACTTTTAATTCTAAGTTGGAAACAAAATGTACATATTCTGTGTAGTACTGTGAATATTGTATTGTGAATATATAGAGTACATTTACAGAAAAAAATGCTACTAAAAGAGGGAAATAAAAATGAAAAAATATGCTGTAAATGATCAACTTGGGGCATAAGCATATTATTTTGTGCTTCTGTGATTAATTTTGCCAACTTCTCACATTTATCTGGCAAGACATTTAATTCACATGACATCAAAACATTATACAAGTCAATAGAAAGTAATACAAATGGGATCGAGCTGCAAAAATGTGTAATCCAAACTGTTATCAGGAACAAAGCAGTTTCAAGACATATTCAGCACATTTCAGTTGGAATAATGAAATATCATCTGGATATAGTTATAAAGATACTCCAAAAAATACAGTTATACATTTTTTTCAATATCGCCCAGGCTTAAACTCCACTAAGTCATTGTTGTGGTTAGCATTGTGGCTAACTGCCATTAGCATATCAACACCTCTCACTCCTAACAGCTGTGAACAAAGCTTAAAACAGATTATGGTGAACAATTCAGAGGCTCAGAATGCATTAGATAAATGAGCAAAACGTAATCCGATGTAGGAAGTTTAAACTGAATTGTTTCTGGTTACATTTTAAGAAAGCTTAACTCAAGTATAGCACCATTTAATTATTATTGAACAAATGTTTACTTACTAATGATTCAAATGTAAAAGTAAGTACTTAAATAGCTGTTTTTATGTTTGGCAAAGTAATAAGTAGTTATAAACTTATAAATAAACAATTTGTTCATAATACCTGGAATCTTTCTTCAGGTTTTATTAGGACAGTGTTTCTCATCCTGTGGTACACAAGCATCTGCAGACACGCCATCTTTTTCAGTCTTGTCAGTTTAGCTGTGGTTGCTCTTTCATGAGGTATTTCTTAGATAAAACTAGTGTAACAATTATGTTTGAGAACCACTGGATTATAGGGCTGTAGTCTAGCAAAGAAATTCTGGATCAACTTAAGACATATCCCATCGACATATTGCCACGCCTTCTTTTTAATCGACTCAAAATGGGGGGTGTGGCAAGCAAAAGTTCTGGAAGTAAAAGTCTGTGTTCACATTTCAGTTGTGACCCAAGCGCTTTGAGTAATGGTTTTATTTTTCACCTACAGCTGTTATTTGGCTTAGTTCTCTACTCCTGCAGCCAACTTACTGACAAAGAAAATGTGTACGCTGTACTATACACTTAAAATATTACTTACATTACTCTTTTTGACTTGTTTGTTCCAGGGAAGGCAACGAACCCGGCGACGATTTGACCGTCACCTACAGAGAACTGCTGCAGAAAGTCTGTCAGTTTGCCAATGTGCTTAAAACACAAGGTAAAACAATAAAACTGAAATCTGGCATAACATTTATCTCGTTGTTTTTTTATTATGTTGTAACTAAATATTCCAAATGGTCACAGGGGTGAAGAAAGGCGATCGCGTGTCCATCTACATGCCCATGGTGGTGGAGCTGGTGGTGGCCATGTTGGCTTGTGCTCGGATAGGAGCAGTGCACTCCATAGTGGTGAGATATTAATCCAACACTGATATATTTGTGTCTTTTTATTGTTTTATTTTGTTGCAGTTTGTAGAAATGGTTAGTTTTCTCATGTGTTTGTAGTACTACTTTTTGAGGTAATATGTTAAACTTCCATAAATTATAATTCTTCCCCTTCATAGCTTAGTTTATAGTTTAAGCCAAGTGTTTACTGCACGATCTGTAATCAACAAGGTTATAACAGTTGCAGTCATACGCACTGATGTTTATACACTTTGATGTGACTGAGACTAAAGCTAATTTTTTTTCCTGTTATTTGGTTGATAAAACAGATCTGATGGTCTAATAAATTGCATTTTTGTGTTTCCGCTGCATGGCAAAAAATGGGATATTCGCTCTCCTAACTCTTTAGTCTGTGGTTTCTTTGTCGAGACTCGTGTTGATGTTGTTAGCGAGGGCAAGCCAACTTCATCTTAGCGCTAGCTTAAACTTATCGGTGATAGTGGGCCAGACCCACATTAAGCATAAAGAGGCTATTAAATTCAATTGAAAAAAAAAATCCTGTCTGACTTTGCTTTTGTACGTAAATTACCCAATCACTTTGATATTACAGCATTTAAACAAGTATTTAATTTTAAAAATGACTTTATTAGGCATTATGTTAATACAATAATCCCCCTCCCTCCCCGCATACCTCGCCACATCAAGCATTTGAGGTCAGCAGAAACACTGAAATAGGTCTTAATTTCTATGTTTTGTGGTTTTAAAAAGTCTTAAATTTGGTCTCTTGATTTCTGCAGAAACCCCAGGTAATGCCATTAGAGTTTAGCCTGTTAGCTCGGGCTAGCTTGACATGTTAGCAGTTTTGTAGCACTGGTTAAAGAATCAGAAACTGATTCATCATAGACACCATGATAGGATGTCCCACTCTGTGACAGTTATACTAAAATATCAGGCAAATTTCTCATTAATCACAGCTCATTTTTGATGAACAATGGCAAAGAATGACTTTGTCGCTGTCTCTCAGCGGAACCTGCAAGCCAAGCCAAAATTGCGCTTTGGATGCCCAGCTATAGCCTGTAGCCTTTATAATAATGAATCCAACTCTAATATGTGTTTTGTTTATCTTTAGTTTGCCGGTTTCTCTGCGGAGTCGCTGTGTGAAAGGATCATGGACTCGGAGTGCTCACTGCTCATTACAGCAGGTGAGAAAAACCTATAGTTTTCGTTTATAAACTTTTTTTTTTAATAGCATTTTTTAATAGCTTTCTAAAATTATGAACAAATAAATTGGGGGTGCAAAATAAAATTTAAACTACAAAGTTTGAATGAAGTATAGATCATTATTGTTGTTGGTTCTTAGTTCATGTCTCAGCCAGGATTTGTGGACTTACATGCAGTGCTGAGTAGCGACCCTCATTAAAGTCCCATTAGGTGGATTAGGGTCTGGAAGTGTAAACCTGTTAATCTGGTGGCTCAGGGGCTGTGTTCAAACATACACCATATTTTTTTTATTGAAAAACTCACAGTAAAAAGCTGTTGGCAGCATTTACACTTGATATTCAAATACTGTTGTTACACACTATGTAAATGAACGCAGAAATACAGTAGTTGTAATTAGGGCTAACTTAACTAAGGCCGGTCAATTAATCAAAAAATCGATAGATAAGATCGAATCAGAGGGAACCGTCAATTATTTGGTTGTGGGTTTTGAATCAAAAGATCAAAAATCAATTTTTTGCCAGTAAAGATGTGTGGTTTGTAGCAAAAATCAAGCTTTATGGGCAGAAAATTGATATTTAATTTTTAAAAAATCTGATTAAATGGGACACATCTTCATAAACGTCAGATTTTTTGTGTTTCAATCAAAAATAGAGATCTTAGATTGTTAAAGATCCTTGAATATGATACTTTTGCACATTTGAAAGTCAAATTTCAAAAACCTAATTTCTTGTTTTCTCTGCTCACAAACCTCATACACTACTTTCCTCTACACAAGTATATTCTTGGAACTATATATATTTCAGAAATTATATATAGTTCCTAATATCGAATAACCGTCAATAATAATAGGTTTCCAAACATGCCTGAACTGAAAAAATGTGTTTTATGACTCCAATTGGGCAGCAGTGACATAGAAAATGTGTAAATTTGCTGCTTTTTACTAAAAAATAAATAATAAAATAAAAAATAAGCCAATGTTACTAGTGAACACAAATTTAACTAAGTCGAACTAATTGTAGACTTTGTTCTGACTGACATTTTAAAAATCTTGTAGTCATGTAACTTTTGCATTCTAAATAACTAATCGATTAATCGAAAGATTGATTTCCCACTAATTGTTACCAATGATAGCCATAGTTTACTTGTTTCAACCTGATTGTATTAATAAATTCGATTTTGGTTACAAATTAGATGCAATCAAATCAAAGTTGCATTGAGGATTGGAAGCTTACAAAGTTGCAATAAAAGCATCAGCATTGACAAGTGCATGTAGAATATGAAAATTTGAGCATATTGTAATATTCAAAACCTCAATACAGTGTGGTTCACTTTACTTCTTTCAATTGATCAATTGTCCTCACCAGCTACGCTAACATAGGAGACCTAGTTTGGTTGTCACATTTTATACTTTGATTTGAATTGCTCAAGAACAGCAAATCATTCTTGGGTAACTAATGAATCCAGCTGCTGTTCTGTGTCTTATTCCGATCAAAAGTTATTGATTATTAAATAAAAATAGTGTCAATGGGAGACCAATGACAAATGTGTCTTGTCTTTGGTCTGATTTTTGATGTTTAATTTCATTTTGATTCAAGACTGTTATACATTTTTTTTAACCAGGGCACGTTAAATTACAAGAAAAAGGCAATTAGAAATAGAAAAGACAAAATGTTTATCAAGATTGTATTAGTAATGTAAAACTAAATTATTATTGTGAATTAGTGATCGATAACTTTTGAACAGAATAAGCTCCATGACAATAGTTTAATTTATTTCTTAGTTGAAACTTTACACTCATTTCCTGCAGTGAATTGGAATATTTAAAATAAGAAAATGTGATTTATGTGTGACAACCAACCCCGCTCTGGTTGTGCTGGCTGTCCCAGACATACCCATATGTGACAATCAACCCTGAAAAAATTGTGACAACCAACTCCGACTGGACTTTTTTACTCCCACCTCAGGTTTCTTCTACATTTTTTAACCCAGCTCTGAAAAAAATTGTCCAAATTGTTACCCTGACTCCCTTTTTTGTAATGTCAACAGATTTAAAGGTTGTATGGAGGATTTTCAAAAATTATTTGTTGTGAGTCTTGGTCAAAAACAGTTGCATAGATTTGTAACAGCCTTGTACTTATGCTAAACAAAAAAAATAATTATAAAAATATATAAACTGTGGACATGATGAGGCCAGTAAAACGTTGACCAATAGATAACGAGGTACCTCATTATCTATTGGCCTAATAACCTGTCAAGCAAACCCTCAGTGTTCCTAAGTAACTTATTGGCCCAGTTGCAGTGAAGGGCGTGGCCTGGGAGGAAACACATGTGCATCGTTTGAAAAACGGCAAGTAGTTGTTGGTTTTAAAAAATCCTCCACACAACCTTTAAGCTTTCAACCCATTTTTTGAAAAAAAAAATGTGGAAAATTTTTCCACAACATCTGAAAATGTATATTTGCTATGAATTTTTTTATGTCGTCTTATCACAATCCTGAACAAATGTTTACTAACATTTTTTAGCTAGTGACTTTTGGTTAATTTAATTAACATTTTAATCCAATCATTCACAAGCCAAGATACAGTGACTCTGACAACCAACCCATGTAAAACCAACCCCATTCTCCCCTAGTTTATTTATTTATTTTTTAACTATCCTACTATTAAATACTATGTCAACAGGGAACTGTTTTTGTTTTTGAATTTCAGCTGTTTTGCATTTTTACAGAATAGCATAAACAACCTAAAGTCGCTTTGACTTTCTGCACAAAATATTCTTCTCTTTGATTAAAATGTTTGCAAACCCTTAATTAGCTTAGCGACTCAAACAACGACCTGCAAAACCACAAAATCTAATCACGTCTTTCGCATCACTGCCAACAACAAACAACCCAGCAGCCATTTCCTCATTCCTATTCCTAGCCCAAATTCAATAACAGGTATACGACTCGTATCTCTCCTTTAACTCAATTCATCCTTCGCTCTTATTTGTTCAGACGGCTTCTACCGAGGGGATAAGCTGATCAACCTGAAGCTGTTAGCCGACGACGCTCTACAGAAATGCAAGGACAAGTACGTCAGACGTCTTTCTCGGCACAGGAAGTTTTAAATGACATAAATGTGATTGGATTCCCTGGCTCTAACCGCGATGTCTTGTTTGTCCTTGGCTCGTCTCCAGAGGGTTCACGGTAAAGCGGTGCATCATGCTCAAGCACCTGTCCAAAGAAACCGAGGAGGGGTCGCAGTCTCCACCAGCCAAGCGCTCGTGTCCAGATCTACAGGTAAAGCTACGGGCCAGTCGAGCTAACTGTTACTTTGTTTGTACAAGTTTCAGTCCATTTTGTTTGGTTAGTTTTGTAAAATACAGTGGTTCACAGCATATACAGATATTTTACATACAGTTAAAACCAAGTCACTTTTTGTTATGTGTTTCAACTTATTCTGTCTAGTTTGATGAATCATGTTTAGTAAGCCTTTCCGCTCTGAGCCTCAGAAAAACACACTTCTCAATTTTCCAGTTTCTTGACCTCATAGATTGAGTTTTGAAAATATCAGTGACAATTTTAAATCTAGATTTTTGCATTAAAAAAAGTTCATTACAACTGCATGCTTTGTTTAGCATGTCTTTGTTTATTGATTTTCTCTCTGCAACCAGCAGATAGAAGCATAGCCCAATTTTTGATGTTGCATTTGAAATGAAATCTAAATAATTGTAAAAGGCTTATCATGAAAATATTGATAGATGAATTATTTGTTTAGTTTTACTCATTTTTGTTTTTCAGGAAGACGGCTTAATCATGTCATTTATGTTCTAAAGCCAATCTAAACATGACATTTTAAATATTTTAGATGTATTGTTTTTTGTTTTACATACTGTACATGTTTTATTTACTTCAAATCCTGACCACTGTATTTTACCACAAACAGGTGTGTCCAGTTATATATTTTCCACTTTGCCTTTTGTATCTTCAGAAGTAACCTTTTTATTGTGTTGTATTTATGTATTATTTTACTTTGTTAACTTTTTGTTTAATTTTGAACCTTTCTTCCCTCATTAACCTGTGCTCCTTGTTCCCGTGGCAACAGGACAATCAGACAGGCAGAGTAAAGAAAAGGCGGCCGGTCCCGCAGGTATTATAACCCCATAACCACGTCTCTGGTTTTGCCTTTTCAAGGCAATTCACTCTGAATTTGCCCTACACTGCTTTCTTGTAAAATGAACTGTTACATCTGTAGCTTCAGTGCATGTTTTCACATTCTGACACATGTTCAGATAAATGATTTGTATTTCACTCTACGTGGTTCATTTTACAGAAATGACAGTGTTTTATTCCTGTGATTTCAGACAGTCTTGCCAAACTGAGAGGGTGAAAGGATTTAATCTTATGGCAAAGATTATCTTGTTGCTTTGGAAAAACACAAACTATTTAGTCCCATTTTGTCCAACTTTGTAAAAAACTTCAAACAAACAAAAACTTTGTTCATTTGATTACAAAGTTATAAAGATGCACTATGGAACTTTTCAGAGGGAAAGTATCTAACCTCTTTCCATGTGTTATTTTACTTTGCTTACCAAGTCAAAAAGCATATTTATCTTTCATTAGTCAATCACATATTACATTTTCTGCTCAAGAAACGCTCCAAAAAGCGTGACTCTTACTGTGACTGTAGTCACTTTTCCATAGATGTGACCTTTCACTGTGCTTCTTGCACCAAGATAGGTTAAGGACAATTTTAAAACCATGACATGAATATTATACACAAAGCTGACAAATGGAGAGGTGATGTATCTAACACAACAGTACACAGTGCACCTTTAAAGAGTGTTGTATCCACACGATAATGTAGTTCTAATCTCCTGTATCAGGCCCAAAATGCTTGTCTATTCTGTCTGAAATGATTGGAATAAATGTGTATTTAGTTGTAGTAGTAGAAGTAGTTTTGCATTAACCTTTTCTCTTTTTGTCTTGTGCTGTGTCCTGGTTCAAAACACACTCCTGAACCTGCTGTTCTTTACAAGTTTTGTGTGTTTGGACTAATGTGAGACCACCTTCTCGAAAAAGGAAAGAATCAGGGGCAATGGAAAGAGTTCTCCTAATATTTGTTCACTGATTTCCTTAGCAGAATAGCAAAGTATATTTATATGCACACCAGAAAAATGTATATGCCTAGAACCTGATCTAGAATGGGTATAAATTTAAGGGTTCCTGGAGTACTTCAGTTATACTCTATGTAATAGGTCTATCTATTGCTGCATTCAGCTGCATTCCCATGTACCATCTGAGCCTCACAGGTCACACATTTTGTGGCAAAGCCAGTCAGCCAGTCCATAAATCTTTAAATTAGTTCTGAGTATTTCTGCTTTAGACTGGGACAAATGTGGTCTGACCGGTTCTCTCATTTGACAATTGCTAGATGTTTGAAATTACCAGTGCATTCTCTCACTTCATTCACTGAAATATAACTGAAAAAATTCAAATGCCCATTTCAAATGCTCCAATTCTTTATATATTATTTTTTTATTTTAAGCGAGTATTCCTGCTCACTGATTGGATGTGTACCTGTTCTTTTTATCCACTAAAATGTAATCCTGACAAAAACTCTTTTAAAATATTCCAAACAATTCCTTGTGTTGTTGAACATTGACCCCTGATTCTCTCTTTATCTGGATATAAACTGGCTTTCTATTATGTATTGTTTTGGCTCTAAAATATACCAAAATTTTATAACCATAACAGTGCTCCATAACCCGGGGCTGCTTTATGGGGCTCATAATATAACTCATTATGTACTGTGGCTCAAGTTGAGGAGTTGTTTATTTCTCCTTCAGACGATTCTCAGAATGCGTGGTTTATTGTGTCTCTTTTATCTTTTTTTTGTTTTGTGTGGTGAAGAAAATGTATTTTCAGACTCTAAAAAAAAAATAAAAATGTTGTATATATACCACTAGTTTATTTTGGTGTTTTTTTTGTGTAATAAAAGCCATAGTGTAATGGACTCGAATCCCAGCGCAGATTTGAGGACTGTCTACAGGCACAGACCTCGTATCAGTTCCACCCCAAGTGTCAACTTAAAGCCTTCTGCACACTAGAGAATTTAGACCATGACTTCAGAGAAGTCTGGCCCAAAGAGTATGTCATGTCTTTGGTTTAAGTATGACTGTTATAACTATCTCATGAGGTTCCAACATGTTCTTTAACACAATCAAAACAGCCAGACAGTGCCAGGCTCTGCTACCTAGTGACAGCTTTTAATATTTCAAAGACAATGCGTTAAAACGGCAAGTTTAGAGGGCAGATTTAATCAGTCTGTCTGTGACTGAGACAACAAATCTGTGGAAAATGTTGCTATATCTGTGATCTTAAAAAGTTGGTAGATTTTAAAATCCTCTTGTATGCAGCAAACGTTACTTTGTAGTATTTATTTCTTGTCTTTTAACACTTGTCACTAATATTATTTTGTCTGTGTGTTCAGTCTTTTCCAGCTGGTTTGGAGGCATGTCTGTTGCACTAACTTTCTTTTGCTCTGATGTTTTAGAAGACTATTTTTCCCTCCATAACGATAATCAAGGAAGCGGTTTTATCTGAGAACCCCTGTGATTTTTGTCCCCGTTGTGTTGCTGTAGGTGCCCTGGAACCCGGAGGTGGACCAGTGCTGGCACACTCTGGTGAAAGATGCTTCAGACCAGTGTGAGCCGGAGTGGTGCGATTCTGAAGACCCTCTGTTTATTCTCTACACCAGCGGCTCCACTGGCAAACCAAAGGTGCAATTATTTTATTTTCAAGTAATTGTTAAACACCAGAGTCTGAGAAAATCACATTATTATTTAGATTATTTATTTCATCCAGTGTCTTAATATGATCGTTTTGCTGTTGTGAGTGCTAAAATAATCCATCTCTTGTCAAACGATGAAAAGTAAGAATGTGGAAGGTCATTAGTGAAACCTAAAATGGCAGGTTTAGCAGAAATATGGAACCTGCTTTTTGTTTTTCAACTTTGGCTAGCGGGTTGACTAATTGGGAAAGTTGCAGTTTATAAATGTTAGATTTTTTGTTTTGTTAGTGCATTTACAAAGCAATGTTTCGACAGGACTAGCTGTTGGGCAGCTTAGAGGACGTCCCAGCCATTTTGATAGGGCACTACGCAATTGGACATATCTCCAGAACTGGTTGTGTGACAAATTATACCTGGCAACAATTTGATCAAACTTAAATTTTCCTTTGTTTTCACGTCAAACATGTGAAGTACATTAAATATTCCCACTTTGCACAATTGTGGCCAGCTCATGAGTTCTGCAATGTTAAACTACAGCGACGACTGTGATACTGTTTATTTACAATGAACAAAATGTATGATATAGTTTAATGGTAAAGACTTCCACAGGTCTCTTCTTGAAACTGCCAGCAAACAGGAGGCCTAGACTAGAGGACAGCCAAAGAGGAGATTTATAGATGTATTGATCCATAAAAGCAGTTTGTGTGAGAGAAGTGGATGATTTTTTTTCAGGCGAAGACAGGTTCATCAGTCAGTAAAGTAACTCCTCTGTGTTGTGCTCAGGGCGTCCTCCACACAGTCAGCGGCTACATGATGTACGCTGCCACCACCTTCAGACTGGTGTTCGACTATCAGCCTGACGACGTGTACTGGTGCACGGCTGACATCGGCTGGATCACGGGACACTCCTACATCACCTACGGGCCCCTGGCTCACGGCGCCACCAGCGTCCTGGTCAGTACAAGACTCTTGTTTAAGTCGGTTTATCTGAATGTGTAGCAAGTTATTTTGACAAATCTTGCAAAATCAACTTTTGAGTGCTTTTAGCTGTGTTATAACATTCGCTCATCAAAACTGGAGAATAGGAGTTGTAGTTTTTCATTCTTGTTTAATAAACCCTGTTTTGTGCATGTTGTACGTCTGTGGAAATTATTACTTTATAAAAGGGGTTTGGTTTTCCTCTTTTATCAACATCAGTGTAGCAGTTACTGTACCGCCCTTTTTTTACAATAAACAATAAAATACACAAGAACACACAAGAAATAGAAATTAATAAACTATTATTTTATTCATCTTTTATTAGAAAAAAACAAGTAAATAAAAATAACTAAGATAATAAAAAACTACCAAAAGCAAAAAGACAAAAACAAACATACAATCATCAAATGTAACAAAAAAGTTAAATAAAATAAAACTACATAACTACATACAAAACAAGACACAGACAATACCCGACAAGACACAGATAATGTCGTAACGAACACACAAACACTAGAAACAGACAGTTAACAATAAACAAATGTCAAACTAGAAAAAAAATGTATAATACCACTAATAATAATATTAATACAATTTTAAAAAAGCAATTGAATGAAACTCAAAAGACAAAGGGACAAAAAACAAACAAACAGGACACACACAGTCTACTGAGGTCTGTATTTTCTGAAAGTGCACCAAGTGTGCAGAAGAGGTAAACATGAGAATTGGGACAGTCCACACTTCAGAGCGTTATTAATGTGATCAAGCAAAACAAAGGTGCAAAACAGCTGTTTATTGTGTTATGAAACATTCACAAAGCCTCAACTGAGGTTAGTTTGGTCATTTGCTACATTTTCCACTACCAGATCAGAACTTTTCACTGTATTGTTACCTTGACCAAAGCATTTTTATTTCAAATCGCATTGATTAAACGGTTTTGTCTTTTTATTGAATCCTGTTAGCGCTTGATGCTAAGTTGTCAAGGCAGAAGCACTACTCTGGTTGAAAACATAACTGCAGTTAAACTTGTGGGAATTACACTAGCCTCAGGTACACGTCGCTAGGACTGCTTGATTATGATGAAATTGGTAATCATGATTATTTAAATCATAATTGAAATCACAATTATTCAAAGGATTACTTGCTTAGAGAGAGTGCTGAGCTTTAGTGCCCTTTACATGTAGAAAGTGAAGAGATACAATTAAATATTTGACAAGTCTCACAGAAATAAACTGCTTTATGTGTTCTACAAGTGTAAAGAAATTTCCCCCAAAGAAGGAAACAAATGAGTGAAATGTGTCAAATCATTCAAATTTTTTTACCAAGTCAAAAAAAAAAGACACATTTTTCGACAAAGTTGTTAAAGCCTGTCGTGTGAGTAAACTTTTACCAAATAGATTTCTATTATTACACTTTTTTTCAAACTGAAGCTACTCCTACAGTTCACTTTTGTCTGTGATCTTAATGGACTGCACACTTGTCATAGACGTGAGCACATCTCAGGTTCACTGAATGAAACTGCACCCTCACATCTGCCTGGAGTCACACCCTCTAGACCAGGGGTGTCCATCTCTTTTTGACAAAGGGCCACATTGGCATCAAGACTGTTCTCGAAGGGCCGGTTATAACTGATCTACGTTAAGACACAGGGGCAAAATTGCTCCCTCGGTTTCTTCTCAAATTAGTCTTGGCAATTTTTAGCAAACTGTCATAGTAAAAAAAAAAATAAATAAATAAACATCTAATATATTACGTAAGCTTGGCAGAGTCTCTTAGTTTGAATAAATGTGACCTCTGACTTGTGAGTCATTGTGTAATGTGCCACGTTTTACTGTTTTACTACAAATTGCCCTGATCCTGACATGAGCTCATGCTGAGAAGATAAACTGTGTTCTAAGTGTTTTGTCAAACTACAGTGATGTCATCGCCCATTGGCCTGATTCTGAATTATGTTTTTTGAATTGTCTTGTCGTGTATGTGTGTAGTTCGAGGGTCTGCCCACTTACCCTGACGTGGGGCGGATGTGGGAGATTGTGGACAAGTATCGAGTGAGCAAGTTCTACACAGCCCCCACTGCCATCAGGCTGCTCATGAAGTACGGCAACGAACCCGTGCAAAAGTGAGTCTTTATGCTTTTATCTACAAACTTGATAAGAACACAAATTTGACTTTTTCACCTTGCAGCCATGTTCTAACATTGTTTTTTCACTGGGGCATTGAAAGCATTAAAGGGGACCTATTATGTAAAATTGTTATCTAAAGTTGTAAACTGAGAATGCAGGGTTCAAAATTGTTATGTAGACACTTTCTAACAACAATAAAAAAACATTTGTGGGTTATTATAAATAGGCGGAGCTTATCAGTTCTGTCGTTTTAAACAGGAACTCCATACGTCTGGGTTATTTTCCCAAGCCATTTTAAATAATTTTTGTGTTTTACTATGAACCAAATGTGAATTATTGATCTGCATATGCAATAGTTTTTTCCTAAATATACAAAAAAAAAAAATCACAATAAGTCTCTTTAGATTAAATCAACACCAGCATTAAATTCAAATCTCCATCAGTATAGCTATGCCTAAACACAAACATTTAGGCCCAGATAGTAACTGTATTTATTCAATGTCTAGACTGAATGAATGTCTCTCTAGAGACATGGTATTAGTCAAAGCCAAGGTTCAAAACATAGTGTATAGCTGCAGTGAAGTAGTTCCAAGCAGTTTATACATTTTGGAAATGTCTTGCTTTGACTCTTTTCAATAAATAGGTTAAATAAACATTCTTATAATTCTAAAAAAGATTGAATGGTCTTTTGAGTAAAAAAAAATGGAAAAGAATAGAATTGAAAAGAAATGTTCTCTGTGCTCATGAGGTTCTCTTGTATTTTGACATCTTGTCTGTTCTTCTGCAGACACAAGCGAGACTCCCTGAAGGTGCTGGGGACAGTGGGAGAGCCCATTAACCCCGAGGCCTGGCAGTGGTACTACAACGTGATCGGAGAGAAGAGGTGTCCCATCGTCGACACATTCTGGCAAACAGAAACTGTAAGCCACTTGTTTGTTTTTTTGTAAAAACAATAAAAAGAAACGTGAATCTTTAGGCAATCAACTCGATATTTCTCTGAATAATTGATGCATTTCCTGTGGCAGATTTCATTTTACAAGCCACTGCTCCAGCTGTAGAGCTCCATACTTGTGTGTGTGCTGCATGTGAATGTTTTCTGCCCTCTAGTGCAGTGCTTCTCAAACTTTTTTTGCCGCGCCCCCCTTGGAATAGAAAAAAGGACCCGCGCCCCTACCCCCTCTGCAAAAGTGTGTGGTATTTAGGTTTAGATGCATAATTTTAACACCAAATTATATATTTAAAAATGTCTAATTTGAAGTTCAATGAAAAAACTCAGTTTTACATCCTAATATCACCAGTGTTCATCAGTTTTAATATTTTTTAGGATCAGAATGTTATTTAATTTTGTTTTAGGCAGAAAAAAAATTTAACCAAGCTAATGATTTTAGCTTTAGCTACTCATAGAACTATAGTTACAAAGGTAACTAACATTTTCAGTCCTGATAAAAAAACTGGTCCAGTTCTGGGATAGTCCTGGTTAAAACCAGCTCAGTGCTCACTAAATACACTGTGGGAAGTGAAACAAAGCCGTTTTTAACGTTTTCAAAGTAAACATCACAAACACGTGTGTTAAAGTTCGCGCATCGCCGTGCGCATATTTAATGAGGTGTTATCGGTTTGAAGTCTTTAACTGGCCATATCTTCGTCATTTCTAGGTCTTTTTGGACGATTTAAACACTCACACGGAGCTCAGACTCGTCTCTGTCCTGCTGTCTGTACAACAGACGTTTCTTCCTCGTGTCCACTGCAATAACTACAGCGGAAATGATCCTCTGTGTGTGGACTGAGAGAGGGAGAGAAAAGGGCGCCGCAGCAGAGCGGGATACTTTCATTCACGCATCGAGTTGCGTTAATGCCGACAAAATAATTAATCACAGCCTACGCGGTGCGATCGTCTCCAGTTTTATCTGCATCAGTAACCTTTCTTTTGACTGAATCCTGTCCATGTTGCAGCTCCACTTGCCGCTGCAGCTGTTGTCACCGTGGAGGCGGTGTTCTCTGTATTTTTCCTGCTTCCACTCGTATTTTTAAGTGCATTTATCGGCACTGCTCCTCGCGCCCTCCCTGAAGACATTCGGCGCCCCCCTAAACGGGCGCGCCCCACACTTTGAGAAGTGCTGCTCTAGTGGATGTAAAGAGAACAACATCTCCACAAACATTCAGAGATTGTTGGACTTGTTAGACATCATTCAAACTAGAATAACAGCAATACATATTCTACAGAACACATTTAATACATTAAAGAATATTTATTTGTATTGTTACATTTTATAATGGATTTATTTTTACCAGGGAGGACATGTACTGACCCCACTTCCTGCTGCTACGCCAACAAAACCTGGATCAGCAGTGAGTATAAGACACATTTCAATAATTAATGATCTTTGCACAATTTATAACCTTTGTTTTTTGTCCTCTCCAAGACATTTCCGTTCTTTGGTGTTGTCCCTGCCATCTTGAATGAGTCTGGAGAGGAGCTGGAGGGGCCAAGTGAAGGATATCTGGTTAGGAAATAGAAATATTCCACTTTTTTTTTTACAAAGACTTTTAAGTTATCTACATATTTTAATTCTATGCCCCACTTTTAGGTGTTCAAGCAGCCATGGCCCGGTATCATGAGGACTGTGTACGGGAACCAGCAGAGATTTGAAACCACATATTTTAAGAAGTTTCCTGGATACTACGTCACGGGAGATGGTATGGAAGAGATTGAGCTAATAAAATATTGTTCATTAGATTATTATTGTAAATGTATAAAATGTTTGTTGTTCAGGCTGCAGAAGAGACAAAGACGGTTACTACTGGATCACAGGAAGAATAGACGACATGTTGAATGTGTCTGGTAAGGCCCAAACATGAAGAATTGCTATTTGAAGATGTGGTCTGTTCAATTTTATTAGAGAAAGGAGCTTGTGACCTAAATACTTTTTCATGTCCGATTTCTTTACATTTCCGGTCAATATTTTTTGTTATTTGACTTTCATGCACAGTTCTTGGTATATTGATTGATAGAAGCATGGAACTACATTGTGATTGCCCCAGGTCTTTCAATGCCTCTTTAAAGTTGCGTTTTGAATTCCGAGTGATATTCTGTGAAACTGGATCTTCTTAATGATCCTTATTTTTTGCAAATCTGCCTCATATCCACGGAGAAAAGGTCCTAAACACACAGTGAAATAAAACGTGAAAATAACAGCAAGTCACTTCCATTAAAGTGGCTAAAACTTTGAAACCACTTAATGACATCATAATGTGGAACAAAGCGTTTTAAGCTTTGTAAATGAAGACAGTCTAAAAAGCAAGATTACTCAAACATCTGTGAATGGAAAGTTTTTGATGAGAGTATATTTTGCATAATCCAGGGCCTTTACAACAAACAAACAACATCAATTGTAGTTGCCCTTCATTTGTATGAAATGGTGCCTGACCGATTTATCAGTTGACCAATTAAGTCTGCCATTATTGCACTCTCACAAGTCATCGGTAATCTGTAAAAATGTTGCCGATTTGCACCAATGAATTTCATTATTACAAGATGAGCCGCAGGGCTGTTAACCTTTTCAATGCCGACTTATCCAGCCGAGTGCGCCCACAGGTCGGTTTATAAACCCTTGTCAGATCAGAGGAGTCAGCACCAGATACAGCTCTGTTTGTGGAGATTTGGTTAATGGAAAGTTATTCGCCTGTGATAATGTGTACATAGAAATACTTGTAAACTCCAATTTACCCCATGTCTTTATCATAGAACTGACGGACAGATACACCTTATATAACCTTTCAAAACGGCAACATATCTTGTGATCTGCAGCAGCCTAAATGTGGCTCTTTGTCACAGTTACGTGCACACGCTGATACTTCTCAATCAATCGTCAATAATAATAATAGTTTAAAACAACTTGGCCGATTAACTGGAAAACAGCCTTTTTGGGGCTCTTTAAATCTTTATCAGTATAAGCCCCCAAAAACGTTCTTTTTCGACACAAGTATGAAATTAAATTGGTCTGTAGAATGGAAACTATTCATGTTTGCTTGTTGAACTTACTTATGAACGTCCTTATTAAAACTAAGCTCTTCTCATGTCCCAGGGCACTTATTGAGCACAGCGGAGGTGGAGTCAGCCCTGGTGGAGCATGAGTGTGTGGCCGAAGCTGCAGTGGTGGGACGTCCTCACCCAGTCAAAGGGGAGAGCTTGTACTGCTTTGTCACTCTGACCGAGGGGGTGAGCTACAACCGGGGCCTGGAGACTGAACTCAGGAACATAGGTACAAGACTGGAAGATGTGGAGGTGACTGATGAACGATCTGCATGATCTGAATGTGTTTGTGTCCACAGTGAGGGGAAAGATCGGTGCCATAGCTACACCAGACTACATCCAGAATGCACCGGCTCTCCCTAAAACAAGATCTGGTATGTTACCGTGTTATGTTTGCCCACATGTGCTCATCTAGTTGTTGAATAGTTGTTGTCTACATTCTGCATTGTCCACTTTTCACTACCTCAGTCTAAAATGGAAAAATACTGTTAATATCAGGCAGTGAACAGTTGTGGGTTATTTTCTGAAAAAATATTTAAAAATGTTTACATCAAGAAAATACTCAAGACACTTAAGTGTTCATAGTAATTGCCTGTCAAGGCTTATGTGAAATCTTGACATAGTCAATTGATTCTGAATTAGGTGGTGTTTGTCCTCTGATCCAAAAAGTTGTACTTTTGAATCCCACTACTACTGATGGGAGTCAGTAGTAGTGGGATAGTCTGGGTAGTCTGATCCACTGACTCCAAGTCTCCTTGGGTGAATACTGTTCTTGTGCTTTTTGCCCAGACTGTTAACTACCTTGTCCCTACAGTAGTAACTGTATGTGAATTTTTTTTCCAAATGTAGCATGCTCTGTGTTCAGGTAGTGAAGCACTTGTTAACTTCAGGAATTGAGTCCATCTCCTGGCTGCAAAGAAAGTTACAAAGAGAAAACAATTAAGTAAATCTTGACTGTCATGCTAATGACCTGGTGAATTTGTAGTTCAAGTTTAATCGAACATGCATAAATCAAATCAAATACAACTTTGGATGAGACTGTTCAAAGCTCATAAAGTGGTCATTTGCATAATCTGTTCTTTTTAATAGCTGGATTTCCACTGCGAGCCACGTCGATTCTTCTCAAGTCTGACCTGTTTTCACCTGCTTGTGTCCATGAAGGCATATGCCACAACAAATAAAGCAAAAACAAACTTGTGGCTTTTTTGTTTGAAACAATATGGCTATCACTAATAAATAGTTTATCTAACTAATCTACTACATTTGTCTTTGTGGTCAAATTAATTTAAAATGCTTTTCACATTTCCCCACCTATAAAGATGTTTTAGGTTTGATGTCTTCCTCTTGTTTCAGGTAAAATAATGCGTCGCGTGCTGAGGAAAATCGCGTGTGGCGAGCGGGACCTAGGAGACATCTCTACGCTGGCTGACTCCTCTGTGGTGGAGCAGCTTTTCCAGAACCGATGCTGCACGGCGTGATGCCCCATGACTGAACACTCAATGAAACTACAGCTACGCTCCACCACCACCACCGCCTCCGCTGCCCTCTAGAGCGACAGAAGAGGGGGAGGACTGTCCGGTAGCTCCTGACCAAGATGGACGCCATGTAGCTGTGGTGCTTTTCCAAACAGTGTATAAAGACTGAAAGCATTACCAGCTCTGAGACTGGTATTATCATCTATAAACGCAGAAAGGAACAATACTTTGCTGATTTTTTTAAAAGTCTATACGTAGGCTTGCAGGCTATTCAGGTTAACGCAATGCAACAGGATCTGAGAAGATTACTTTACACTACGGAATTGTGCAAAAGTTTTGGAATGTATTCACAATGTAATGAACAGGCAATGTAGATAAAATGTCTTGCCCATAGGCACGCAACATGATGACATTAGAAGTTTGAACTAGAGTTGTCAATAATAGAAAATCAGATACAATTTCTGTTTTCATTCATTAGTTGTTGTTTTTTTTAATGGACGCATTGGTGACAAATATCGACTAATATCAATTTTGGGTTAATGCCGATATCTGTAGAAATGTAACATTTAGATATTATTAAAATTACCCATAAAATTACATTTCATCATTCAAAATATTTCATTTAAAATTGTGCTTTTGTCTTGGTATCTAAAAGGGATAGACAATAATGGAAGTTTTTTTGCTGATGTCTTTGGCCTCCTGCTTTGGCCAATACTTATATTTGCATTTTACAATCCAAAGCAAGGCTTGCAAGAGCACTTACTTTTTTCTTTACAAAAGTGAAAAGTAACACAAAATGTATTTTAACCATGTGGCAAAGTGACCACTGTCCAGGGTGTCCTCCGCCTCAGGCCCAAAGCTCTCGAGACTCCTAACAGGAACAAGCGGTAGAAAATGAATAAATTAATGTATTACTCTGGGATATAAAACATTCTGTGGCATTATGATGTAGCCATAATTGAATTTAATTGTTTTTTAAACAATCTGAAACAAATTAATAGCAAGATATTTGTGGGAATTACCTCAGGGATTGTATTATATTGCGTTAAAACAAATTTTGCAAAAAAAAAAAAGTTAATTGTAACACATCAACTGGCACTTTTTGCTTTTGCAAATTAACTTTTCATTTCCCCCTAAACTAACATTTTATTTTTGTGACAACACTAACTTGATGTGTTCTACATGGATAGCTCATTAACCCAGAAACAATGTATTGGTTTTGAATAGGTTTGCAAACGCATCTATGCTAACACTTACCCAGTTAACATACCTTTTACAAAGCCCTAAACTTATCAAAAATTACTTGACCCAAGTAAGCACTAACCTTACTCAGATTTCTTAAGTAAATATAAAAACCAAATAAACATTTGCTAGCATAGTCACCAATGCAAAGTGATGTGTAACTGTAACAAATTAGCTCCTGTAATTAGCTCCTCTAGTTCAACTGTTAATTGTCAAAGCTGTTCTAAATCAAAATTAGTTTTGTTTTTTTTGCTGAGAAAAGTCTTGAAAGAAATTATAAACCTACTACTTTTTCAAAAATAAACAAACAAAAACTAGAACTTTTGCACAATCCTGTATTTATCTGTGAAGTGGGGACGCTAAGCTATTCTAGCGTTAGCATCGAGCTAGTTCGTGGTTAGTGCTTTGGAGAAACTCTTGCCCTCTGCTTCCTATTGCAAAACGCCATAGAACTGATGTAAACACTGAAGTTGAGCTTAAAACATTGTACTAGTTTTATTTGTATGTATTTTTTTAGGGAAATGTGTAGATTGATGTCATGTTTTTGTTGCGTTTTTTTATGATAGCTTTTGTCTTTTTTTGTTCAGAATGTGAGCATGTTAGATTTCATGATGTGAAAATTATTATTCAAAATTATGACCCAAACTTTGCAGTATTAAGTGTAAGACGTCTACACTTAAAGGAACAATAAGTATATCAAAAACCAGGTCACAGTACACACATTTTAGCATAAAAGCCAACATTTGCGGGTTTCAATAGCAACAGATGATAAAAAATGTTTGGTCAAGCTAAAAATTACAAGCATTCCTGAAAGTTTTGACATAAGGGCAAGTTAATCGCAAATTCTTGATTCTAGAATTTTAAACTATTCTGTAAACTAATGAGTGCAATCTATCACATGCAGTTTTGATTGTTGCCATAGCAATTGACAAGTCCTCAAAATGGCGTGAATAACAAACTCCAATTCAATTGTCAGAAACCATTGAGTAAAAAGACTAGAGGAAGGCCTGTTGCAGCAAGATTCTAATTGTAATGAATGTAATAACACGGTCACATAATTGAACATTCAATGATATATTTATGGTTCAAATAATACAGACAATTGTTTTGTGTCTGTCATTTTCCTCTAATTTGTGAATATAAATATTCAGCCTAAAAACAAAGCACTGGGATTTGATGCACAATTTAGTCATGTGTGTCATTTTATTCTATGAACACAAACATTCATCATTTTTGTATTTACTTCACTGCCATTACTATAGAAGAATTTAGTAGCT
The DNA here is from genome assembly GCA_038363315.1 of Mugilogobius chulae. NCBI lineage: Eukaryota > Metazoa > Chordata > Actinopteri > Gobiiformes > Gobiidae > Mugilogobius > Mugilogobius chulae. Next base: position 45,387,354 of record CM076409.1, on the reverse strand, counting down.
GGTTAAACAAAATTCTTAATAATGGTTCAATTCTTAATGTATTTAAGTGAAAAAGTAATATAAAAATTCAGCTTCCGTGAGATCTTTTGTAGACTCTCTCCCTACACAATATGGCTGCCGAACTAGACATTTGTTGCTGTAGTTACAATGGCTAAGTGCTCTCTAGTCATATAATCAATACCAAACCTTACAGTCCAATATTATAGAAAGTCATTTTAGAACACATTAAAGTCTTATTCTTTCCATTATTGGTTAATAATTTCATTTAACTCCGATTGCCTTCCTTGATATTGTGCAAAACTGCTACTAAAATATGTAATTCTGTTTGTTCAGCTCACTCTCATCTTGGCTCCAAAATGCAACATCTAAAAGTAATGATCACACTACTTGAAGGACACATATTATTCTAAGTAACCATGTTATAGTGTTGTTCTCCCATCAAAAACATACTCACGTACTCACACTTCATCAATCCAGTCTTCTCTGAACCTCATAAAGCGCTCAGTTTCAAATTTCTCCAGACCTCTGACGTCAGAGATAGAACTCCAGAATCTTTTGTGCGTTTTTGAACTGAAAATTCATCACCAGATTGCTCTAAACATGGTCTAATTTCTTAATTACAACTGAATGTTTCTATTAGCATATGAGGAAGGCTAGCGTTTGTTTTGTATCATGTTTATTTCTACTTTTGTCAGTAGTAAAAAGGGAATTCCTGTGATTTTTAATACTTACATTTACGTTTTAAACATGGATACCAAAGCAAACCTAGCTGGACATTTTAATAATAAAAAGCAGAAAACATGTCCATTAAGACATAATTGGATTTTTTTTTTTTTTTTTTACGTACAAATCCTGTCTTGTATTACCTCATTTATTCGCTGTTGACCATGATGTCATTGTGCCAACCCATGTTACAGTGAAACCAGCTGAAATTCACTGAGGATTACCGGAGAAGCGTCTGTATGTAATTGTTGACTTTGGGCGATAGAATGAGAGCTGTTTTGTGTTGTTCCAATGCCATATTTGTATCAAAGTGAATGCAACAGTAAAATGACTCAACTACTGCCTGATTGGTTGTCACTCTATTCATTTAGTTTTACAAACAAGCACATTTGGAGAAGTTTTCCCTGTAGACCAATGAAGATTGTTTGGTCATTAATAGGGATGTTTTGTGTTTAGTTTTTAAGTAATATAAAGATCATTTTCCGCTCTACTGCGCTACTTCATGCAGAAAGATGCTGTCCATCAGGTTGGCTGGGGAAACTTCTTTGATTAAAACAACAAAACGGGACGAGAGCAGTTGTTTCAATCAGGCATGAACCGGTCTGACAGATGTCGGTCTTCTGAAGCTTGAGACAGTGTTTTTCTGATGTTTTTTCACTTCCCTGAATGTAACTTTTAAGGATCGTAGGGTCGAATTTCATTCACAAATGTTGATGTAGCAGCATGTTTTAGCACAGTGATAAACTCTTGTAGCTACCTGGCAACAGCCCTGGCTCGACTTGTGTCCATAGCGTGGGTCAATGAGCGGCGGCTCTTTCTACATACCAGGTGTGCGCCATCGCTTGTGTTGATAAACAAATAATCCCTTATGGAGCTCAACAGTGGAAGATCACTTAGTCTTTTTGAAAAATTCAATTAAGAGTTCAAAAATATCGCGGACTAGCCAGCTATGTGTGAACTCAGATCCACAGTGCAGTTGTTTTCAGTCCAAAAAGCACACCTATAACTTATACATTTTGACAAAAGGCTTAATAAATTTGTAGTTTATAAAGCTGCAGAAACGGATTTTAAACAAAAATGTAGGTCTTACGCTCCTGACTCACCACAGAGATGATTAGCCCCGAGGACGTTTTCACACTTTTTTTTTTTTTTTTTTTTTCAAAACCTATGAAGATTTAACATGGGAACCAGTGCTTGCCAAAACCAAGGCACTCTTCACACAATAAACAATTAAAAAGAATGTATTTTTCTGGGCTGAATCACCATTAAAACATAAAACATAAAGGCTTAAGAAGACTGCTGTGATCGCTACATGTGAGAGAGAGAGATCAGCACATGCCTTTAAACAAATAATACTTTAAAATGATTTAGCCAGACTAATAAAGGGTTGTCTTTGCCCCTTTTTTTATGGAATTTAGAGAGAGCAATTAAGGTTTTTAGTACTAGTAGTACTTATTAACACCACATGATGGCACCAAACATCACCATATGACCAACTCAACATCCATCTGACTTATGTATTTCAGCAGAGAATAATCCATGAATGAATGCATTGACTGGATAGTACTTCCCATCCTCTATATTCATTGACCCGTCCTTTTCGATTCAGCGTGCAGATTTTTTTTCCCCATGGTGCATTGCTGTGTGCCCTGCAGCTCTGTGGCTCGGTGCCAGTCCTGGTGAACATCAGACAGAGCAGCAGCATTGCTCACTACTGTTATATAAGGCGTGTTTAGTATGAGAGCAGGATGCAGCTGATAAGAGATGGTGTTATATGTGAATGGGATGGGTCAAAACAAGGGCCTCTTTATTCTCTATGGAAAGTAGACTGGTAAGATATTCCTAGAAGCATAATTAAGTGATGTTTGTTTGTTTATTTATTTACTTATTATATATTTTTAAAATATAGCTACTGTTTTTTCTGCAGTAGCTGTATTTTTAATCACGGTCCGAAAACTAAAGTTATGCTAAATCAACATTACGACCCATAAACGTTACATTCAGGTGAGTGAAAAAATTTTAATATATGAATAAAAAAAAACTTTAATATATGAAGAGTGACTTAGCTCCCCTTTTTCTTTGCAATTTTAATTAAATATCAATAAATGTAAAATTTCCATAAGCATTTTTACCTTTTTTTTTTTTTTTGGGAGAAAAAACACTGTCTGGAGTTTCAGAAGCCAGACGTCTGTCATATCTACAGTTGGCGTCAAAGGCCACGCCCACTAACGGACCTCTGTGGGGGAAGTTACATTAAGAGTGGATCAGAACAACAGTTTCATTACTCACTGCTCAACTACAACAGAAATTGTGGATTTTAGGAGATGTTTTGTGTCAAATATAGATACAAAAACACGGAGATAAATAAAGTGATTCAACATTCCAACTAAGTAAATACATCTAACAATGCTAACGGTAGTTGTGAGCTAAATGCTAACGTAATGCGAGTGCTTGTAGCGTGTTTTAGCATCTTATTTTAACTTTCTGTTTACCTTTCTGACACAAGTCCACATCATAAACTTCCATTAAGCGTGGTTGTGACTCAACTTAAATTAGTTGTGCTGAAAATACAATCAATTGGCCAGAAGCGTCTTAAAAAGGTTTAGACAGTTTAAACTTCCTATTACTTACGTGTATGACGTTTTCACCCTCAGCAGGCCACGCCTCCAAATGTGAGGGACTGTATCTATACCCAGTTCATATCTGATCATGCAATTAACAGCAACTTCCTAGCTCTCGTACAGTTTTGTTGTTTTAATCAAGAGAAGTTTTCCCCCAGCTTACCTGACGGAAAGGCCGTCTCTTTCCTCATGGAGCAAGCGCAGTAGTCGACTGAAAATCCCTCTATATCAGTCTGAAATGAAAAAAAATACTTGGAAGATCAGGCTGTGAACAGTAAGTTATAGAGGAAGTCTCTGAAAACATGTTAAGTGCTTTTCATAAAACGATGCGTTTGTGTCTAAATGATAACCCTAACATGAAATACTCCTAAGTGCAGACTTTAGCATTTTCAAATATAAACAGGCCAATCTCTTTTCATTGTTATTTTTTATGATAAATAAATGTCATTTGGCTATATCTCTTTGCACTTTTTATGAGTTTACCTGTATTGTATATTCAGTCTATGCCAATGCATTCTGGGTAAAAGCAGCTGCCATTAGTCAGATGAAAAACATGTAATAGTAAACCTGCTTGCAACTTGTTGATGTCAAAACGGCTCCTCTCTGAGTTTCCAAATCTTACACCTACAAAGCAACGACTGTAGGATTAGAAAAGGTTTGGTTATCCCCATCTCTCTCTCTCTGTTTCTATATGGTTCTTAATCTCCATCTCCTTCTTTATACCTCTATTTAAGTCTCCCTATTTCTTTCTGTCCCTTTCTCTCTAGCTGTCACTCTATTTCTATATCTCTATTTGTCTCTCTATCCTCTCTATTTTACTGTATCTCTCTTATGTTTCTCTGTATCTTCCCTCTCTATATTTCTACTGTATCTCTCTATCAATGTATTTCTCTGTATCTCTTATCTTGTCTCTCTCTCTCTCTGTCTATCTTTCCCTCTCTATCCATTTATCTCTCTCTATATCTCCATTTCTCTATCCCTCTCTATCTTTCTCTCTATATTTCTATCTCTTTAAATTTCTCTATCCCTCTATCCTTCTCTCTAAATCTCTATCTCTCTATCTCTCTATCTCTCTATCTCTCTATCTCTATCAATCTATCTATCCATCTATCTCTAACTCTATCTCTCTATCACTCTTACTCTCTCTCTCTCTATCCTATCTTTCCATTTCTCTATCTTTCTATCCCAGTGTCTTTCTCTCTATCCCTCTTTCTCTCTATATATTTCTCTCTCTCATCTCTCTATCTATCCATCTATCCCTCCCTCTCTCCTTCTCTTTCTCTCTCCATGTATCCCTCTACATCCCTCTTTCCATCTATCTCTCCTATCTCTCAATCTATCTCTCCCTCTAACTCTCTCTCTATTCCATCCCTCTATCTATTCATTCATCCATCCATCGCTCTATCTCTCTCTATTCGCGAATTCTAGAACAAACGCATTGAAAAAACATGTATACTAGAACGCATAGAAAAACCCACAGACAGTGCAGTGCAAGTTTGTCTGTATGTTTGTAGCCTTTTCTAGATTGTCTTAATGTTTGATGAAAGTATAAAATCTTAGATTTAATTATGTACATTTTCCACCACAAGGTGTCACAGCTTATATTTGAATTCTTTCAACCAGTATTTAAAACAAGTAGCCTACTAGTATAAAATACAGCCTAAATAGGTACATTTTCAAACTAGTTGCCATGCAAATTTGATAACAAAAAACGAGAATTTACAAGTGTTTGTGCTTGCTCTGTAATTTAGTCCATAAATTGAAGAAAAAGTATCAAAGCATAGGCCCTTCAAGACCATGAATTTAAGTAAATATACATAAATTAAACTTCATTAGATCGTTGTTCTTTTTCTACTTGTTGTTTATTTATCTAAAAAAAAAAAAAAAATCGTCATAGAAAAGACAACTTTTTTTTTGTAAGACTGAATTAGGTATTTTTACTGGGATAAAATTGTATCGTAAAATCTGTACAAATGTAGTTGTGACTAAATGAACAGTGGGACATGACATGAATGCAGTTGTACATCGCTTCTATAGGAGGACGCGAGAGAAGCCGCTATAGTTTTCTGGAGGCTTTGGGACTATTCTTTTTGAATCGTGCATATCTATATCGGACATATGAAAGTGGATATGGACTTATCGGTCAGGAGCAGTGTTTATGCGGGCTTCTACGAAAGAGAGGATGGAACAGGTGAATACAGCGGTGAGTCCAAATGTTGGTATTTACGTGCTTTGATTCTAACGTGATTATGAGCGCTAAGTCGTGTAACTCCATCACAACTATTCATGCGGCACTAAGAAAGTACTGCAGATGACACTATCCAAAGGAAGAAGTTAAATAGACTCCCGAATATAGCCAACTACGCTATAGCGCATCGCTTAATAGTGATGTAGAAACGAGCTGCGGGGGAACATTCGTTCCTCCTCAGTCACGCAAAATCATATTTAGGCTACATTAAAATATTATTAAAACAATTCACATGTGCACCGAACCAAACGTTCTTTAGCGAAACAATTTACTACGACCGCGTGTGCATGCGGGTGTTCCGGACTGTCGGGGAAAGACGATTCTCATAAACGTGGCTAGCGCTAGGAGGAAGAACAGACAGAGTTACCGTAATTTTAAAGTCATTTTTGGACTCAGTCATTTCAAGTCAGGGTTCTAAGTCCAAGTCAAGTCCCAAGTCAATAGTGTTCAAGTCCAAATCTAGTCCAAGTCTTGATCCATTTCCCCAAGTCAAGTCTCAAGTCACAAAATTGGTGACTCAAGTCTAAGTCATGACTTGCAAGTCCACACCTCTGTCCAACAGTCTTGAAGGAGTTCCCAGAGATGCTTAGCACTTGTTGGCCCTTTTGCCTTCACTCTGCGGTCCAGCTCACCCCAATCCATCTGGATTGGGTTCAGGTCTGGTCACTGTGGAGGCCAGTTCATCTGTCACAGCACCCCATCACTCTCCTTCCAGGTCATTCATGGTTTGGATGCCTTCAGTGTGAATCTACAATGTTCATAATCAGGAAAATAAAGAAACTCTTTGAATGAGAAGGTCTGTCCAAACTTTTGGTCTGTACTGTGTCTTAAAAAAACACCACCACTTGGGGTTAGTTTTAACCACACTTATGCATCTAATGGATAAGTTTCTTTAAAATATTTAATGAAAAATGTATTTATTTAAAAGATGTAATTGAACATTTATTAATTTTTATATTAAATTGTTAAACATTAAAATATTAATTTAAATATTTATTCGTACAATTCAATATTTAATACATATTTAAACAAATATGTATTCAATTAAATCTGTTATTGTACTTTTAAAATGTATTTGTTTATCTATTTTAAAATATATTTATTTAATTGCATTAACAAATATTTATTTATTTTCAGTATTTCTATAATGAATTGTGGCATTCTGAATCCTCCATACATTAAAAAACACAAATTCTAGAAAAAACACGTTATAAAAACAAATTCTAGACAAAACATGTTAAAAAACTCGAATTCTAGCACAATTATATGTTTAAAAATCTATTCTAGAACAAACACATTAAAAGACACAATTTCTAGAACAAACGCATGGGAAAAAACACAAATTCTGAAACAAACGCATTGAAAAACACGCACTCTAGAATAAACACATGGAAAAAACACGCATTCTAGAACAAACGCACGGAAAAAACACGCATTCTAGAACAAACGCACAAAAAAACACGCATTATATGACAAACGCACGGAAAAACACGCATTCTAGAACAAACGCACGGAACAAACACGCATTCTAGAACAAACGCACGTAAAAAACACGCATTCTAGAACAAACGCACGGAAAAAACACGCATTCTAGAACAAACGCACGGAAAAAACGCGCATTCTAGAACAAACGCACGGAAAAAACACGCATTATATGACAAACGCACGGAAAAAACACGCATTCTAGAACAAACGCACGGAAAAAACACGCATTCTAGAACGCACGGAAAAAACACGCATTCTAGAACAAACGCACGAAAAAACACGCATTCTAGAACAAACGCACGAAAAAACACGCATTCTAGAACAAACGCACGGAAAAAACACGCATTATATGACAAACGCACGGAAAAACACGCATTCTAGAACAAACGCACGGAAAAAACACGCATTCTAGAACAAACGCACAAAAAAACACGCATTATATGACAAACGCACGGAAAAACACGCATTCTAGAACAAACGCACGGAACAAAACACGCATTCTAGAACAAACGCACGGAAAAAACACGCATTCTAGAACAAACGCACGGAAAAAACACGCATTCTAGAACAAACGCACGGAAAAAACGCGCATTCTAGAACAAACGCACGGAAAAAACACGCATTATATGACAAACGCACGGAAAAAACACGCATTCTAGAACAAACGCACGGAAAAAACACGCATTCTAGAACGCACGGAAAAAACACGCATTCTAGAACAAACGCACGAAAAAACACGCATTCTAGAACGCATGGAAAAAACACGCATTCTAGAACAACGCACGGGAAAAAACACGCATTCTAGAAAAAACGCACGGAAAAAAAAACGCATTCTAGAACAAACGCACGAAAAAAACACGCATTCTATGAAAAACGCACGGAAAAAACACTCATTCTAGAAAAAACGCACAAAAAAACACGCATTATATGACAAACGCACGGAAAAACACGCATTATATGACAAACGCACGGAAAACACGCATTCTAGAACAAACGCACGGAAAAAACACGCATTCTAGAACAAACGCACAAAAAAACACGCATTATATGACAAACGCACGGAAAAACACGCATTCTAGAACAAACGCACGGAAAAAACACGCATTCTAGAACAAACGCACAAAAAAACACGCATTATATGACAAACGCACGGAAAAACACGCATTCTAGAACAAACGCACGGAACAAAACACGCATTCTAGAACAAACGCACGGAAAAAAACACGCATTCTAGAACAAACGCACGGAAAAAACACGCATTATATGACAAACGCACGGAAAAAACACGCATTCTAGAACAAACGCACGGAAAAAACACGCATTCTAGAACGCACGGAAAAAACACGCATTCTAGAACAAACGCACGAAAAAACACGCATTCTAGAACGCATGGAAAAAACACGCATTCTAGAACAAACGCACGGGAAAAAACACGCATTCTAGAAAAAACGCACGGAAAAAAAACGCATTCTAGAACAAACGCACGAAAAAAACACGCATTCTATGAAAAACGCACGGAAAAAACACTCATTCTAGAAAAAACGCACAAAAAAACACGCATTATATGACAAACGCACGGAAAAACACGCATTCTAGAACAAACGCACGGAACAAAACACGCATTCTAGAACAAACGCACGGAAAAAACACGCATTCTAGAACAATAGCACGGAAAAAACACGCATTATATGACAAACGCACGAAAAAAACACGCATTCTATGAAAAACGCACGGAAAAAACACGCATTCTAGAACAAACGCACGGGAAAAAACATGCATTCTAGATCAAACGCACGAAAAAAAAAACGCATTCTAGAACAAACGCACGAAAAAAACACGCATTCTAGAACAAACGCACGGAAAAAACACGCATTCTAGATCAAACGCACAAAAAAACACGCATTCTATGACATCTCTCCATCTCTCTATCCATCTCTTTCCTCTCTATCCATTTCTCATCTATCTTTCTATCCCTCTATCCATCTCTCTATCCATCTTTCTATCTCTCTATCCATCTTTCTTTCTATCCATCTCTATAAATCTTTCTATCTCTCTAACCATCTCTCTATTTCTATCCATCTCTCTATCCGTCTCTCCATCAATCTTTCTATCTCTCTATCCATCTTTCTATCCCTCTATCCATCTTTCTCTCTATCCATCTTTATCTATCTCTCTATCCATATTTCTATCTATCCTTCTTTTTATCTTTCTATCTATCTCTCTATCCATCTTTATATCTCTCTATCATCTCTCTATCTCTCTATCATCTTTCTATCTCTCTATCATCTTTCTATCTCTCTATCATCTTTCTATCTCTATCGTCTTTCTATCTCTCTATCATCTTTCTATCCATCTCTCTATCTCTTTATCTCTCTATTCATCTCTCTATCCATCTATATCTCTCTATCCATCTATATCTCTCTATCCATCTTTCTATCCCTCTATCCACCTTTCTATCGCTCTATCCATCTCTCTATCCATTTCTCTTTCCATCTCTATCCATCTTTATCTCTCTATCCATCTTTCTATCTCTCTATCCATCTTCCTATCTCTCTATCCATCTTCCTATCTCTCTATCCATCTTTCTATCCCTCTATCCATCTCTCAATCCATCTTTCTATCTCTCTATCTTCCTATCCATCTCTCTATCCATCTCTCCATCTCTCGATCAATCTTTCTATCTCTCTATCCACCTTTCTATCTTTCTATCTCTCTATCCATCTTTTATCTCTCTATCCATCTATCATCTCTCTATCCATCTCTCTATCTCTCTCTATCCATCTCTCCATCTCTCTATCTTTCTATCGCTCTATCTTCCTATCCATCTCTCTATCCATCTTTCTATCTATCTATACATCTTTCTATCTCTCTATCTATCTCTCTATCCATCTCTCTATCTCTCTATCCATCTTTCTATTTCTATCCATCTCTATTCCTCTCTCCATCTCTCCATCAATCTTTCTATCTCTCTATCCATCTTTATCTCTCTATCCATCTTTCTATCCTCTATCCATCTTTCTATCTCTCTATCTTCCTATCCATCTCTCTATCCATCTTTCTATCTCTCTATCCATCTTTCTATCTCTCTATCTTCCTATCCATCTCTCTATCCATCTTTCTATCTCTCTATCCATTTCTCTATCCATCTCTCTATCTATCCACCTTTCTATCTCTCTATCCATCTTTCTATCCCTCTATCCATCTCTCTATCCATCTTTCTATCTCTCTATCCATCTTTCTCTCTATCCATATTTCTATCTATCCTTTCTATCTTTCTATCTATCTCTATATCCATCTTTCTATCTCTCTATCATCTTTCTATCTCTCTATCATCTTTCTTTCTATCTATCCATCTCTCTATCTCTTTATATATCTCTCTATCAATCTATCCATCTTTCTATCTCTATCCATCTTTCTATCCCTCTATGCCTCTCTATCTCTCTATCCATCTCTATCTCTCTATCCATCTTTCTATTTCTATCCATCTTTCTATTTCTATAAATCTCTCTATCCCTCTCTCCATCTCTCCATCAATCTTTCTATCTCTCTATCCCTCTATCCATCTTCTCTCTCTATCCATCTTTCTATCTCTCTATCTCTCTATCCATCTCCCTATCCACCTTTCTATCTCTCTATCCATCTTTCTCTCTCTCTATCCATCTTCATCTCTCTATCCATCTTTCTATCTCTCTATCCATCTTTCTATCTCTCTATCGTCTTTCTATCTCTCTATCATCTTTCTTTCTATTCATCTCTCTATCAATCTTTCTATCTTTCTAACATCTTTCTATCTCTCTATCCATCTTTCTATCTCTCTATCCATCTTTCTATCTCTCTATCCATCTTTCTATCTCTCTATCCATCTGTCTATCTCTCTATCCATCTCTCTATCCATCTATCTATCTCTCTATCCATCTTCTATCCCTCTATCCATCTTTTTATCTCTATCCATCTTTCTATCTCTCTATCCATCTCTATCTCTCTATACCTCTTCCTATCTATCTATCCATCTTTCTATCCATCTATCTTTCTATCTATCTCTCTATCCTTCTTTCTATCTTTCTATCTATCTCTCTATCCATCTTTCTCTCTCTATCGTCTTTCTATCTCTCTATCATCTTTCTTTCTATCCATCTCTCTATCTCTCTATCTCTTTATCTCTCTATCCATCTCTCTATCAATCTATTCATCTCTCTATCCATCTCTATCTCTGTATCCATCTTTCTATCCCTCTATCCACCTTTCTATGTCTCTATCCATCTTTCTATCTCTCTATCCATCTTTCTATCCATCTCTATCTCTCTATCCATCTTTCTATCTCTCTATCCATCTATCCATCTCTTTATCTCTCTATCCATGTCTATCTCTCTATCCATCTTTCTATCTCTCTATCCATCTCTCTATCTCTCTATCCATCTTTCTATCTCTCTCTCTATCCATCTCTATCCATCTCTCTATCCATCTTTCTATCCACCTTTCTATCTTTCTATCTCTCTATCCATCTTTCTACCTCTCTATCCATCTCTCTATCCATCTCTCTATCCACCTTTCTATCTCTCTATCCATCTTCCTATCTCTCTATCTTCCTATCCATCTCTCTATCCATCTTTCTACCTCTCTATCTCTCTATCCATCTCTCTATAAATCTTTCTATCTCTCTATCCATCTTTCTATCTCTCTATCCATCTTTTTATCTCTATCCATCTTCCTATCTCTCTATTTATCTCTCTATCCATCTTTCTATCTCTCTATCCATCTTTTTATCTCTATCCAACTAACCATCTCTCTATCAATCTTTCTATCATCTTTCTATCTCTCTATCCATCTTTCTATCTCTCTATCCATCTTTCTATCTCTCTATCCATCTTTTTATCTCTATCCATCTTTCTATCTCTCTGTCCATGTCTATCCATCTCCATCTCTCTATACCTCTTTCTATCTATTCATCTTTCTATCAATCTTTCTTTCTATCTATCTCTCTATCATTCTTTTATCTCTCTATCCACCTTTCTATCTCTGTATCCATCTTTCTATCTCTCTATCCATCTTTCTATCTCTCTATCCATCTTTTTATCTCTATCCATCTGTATCTCTCTATCCATTTTTCTATCTATCCGTTTCTATCTATCTCTCTATCCATCTCTCTATCTCTCCATCTCTCTATCCATATCTCTCTATCCATCTCTATGTCTCTATCCATTTCTCCATCCATCTTTCTATCTCTCTATCCATCTCCCTATCCATCTTTCTATCCATCTCTCTATCCCTTTATCCATCTTTCTATCTCTCTATCCATTTTTATCTATCTCTTTATCCATCTTTCTATCTCTCTATCCATCTTTCTTTCTATCCATCCCTCTATCCATCTGTCTATCCATCTTTCTATCTCTCTATCCATCTTTCTATCTCTCTATCCATCTTTCTATCTCTCTATCCATCTTTCTATCTCTCTATCTATCCATCTATCTTTCTATCTATCTCTCTATCCACCTTTCTATCTTTCTATCCATCTCTCTATATCTCTATCCATCTTTCTATTAATCTTTCTGTCTCTATCCATCTTTCTCTCTATCCATCTTTCTTTCTCTCTATCCATATTTCCATCTCTATCCATCTCTATCTCTCCATCCATCTTTCCATCTTTCTATCTCTCTATCCATCTTTCTATCTCTCTATCTCTCTATTCATCTCTTTATCTCTCTATCCAACTATCCATCTCTCTATCAATCTATTCATCTCTCTATCTCTCTATCAATCTTTCTATCTCTCTATCCATCTCTATCTCTCTGGCATCTATCCATCTTTCTATCTCTCTATCCATCTTTCTATCTCTCTATCCATCTTTCTATCTCTCTATCCATCTTTCTATCTCTATCCATCTTTTTATCCATCTATATTTCTATCTCTCTATCCATCTATCTATCTCTCTATCCATCCATCTTTCTATCTCTTTCTATCTCTCTATCCATCTCTCTATCCATCTCTCTATTTGTCTATCCATCTTTTATCTCTATCCATCTTTCTATCTCTCTATCAATCTTTTTATCTCTCTATCCATCTTTTTATCTCTCTATCCATCTTTCTATCTCTCTATCCATCTTTCTATCTCTCTATCCATCGCTATCTCTATCCAATTTTCTATCCCTCTATCCATCTCTCTATCCATCTTTTTATCTCTATCCATCTCTCTATCTCTCTATCCATCTTTTTATCTCTATCCATCTTTCTATCTCTCTATCCATCTCTATCCATCTCTATCAATCTATCCATCTTTCTATCTATTCATCTTTCTATCCATCTATCTTTCTATCTATCTCTCTATCCATCTCTCTATCCATCTTTCTATCTATCTGTTTCTATCTATCTCTCTGTCCATCTTTCTATCTCTATCCATCTCTCTATCTCTCCATCCATCTCTCTATCCCTATCTCTCTATCCATCTTTCTATCTCTATCCATCTCTCCATCCATCTTTCTATCTCTCTATCCATCTCTATGTCTCTATCCATCTTTCTATCTCTATCCATCTCTCTATCCCTCTATCCATCTTTCTATCTCTCTATCCATTTTTATCTACCTCTCTATCCATCTCTCTATCTCTTTATCCATCTTTCTATCTCTCTATCCATCTTTCTTTCTATCCATCCCTCTATCCATCTGTCTATCCTTTCTATCCATCTGTCTATCCATCTTTCCATCTCTCTATCCGTCTTTCTTTTAATCTATCTCTATCCATCTGTCTATCCATCTTTCCATCCATCCATCTTTCTACCTCTCTATCAATCTTTCTATCTCTCTATCCATCTTTCTATCTCTCTATCCATCTTTTTTTCTCTCTATCATCTCTCTATCCTTCTATCCATCTTTCTATCTCTCTATCAATCTTTCTGCATCTCTATCAATCTTTCTATCTCTACCCATCTTTCTTTCTCTCTATCCATCTCTATTTCTATCCATCTCTCTATCTCTCTATCCATCTTTATCTATCTCTCTATCCATCTTTCTATCTCTCTATCCAACTTTCTACCTCGCTATCAATCTTTCTATCTCTCCATCCATCTTTCCATCTCTATCCATCTCTCTATCTCTATCCATCTTTCTACCTCTCTATCCATATTTCTATCTCTCTATCCTTCTTTCTATCTTTCTATCCATCTCTCTATCCACCTCTCTATCCATCTTTCTATCTCTCTATTCATGTTTCTTTCCTTCGCTCTATCCATATTTCTATCTCTCTATCCATCTCCCTATCCATCTTTCTATCCATCTCTCTATCCCTTTATCCATCTTTCTATCTCTCTATCCATTTTTATCTATCTCTTTATCCATCTTTCTATCTCTCTATCCATCTTTCTTTCTATCCATCCCTCTATCCATCTGTCTATCCATCTTTCTATCTTCTATCCATCTTTCTATCTCTCTATCCATCTTTCTATCTCTCTATCCATCTTTCTATCTCTCTATCTATCCATCTATCTTTCTATCTATCTCTCTATCCACCTTTCTATCTTCTATCCATCTCTCTATATCTCTATCCATCTTTCTATTAATCTTTCTGTCTCTATCCATCTTTCTCTCTATCCATCTTTCTTTCTCTCTATCCATATTTCCATCTCTATCCATCTCTATCTCTCCATCCATCTTTCCATCTTTCTATCTCTCTATCCATCTTTCTATCTCTCTATCTCTCTATTCATCTCTTTATCTCTCTATCCAACTATCCATCTCTCTATCAATCTATTCATCTCTCTATCTCTCTATCAATCTTTCTATCTCTCTATCCATCTCTATCTCTCTGGCATCTATCCATCTTTCTATCTCTCTATCCATCTTCTATCTCTCTATCCATCTTTCTATCTCTCTATCCATCTTTCTATCTCTATCCATCTTTTTATCCATCTATATTTCTATCTCTCTATCCATCTATCTATCTCTCTATCCATCCATCTTTCTATCTCTTTCTATCTCTCTATCCATCTCTCTATCCATCTCTCTATTTGTCTATCCATCTTTTATCTCTATCCATCTTTCTATCTCTCTATCAATCTTTTTATCTCTCTATCCATCTTTTTATCTCTCTATCCATCTTTCTATCTCTCTATCCATCTTTCTATCTCTCTATCCATCGCTATCTCTATCCAATTTTCTATCCTCTATCCATCTCTCTATCCATCTTTTTATCTCTATCCATCTCTCTATCTCTCTATCCATCTTTTATCTCTATCCATCTTTCTATCTCTCTATCCATCTCTATCCATCTCTATCAATCTATCCATCTTTCTATCTATTCATCTTTCTATCCATCTATCTTTCTATCTATCTCTCTATCCATCTCTCTATCCATCTTTCTATCTATCTGTTTCTATCTATCTCTCTGTCCATCTTTCTATCTCTATCCATCTCTCTATCTCTCCATCCATCTCTCTATCCCTATCTCTCTATCCATCTTTCTATCTCTATCCATCTCTCCATCCATCTTTCTATCTCTCTATCCATCTCTATGTCTCTATCCATCTTTCTATCTCTATCCATCTCTCTATCCCTCTATCCATCTTTCTATCTCTCTATCCATTTTTATCTACCTCTCTATCCATCTCTCTATCTCTTTATCCATCTTTCTATCTCTCTATCCATCTTTCTTTCTATCCATCCCTCTATCCATCTGTCTATCCTTTCTATCCATCTGTCTATCCATCTTCCATCTCTCTATCCGTCTTTCTTTTAATCTATCTCTATCCATCTGTCTATCCATCTTTCCATCCATCCATCTTTCTACCTCTCTATCAATCTTTCTATCTCTCTATCCATCTTTCTATCTCTCTATCCATCTTTTTTTCTCTCTATCATCTCTCTATCCTTCTATCCATCTTTCTATCTCTCTATCAATCTTTCTGCATCTCTATCAATCTTTCTATCTCTACCCATCTTTCTTTCTCTCTATCCATCTCTATTTCTATCCATCTCTCTATCTCTCTATCCATCTTTATCTATCTCTCTATCCATCTTTCTATCTCTCTATCCAACTTTCTACCTCGCTATCAATCTTTCTATCTCTCCATCCATCTTTCCATCTCTATCCATCTCTCTATCTCTATCCATCTTTCTACCTCTCTATCCATATTTCTATCTCTCTATCCTTCTTTCTATCTTTCTATCCATCTCTCTATCCACCTCTCTATCCATCTTTCTATCTCTCTATTCATGTTTCTTTCCTTCGCTCTATCCATATTTCTATCTCTCTATCCATCTTTCTATCTATCTGTTTCTATATATCGCTCTATCCATCTTTCTTTCCATCTCTATCTCTCTATCCATCTTTCTATCTCTTTATCCATTTCTCTATGTCTCTATCCATCTTTCTATCTCTATCCATCTCTCCATCCATCTTTCTATCTCTATCCATCTTTCTACCTCTATCCATCTTTCTATCTCTCTATCCATCTTTCTTTCTCTCTATCCATCTTTCTTTCTCTCTATCCTTATTTCTATCTCTATATCCATCTTTCTACATATTTAAACAAATATGTATTCATTAAATCTGTTATTGTACTTTTAAAATATATTTGTTTATTTATTTTAAAATGCACGGTAGCCAAGTTCTTAGTGCTCTGGTTTCCCAATAAGGAGGTCGTGGGTTCGACTCCCGGGTCGGACCATATCAACATCACACGATCTCTCTGGGTGGAGTTTGCATGTTCTCCCCGTGTCACCGTGGGTTTTTCTCCGGGTACTCCGGTTTCCTCCCACCGCCAAAAACATGCATGTTTAGGTTAATTGGGCATCACTGCAAATTTCCCTTAGAGAATGAATGAGAGAGTGAATGGTTGTCTGCCTAACCCTGCGACGAGTTGGCCACCGTCCAGGGTGTTTCCCGCCTAAGGCCTAAAAGTCACTGGGATAGGCTCCAGTCACCCGGCTACCCCACGTTGGTGAGACACAGCCTTGGTATATAGATAGATAGATTTTAAAATATATTTATGTAATTGCATAAACAAATATTTATTTATTTTACTGTATTTATATATTGAATTGTGGCATTCTGAATCCTCCATACATTAAAAAACACAAATTCTGGAACAAACACGTTATAAGAACAAATTCTAGACAAAACATGTTAAAAAAACACCAATTCTAGCACAATTATATGTTTAAAAATCTATTCTAGAACAAAGACATTAAAAGACACAATTTCTAGAACAAACGCATTCAAAAACACAAATTCTGGAACAAACGCATGAAAAAAAAAAAACATTTCTAGAACAAGACCAT